>JASGCC010000179.1:0-661134 GCA_030067915.1 Hydractinia echinata | reverse complement strand
AAGAGAGAGATACTGCAATGAAACTTCATTTGTACAACAATCACTTACACTCTATTGTTTACAACTGAACTGCCCGAGGAAGCGTCCGACTTTCAGATTTTTTTTTGCCCGCACAACTCAAGTTTGGCTATACTCACAGCGCCGCGCCGTGAATGTGGCTAATGTTTTAACTGCGGAAAATGCTTGGCCCATGCAAACAGTGCCCTGCTAAAAATCAAGTAATGTCGATCGTGTGGAAAATTGAATCACTCGCGACGTGTATGTCGCTCATCTGTAAACATAGTATGAACCCACCACCTCTCGTTACCTCCGTTCGTTTCGTTCAACAGGCACCGAACAGTCGGTCGCCCTTTGCAGAAAATTGCTTCTCCGTAAATCGTGTCAACTCGCTTCACACCTAAGGACAAACTCAGGACATTCAATAACCAGCATCAAGGTATCCGGACATTTATTCCAGTTTTAATAGACACAGGTTGTAGTACAAACATATTAAAATATAGAAACGTTTTCAACGTTTACAAAAAACGAAACAACATAAGCTAAGAAAATCGCAAGTGTGTTTAGTACCTTACGGATCGTCAACAGAAACTTCACAGCTGAAAGTATTGGCGTGCTTCAGTGTCTCGCTGAATCAAACGGAAACTCATTCTTGATGAGTTTTTTGTTCTTAACACAAAAGCACCGAATTGATTGGCGGAAATCTCGCAATTGAATTAGGACTATGAGCACAACGTTTCAAGAAATAGAAATAAACAACATAACGCCTACACCCATGCTGCATAGTGACGTCAAAGCTAACTCTTCTGATCGTACAACTCACATTCCGGAGCGTCTCCCATTCTCTTCTCACAGAATAATAAAGCAGTTTTTAACGGGACAGGAAAGCTCAAAGATCAGCCAGTAAAATTACACATCGATGAAAGCGTTAAACCTGTCGCTCAAAAACCACGACGTATCCCTTTTCACCTCCGTCAAAAGTCGACAAAGAACTAGACAAACTCAGAAAAGCCGATATAATCGAGGACGTCACTGACCAGCCACGCACCCTGGTTTTCACCGATCGTTGTTGTACCAAAAGAAAATAATCCGGACGAAATTCGTATGTGTATAGACATGCGCCAAGCAAACAAAGCCATAAAGCGCACACGTCATCCTGCGCCATCTATAGACGATCTGATTCACGACCTAAACGGCGCGAAATACTTTTGTAAACTCGACATGACCAGTGCCTTCTTGCAGCTTGAGTTAGAGCCTGGTTCAAGATCAATAACAACATTTTCGACACACCAGGGTTTGCATCGATACAAACGGCTTAACTTTGGTACCTCATCGGCCTCTGAAGAGCTACAAATAAAACTAGAGAATATTTTGAGAGACATCCCAGGCTGCAAGAATATAGCTGACGACATCATCCTCTTTGCCCAAAGTCTAAAAGAACTGGACACCATCTTGGAAAAAGTCTTACAACGTTTCGGGACATACGGACTAACATTGAATCTTGAAAAATGTGAGTTCGATAAATCCTCAGTAGAATTTTTTGGCTTCATCTTTTCAGCCGCAGGAATAAGCCCAAGTCCAGAGAAAGTCAGAGCGATACAGCTGTTAGCACCACCGACCAATCCAACCGAAATGCGATCTTTCCTAGGAATGACGAATTTCTTAGGTCGATTTATACCCCATTACGCTGACATAGCTACACCGCTGCGAAATCTCACCAAACAAGATACAACATGGTCCTGGGGACCAGTCGAGCAATCTGCGTTCAATCAACTGAAACAATCGCTGTCATCAAATACTGTTATGAGTTATTTCTCACCACAGAAGTCCACCACGATTGTAACTGATGCTGGTCCACATGGCATCAGTGCTATACTACTGCAACACACACCACAAACGGAAGACTATCGCGTTATAGCATACTCGAGCCGAGCATTATCAGATACAGAATCTCGTTATAGCCAATTAGAAAAGGAATGTTTAGCAATTGTCCACGGATGTGAAAAATTCTCCTATATATACTTGGCTCAGACTTTGAAATTCTTACAGACCACAAACCATTGGTATCATTACTCAGTAATCCTAAGTCAACTTTACCTTTACGTATAGAACGATGGTGTTTACGCCTACAAGGGTTTAGCTTCAATATTCGTCACATCAATGGCTCTTTCAACCCGGCAGACTATTGTTCCCGACACACCGTTCCCGACAGTAATACAAACTCTACCAGAATCATCGAAGAATACGTAAATTTTACAACAAAGCATGCAGAACCGATAGCCATTACGCTAGACGAGATAAAAGTACACACGAAAAATGACCCGACCCTGCAATGTCTGAAAGAACTTATTCGCTCTACTAAATGGTATTCAATAGACACAATATCCACAAAATATCCCAACTGTAACGTTAAAGAGCTTCACCTTTATAACAAAATACGCAACGAGTTCACTTGCAACAACGACGAATCCTTGATACTTAGAGGAAATCGAATTGTAGCACCGACCAGTTTACGCCACAGAATGCTTAAACTAGCTCATGAAACACACCTTGGAATGACAAAAACGAAATCCATATTGCGTGATAAAATTTATTTTCCGGATATTAACCAACAAGTCGAAACACTTTGCAAGAACTGTTCACTGTGTATCGCAAATTCAAGAATGAACCCACCGCCACCACTGAAACCATCTCCCCTACCACCATCGCCGTGGCACACATTGAACATAGACTTTCTGGGACCCTTACCAAATCGCTCGCACTTACTGGTAGTAATAGACCAACGTACACGCTTTCCCGAAGTAGAAATCGTTGGCTCAACAGCTGCTTTACCGACTTTGGGAGCTCTCAGTAAAATTTTTGCAACGCATGGACTCC
Organism: Hydractinia echinata; assembly: GCA_030067915.1. Classification (NCBI taxonomy): domain Eukaryota; kingdom Metazoa; phylum Cnidaria; class Hydrozoa; order Anthoathecata; family Hydractiniidae; genus Hydractinia; species Hydractinia echinata. The sequence goes on along the minus strand of JASGCC010000179.1, from coordinate 658,260 downwards.
CTCATAAAATCATTTCTGATAACGGCAGTCCATTTCACAGCAACGAATTTAAACGCTACATGCATGCTAAAGGAATAGATCATCACAGAATCACACCGCTACATCCGAAAGCAAATTCAACTGCCGAAAATTTTATGCGCAACCTTAACAAAACCCTACGGATTGCTACAATAGAAGGGAAGCCTTGGAAAATCGCACTGTATAATTTCCTGTTAAATTATCGCATATCGACACATTCAACAACCGGAGTCAGTCCAGCTGAAGCGCTATTTCAACGACAAGTTAGAGGAAAATTGCCCAGTCTTAACAACCAACCGAACAGGGATGCCATCAAGGAGGCACCACACCGAGATGCACAACAAAAACTTAAAATGAAAAAGTATGTCGACGCCCGATTTCATGCTCGCCAACCAGCTATAAACAAAGGCGACTACGTGCTGGTAAAACAACCGAAACGCAACAAGCTTTCAAGCCCCTTTGATCCAAAACCATACTGTGTCACACGAGTTCAAGGTACAAAATTGACGGCAAGCCGACCGGGACATACTATCACACGCAACGTTCAACACTTTAAGTTCTTATCCAAGCTTAAACCAACCAACTTTGATCAAGAGGGGGAGGAAGAGGACGATATTGATACTCCAGGAGAATACGAAACTACCACCAGACCTACGGAGTTATATGTACGAAAATATCCTCAAAGAATTAGAAGAAGACCAGACTATTTTCATGAAAATGTACCCACCTGAACAACAGTAACGGATTTATTGTAAATCTATGTAAAAAAAAGACAATCTGCAAACTTGTTATGTTTAGTAAAGTGACAATGGACACATTGAACTAAAGAGGGGGGAAATGTTGTGTTTGAGGTTATCGAGACATTAAGTTCAGTTGAAAATATATAGAGTAGCGTTCACACGTGTTTTTACTGCTTCTAAATACAACAATAGTGATAAGAAAAAAGAAATAGTCTGGCAACAAACAATGCTCTCTTGTAATAACTCTTTCATATGCAAATTTTTCGTCACGAGACCTCCGCTCCTGCACAGCACTTCAAAATGGCAGCTAATTGCAAAGGCTGTTACAGAGATTCTTCAACATTTGCTGTGTTTTTGACCTCACGTTTCACTATGCCTGGCGAAAATTGTTCAATTTTTGGCTGTCCTGTCTCTAGAAGGAGTCATTTTATTTAAAGTTCCATTGCCAAACAATGAAGTTAACAAGAAGTGGGGAGCACAGGATAGAGGATAGAGTACCAGATGTCTCACTTAACTCGGGCGCTATATGACTTGGGCGTGTCAACTGGAGAGAGGTGTCCGTTGTGGTGTTTTTTCACTACACAGAAACTGTAAGGAATTCGAGAGAAATTTTCGTTGATTTGGAAAAAGTCAGCACTTGTCTTTACGTTTCAGAATAAATTCATTTTGACAAATGTCAAAGGTACAAAAAAATCCAATTGTAAGCTAGCTAAAGCAATTCAAAATCCTTTGCAAAATTCTGACCTTACTTTATGTTATCCTGCGTGCACAGACTTGTTAGAAGCAATTTTTCTGTTTCAATGTATTCTTTGGGTCAAATAATTGAAATAAAATTAGGGTGCCAAAAAATTTAGGTCAAAACTGTCACATAAGCTGATGTCAGCAATTTTATGGTCAGCAAAAAGAAATGTTGGAAATGTACCGTTCGCGAGATATGGCACTTCAAAAAAAAGTATAAATTACAGACCAGTATTTTACAGACGCGTATACAATATTTGACATATCTCAAGTTATACTGGGGCAACTTGACTTCAACAATTATTACATTGATCATTTCTATGATCCATCATTTTTAGAGAATTAATAATAATCTCAAAAATAATCTTTCATCTGAGAAATCTGAATCGTATTTGAAATCTTCTATTTAACATCATCCAGTTCATCTGCATCTTAATTATTGCTGCAGTTTTCACATTGCATGAGTCTGTACAAGTCAGTTGTTTTCATTGACAACACTCGCCAAACTTAGTTCAATAATATGCTAATGGTGCTGACAGGTTGTCGGTCATAATTGCAAACCAGCAACTATCAACATCCTATAGTTGGTGGTAACTTTTCCGCATTTGATTGGAGTTTCAAAAGCATGTGCCACAGCAACTGTGCCAAAATTAATGTGAGTTGAGACCACCATATAATCATAGTCATAAAGAAAGAGAGACAACTGCACTGGGCACTGCAGCAAGCGCGCTCCGCTCCCCGTATCGAGGTCGTGTTTTCCGGGATTTCTCGTACCCGGTCTATTTTAGTGTGGACGAAAATAAAACTTTTTAGCGGCAAAATTCAACATTTGTTTGTTGAGATTACATCATTACTGTGCTATACTTTAAAAGTTGAGATTGAATGCAATGTTTATGCTTGGAGCAAATTGTTCTACTATATGGCTGCTCGAGTTCCAGACGTAAAAATTGTACGAATATTTGGATTACCCAAAGGAAATGATAAATATGGCTTCTCCTGGAGGGAAAAACTTGTAGCTGTTATCACGAAGATACAGTGGTGGACAATCTTTTGAAACACAAAATTGAAGAATTGCACCCTTAATATTTGTGAAAAACAATTTTTCTGAGAAACAAATTGTTCAAAGTAAGTTAAGCTTACTAGGAAACCATTCTAGATGACGAAGGAATAAGCATAAAAGTTCTCTTCTTCTTTTTATATAGATGAAAAGAGGAAAAGAATGGGTACCCGGTTCGATAATGTTGTAAGGTGTTGGACAGACAAGAGCACTTATATATGTTTGTTGAATATATTATATATATACTATAGCTCCTCACTAGTTACACACCTCTTGCCTACTGATACAAGCTAGAACACCCACTGACCATACCTGGACTCTCCATCCTACAGCTAAAGGAGAGTCTTGACTAGAGCCCAGGTGGTCAGGGGAAAGGAAAGAACAGAACACCAAAACAAACATGGCTGACTCACTGAAAAAAATACACAAATGCCATGTTTGCAGGACAGGGAACACTGAGATATATATATAAACATAAACTATAAACAATTTATAGGTATATACAAAACAATTCTCCAACAATACCACACCTCAATTTATTACAAAAAACTTCGCCTGCAACCAAGTAAAACATAGTTAATATGTACATATATCACACTAATCTACAATTTAAATATTGTATATATTCCCCTTCCCTTTCAGTACAATCAAAAACCAAGACTTTCTGCTGCAAACATTGCTTCCAAAAAAAGCGTTGCAAATCATATTTCAACAACAAAACCAACATGACATGATCTTTACAGTAGTTTTTCACAATTTCACTGAGACCAGTCAAATCACTTAAGCTCCTGAATGTTGGAAAATTGAGTCCTGGGATGACCATATACAAATTACTAAAATGATTATAATCACTAACACTACAATTTGAAATACACGTAGATATCAGTCTAGCATACAGTATCAGAGTCTATGCATGGGGTATACCTGATGACCATAATATATAACGTATAAATGATCAATAAAAAATATAACATTATCAAACCTCATAAAAATATTAGAATCATATAAGTTTTGTCTAGGAATCATGAGGAGTCATGATTTTTGAATAATGGAGATGTAATCTGCCAATCGTGTTCAAAACAACAACAAAAGGCACGAAAAGCACTAAACAGGTCGCAGTCAACTTTAAACACTCCAGCAAGTCTATATGCACCAATTTCATTCACTTCACCTAAACGTGTTTTGTTGGCTGTGCAAGATATTCGTGGGGAAAATAAGGCATTGAATTCAGAAAACAAGGAATTGAAGTCACAAGTAACACAGTTACGAAACGAACTTGAAGCATCATCAATTTCAGTAAATTCTGAATTAAATTCTGATTTAGTATAAATAATGTGCAATGCTGACCAATCCAACTTATCGCCATTTATGAAATTTTTGTGGGACAAACAACAAAAATACATAGCAGCTTCTAAAAATGGTGTTCGTTGTGTCATCCCATGATAATATGCTATTGCCTTTCATTAGCATCGAAATCAAAACTATGAAGTTATGTGGCGAGCGGAGTTGCCAGATCGTCGCTAGAGCTGTTTGTTTAGATAATCACGTAATTAGGACGGTATACGCTAGCTATAAAAATAGCTGTTTTTATGTTTGTTTTTCTTTAATGACTTTGTTCTAAACTTCATGTTTTTTTCAAGGAACGTTTTAAAATACAGTGAATGTAATAACTCCTCTGCCGTCTTACTACTCTTCTGTTTTCAGCAACTGCAGCTTCGTTGTGTTTGGCTCGTGGTGTGTCTCTGGGTCAGTCCTCTTTTGGAAATACAGACTTTATTACACCATTCACAATTAAAACCAGTATTTTGAACTTCAGTTGCATCATCATCATTAATAAGATCAAGCCCCACTTCAATATTCTCTAACATAACAGCATCAATTGCTACTAAAAAAGCATCAATGTCATCTTCGAAGAGAAAATCACCCTGCGCCACAGCCATTTTAAAAATTTTCGTGCCTTCTATTTCCGACCACCCCCCTCAAATCAGGCTTGGACGCTAATATTGCATAACACAACCCGAAATGGCCGAATACCCAGACTATCTCTCTTTCTAATGACTATGATATAATTGAACAACAGAGCGTTCCAAAGCTTCAATTGTTGATTTCCGTCGCCGCTATGCGGGGCGGAATCTTTAAAATCGCCTGATGGAAGATAGATATATAGATAGATAGAGAGAGACAGCGCAGAGCCCGGACGCTGCTAAGTTTTTTTTTTTTGTCCAGGCTAAACGCTCGGAAAATTCCATTTTTTTCGAAAGCCAATGAAGATGCTCTATTATAATCTCTGTCAATTAAATGACCAATCTGAACAGAGAGTGTACTCTTCGTGTAACCAGAACATTCCGTGTGCGGCCATGACTAAAAGTGCATTTTGTTGGTCGCCCCTTGCTGGTCTCTTTGGTTTGGTCGTAGCAGCTTTATTGATGGGGAGCTAAGCACTATTTTTTAAATTCGTGTATTTTATCAGGTAAGAATTATTTTATATATAGCTAAGTGAGAAAGGTGTGCTGGCTAGCTAGCTATCTCAATTTTTGGTGCTGACTTGGATCTCCTTTTGATTGGTGCTGACATTATTTACTTGCTAGCTAGCTATGGAGCTAGCTACACAAAATAGTGCTTTGATTAGAGTGCCTTTTTTTCTTAAAGAGCAAGCAACAAAAAACCTTTATCCTGCCTTGCGTAGTTCTTCCATGACTGAAATAACTTCCAAATGACACTTTGTGGGACTACCTTCTATCAGATATAAAGATATTTTTTGCAAAAAAGTTGTCGAAACGTGACAAAAGTTTATTGTTGCTTGCACTGAGCAGTCGGTGAACTGATAATTAACCTGTAACCGATGCAGGATAATTAGATGCTACGCCTAGTATAATTAGCCGTTAAAAGCTTCTTTGTGTTCTTTACAGCTAACTTTTTTCTTGAAATCAGAATAGTTTTGTTGTTTAATAATATATACGACATATGTACTGCTAGCTACAGTAAACTTATAACTTTTTTGCAAAATTGTTTCTTGTTCTTTTTCTTGGTTTTAATTGAAGCACAACTTTATTTTGATCTATTTAAATATAGATGGCTATGGGGAGACTGATAACGAAGAAAAGTTAAAATTTAAGTAAAAAGATAAATATTGTATAAGTAGCTGTATAAGCGGCTAATTATACTGTACACACCGTATATATAATTATTCTGCGTAGATAAATAGAATGTCTGTATATTTTATATGGCTAGCCTTACAAATCCTGTCTATTATTTCCAGGAAAGGCCATAGCTTAGATAAGGAGTCTTAGAGTATTTAATGCTCATTTTGAGCTATGCAGAGGGCTGTTGGATGCTACAGGGAGTTGTTTGGTAGAGCGGGGACCCTAATTGGATCAGATCCAATTAGGGTCCCCGCTCTACCAAACAACTCCCTGTAGCATCCAACAGCCCACATATTGTGTCATCTCCCCAATTTCTCTCACATGGCTTAGGTTAACCCGGGGCTATGGTAGCATTCACTCACCAATATTGAATTGCCGCCAAGGGGAATCGAACCCCGTTCTCACGCACAAAATGCCAGAGTTATAACCACCAAGCTATGGCGCCATTGAAAACGGCTAACTATTCTGTTACTGGCTAATTATCAGTTCTCCTTGTGCCTAATTTGCTTGAAAATCTTTCTTGAACTCACCCAAAGTATCACAAAATATTTTTCTAAGATTTCTTAGATACTTGATTTTTAAAAATCTCACGAAAAGGACCATCGATTTTTCAAATCCGCAAATTTATTGTGTGTGTATATGCCCTTTTATGTTTCAACTTGTTGAATTCAATTTGTCAATTTGTCAAACAAAACAATGACCAATCAGTTTCCTCAAAATGAAAACTTGCAACTAATCCGACTCCCCGAAAGAAATTCAAATTTGAGAATTCGAATCAAAAAAGAATAATAAAAAATCAGTTGAATTCAATAAATCGATTTCAAAAAAATAAATCCTGTATTGTCCACAGGTTTCAAAATCATGCATCGCTTGCTTAATATGTTACTTGTTTAACAAAGATGTCAAAAGCCGGCCTGATTAAATTTATATACATATTTATATATATAATATACATGTGCATCACATCGCATGGATTTGTATCTTTGTATTAAATTCCCTTTTTAAAGCAAAGAGGCAAAGAGAGGTTAAAGAGACAATATTTAAACAACCTGGTTTTAATTCAGTTTATGGTAAAATTGTATTCTTGTTTCTTATTTTTAAAACGTACTTTCTTTTTCAGATCAGCTGTTATCAAACCATGCACCATCAGCATTTTCAAAAAATTTTCAACAAGAGAGTAAATTTTGAAGGCCTAAATACTGAAATATTCAAATGCTAATATGTATTTATTCCTGAATTAATAAACAATGAACTACTTCATCATTCAAATTGAGCTCGTTCAGAAGTTATTATATTCAAATCGTCAAGTTTCTACATAGCAAGATTTGTATTCTGGAATTTCCAGAATTTTCCTGATCACTTTTAAAAATATCCAGTTGAAGTTTTAACTGTTATTTTAGAATACTTCATATTAGCTATGTAAAATTTTTATTTATTGAGTTGTATTTTAACATTGCAGGTTAGTTACAAAAATAGTTGAGAATTGGGATACTCGTGATTTGTTTACCCCATAATTCTCCGTTTTCAAGGTCTACTTTAAATTTCAAAATCTTTCAGGCTAATGACGGAAATCTTAAAGCCGCAGGGCTTCTTGTTTTTTTTTGTATTCGGTAATTTTTTTCCTCCGAGTTTGATAAAAACCTGCAAAACATTCTCGTCAGATTTCATGAACGTCTTTCAACAATTTGTTTTCAAGTGTGAGCTAAATCGACCAATCTGGTCGCATCCAGAAAGAGCATTGGTAACCTAATAAAACATTTGCGTATACTAAATCGCTTCATAGCAGTAGTTAACATTAAATCGCCGCTGTTGCGCGCAGAAAATCAATAAAAGAAACACGTCAGTGTCGAGAGAGAAAACAACACATTTGCTAAATGGATCTTGTTGTGCAACATTGAGAGCATGGAGTATTAACAACTTCAAATCTGGTATATTTGTGATGTTACCTAAATCAAAGGTTATATAACATATCTTTTATCAGCATCGCTTGGAGCTTCAGCAATAAACCTCGACAAATAAATGATTGTCTGTTTCGTTTCAATATCTGACATCATGGTGACAGAAACTACTTGATGGTGATGTTTTTTATGTTTGTGCTGTTCGTATTCAAGATATATTTTGTCTCGATACCGAATGTAGCTACGTTTGCTACTTGTTTTGGCTTTCAATGTATTTTTAACATATCTGTCAAAAACTATACGTGTCTCGTTGTAATCCTGTGATAGTTTGAAACACTTTTTAAGCAAACTTTGCAGCAAAACCCTTAAAAAAAGAATATTTCACTTTTCTCACTGGGAAATGTAGTCAAGCTTCCTTTGATGATAATAACTGACAAGGAAAGGTTAGCTGGGTGCCTAAGGAATAGTAAAATTTCAGATTTAAAATTTCTAGTGAAATATGAAGTTGAACCTTTGCATGTTTTAACATTTTTCGTTTTCTGCACTTGGTTGACTACAGCCATACCATTCAAAATTATGACTTTGTGCTGATCCGAACTGATGCTAACAGCCTAATCATTGGGTGTGGTTTCAATCATGTCGTCTATATGATGCAACATTTTTGACTTATCGCAACAAATAAGTGGTGTCCCATCGCACTACAGCAAATTCGAAATTTCCAAATGCATTTTCCAGATCAAGCTCCGGTTTTTTTTTAACAAGTCAATATAAAACAGTTTTGTTGCGCAGTTTTGTTTCTGAAATAGTTTTGCATATGCTAATAAATGTTTTTGTGTTACCAAGAACAACCTCGTCCCCAGGGTTTTTTGCCTTTTTGACATCGAGGCGGGCGGCGAAATTACTTGTTTAGCCGTCAAGTAAGCGCTAGTGGCTTTGGCATAGGCAACAAACCCTGGGGACGAGGATGTTACCAAGAATACATACCACAAGGTGTATATCATGAAGACCAGAATTTTTGTAGTCAGGAACAGAAAATTAGTCATATATATGATGTCATTTCTGATTCCTGTGACGGGCCAAAAAAGCTAAGGTATAATAGGGTTAAGTCATACCAGTTACGCCTCCTTGTTCAATCGCATGATTTGATCCTATTGGGATCTAGCTTTTCCAAGTTGCTTGATCACTTCGTTTAAGGTCATCCATATTGGCAAAGTAAAATAGAGTGAGGCCAGCATAGTTAAATTGGTCGTGAGCGAAGAAGTATTTTGTCACCACATTTAAAGATAACAGGTGTAGGGTTCAGTAACCTTGTCGAGAGGCACGAAAGAATGTTAAGAGAGCGTCAACCATAAGCATATCTTATGCTTAATGGTTGACGTAATGACCTTGTTCCTCATATGAAAAACTGTTTTCACAAAGAAAAGACCCAAGGCTGAATGCTTTTCTTGTATTATAATTTAATTGTTGTTAATTGCATTCAAAATCACTTTCGTCGATCACAGTTTCTTTGATTGCTTCACTCACGACAAGTTGTAGAAGAGTAGGTACATGGTTATTGTGCTTCCATACCTCAACATCGTCCCCAGGGTCTTGAGGCCCCTGAGCTGTTATTACGGAGTGGTCGCTATCAACTTCATCAACAAGGCAAAATGCCCCAGGAACGAGGTTGTCCATACCTCTCTTCATATGCTTTTCATTCAATATCTGAATCAATGCCGTGAAACCCCCTCGTTTATTTAGCACCTAAGAGTACATTTTTTCTATTTTCATCTTTACATGTTCTATCCATAAATCAAAAAATTTTAAAATACCAAAAAACTTTTTTGCTGACCAGGAAATTTCTGACGTCAGCTCACGTGACCGTTTTGACCTAAAATTTTTGGCACCCTAACTTTTCTTTAATTATTTATCCTTTTTTTCAACTTGGGTTAACGTCGGGTACTGATTGCGAGAAGTCGTGGTGACTAAACACGAAGCAGAATTGTATACGAAATACGTTTTTTTATTACAGATTAAATTTACATCGTTGAAATAAATTTACAGGTTAAAACATTCCATAAAATTGTTCGTAAAAGGTGAAACTAAAGGAAAAGACATCACAATCAAACTGAGTCGAAATACAAGAAGATAATAACTAAGGGAGGAAATTTGTTTGCAGAATTAAAGTTTGAATAGAAAATCGAGAATTGTTGAAAATTCAGAAAAAAATTTCGAATAATTATTAAAATTAAAGATTGCGATTTTGGTTAAAAATAAGTTTGCGGATACAATGCAAATTTACGCTACTTTCTTCCGCGATATTTTCTTCCGCATTTATTTTTTACCCAAGGTAAGAGAAACTGGGACTTTCCAGATCACTTCAATTTTATAGAAAAGCAACCACCTTCTTATGTAACTTGAAAAAAATAAAAATAAACAAAACATTACGACCGTCTATTTAAGGTTATTGAATAAGAAATAATTATTCTTCCAAAGCGTTGAAAAGTTGCTCGTGTTTTAACATCTTCACCAAATTCATATCTTTCGGGAAGATTGTCACTCTTCTTGCATGTATAGCACACAAATTTGTATCTTCCAGAAATCGAATGAGAAAAGCTTCCGCAGCTTCTTGTAAAGCCTCTAATGCTTTTGATTGAATTCGAAAATCTTGTCTATATGCTGATTTGTTGATAGTCTCCTTCACCAGACGGCAGAAACTTAATTTAGGTATCAAGAAATGAGTGGATCTTTGATAAAAACGAATTTCTTTCAAAGCACGTGTGCCGGGGTGTGTTCTGCGCCTAAACAATCATGACAATATTACGGAAAGATACAACAGTAGTAGTAGTAAACATTTATTTAACGTTGGTAACGAGATAGTTACAAGGTACTAATTAAAACCAACAAAATTATAGTATAAAAATAAAAATAAAACTTAAAAATATGTCCTAATATAAATAGGGCTATTATTTACAAAGCGGACATAAACATTTTAGTCCAGTCCAAGATACTAGCGATTTTTTGAAGTCCTCAATAGAACCAGATAACTTTATTTTTTGAGGAAGCGAGTTCCATAATTGACAGCTTCTAAATAACAACGAGTTGGTTCCAAAACGTACTGATTTAGTTGGAGGAAGACACAGTACACTCGAATTACGCAGTGCGTAAGAAGTGTTCTTGTATTGAAAGAGACTTTTTATTAAGTCTGGATTTGATCCGAACAAGCTTTTGTAAATGTCTGATAACATAATATGTAAATTTGCGGTGTGTATTGTAACACCGCCAGTAGACAAAAGAATATCACTCAGAGAACACTCATACTCTCCAGTTACTGTTCTTAATGTTCTTTTGTGAACCCTATTAATTTTGTTATTACAGGTTTTGCTACAGTACATACATATAAGAGGACAATACTTAAAAGTTGATAAAACAAACGCATTACATAGGCGTATTGCTTGTTGATCTGTAACGAATTTCCTAATACGTTGCAGGCATCGTAACTTTTTGGTAGCTTGATTACAAATAGTATTTATATATATATCAAATTTAAGTTTCCTGTCAATATGCATTCCTAATAATTTAACACTGTAGGAAGGAATAATTTGCTTCTGATTGATGTACAAAGCTAATTTTCTCTCATCCATGCCCAAGAACATAAGCTGAAATTTCGCTGGGTTAGCAACGAGTTGGTTAGCTTTAAACCAACGAACGAGTTTTCCATATCTACCTCTAGATCAGAAATAACAGCATCGATTGATGATGCACAACTGTACAGAGTATTGTCGTCAGCAAAATTGCAAACTTCTGTCCTTTGCATGAATGAAAAAAAATCATTTATAAAAATGTTAAATAATAGAGGAATATTGAATATATAATATTGAACCTTGAGGCACTTCTAGAAGGATCTCAAGCCACATACTGTAAGCTGATCCTATCTTCACTCTCTGGAATCTGATACTAAGATAATCCCTAAGAAGTTTTAAGCTATTTTGACTGAAACCATATGCTGCTAATTTTGCAATTAGGAGTTCATGTGGAAGACTGTCAAATGCTTTAGATAGGTCCATAAGAATGGTACCAACTTTACCAGAATTATCAAGACAAGATTGCCATTTATGGAGCAAATTTATCAGGGCTGTCTGTGTGCTATAGTTTGCTCGGAATCCACAAAGATTACTTGAAAATTTATTTTGGAAAAAAACATTTAATTGAAGAGAGATGAGCTTTTCAAAAACTTTCGATAAGGTTGGAAGGAGGCTAATGGGCCTATAATTCTTTTTTAAAGTAGTGTCATCCTGTTTATGAATAGGAATGACACTAGCTAACTTTAGCTCCGTTGGAAAAGTGCCTTCTAAGATACACGTGTTAATGCAATCAGTTAGAGGAACACTACAAATCCTAGCAACAGATTGGAGAACTTTAGTTGAAATTTGACCACTAGTTGTTGTTTTTGGGTTCATACTCATAATGACTTGATAAGTCTCCCATGGGTGAATATGAGAGAATTTGAAAGTAGATCCGTCATTAAATAAATCCTTAATGTTGTTAATGCTCGGGTGATCTGAATACTTATCAAGGATCTGATATAACTCAGTGCAAACATAATCATTTTTCCACTTGACAATGCCAAGAGAAGACGTAACATTCGTGAAATAATCGTTAAAAATATCTGCAACTTCTTTTTCATTCTGAACAATCACTGAAAATAATAGGGGAGTCATTGCGACGCTCTTTAGGGTGTCATTTATATTTGACTCCCTTAGGCGTAAAATTGCTTATAAAATGACTCCCTTATAGGATTTTTTTTACTTTTGACGAAGAGCTTTTATATTTTCAGCGAAATGACTCCCTTCGGCGGAAAAAAAATGACTCCTTTAGGGAGTATTTATAGTACTGAAACAGAAAAACGCATGAAGCTATACATTCTCCCCTCAAAATATGCGTTCACATTGATTTGTTGTGCGTTCAACGATTTGATGTGCGTTCAATGATTCGATGTGCGTTCAAATTGATTTGTTGTGCGTTCAATGATTCGATGTGCGTTCAATGATTTATGTGCGTTCAAGTTGATTTGTTGTGCGTACAGTGATTCGATGTGTGTTCAATGACAGATGTTAGGTGAACTTGCGCTCTTTCAAGATTTTTGATGAAAAGCGTGAAAGTTAGACCCCACGAAATTAGACCCTTATGTGCAATTAGCTGAAGATTCATTTTCCTGTTTCCCATACATTTTCCTGCCCTGTTTCTACGCATACTTAAATCTCTATTAAAATGTTGTTGCAAGACATTCACAAGTTGTGCAAAGGAAGAATGGAAATATTATTAAAATAGGATTGCTTCTATTCCTGTTATTTGGGTATCACTTAAATGGAGTAGCTATATAATTATTCTGTTCTTGGTTTGAAAGCTTTCCGTTCCTTGCTGCGGCATATATTTAAATAGGGTTCTACTCTCTTTGCAGACAAGAAAATTTTTTCATTCAATCAAGAAGGATTAAGTAATCATGGCATCAGGGAGAACTAAATTACTACTCAGGAATTTCTTGACTGTTCAATAATCAACAATAAGAACCCGAAAAAAATTTGTTTTGTTGTAGTAACATCAAATTATATACGTGTTTTAACAAATACAAGGGTAATATTATGGGGTACTTTTAATTGTTGACTCGCAACTGAACCCAAAAAGGTATGTTTCTTAAAAAAGAAATGTGTATATATGTCATCAAAAATCCGTGTCAATGTATGTAAGTCAATGTCTACACATCTTCAAACGCTAATGTATTTAAACTACAAAAAATTGTCCGAGGAGAAGTAAAACACTTCTCCTCGGACAATTTGGAACTATTGGCAGGCGTAAAACCCAGTGAGCACCAGACGTCTTTAAGACGTCTAAAAGTGGTCTTTTTCAGGTACGGACGTCTTCTGACCTAATCAAGACGTACTACGTACTATATACGTCTTTCTGCAGACGTTTTTTTACAAACAAGACCATTTTTAGATGTTTTTGAGACGTACTAGTTTGACGACGCGGTTTAATGCGGTCTCGCTAAAGCCGTCTCTGACAACTAAATCAACTGAAGCTGAAATCTACATAATAAATTTATTCTGCGCGCAGACGAGACCACGAGTGCTAAAAAAGACCGGGGGTTAAATTATTCAAATTATATTATTGAACTGGGAGTAAATTTGATATACCGTGCGTTAAATTATTATAATGTTAATTAATCTTTTACACGTTAAACATTTGCAACTATTTCTTATTTGCTCGCTGATTGAGAAAAATAAATAAATTGATTGATTGATTGATCGATATTTTTGCCTGGTCAGTTTCTTATAACATTATCAATAATTTTATTATCACAAAAATTTGAGGTACGTGCGTGCATGCCGCCTAGCATTCAGCTTTTGGCGCGTTCTCAGATGGAATACAGTTTTATTCACAAAACGATGATGGAAGCCGAGACTTTTGTGTGCAATGAATATTTTACTGGGAAAAAGTAAGTATCAGCTTGTTTATTTTTAACTTTCATTGCATATAGTACACAGTATAGCTTTTTTATAAGATGCATGTTTCTTAACGTTCAAAGAGCCTGACCCTTTAATGTTTTTAAGTAGAGCCCTGTGAATTTAGCTATAGCTAGCTAGCTACCCATTTAGTTTTTTAAAGCTGCATAAACTAACTAATGTAGCTATATTTACTTTTTTAAAAAAAAAACTTCTGACATGTGTGTCCAGACCATCATGCTTATAGCATGTTTTTCTGGTTGACTTTAAGTAAGTAAGTAATTAAAAATTTATTTGCCAGTAACAAGCAAAAAGACATACAAGCAGCTAATAATTTAAAAAAAAGATAACGCGGGAGACCATCCTATAGTCGTTGACTAATATACAAACTGAGCAAGTGATCGGAAACTATGGGAGGAGCTGTATATTTTTATTTTTTTGTTTAAATAATATAAGCCATGAAGTATTACTGATAGAATCCTTTTTTAAAGCTATATATATATGTACGGGCTGGGAAAAGTCCAATAGTTTTCAAAATTGCTCATTATGCTTGTTAAATATATATATAATATATATCTCTTAGATTTCATTGACGTAGTGAGCTTGGAAAAAGAAAGAAAGAAGTACTGAAGACATTATCACTTTTGCAGAGAAAGACAACACAATTGAAAAATTACAAACTAAGTTTAAAGTAAAAACTAAAGCACTACCAATAAAAATGAAACAATTGCAGACATCTGTTTTTAAATGTACAACCGTTGTTGCTACTGCAGGCAAAATTCAAACTAATGTTACTCAAAGTCGGGAGTACATCGTTGTGAATCTCCAAAGTATTCCAAGATTTTGGGAGGATAACTTTAAGTATGATGATGACATATTGATTAGATCGGTCAGTTCGGTACCATTAAGCCTGGGATCATAAAATCGTTGGATATTGTTGTGGCTGCAAAAGTGTCAAGTGAAGATGTATCCAAGCATAAAGCAATATTCACAGAAGTTATTGTTCTTTTGACTTTAAGTTGTAATCTATTCTTTCCATATTGCTATGGTTTGTATAAGGACAATATAATTTTGATGGAATTGTTGTGCAATAACAAACAAGTTTCTGTGGCGGGTGTGTTACAAGGGAATCTCTGTAGAAAACATTAATTTTTTAGTATATTTAATTTATTAACCCCTAATTTATACATTTCTATATATATTTTTGGCTTTTTGAACCTCATTTTAGTTCATGTCTAGACAATTTTTGCATGAAGTATATTTAAAAAACCTATTGGTACTAGATTGACATTTGTTTTTGTAGGAATTGTCGAAATTGACCAAAAAACAATTTGTGATTCTCTTGCTATGCACTTGTTTAATATTTGAAGTATTTTATTAACCTCTAATATATACTACTTAAGCATACCTTTGGTTCTTACTGGTTTATTAGATTTTTGTATATATTTTACCCTAGAGCACCTATAAAAAGTTGAGGAAAAAGTGAAATGTTTCATACAGTTATAAAAGGAATTACTAGATTTTTGTATATATTTTACCCATAGAGTATTTTTTAAACCGTTTTTTCACTAGGTGGATCATTCATGCAGATCGGTTCGAAATCTGTGTGTTGGTTGATTAGAATGCGACTGACTGAAATCTCTTAAACACGTCTCCATGTTTTAATCCGCTTAGTAGTATATTTATTTTTTATAAGTTAACAATATTATTTATCTGTTCATTGTTATTTATTTTTCATAAAGTTAACATTAATATTTATCTGTTCAAAAACATTATATATATTATATATTATATTTTCACTAATACTTTTCAGTAATTTTTATCAATATATATTGTATATTTAAATTAATACATTATTTTCAAACTAATAAAACCTTTACCATTTTTACTAAAAATTTGATATCTTTCTTGTATATCCCCATCACATGAGAATGTGAAAGAAACTAATGAACGTCAATATATCACCCTTGAGAGAATACGAAGAAAAAAATGTAATTTCGGAGATTGATAACCTAAAGGGAGTAAAAAATGAAACGCGTAGGGGAGTCAAATCGTGTAAGAATGATAACCTAATGAGTGTCAATATGACACCCTTAAGAGGGTCAATAAAAAAAGAAACGCTTAAAGGAGTCATTTTTTTTGTTGCTTCCGTGAGAACTAAAAGGGAGTCATTTCTGAATTGATAACTAAAAGGGAGTCAAAAAATGAACGCGTAAGGGAGTCAAAATGACGCCTTTGGGGAGTCGCCACAAGTACTCTTAAATGACTCCCATAAGTTTCTCAAAATGACTCCTTTTAACCCGTCAGTGAACATTATTATTTTCAATCACACAGAAATCATGGTGCTCGTGAGCAAATTTGAACATGTAAATCACTTGAAAATTAGTTCAAAGGAACGACCCATTTGTTTAAAGTAGCAATCAGGTAGACTTCTCACATGCAGTCCAAAATATACATCAAAAGCGGTTTTAACCCTATACCTGCTGCGTCCTTTAGGGCTCCTTAATGCTGGTAGGGGCCGGGTGGTAAATCTTAAATTTTCTTGCGTTAATTCGCGTTAATTTTTACGCGCTAATTTCCGATTTCAGAGTTCATGTTGACTATTTAGCGCGATTATAAGCAAAATAACGCTGATTTAATTCTTTAATTATTTTCGTTGATGAGATATGTTTAATAACATGAACATTTTGTTGTAGATTTTCATGAGGCGAATGAAAAGGAAAAATTAAAATAGAAAAGGGTCCGTAATTTTTTTATAAAACGCGGACTATATGGAGAGTATCACCATCTTTAACAAGAATTAATATATCTTGTATAGATCACTTTTTTTTATTTGTTTGTTTGCGCTCGTTAAAATATCAAGGAATTTTTGACCTGACCACTAAGGGACGGTCTCAAAATTTTCGTACGTAATACTCGATTTCAGAACAAAACGCGATTGTATTCTCTTTAAACAAGGCCAATTTTGTTTTAAAGTCATCAAAACAGAGTCGTATTCTGCTTAAACAACGCGAATTTTGATCTAAAACCATCAAAACGCGATCGTAAGAATTCTAAAAAAAAAAGCTGTATTTTGTTCTGAAAGCATTAGAATGCTATAGTACGAAGTAAGTGAGGAGCGCGAACCGCAAATTAGGCTTCGCAGCGATAACAGCTTACTCACTGAACGGTCAAAGCAACGATGGATCCATCCATCTTTGGATATAATTTAATCATAAAATTATCAACAAACTTTAACTAAGGCAAGTCTCGTTTGTTAGTAAATTTTATTTCATAAATTATTTCCAGAGTGCTGAGAGTGAAGGGAGATTTCACAGTTGACGGCAGTGAGTTGTTAAGGAATACGCAAATTATGGTAAACAAGTGCATTTACTTCCTGTTATTATGGCAAGTACTTCACTATATAGTGTAACCCTTATCTTTGTGTGTTTATTTTGTAATTGTGGCGGTACATCTAATTTATAAAATAAAATAAAGCTTCAACTTGTTTTAATACCATTTGTAAGACATTATTTCTTAGGAATAGAGGTATATTGTGAAAGCGACCTATAAATCAGTTTACCATTGATTTCCACATGGTAATGCGGAATATAATGAACTTTATGTAGTTTTTCATCGACTATAGGATTTTTCTGTGTTAAGGTAGTGTAACCCATCATTTATTAATTACTTTAGAAATTGCCACTGTTTCTTCCAAAGTTATATTTCTCTCGAATAAGTGAAAGGAGGCTAAACACGAGGCCAATATCAGCGTTTTAACTTGGTGATATAAACATGGGCCATTTATTATCATTTGTGTCATTGTTAAACGGTATGGTTGTGGAGGACATTAGAGCGACCACGAATTGTGGTTCTGTATTATACAGTACTCCACATGCAAAGTTAAGAGGTGGAATAAAATAAAATTTGCTGTAATTTTACAGAGATATCAATCCAGTGCTATTGTTTGAAATATTTTGGAATCTAATTGCCATTCACTATTCTTTACAGGTACCTCAGAATTTACTGTCAGCTTACATTTTAATCATCAAAAAATTAGGAGATAATTATAGTTCATATTCTACACAAGGATGTCAAAACAGATACTATCTCAAATATTTCTTTTACTACTGTGCAATATCATCAACGGCAGTAGTGTTATCAAAATTAATGATCAAATGTTTCCCTCCAAACGGCTTTTTAGAACGGTTGATAGTAAGGTAAAGAGCAAGGATTTCTATTCCATTCGTATAAAGGTAGATTATACAAGTACTCCGCTTCATGCTTAATCAAAAGAAGCATCAGTAAAAACAGTTATAGATATTGGATGTGTAATGGTTTCAGATTTCAACGAATCGATATGTTTTAGCCTTATTTTAGGTCATTTACCATCTAAGTGAATGATAGAAGGCATTGAAGTCCTCTGATCATTTCTCAAGAAGGATATTTTGTCACATGTAATTTTTTTTTATAATCTTTCAGTGATTTTAATTTTTAAAGATATTTTACTGGATGTATTACAGTCTTGATACATCTGGTTTCATCGGCAATAAAAAAGTCAGCAACATTACCACTTCTGTTATTTTGTGCTTTTTTTCTTGTCTTAATTTTTTGTAAATTGATTTTATCCTATATTTTATGTATGTAATTTGTACAACATATGCTGTACGAGATTTGCTTTGAGCAAGTCATTAACATATTATTTTTAAGTTCATTGGAATTACTAAAGGTTTAAAATATAGAAAACTCTTTAAATGTGATGTCATTTAAGCAACCATAAATATTATTATACATAAAAGCGAGTTTAAGGTTCAAAACCATTCGTATCTTGAAACTTGTTACTCTGGACATAACCATATGCACCTTGAAAAATTGTAAGGCTAAAGTTAAAGGCTAAAACGATTTCAACTTTCAGTTTGGATCAGATTCCAAAAATCAGAAATATCAGGCGTGAATAAAAAAGATTTTTTTGCTGGCTCTGCTATTTGATTTCGTGTAAACAAACTACTTAAGTAGCACAGCTTCGAAGTAGCACAAACTTTAAAATAAACAAATAAAACTTCAGAATAATTAATTGTGAACCTGTATATATTATATATTTTTTAGGGCCAAAAAAGGACAATTTGATGGAGATCCTAACTGGAAAAATCAAGGACGTACTTGTAAATGATTAAAGGAAAATTCCTTCTGATACGTTACGACAAGTAAACCACAAGGTTTTTTGGCTTGAAGTTGCATATCTCCATAATATAGACTATAAACAATAGTGAATGTCCTTGGTGGGGCCTCAAGTGGTTGTGCAGTTGTGTTGATATCCAGTTGTGTTGTTGTGTTACGGATCAAGTTGTGTTGTTGTGTTCCTGCTGGTTGTGTTTGTGATACCGCAGAGTAATCAAGTGAGACAATCAAAGTAAGTCATTATTGTTACTTAACAAATGGTAGCAGAGGAAAAATGGCTTCAAGAAAAGATTACAAGGCCCCGCCAACGTTAAGTGAGGACATTTCATATGAAAACTGGAAAAAGGAGATAAAAATTTGGCAAATCTTTACAAATGTTGATAAAAAGAAACAGGCTGCTGCTACTTTTCTTACACTTGAAGGTAAAGCTAGAGATGCAGTTCTTGAAATGAACATTGAGACTCTTAATGCAGATAATGGTGTTGATAAAGTAATAGAAACTCTTGACAGCTTATTTAAAAAAGACACGTTACAATTAGCTTTTACCAACTATGATAATTTTGAAAATTTTTGCAAAATTGAAGAAATGACAATGAAACAATATGTAATTGAGTTTGAACGCTTACACAACAAAGCTAAGCAATATGGCATGGAATTACCAGATGGAATTTTAGCATATAAACTTTTGGTAAACGCAAGACTACCTGAGCAACAAGAACGACTGGTAAAATCAACTATTACTGAACTCACATTTTCCGGAATGAAAAATCAACTGAAGAGGATCTTTGGTGACATAGTTCAACAAGATAGAGTCAATGTAAATGATATTAAGTTAGAACCGACTTATCATGGCAGTCATCAGTATTTTAGAGGAAGAGGAAGATACTTTAGAGGTGCGACCAACTACACAAGACCTACTGCTGACAGAAATAGTATAGATAATCGTCAAAGAAATCCTGTGGATATGAATGGAGAAGTATCGAGATGTAACATTTGTGGATCTGTGTTTCATTGGCAAAGAGATTGCCCAGACTCATACGAAAATAGAAAGAAAAAGGAAGAAAAAGAAAGAGGAAGTGAATGTAACATTGTATACAGAGATAATGGATGTATTTATGGGTGAAACATTGAGTGCTGCTGTTTTGGATTCAGGCTGTTCAAAAACTGTTTGTGGAGAAAGTTGGCTGAAAGAATATTTAGAGACATTGAGTGATAATGAACTTAATCATGTCACAGGGTCACAAAGTAATACAATATTTAAGTTTGGAGATGGAAATGAAATGAGATCCATTAAACAAATGAAATTGCCAGCCAGAATCTGAGATACTAACATCAATATTGTAACAGATGTTGTGAAAGGAGATTTGCCACTACTTTTTAGTAAAGATGCCATGAAGAAAGCAGGCACAAAAATTGATTTTTCAAAGGACACAATAGAAATTCTGGGAATGAAGCAAAAGGTGTTTCTCACATCCTCAGGACACTATTGTATCCCTTTAGGCAAAAGAAAATTTGAATTTGATGATATTTCAAGTGTGGATGCGGAAGAAATAGTTCTGTATTCAAAGAGTTTCACTATGAAAAATGAAACCGAAAAATTAAAAGACATTGTTAAACTTCATAAACAATTTAGTCACCCGCCACCAGAACGTTTAAAGAAGTTACTTCGGGATGCAGGTGTTGAGGATAAGAAGTTACATACATTAATTGACCATATATCACAGAAATGCGAGACATGTTTCAAGTACAAGAAACTATCCCCAAGACCTGTGGTGGGTTTGCGTATGTCCAATGACTTTAATGACTGTGTAGCAATGGACCTAAAAGAGTGGACAGATGGCAATACAAAAACATGGTTCTTACATTTAATTGATACTTTTACGAAGTATAGTGCTGCTACTGTCATACATAGCAAACGAAAAGAAGTGATTGTCAAGAAGATATTTGAAATCTGGATAGGAACATTTGGCTGTGCAGGAAATTTCATGGTTGACAATGGAGGGGAGTTCGACAACAGTGAGTTCATTGATTTCTGTGAAAAATTTAACATTAGGGTTGTAACCACTGCTGCAGAGAGTGCATGGAGTATCGGAATAGTTGAAAGGCATAATGCTATCATTGGAGAGACTGTTCGAAAAATTATGAATGATCAAAACTGTGAGTTAGAAGTGGCTTTAAGTTGGGCAATTAGTGCAAAGAACTCACTTGCGAATTACAATGGCTACAGTCCAAACCAATTACTTTTTGGCAAGAACCCCAATATACCATGCATATTGACAAATAAGCCACCTGCAATGGAAAGTAAAACTGCTAGTCAAGTAGTAGCGAAAAATTTAAATGCTATGCATGCAGCAAGACGGGCATATATTGAAAACGAGTCATCAGAAAAGATACGACGAGCTTTGAGACATCAGATTAGACCTTCTGGAAATGTGAAATACATGAATGGCGATAAAGTCTATTATCGGAGAAAAGACGACAAACATTGGCATGGCCCAGGTACAGTTATAGGTTTTGAAAGTCAGCAAGTTTTGGTAAAACATGGAAGTCGATACATTCGTGTGCATCCATGTAATTTAAAACTCATTCAACCCCATACCAAAATAAATACTTTACTCTGTGTTCCCCATAAAAAAAAAGAAAAAAAAGAAAATATTGCATACAATCTTTACTCCCGTTTTTCGATGGGAAGACGTGGTCATGGAGAAAAACTTTAAAGACAAAACATGTAGAAAAAAGATTGAAGATTCTTAATATATTACTGTGCACCTTTAAAATAAAAGAGATAGACCATAAAAAGGGTATAAAAATAAGCAACATAATGTTACTAATATTTTTTAAACACAAAGAAGTTTTAAATGTTTTTGTTACAAAAATTGAATAGCATATAAAATTTGTTTACTATAAAATTCAAAGGATCACGTTCTGAACCAGCTGGCTCATCTTCAGTGCTCTCCTTTGCAGATATCTTTTAACTCATATTAAATAAAAAATGTTAGTATCTATTGTTTCAAAAATCTGTACGTTGGTGCGCTAAATTAAATAGATTTTTTATCTTTAGAAATATATTTCTGTGAAAGTTTATAATTCAGGGGGTTAAAATATGTCGAAGCGTGCTAAAATAACTAGAAGTATTCTCAATTTTTTTAAAAAAGTTTTCACTCTTTAAAAATTATTTAATAATATAGGAAGTTTTATATGGTACACTAACATAAATATTGAAAGAATCAGGGGATACTAGAAATATTTTTATGATATTCCTGGAAACAATCCAGACATAAGTTTGTTTGCGAAAAATACGACCCCTTTTTTGTGAAGGCAGGACAACCAGCGCAAACTATGTTGCTGTCAGTTCTTTTGTCATTTTTGAAAAATTTACAATTTAGACATCGCCTTCTTTTTCCTTCTTTTCTCGGCCAGTGTTCCGCAGTTTTTTCGAGCTTGCGCTTACCTCGAACTATATCATTCCCAACTAGTTGTTTTGCCAAATTCATGCGAAAGTTGAGCATGGTTCTCTGCTTGTTCTTGCCCGTTTTGGTGAATAATTTATTATTTTTTGACTCATTCATCAAAATAAATCCGTTGGAGATCGACAGATCGTACAGAAACCACAACAAATACAACCACCAACGATTACTTTTTCGTGCTGTTGGATATTCGGTTCGCATTTGGTCGGCTCTATCCACAGCATTCATGTATTTGTTGTATTCAACGATCTGTATAGGACAGGTTAATTTCTCGTCGGCTGCCATCTTTTTGTCTCCGTAAAACCACACCCGGCGGTGCAGAAGGGTTCAAATTCGTAGAAATCGTACGAACTGGCTTTCTTGTTTTTTTTTCCCGCCATACTGCTGCTACGAGATTGGTTGAACCCTTCTGCCAGGTTTTAAATTCTCCAGCATCTTTGCAAATGTTATTTTGCTTCATTTCTGGAGGAAGACCACGAGCATTCGCTTTAATTGTTCCACACATATAAACACCACTGCTACTTCGCTCCACGTACCCTGCGACGCTGGTGAAGTAATTGTCCGTGTATCCATGGTAACCAAGTCCATTTAACCGCTTTGTTAAACGGTAAACCACGTTAGCCCCTAAACCAACCTCAACTACATTTTGTTTTTTCCCTTGATATACATCAAAGTCACTAACATAACCATTTGTCGAGTCTGCTCATACCCAGGCCTTTATGCCATATTTTGTTGGTTTGGCTGGCATATATTGTTTTAGTGACGATCGACCACGGAATTTTATCATGGCTTCGTCGATCGCAAATTCTCTATGTGGATTGTATAATTTACGACACCTATTTTTAACGATGTCGTAAATTGTTTTCACGTGAAACAATCGATCTCTTCGTGTGGCGCCATCGAGTTCGAAGTTATTAGCTGCATGAAGGTATTCAGATAACTTGTCAAATCGGTTTCTTGGCATGATATTTGAAATACTAAGATTTCCAAACATCTCGTCAGTGCTCCAGTACATTTTTGTTTGAGGCAAATCGATGATGCTCATTGCGACGCGAATCCCAAAATATTGTTTGATTTCGTCGGATGTAGTGGGTTCCCAATTTTTATCTTCAAGGTGTGGTGGGTGCCGTTTCCAAAGAACATATCTGTTGGTTTCCCTTGCAATTAATTCGTATATTTCTGGTACGAAAATTTTGTTTAGGAAATCAAGTTCGTTGTGTTCATTTTGTAACTCAAATGTTGCACCCGGGGTCGGTCCACAAAACTCTACAAAGCTGGTGTATTCTTTGCATACGCTGTTCCACTCATCGTTAGCCTCGCCATTCCCCTCAGCATCGATTCGCTCATCATCATCTTCTTCTACGTCAGACCCTTCTTCAGAAAACGCTTCAGAAATATTGCTTCAGTATCCTCCTTCATCAAATCCAAGGAAAGCTTCATCCTCATCAGAAGAATCAGCGAACATAGTTTTGAGATAATTTTTTTCCATTTGGAATACGTATAATAAAGAAAGAAAGAAATATAATAAAAAATGCTGTTTTGATAAATGTGTTACTACTGACTTGTCTAACGTTGAAATAGGGATATGGAAGAAAAAATTATATTTAGGTAATTCGGTAGCAGAAAGGGTCGTAAAAGAACAATAAAAATAAGTGACGAAAGAAAAAATAGAATGAAAACTAATCTAAAACCCAACCTATTTAATCCTCATAGTATGTATACATACTATAAAAAGAAGTGGCCTGGGATCGAAGTGGTAAAGAAAAACAGGAATATGTACATTCGTTTTATGAACGAAACGAAATTAGTAATATTTATTTCAATAGCTTAGCGAAATTCTTTGTATAAATTATTGAATAGATCAAAGTTGCGCGAGAAAGAGCTAAATATTAATTATTAAACACAACCCCCGTCCTAGCGATATCTGTTCCACGTGCAAGCAATTTCAAACTGTTTTACACTCCGTTGTGGTGTTTATAAACTAAGCATAATATATGAGAGATAACATAGTTTAATATTAACTTTGAGCGAAGAAACAATAAGCATATTGGAGATTTTGTATTATCTCCATAAAGTAATGGTTAGAGTTGTGCCATAAAGAAAAATGCGGTAGCTAAACGAACAAGAAGGAAGCCTTGATAGCTAGTGGAACTTTGCGAAGGATGTGGTAGAAAGAAAAATTGTTATTTCTAACTGGAACTTCGTTTTCAAACATAAAAAATCACACTGAAATATTAATATTTCATAACATTTATTAATTTATATTTACTTATGTTGATGGAAACAAGGATTTTGAAAGGTAAATAATTTCTTTCTAAAGTCATGATACGCAATGCGCTAAGATGGAGTACAAGAAAATTAAAGCGACATAGTTGAAACAAAAACTAAAGAACATAATTTCTGTAGGTAAAATAAACTTTCTGCTACATTTTTAGTAATAGTTTTTTCAACATTTCTCGTAGTTTGTCACCACGAACCTTTACTAAATGTATCGGAAATTTAACAATATCTTTTTTGTGATTATTTTTGTACAAATTTTATTTTCTAGCGATCACTAGTTTTTTAGTTATGAGCACAAACACAAGCACTAGCATGAAACGCATATATGCGTCTGTGGGGAATTCAAAGACGTTTTCAAAAACGCATATATGCGTTTCTGGGGTTGAATGAGTTAATGCATGAGAAAGGTCAAGAGAGAATAACTTCTGATGACACACCGAAACCTGAAACAAACACAGAACAGTTTATGAAACATCTTGCACTATAAGATGATGATGTATACAGTGAAAATGATGAAGATGATGTAGATGCTGTTACACTAGAAGAGGACAATGTATACTTTAAAGATACTGAAAATACTATTGAAGAAGAAGAAATGGAGAAAAATGGTGATGACTTTGACTGTATACATCCTATTGATGAAGTAAGCAAATTAGAAAATGTGGAACACAATAAAGATGTAAGCGAACAGCGGAAAGTCAATGCTAACAATAAAAATGATGATGCTGAAAATGATGTTGTTAAGTTAAAACCAAAGATGAAAATACGCATTGCAACAAATGAAGATTTGCAATTAAAAGAAGTTGAAGTAATTTCAAGAGCTGGAAAAGTTGGGAAGGCTCAGGGAGGAAAATATAAAGATTTTTGGAATGTTCGCCATAAATATGGCTCTACAGAATGTATTGATATGAAAAAGGGAATATCAAAAATAGAAAGAATAAATGAAGAAATTAGTCCATCAACTAGTGAAGAGATACTGTTAGTTGACAGCACAGAGACTGAATTAATTAAGCAAGCAAAAACAAATGAGCTGGAAAATTGGATCAAAAACAATGTTTATGAAGAGGTTCCAGTGTCTAAGCAATCATTGATATCGACAAGATGGGTGATTACCAAGAAATGTGACCAGTCTGGTTTGGTCAAATTTAAAGCAAGGTTAGTAGCAAGAGGATTTGAAGATAAAGCAGATGTACAAACAGATTCTCCGACCTGCTGTAAAGAGTCACTTAGGATTATGTTTGCTATTATGTCTGTCATGAATTGGACATGCCATTCCATCGACATTAAAGCAGCATTTCTTCAAGGAAAGCCTATTGACAGAGAATTATATATACGTCCACCCAAGGAAGCCTACAAAGAGGAAACAGTATGGAAATTAAAGACCTGTGTTTATGGATTAAACGATGCTTCAAGGACTTGGTATCTTAAGGTTTATGAAGAACTTACCAAATTGAATGTTAAAGTATGTAAATATGACCCTGGTTTGTTTTATTGGCACCACAATGGTAAACTAGCAGGCTACACATGTTGATGATTTTTGTTGGGGAGGGAGCGAATATTTTGAGAGAAAGGTTATTGAAGAGATAAGAAAAATCTTTCAAGTTGGTGTAGAAAAATCAGTTGCGTTCAAATACCTTGGTATAAACCTCAGTTGTAAAGATAACGAGATAATGTTAGATCAGATATCATATGTAAATAGTATCCAAGAAATTTACCTACCTAAAAAGAGATTATTGTCCAAATCAGACGGTTTAAATGATGAGGAAAAGACAAAGATGAGGCAATTAATTGGTCAATTAAATTGGGTAGCTACTCAGACATATTGTTTGATTGTTGTCAGCTCATGGGAATTGTAAGCAAAGCTACTGTTGGTGACCTGACATATTTAAACAAAGTTGTATGTAAGGTGAAGAAAAATGATGTTGCACTCCACTTTCCAAGCGTAGACAATATTGAAGAAGCCAAACTTATTTGTTATAGTGATGCTTCGTTTGGGAATTTGAGTGATGGAGGTTCACAAGGAGGTTATGTTATCTTCCTAAGTAACAAAGATAAGTCAATTACCATCCCCTTAGCTTGGCAGTCAAAAAGAGTTAGACGAGTTGTCAAAAGTACACTATCAGCAGAAACGTTAGCTCTCATAGAAGCTGCAGAATCGTCATACTGGTTATCGAGTATTATTTGAGATGTTGTCTTTGATGGAAAAGGACTCCAGATTGCGATGGAATGTTATACGGATTGCAAGTCTTTGGTAGATGCTGCACATTCCAGTAAAGGTATTTTGGACAGAAGATTAAGAGTCGATATTGCCATCTTGAAAGAAATGATAGAAAAGAAAGAAATTTCAAAACTTAGTTGGATAACAACAAAAGACCAAATGGCAGATCCACTGACAAAGAATGGAGCTTCGTCAAGTCGACTTTTGCAAGCAATTGCAGAGGCTCGGCTGTAAGCTGAGAAAGTGAAGAAGTTTGTAAATAGTGTACATTTGATTGAGTTGATTTACAGAAAATGAAAAAGACTAATAAAAATGAGAAGACACAGATTCTCACCAACATTCACTAATTGAAGAAAGAGAAGGGAGATTGTTGATATTAATATGTTGTCTCCATAATATAGACTATAAACAATAGTGAATGTCCTTGGTGGGGCCTCAAGTGGTTGTGCAGTTGTGTTGATATCCAGTTGTGTTGTTGTGTTACGGATCAAGTTGTGTTGTTGTGTTCCTGCTGGTTGTGTTTGTGATACCGCAGAGTAATCAAGTGAGACAATCAAAGTAAGTCATTATTGTTACTTAACACTTGCCACCGTTAAGATGAAATGATGCATATATCTATAGATTTTGTTTTTGCAGATTTAGTAGTTTTTTTAGCAGATTTTATAGATTATGCCTTTAAATTTTCTAACCTATAGATTTGTTTTTAAAATGTGAAAGCTGCAGGTCTACCATTATGATAACCGTTTGCCTGATTTTTTATATTTTTATGTTGTATGATATATACTATGTAGGCCTTTTACATTTTTTATGCATGTACCTGAACAAAATGTTATTTATCCTAAAATCTTATTTTGTGATTGGGATTTTTTAATTCCTTTTTTTAATAAATATTTATAAAATATTATTTTAATTGCTTCACAAACTGCATTTTAAATATTTTGAAACTATTAATTGTGCATGCAAAACAGTAGAAGTATGATCCAATTTATAGCCAGGTAGAATGTAGCAAGAAATTCAGCCATATTTCACTGTATATAATAATACTGTACAAAATAATTCTTTAAAAAACTTAACTGGAAATATTTTGTTTTATTCTTTCCGGATTCTAATAATTATTGACTGTTTGCTGCTCTTAAAAAACCCACTAGAAAAAAAATCGAATGTGCATGTAACTTGCAGATTTGAACACGACATAGAAGCTTGTGGAGGTAGGATGTGCACACGTGATCAGATTAAACGCACTGCGTATCCTTTCATTGTGCACTTCATGTGTTATTGCAACCTCGACCCCAGGGTTTCCTGATATAAAAAGAGGAAACCAGCCCTGTGGTCAAGGTTGGTGTTGGGGCTAAGTACCGCTTTGGAAAACAAGGGGTGCTTTGTATTAGCTTTGAAAGAACAACTGTCGTATCACGGTAAACAAGGGGTGGCCAGTAGTTGCAACTATATACTAGGAAGCTATAAAAAAAATTTTTTTGGAAAAAGAAAGCTAAATTAGAGTTAAGAAAATTTGTGGGTGTAATAGTTGCATATGCATGTCATTCCCTTCCCTCTGTGCACATGTGGACATGCATGCTTCTAGCTTTCTTTGGGAATAGTAAGTTTGCATAAATAGAGGCACTCTTCGGTTTTCAAGGATACATGGCAGTCACGTTGATGTTGTTTATAGTTAGTTTTATTTGTTATTCAGTACATGCATGGGTGCTATAGCCATAGTCTATGTTCGCCTTGTTGCTAGTTTGTTCTGTGTAGCTTTTTACCCTTGTTTGTTTTTATTCAAAGTTATATTAATGTTTATTAGTTAGTTAAAATGTAAACATGTATTTCTATATAGCAATGTTCAAGTGATTCATTTGTCTAAACTTCTGTGCCTGCCCCTGAATCTGTAACAGTAAATTTACACGCAAAAGTTTTAAAAAAAGTTTGATGGCTGCAGCACAGATAGGCTGAAGGTATTCTATGTAATTCTGTGTTATTCATATGTTATTCTGACAGTTTCATGTTGTATACACTTTTAGGAAAAAGTATCTTCATACCTTTTAGGTGTCTCTTCGTCGGTTGATTCTCGTCCTCCACTTGATAATCTCCGCCTCTTCTTGTTTCCTTTACCTGTCATAGGTGTTGAAGTGACAACAGGGCTTTTCATTGCTTTTTTAAGTGTCCTTGGAGATTTGGTTGTCTTCGTTTTTACCATTGTGTTTATTTATGTTTCCTAAAAATAGATTTCACATACTAGACACCTTCATTCCTAATCGATGTTTCATATAATTTACACATCTGGTTGTTAAGAGAAAATTAAAATATCTAAAAAGTAAAAAAGTATACACATTTTAAACTTCTTATTTTTAGAATCCTGTGTTACATGGTTTTTTATAAGCAACTTAGTTGCCAAAGGTGTAGGCCTTTAATTTGACCAAAAATTAATCAACTTGCTTAGCAATCTTTTTTTCATTGAACCGTGTCAAGTTTTCCCCAGAGGCAACATAATACCCTGATAGCATGGTTCAGACAAATGAGAGTTTGTGTTACATTCTCTACTGTCACAATAAATTAAATCAATCAAACAAACCAAGTACATTTTTCAAAAATCAAGGAGTTCCAGTTGACTTGCAACCAACTAAGGAACTTGAGGGCAAGAGAAATTAATTTGAATTTGAATTGGTATAGCATTGATTGAAGACAACAGGTTACAGTATTATATCACAAAGCTCAATGTAATGTTTTGAATGTTCATTTTTGAGAGAACTTAAGAGAAATCAACAGCACATACTATGTTTTTTGATAATAATTAATCTAAAAATAAAATGTGAACAAAACGGGTCTACGTGTATAGCCTTAGTTCTTAAAATTGTATTCTGTATGGGGTACCCCAAAGCTGAAACTACTTTTGTGTTGCGATTTCTTTAAGTTCATAGTTACAAAAAAATTCAATTTGTGTCATTATTCGTGAATTTTTTTTTACAAAGAAACCAGGTCAGGGCTATTTCTGTAACATTATTTGCTTCTGACAGACTGTTTGTGTCTATAATATGTGCGGTCCACTTTATAAACCGTGACCAAAATAATAAAGTAAACTTATTATCACCTCCTTAACATACTGGTTTTCACGCTGTTCTTGTGTATTACACAAAGGAAATAGCACATATTAGAATAATAATGTTCAGTGAAAGTTTATTCTGCATGAAACCTAGGAATTTTTTTAAGCTTCAAAACAACTTAATTTTAACACTTTTGTCTGATTTACATAAGAGAATAATAAAATTGCAGGGTTTGAATTAGAAGCACATTCCCATTTTCTCTGAGCTGGATAAGGTATTTTTAATCCTGAGAATCACTTTGAATGTTTTCTGTACACATGGCTTGTCAAAATTGATATGCTGTCAAAAACAGTTTATCAGTGTCTCCAAAAATGGCTAAATTCAGGAACTCAGAAACTATGATAGTAGTAAAATTTTTTTTTGGGTTTATTTCATCAAACTGGTCTAAAAACATAATACTAAGTTTCAAGTCATTATTTCAATTTTTACTGAAGTAATAGGACTTTTACTTAGTATAGTTTTAGCATAGTTTTTCATACCACTGACACCAAAATGGCTGCAGGGACTCAGCCCTTAAAATTAGAATTTTTTTTGCCGACGTGAGATACATTTTAACTGATTTGCGTCGGCAATATTTTTTTGTAGTAAAATTTTTCAGCTGGCAATAACTTTAGTCATTCAACTTTTATTAGGGCTAGACCTCTCATAAATTCGATGCATTGATCTCCTAAGACAATGACAAATGGGAATGGAGTACAAGTCTTATTGACATACCTGCCGGATGGTGAACTTCGTTAGGTTAATAGTTCACTGCCAACTGGCTTTTTATGTTTCGAGATGAACTCATTAGGCTAGGGCATCATTAGGTTGTATATCGCAGAAGTCGCCGGTGACATGCTTTAAAAATGCTTGTCAGCGGCACAGTTTAACATGAAGCAAAACTGTACAGGAGACCCAATTGTTAGAGTCTTCTCAGAACATCATTCCTCACAAAACCGAGGGCAGGGCCGACTTATTGCCTGCTGTGTCGTGTGGAAGAAAGAACTTCTGGACTTCTTTTTAATACGATCTACAATTTTGTCAATTATTATTACGAATCGAATGGCACCACAGTATTTCTGTAGCCTGAATGATTTTAGTTAGTGATAATGGCCTAACTTACTGAAAATCGAATGTAATTATTTTGTAGTCGCAAGGAGTGGGAGTAGCTTAAACAAAACCAAAATTATTGTTATTTAAAAATTTCACAACAAAATTACGTCGGCATTTTTTTTGCCGACGCAACTACGGTATCTTGCCAACGCTAATTTTAAGGGCTGGGGACTAATCGGTTTGAAATTAATTTATAATATTTTAATAACAAATTTTTTCTCTTTTTCCTGCAAAAGTTGTTGCATAGCTTATGTATATGACATTAGGATAAGGACGAAAAAGTTACTGTGGGACATGGGTTTTAAACCTTAAAAATTTCCAGCGAGAAATTTGAAAACTAATAAATGTCGCAAAAGTTTATCTTAAAATTTTTTAATTTTTGTTAATGTGAAAATAATCCACTTGAAAAAGTTTCCGATGTTCTTTATGAAGAAATCTTCCATATTACCCATATGGGGTAACTTGATGAACAATGAATTTTCAAGCAGGTGTTCTCAAATATGTGTAATATAATTTTAAAAACTGTGATGTAATTTTCCTCTTAAGTTTTGACTTTTAACCCAGCTAAAAAGCTCAGCCTTGTCCTTTCATACTTAGTCTAGCTAGCTATAGCGATAAAAGTTTAATATTCAAACTTGACCTATTTTACTGAGTATTAAGTATTAAATGCTAGTTTAATCCTATATCTATAGCTATAGGGTAGCTAAGCTACCTGTAAGAACAACATCAAACAACGTTGAGGCTGTTCTCTTTTGTAAACAAACCCAGTGGTATTTTTGTAATAAGTACCAAATTTTATGTGTGCATTTCTTGCGCTTATGAGTGTAACCAAAGTGCCCTGTACGTAAATCCTAAAAATTTATGTCATTGGCTCACTCTTTACGAATGACACCACGTAACAAAGAAACCGTGCTTTGCTATTTCCCGTAACCTATACCGAGATTTGGTTGTGATATATATCAGAATTAATTGTCTTTAAGTTAAAGCGTCCATACTCAAGTTGCCATAAGAAATATCAATTTGACGTTTGTGGGTGGGTTTTCCAGTTTGATGTTTCAGAAATTGTGCAATAAAACAGATATTCTTATGCTTGCTTCTTTTGTTTGCAAATTTAATCTTCATTCAAATTTTTGTTGTTGTTTCAAGTTCACTATAGCGATACACATGCTCAGAAACAGGGCCATGAATAAATTTAAGCAACTCAGATACTGCTTGTGTTGTATTTATAGATGGGTTGTTTTGATCAAGAACAACAGACATGTGCACATACATGCACAGGAAAGAAATATAAGAACATATAACAACGATCAAAGATAGTATAATAAGTAAAACTTATGCGAAAATTCG
Organism: Hydractinia echinata; assembly: GCA_030067915.1. NCBI lineage: Eukaryota > Metazoa > Cnidaria > Hydrozoa > Anthoathecata > Hydractiniidae > Hydractinia > Hydractinia echinata. Next base: position 625,525 of record JASGCC010000179.1, on the reverse strand, counting down.
TAAATTCTGCTCTTAAACAAGAAGTTAATAGTTGACAAAAAACATTTACAATGTATTCTCAGTCTTACATTTTCAGAAATCGGTAAGTTAGCATAAACAGGGTGACCACTAATAAAATGAGAACCAAAGTAAGGATATTAAGGAGAATTAAGGAGACAAATTGACATTTTTTAAGGATATTTTGCTGCGAACGAGAATAAATAAATAAAAAAATAAGGATAATTAAGGAGAAAACCAATTTTAGTTCTCTATCTTTAATGTTACATACTATGTTCTATGATAAGAAAATTATACATATTATACAAATATACATATAAATTATGAGAAATGTCTTATTTCACTGGTGATGAACAATCCATGAACACATTTCCAAAAATGTTACGATCAGAAAAATTAAGAAATAAGGAGAAATTAAGGAGAATAGCTAAAAAATTTTTAAGTATATTTAAGTACTTTTAAGGAGATTTTCTTTTACTAAGGTTATTTAAGGAATTTAAGGAAGAGTGGTCACCCTGATAAATAGCCAATTTAGCCTATGAGGCTCTTCCTTTCTTAGCCGTCAGGATGCGCGCACATATACTTAAGCTTGTTTGTAGCTAAACAACATTCAAAACTCATCTATTATTTTTATTATTTTATCCCAGGTTTTGTAAATTTTAGCAAGCTGGTCATGAGGGGGCGAGCAAAAAATGTAAATAAGAGTCCGGCGAATATCATGAATGCTTTTGTGCATTGATTGACATTCCTCTGGCTGGGTGTGTTGTGGGGGTGGTGGGTAAGTTTGAAAAAGAAACGTCAAGCAACTTTTGTAGCACGATGATTTGAATTGCTTATTTGTAAATAAAACTCTAAGTATATAAAAAAGTGAAACAATATAGGTTTAAAAAGATAGGGGTTTCAAGAAACAAACCTTGGTTGTTTTTTGTGTTGTTAGAAACTTTGCAGCAGGATGGCGGCAATCTTTTACCGAAACATGTTGGCGGTCTTTATTACTTTTTGATTTTCCCGCGCCTGGCAACCTCGTTTTCGGGGTCTTTTTTTTAATTGATTGTGTTTTTAACATTGGAATCCAATGCAAAAAAGTTAGGGACCTTTGGGAGCGAGGTTGCGCGTTTATTCCAGATTTCCTTAGTGCGTATATGATAGATCCTGAACTTTTGCGTTTTTGTTTTGATTTTTTTTTTTAAAACGAAAGTAAAGCAAGCAAGACAAGTAGCTGTCCTGTCTTAGCGTTGGAGCTATTATAAACGGCAAAGTAAGGTAAGTATTGTAATAATTAGATATGTTCTATTACTTTTAAGGGTTAAACCTCTCAGTCCATTGACCGACTGCATTTGATCAACTAGGTAGCTAGCTAGGCTAGCTAGCTATAGCAAAGCTAGCTAGCTAGGTATATAACTATACCAGGCCTAACGAACCTGAATGAAATATACTGGAATTAAAAAATGGAAACCAGGAAAAGTCTAAGAGTTTCTGCTACTATCATTGAGCTTTAGTACTATATCAAAGTTCAGCTAAACTTTAGAACAACAACTAGCCAACGTTGCTTTGTTATCTCTTTTGCATTTGTTTAAAACTGCAATGGTACTCAACAAAAAGTAATATCAAATATAGCTAGTGTCATATTATTACATTATATTATAATAGTCAAGAAGGCCCATGAAAAAATCCACTTAGGCAGAATAAGAATATTGGAAAAAATAGCAGCAGTGTAGAGCTTAAAACGCTGAGAAAAAATATGTTTGGGATCATGCATTTTTGACGATTATATAAGGAAATATAAGGGTTGAAAAATTTTGCTGATGCCAGCAAAGACACGCCAAAATACACAAAAAAAATTATTTAGAAATTTGTACACCTGTTGACTTTATCATATAGATCTTGAAATTCTGATCAAGAAAATGTATGAGATCATGTACTTTTAACAAACGGTTACAGATATATTGGGGTGTAAAGGTATTTTGATGACGTCATCAACCATTGATTCCGAAATGGATCCCGGGCCCCAAGTTTGGGAAACTGACCCATTAATGGCTTCATTAATTTAAATTAAGATATTGACGTCACATTAATGTTATTAACATGTGCCGTAACATTAGAAAATTTAACATTTAAGACATAGCTTTTTCGGTAACATCAAAGGAAAATTGCCTGTAACAGACAGACAGACACACACACTCTCTGTATTATTATTATAAGTGTCTAGTCGATAAAGCCTGTGGAAAAATCCACTAAGGCAGAAGGACAATGGAAAAATAGGTTGTTTTAGATGTTTTGTTGACGTCACAGTGCATATACAAAAAAAATTGATGAAATTTAGTTTATCTGTTGCCTGAAACGTGTAGAGGTTAAAACGCTTATCAAAATCATGTATAGGATCATATGTTTTCAACAAACGCATAAGGATATATAAGAGTTTTAAAATTTTTCTGACGTCAGTAAAGTCCCCTAAAGTACAAAAAACATTTTTTTAGAAATTTGTATATATACCTTCATCATTATACCTTATTACACGAAAATAACTAGTCAACTAATTAACGCGAATTTGAAAATTTTGCGTTAACTAAAACCATGTTAATTTCATACCTACATAGATTTCTCCTCCGTTAATTAAAGGTTCGCGTTAAACAAAACATCTGTATATTTCAACGCAACTTATTTTTATAATGTACCTTTTGCAAAATGCCTTTCAAAAATATAATTATATGATTTTGAGATGTTCTTTTTAATCTAGAAAGCGGTCAACAAAACATAAAACAGAGAGGTGGAGTGTTCTTTTCTTATTTCTAACAAATCAACAAGCGATATTTTGAATATATGAAGCTAAAAATTCCACATCTTCAATCTCATCTTCTTCATTGTCATCCTCGTCTTTTTCAATCCCTAACATTTCCAAAAATTTTTTAGAGTCATCTACGTAGCTACATAGAAACTTTTGGCGAAATTTATAGTGTAAATGATTTGAATCCGTTATTATGGTGTAGAATTTCAGGAGTAAACACATTTACTACGTAACCTAAAACACGGGAAAGTATTTCTTGAATAAGTTTTATTTTGAGATAAATATGGCCAATAACTTTCAGTTCTACACTGGATTAGGGGGGTACCATGTCTATACCAATACTGCCAGCTGGAAACCTCATATAGGACAGCAGATAAAGTTTAAAAGAGAGCATAATAATCTCTACGATAAATTCGCAGTTGCTTAAAAGGTTACAATAAAAGAGAAAATTGGGTTAATTGTTGTTGGACACGTATCAAAAGAGCTATCTCGATACATCTGGTATCTAGTTTGAAACAGAGGTTCATCGAACTAGAGCCATAACCATTAGAAATCCCAATCAGGGTTACAGTAACCTGGAGTGACCCTAAAAAACTGTCAATTTTAGTAGTGAAGGTGAAAGATTTTGAGCACCCACTGAGTGGGGAATATGTAGATGACTCTAAAAAAATTTTGGAAATGTTAGGGATTGAAAAGGACGAGGATGACGATGAATAAGATGAGATTGAAGATGTGGAATTTTTAGCTTCATATAATCAAAATATCACTTGTTGATTTGTTAGAAATAATTGATTGATTGATAAGTTACTTAGAGAAAGAATTGATATAGATAAGATGCAATTTGGTTTTGTTCCAGGGCGTGGCACTACAGATGCAATATTTTTACTCAAACAGCTTCAGGAAAAGTATTTAGGAAAGAGAAAGAATCTCTATTTTGCCTTTGTAGATTTAGAGAAAGCTTTTGATAGAGTGCCACGTAAAGTTATTTGGTGGGCTATGAGAAAATTAGGTGTGGATGAGTGGCTAGTTACGATGGTACAGTCTATGTACAGCAATGCTAGAAGTCGTGTCAGGATTAACGATTCACTTAGTGATGAATTTAGTGTAAATGTTGGTGTACATCAGGGTTCTGTACTTAGTCCTTTGTTGTTTGTTCTAGTCTTAGAAGCGCTGTCGATGGAGTTCAGAACAGGTTGTCCATGGGAGTTATTGTATGCGGATGATTTGGTTCTCATAGCAGAGTCGATGGAAGAATTAGTTGAAAAGTTTGAGAAGTGGAAGAAAGGACTAGAAGAGAAAGGGCTAAGGGTGAACACGGCAAAGTCTAAAGTCATGATTAGTAGCATTGCAGCCAAGTGTGACCTTGTAGTTGGAAAGTGGCCTTGTGGAGTTTGCAGGAAAGGGGTTGGTAGTAACTCAATTTTTTGTCAGACTTGCAAGCATTGGGTACATAAGAAGTGCAGTAGTATTGGTGGAAGGTTAAGAGCTGACATTCAGTTTGTATGCAAGCGTTGCAAAGGTGAGATTATAGTGAATGAAGTATTTCCAGCTTTAATGATGTACAACAGTGGCTCGTTAGAGATAGTTGAGAACTTCTGTTACTTAGGTGATATGTTGGGCAGTGAAGGGGGTGTTGGAAGAAGTGTTACTTGCAGGATAGGTTCTGCTTGGAAAAAGTTCAGAGAGTTACTTCCTTTGTTGACTAGCAGAGTCTTGTCAATTGAGGTAAAAGGTAGGTTGTATGAGGCCTGTGTAAGAAGTGTTATGTTGTACGGTAGTGAGACATGTGCGTGAAGCAGGAAGATCTTGACCGTTTAGAAAGGAATGATATGAGAATGGTTAGGTGGATGTGTAACGCCAGTCTGAGAGACAGAAAGAGTTCAGATGAGCTAAGAAGCAGGCTAAGTATCCGTAGAATTAAAGATGTTATCCAGATAAGAAGATTGAATTGGCTGGGGCACTTGGAAAGAATGGAGGAGGATAATTGGGTAAGAAAGTGTAGAGACTTGATAGTTCCTGGGGCAAAGCCCAGAGGCAGACCGAGAAAGACTTGGCAGGAGGTTATAAGGACAGACTTGATACAGAGGAAGTTGAGTTTAGATCTAACACAGTCTAGATCAGATTGGAAGAGGGTCATTAATATACCCCGTCCAACCCATGCTAGCATGGAAAACGGACGTTAAGCCGAGAATGATGATGATGATGATGATGAAGAAAAGAACACTCCATATCTCCGTTTTATGTTTTGTTGACCGCTCTCTAGATTAAAAAGAAGATCTCGAAATCGTATAATTATATTTTTGAAAGGCATTTTGCAAAAGGTACATATAAAAAATAAGTTGCATTGAAATATATATCATCATCATCATCATCATCATTCTCGGCTTAACGTCCGTTTTCCATGCTAGCATGGGTTGGACGGGGTATATTAATGACCCTCTTCCAATCTGATCTAGACTGTGTTAGATCTAAACTCAACTTCCTCTGTATCAAGTCTGTCCTTATAACCTCCTGCCAAGTCTTTCTCGGTCTGCCTCTGGGCTTTGCCCCAGGAACTATCAAGTCTCTACACTTTCTTACCCAATTATCCTCCTCCATTCTTTCCAAGTGCCCCAGCCAATTCAATCTTCTTATCTGGATAACATCTTTAATTCTACGGAGACTTAGCCTGCTTCTTAGCTCATCTGAACTCTTTCTGTCTCTCAGACTGGCGTTACACATCCACCTAACCATTCTCATATCATTCCTTTCTAAACGGTCAAGATCTTCCTGCTTCACTGCCCATGTCTCACTACCGTAAAACATAACACTTCTTACACAGGCCTCATACAACCTACCTTTTACCTCAATTGACAGGACTCTGCTAGTCAACAAAGGAAGTAACTCTCTGAACTTTTTCCAAGCAGAACCTATCCTGCAAGTAACACTTCTTCCAACACCCCCTTCACTGCCCAACATATCACCTAAGTAACAGAAGTTCTCAACTATCTCTAACGAGCCACTGTTGTACATCATTAAAGCTGGAAATACTTCATTCTCTATAATCTCACCTTTGCAACGCTTGCATACAAACTGAATGTCAGCTCTTAACCTTCCACTAATACTACTGCACTTCTTATGTACCCAATGCTTGCAAGTCTGACAAAAAATTGAGTTACTACCAACCCCTTTCCTGCAAACTCCACAAGGCCACTTTCCAACTACAAGGTCACACTTGGCTGCAATGCTACTAATCATGACTTTAGACTTTGCTGTGTTTACCTTTAGCCCTTTCTCTTCTAGTCCTTTCTTCCACTTCTCAAACTTTTCAACTAATTCTTCCATCGACTCTGCTATGAGAACCAAATCATCTGCATACAATAACTCCCATGGACAACCTGTTCTGAACTCCATCGACAGCGCTTCTAAGACTAGAACAAACAACAAAGGACTAAGTACAGAACCCTGATGTACACCAACATTTACACTAAATTCATCACTAAGTGAATCGTTAATCCTGACACGACTTCTAGCATTGCTGTACATAGACTGTACCATCGTAACTAGCCACTCATCCACACCTAATTTTCGCATAGCCCACCAAATGACTTTACGTGGCACTCTATCAAAAGCTTTCTCTAAATCTACAAAGGCAAAATAGAGATTCTTTCTCTTTCCTAAATACTTTTCCTGAAGCTGTCTGAGTAAAAATATTGCATCTGTAGTGCCACGCCCTGGAACAAAACCAAATTGCATCTTATCTATATCAATCATTTCTCTAAGTAACTTATCAATCACTCTTTCAATAACTTTCATTACTTGATCAACCAACTTCAAACCTCTATAGTTACCCCTTTCTAATGCATCACCCTTGCCCTTGAAACAATTCACTATTACACTCGACTGCCACTCACTCGGAATAGCACCATCCTTTATAATCTGGTTAGCAAGACTTGTAATAAGCTCAACTCAAATATATACAGATGTTTTTTTAACGTGAACCATTAATTAACGGAGGAGATATCTATGTAGGTATGAAATTAACATGGTTTTAATTAACGCGAAATTTTCAAATTCGCGTTAATTAGTTGACTAGTTATTTTCGTGTAATAAGGTAATGATGAAGGTAACGGGTATATTATATATACAAATTTCTAAAAAAATGTTTTTTGTACTTTAGCAAAATTTTAAAACTCTTATATATCCTCATGCGTTTGTTGAAAACATATGATCCTATACATTATTTTGATAAGCGTTTTAACCTCTACACGTTTCAGGCAACAGATAAACTAAATTTGATCAATTTTTTTTGTATATGCACTGTGACGTCAACAAAACATCTAAAACAACCTATTTTTCCATTGTCCTTCTGCCTTATTATTTTTTTCCAGAGAAAAATGATGATTGCCTATGCATACCCAATTGAGACGGATTTGGGGACCCGGGCTTGGGAAATTCACCCAAATTGGTCCCAGGTGGTCCCTAGTTACCCACCCGGTAAAAAATCACTGACGTCACCACCTTGTTTCCAAGTTAATTGGCCTCAAAGTGTAATTGTAATGGCTTCTTTAATTTAATATAAGATATTGACGTTAAATTAGCGTTATTGACGTCACAACGTTAATTTGTCGATTACTATTTGAGACATATTTAACTTTTTTGGCTACATCAAAGGAAAATAAACACATCCACTTTGTCTGTTACAGACAGACAAACAGAGAGACAGACACACTCTCCGTATTATTATATAGATTCTTGGTATTGCTGCAAATGAATCTATTGTACGTCTGATTTTAAAGATATTTTATTCCAACACTGCCTTTTCCTGTACTCCCGAATCCCAGAGTTTGTGGCCTTCATGCAGCATAACCTGGGGATGAGGTTATGCTGCATTTTTACTGAAAAGGAATCACAATGTATACCGAGGACTTGTAAAAAATGTAACAACTGCATGGTGACCACGTCCTGAAAAGTCCTGGAAAAATCCACTTGTCCTGGAAATTCCTGGAAAATCCTGGAATTTTGACGAAAAAATAAAGATGTCCTGGAAATTGTCCTGGAAAGTACCGTAATGCTTCGAATAAACGCCCCTGTTTCCTTTTCAGGCATTTTTTAAATAAACCCCCCTCAAATAGACGCCCCTCTCTAATAGACGCCCCTCCCTCATAAGGGGCGTTTATTCGGGGCGATAGTAAAAGTATACTTACTTACTTACTTTTTTCCTAAATCTTAAGTTTAAGGTTGGAAATTTAGTTTTTCGCTTTTGAAGTTCATTCTCCAAAACATGTGAATATCTTTTATTTTCTGTTGTGAAGATATATATTATAGGTATCCTTAAAAACTGCAAAAGAGACGAAGTGTAAAAAATTTAATAAATCCCCCCCCTCTTTTAAACGCCCCCCTCGAATAGGCGGCCCCCAAAAATGTCAAAAAATTTAATAAACGCCCCAGGCGTTTATTTGAAGCATTACGGTAATCATGTTAAGAAAAATGTTTGCAATTCCAAATATTTAAATCTTTTTACAAACGTTGCCGAAAGGATTTTTGCAAGTAGTAGTTAATAGCTGGAGGTTGTTTAAACCTTTTTTTTTACATCATTGAGCATTATTTTTAATTAATTTTTCATTGACTTTCCATAATCAATGAATGAGATGTCATAACGATCGTTATCTTTTAAGGAAGCTTCTAGAACTCCATTATGTTAGCTTTGCCTATTGAGAAAAAAAATTTGATTTTGATTTTGTTTTTCTATTTTCTATTTTAGTCCTAATAGTTCTTAGAAAGTTTGCATTGTGTAGCCACCTACTGTAACATTTTGTTTACATAATATGTTTGTTTTAAACCAATCAATATGGTCAAAAACGTTTACAAGACCAAAACTACTTCGGAAATATTTAGGCAAACTTTAAGGCCTGCACATCAGGGATCCACAGAACCCATTCTGCAGGTCACGAGGGTAAAAGGGTAAATTTGAAACGTGGTTTGTAAAATGCTGTAATATATTTGGCTTCTAGTGGCCGCACAATATTTCTAGGTTGCATTTCATGCATCTCAAAAAATTGCTTGTTTCTCCAAAGGTTTTATTAGGCCTGTGATTTTTAAGGTTAGCAATTTGTCCTGGAATTGTCCTGGAATATTAAACAATTTTGTCCTGAAAAATCCTGGAATGTCCTGGAATTTACATTTTAATTTTCTGTGGTCACCATGAACTGACTCAGTTTGCTGATAATCAATATCTTGTGAGAAAGGCTTGATGGGTTATGATGTTGAACAGAAGATACAGCAAACTTGTGCAGTACGAAACGTGCTATTCCAACTACTTCTCAAAAGAATGAACATCAACATCTTAAAGATTTTCATATCTTTTTAACAGTGTTAACTTCTCCACCTTCCCCCCTCAACGGTCAAATTCCGTTTAAAGATCTGAAAATCGATTATCGATGGCCCCTAATCAGGTATTGATTGGTGTTGTGTATAATATTATATACCTTTATTTGTTTTTAAGTTATATGATCTTGGATTTCTGTCTTTACTTGTTAATTTGGCTTCTCCAGATTAACAATTGTTTATGTGGTATCTAACTGTGTCACTTTCCTTCAGCACTGGTAGCAAATGTCCATCTGGTTTGATTTTTTTGGGTTATTTCGATTGCTAGGTACTGATGGAATAAAGTTTTTATATCTCTACCCATGACAGCAGATATGGGTGAAGTTGTTTTCCCTTTGGATGTTGTTGTTCGTAGATGAAGAATTGCCAAGTATAAATCTGAGTTGTCATGTTTCACTTTAAGTTCCCATTTTTCAGCGTTCATTCTTTGTAGAGATGGCTAGTGAAATTATCATTGTTAGTGATATTCCATGTATACTTCAAGTTTGTGTAATTGATTTCCGCCGGCGAAGGCGGAATCTTTAAAATCGCCTGGGAAGATAGAGAGATAGAGAGACAGAGAGATAGATAGAGACAGCCCAGAGCCTGGACGCCTAAAACTTATCCAGGCTAAAGCTTAAATCCTCGTTTTGACAGATTTTTTTCTGAGAACGAGGCTAAAATGAGTTTTAAGCCAATAAGAATCCTGACAGTGCAACAAATTGTTTTATTATCCAATGAACAAGACTTTATTTTAAAGTTTATTGCTAATGGCGGAAATCTTTAAGCCGCAGGGCTTCTTGTTTATAGTTACAGTGGTTGTGTCTAGTATCTTTGAAAGTTCAAAATATTTTAATTTTTGATTTTATGTTGTTAAACGAGTTAGCATGTTTTTTTTGTAAAGTTCTATATGGCTTCCTTTTCCATTACTTCATGGAGACATGCTGTCAATAAACTTGGCTAATATGCAACCGTGCCAAGGATTCTTTGAAGAGCTGATTTGTTTTTGGGTAGTGGCTTGTTTTTGATGGCTTGAACTGGATCAGGAGATACACCATCAGCTGTTAAAAAATGTCTAAAAAATATAACTTTGTGTATATATACTCCAAATACTTTGTTATAATTATTATTACTATTATTTACCCTGAAGAGCCTCTTCAGTTCTTAATGTGCTGTTATCAATTAGGGTCCTGTGAAGGGGTCCTGGTGCATCTAAAGCTCCCATTTGAGCGACAGGTGTGCAAGTACAACTTTTGCCCATCCGGACGACCACCTAAGATATCAATCCTATTCCCTTGTTAAACATTAAGAAGAAAGAATTGATTCCTGACTCGGCCAAATATTAAACCCATGACCTTCTGCACTGGAGGTGAACGCTCTACCACAAGGCCGCCAGTTGGTACACACATATTTTTGTTCAGTTTCAGTTCTGAGGTTCAGATAGCAATTAATACTAAGCATAAGCTTGACTAGATTATTCTTTTATAGATTAATAAAATCTGTTAAAGCTAACCTCCAAGTTCAAAGTAATAGGTTTATGTCAGATAAAATGAGCTTGTAACATTTTCTTGACATCACTATATTTTTTTGAAAATTTTTGCTTGGTTTAAACTCCGGTTAAATTTTTTTTTTTTTGAAAAATTGTTATTTTGATAAGACAATACATAAGTATATCAAAATTAACCTTTTACAGTCGTTAAAAAGCTTCATTTATACCTTTACCGCGTCTGGAAACATCTTTAATTTCAAATAATTTTCAAGGTCGCGTAAAGCCGAGAGGACTAGTCCTAATAAATGAGCATACGTCACATCGTGCAGAAAGTCCGTAAGCTCGGCAGCTCGCCTTCTAAAAGTTTTGTTTACTTACTGTTTGCATTGTTCGTTGATAAGATGTCTTGTTATAATGACGAAGATTATAACTTAGAAAGCTTAGAATCGGATAATTCTCTTCATGAGAAAGACTTTACAAAGCTACATCCATACGACTTCGAACCTCTTGTGTCTCACGAGGGAGAAATTAATAACGATGTAGAAAGTGACGAGGTGTCTTACTGACGCAAAGCCACGTTCTTAGGGCCTACACATTTTTCTTTTTATAAGCAACCCCACTTTTTGGTTCAGGGCTGGGGTTGCTATGGAATTTTAGAAATTCAGGGCTAAAGTTGCTTAGTAGGTTGCTAAGGAAAAATCGACCTGGAAAAAGAAAGGAAGCACGCGATCACGCAAACACTGTATCACTCCCTGAATTTTTGATAAATTGTCTGGCCTTTTTCATTTTATTTTCATTTTTTGAGTTTTGCCGAACATCATCTGGTTAATTTTATAAAATATTTTGCTGGGGAAAAAAGTTGCTTGGCTAAGTTCAGGGCTGGGTGTTGCCATGGATGTACGGTGTTGCTAAGCAGTTGCTTAGTTTTTTGGCAATTTTGAGGGCTGAGCCCTTAGCAACCGAGTTGCTTATAAAAAAAAAATGTGTATTTATATGAGAACCGGGAAACTCGCCCATCGAGTTTCCCGGTAGAGCGGGGTGTAATATCAACTCGGGTTTATATGTAAATTTGTCATTTTCCATCCCGGGTTTATATGAAGAAAAATTAGCGGGAAATTGAAAGTGGCGGGGTGTATATGTAAACAAATATGGCTTCCGTCAACAGAAAAAAGAAGTGTTATCGAAAGTTTTCCTTTTTTAAAAAATAAAAAATATATTTATCGCTTTTTTTTACATTCTTTTCCTCAAAAACTTCATCATTTGCTTCAGTAAAAAATATTTCTTACTTTACAAGCCAATTTATTTTTATTTCATAGTTCAGCAATATCTTTCCTCCGCACGCGCTTTTTTGCACGCAAATGCAAACAAATTTTATGTAATGTTGAAATATTCTCCGTGATACAAAAATCACTCTTATCATTATCGTAGGTCATAAATGCCTTACAGAAGCTACTGGTTTTCAAGTGGTTGTTTTGACAAAGCTGTTTTATAAACTGCGTTATCTGCATTGCATGCAGCCTAAACAAAGATTGAAAGTAGTGCCGATGAAATGATGTTAAGAAAATGGGCACATTTACCCCCTGAAAAAATCCGGCAGATCCTACATTATTTGGTTGTGTTGTGTGGATATAAGTACAAATAATGAAATAAGAAGAAATGAGAATCTTCGACCGCGTTGACTAAAAAGGCATTTTTACGAATTGGCAATATTTTATGGAACTTTATTTCCTGGAGTTCTCTTTTAAAAGAACTACAGTTAACTCCCGGTAACTCGAATCTCCAAGGGACCAGAGAAAACAGTTCGACTTAACGAATGTTCGACTTAAGCGAGGCTCCCGTTAATTCGAACTTAGACAAAAATGAGATATTAGTTCGAGGTTCGAGTTAAGGCGATTTTTTCTTCAGACTCTATAAAATTTACAAATGTTACAATCTAGTAAGTTTTCACTGAAAGAAATTTCGTATGTTTGACTTAACCTTGTTAATAGTTCTTGTTCAACAACTCGACTTCTTAGGTTGATGTATTTGTGAAGACAGGCTACGTTTTCACTAAACAAAATATACTCCCGGAGTAACTCCAGAAGTAACTTTTGTTACGTGCAAGAATGTATTTGTTTTCTAACTTTTTTTCCACTTCTCCAGCCATTCATCTGACGCTTTAAAATTTGTAAGATCAAAACTTTCAGCAAATTGAAGAGCCTTCTCTTTTATCATATTGCCATCAAAAGGAACATTTTGGCTCATTTGTAAAGAGAACCATTTAAGAACAGCTTTTTCGAAATTTCTGGCTGCATTACATACCAGTATTCATTTTTCGAACATTTATTTTCTACTTAGAAACTAAAAAGTTCGAGTTATCCGAAGAAATTAACTTAAGGGGAACCAAAAAATAGTTCGAGAAAACGAATGTTCGAGTTATCCGGGGTTCAAAGACGGGATTCTGTGAAAACTAACTTCTTTACACTTCTCTGATCGATTGGTACATCCAAATGCAGAACAACTAATCATTTTTTTAAAGATTTAAAGGTAAAGTACGTACGTAAATACATAAGTTTACCATGAATGTTCTCTGCGCTCGCTCAAACTTTCTGCACGATGTGACGTCATTATTTATAATCGGGTCCAGTCCTAAATGAAATATGCGAAGACTAGTACAACAATTTTAAATAAGAAAACAAGTACAGTAAGCTGTTTTTTATTTCTTATGCTTTTTCGAGTACGTATAAAAGAAAAAAGAAAAAAGTGATTTTCACTGGAGTTCCCCTTTAAGAAGTATTGCTTGTTACTCTAAGTTCAGAAACTTTATTGAATCGTGGCCAAAAGCGGGAATGTTTTATGTCACAAGATCAAAGAACATCAGTTCACAAAAGTTATGAATGCGAAAAAAAATTTCCTTCAATTTAAAAATTAACATGAATTAAGAAGGTAAAATTTTGGTGATTGGCAAAGTGCAAAAATTTCGTAAATTTATCCATTTTCAAAAGTTCCTGCACTTAAGTACATTTAACAGTTTTTTAAAGTGATCGCCTATGAATCCCATTAATGTATAATGCGCGATGCATTGTGAAATATGTAAAGGTTGTTGGGCTTGATATGCAGGGTGATAATAGCATTTAAGTTAGGTTAAAGAAAGGTTGAATGAAAAAATGACAATAAAGTTCTCATCGTGAATCAAATTAATTTGGGTACCACCACTCATTCAGTTTTAAAAGAAGCAAAAGTAAAACCTTCAAAAGAAGAGATTTATGCTTTATTGAAAAATTATCATTAAGACAGATATATTATTTAAAGTACACTGCTTGTTAAATACGGTTTGATAGGGTAGGTATTTTTCTAGTTTCATGTCAAATTATTAGTTGAGTTTTATAACAAATATCAAATTAATTTTTTACATTTATATACATATTTATGTAGGATTTTAATATATGTACTTTTTCATAAAAATGTACTTGTGTAAATATTTCTTCCGAAATAATTTGATAACTTTGTATTCGCAAAAATGTTAATACCTCCAAAACATTTTACAAGCAATCATCATTTAATACCCTTAAAATGTTTTGTTTTTTTATTTACCTACAAGAATTTTGCCCTTATCAACTGTGACTAATTCAACTCAGAGTATAATTCAACGTTGTCACTAGCCCTTAAACGGCTATTTCCCAATTGAAATTTAACCCTTTCATAGAAGTTGTAAAGGGAAAAGATTCAACAGCCCCTATTTCAGATTTCTGAATTACACCCGTTAATTTGTTTACAATTTCATACTAAAGAATCTCAACAGACAGATTTTTATTTTTTAAGTTTTGTGATGAAATATGTCTTTTTTATATATTTTTGTGGATTTAAGAGTTTTAGATGTTGTGGCTAGATTTCAGAAAAGGAATGTGTGTTTTCTGCCAATATGCCAAAATGAATGCTGTGAAATTTTAATTAGATTTATCTTTTGATGCAGTTGAACCTGGACAACAATTCTATCTTTTAAAGGGGGTGACACAATAAATTACCACCTTAGCTGCTCAAAATTTATTGTACACCTTATATACCTTATTACACGAAAATAACGAAGCAAGTAATTTACGGGTCAATAATTAATGCGATCAAAAATAACGCGAATCTCGAATTTGGATTTCAAAGTGTGTGGTAAATAACGCGAATCAACGAATTTCAAATTTTCAGATGGTATAAATACCATCTGAATTCAAACTGAGAGAATAAAAAAGAAATAATGAAATGTCATCACACGTATTTTATCTTCCTGTCTAAAATGCTCAAAAAGAAAAGGGTTATCTTTGATAGTGTTTTTATTGTTTTTACGGGCAGTTGTCAAGTTATCCGTGATACCTGCTGCTTTTCATCCTGCTCTGTTTGAGATTGAAAGTGCCTAAAAATTTCAACATGTTTGTTCTCTTTCTATTTCTATTGATCAAAACAATATACCCACGAGTTTTTTGAAGGCGTTTAAAAATTATTTTTTAAAGAATTAAGGTTAACGGGGGATTTTTTAGTGCCATACATACATTAACGGAGGGAAAATTTACGCGATGAATAAATTAACGGAGTTTTAATTAACGCGAAATTTCAAAATTCGCGTTATTTACTTGCTTGTAACAAATAAAATAAAACTGTATAAAATGTAAAGCACCAAAATCTACTCATGGTAAGCTAATTGATATTTATCAAAGCGATAGCTGGACCTCTTAATAGTTGAAGATGGTGGATTTTTCATTTTGAAGGCATATAATATAAAAAGTAAACAATATCTTATAACTCAACACAATACCTTTGATTAATTCAGGTTCTAAATTTCCAGAGAGCTCGAACAGTTTTTCAGAAATTTAAGTTATGATTGATGACTGGTAATTTTATAATTACAGCATTTTTAATTCAGGACTTCAACCACATGCCTTGGAAGGCATATCAAAATTAATTTATATAAAATTTTATTAAAAAATATGTTGTAGCTACACCTCTCGTCAGCTTTCTTATAAACACATGTTGCGATAAATACTTTTAGGTTAGATTATGTCAACAAAGGAAAAATGGGATCCTCTACTCTCTCACGACTGGGATGGTCAGGAATACTCGGCTCTTAGTATCAATCGAGTCAAGCGAGACCTTACAGACATTTACGCTGATCCACTGCCATTTGTATTTGTTTGTCCTGACCAAAACAACATAAGCAAAATTCATGCTATTATATCTGGTCCTCAGAATACACCATATGAAGGTGGTTTTTTTTATTTCGTTATTCGAATGTCTCCGGAATACCCTGTTACTCCACCCAGAGTAAAACTAATAACGACCGGTGGCGGTACAGTCCGGTTTAATCCAAACTTATACGATTCCGGAATGGTTTGTCTAAGTATTCTTGGAACATGGTCTGGTCCGGGATGGAGTGCTGCGAACTCATTGAAAAGTTTGTTGCTGTCTATCCAATCCATTATGAACGAGAACCCTTATCACAATGAGCCAGGATTTACAGAAGAGAGGCATCCAGGTGATGCAAAAAACTACAAAATGTGTATACACCACGAAACTATAAGAGTCGCCGCTGTTGGGATGGTCGATGGATCGACAACCATGCCTGCTCAACTAAAGGAGATTGTTGAGAGAACGTTCTTGGAATATTTAGAGTATTACGAAGAAACCATCGGTGATTATATCCATTTAGATGGGGAGATGTTAAGAGATCCTTTCGGAAAAAACAAAGGTAGATTTCAATATGCCTTCCTACTTACAAGGATTAATGCGCTGGCTACAGAACTTCGTAAAAAATATGCAGGACTTGGAAAAATAGATAAGACTGGAGTGAACATGGATTTCTCTTAAGTTTCTCAAAATTAAATAAATATTTCTTTCAGGCCAGACAGTTTGTGAAACAGGGCTTGGAACATCTAGTTGTGAGTGTAAAAGTATACATGTTTTTTTATAAACAAGAAAAATATCGAAATCAGGATAGAATATGCTTGTGTGAAAAACACGATCAGCCTTACGTCATGTTTATTAAGGAAACAATTTAAAAATTTGAACGTTGTTTTTGTGGAATGAAAAGATGAAATGATCTTTGTTATTAGCTTTGAAAAACAGCCACAAAACTAAATATATAATTACACAAGGCTAAGTAAAGACAGTGCACTGGTATTATTCAAACCATAGAAGACTCTCTAATTAAAATACCCATTAGAAAAACATGCATGATGATTTAACAAAGGCTGACCAACATGCTTAGTATATGTTTAAAAAATCTCCTATCTCAGCCTAAATATGCTGATCAGTAATACGCTTATAAAAAAACATCTACGATATCATGATAGCAGCCTAAAGAATGCGAATTGCATTTTCAAACCAGGCATCTTTTTTTCTGCATTTTATATCCCCGGTTATCTTGCAAACAAACTGAGAAATTCTTTTTTAGCAGGGTGTGAAGCAAAAGAGTATTTATCTCACCTTCTTCGTGCTTATCTTACGCCTACTAATTTTTACGCATTCGCGCAAAAGTTCGTGAATTTTACATTTGAATACACGCGAAAACTAATTCACGAATTCTACTGTGTAAAGTTAGTACGAATAAGGTAATCTCATCTGGATATGTAATTTTCAAATTTATTTTTCGCATTTGGCACAACCCTTTAGGTTCGATCTCGATGCGCCATATATAAATTAGCAATCTCTTAAAAACATTTTACTTTTTTCTGTATTTTCTTATTTTTATGGGGTTTTTTATTTCTTATGTTTTTGTTTTAATAATAACGAGTATATTTGATATATATATATATTTGCTACCTATTTTCTGTCGGTTTATCTGATGTAATTTGTTTATTTATTCTAAAATTGTCAAGGGAAACGTTTTGCATTATTTACTCAGTGTTTATATGTACATTTTTTTTATTTTCGAAAATTTAAATCTTAAAATATGGAAATGAATTTGGCTGCTTATCTAAATTGCTGAGTCAGGAGAATTTTTGTAGTTGAAAATAGATTAACTTTGTTGAAAGGGTGCGGGATTTTATTATTCCTTCATCTTCTTACAATAGGGTTGTTTTTTTTAAGATTTTTGGGTAGCATCCCCTACATATTGAAAAGACATTATTGAAAAGACATTTCGGCAAAATTTCATGCTTTAAAATTTCATTAACCAATCACTCCGGTGTCACAGGGAAAAAGTACTCCCCAGTACTTATTTCTGGAAAATAAGGAATCCCCAGTATCTATTTCCTAGGTAAAAAGTACTCCCGGGAGTATCTTTTCCTAGGAAATAAGTACTCCTTTGGGAAAAAGGCGCTCCTTTGATATCCTATTATTTTTGAAAAATATTTGAACTCCTTGGGGTTAGAAAGTGAATCAGGGAAATATTCTTTATGTATACCATCAAATGAT
This sequence comes from Hydractinia echinata, assembly GCA_030067915.1. Taxonomy (NCBI): domain Eukaryota; kingdom Metazoa; phylum Cnidaria; class Hydrozoa; order Anthoathecata; family Hydractiniidae; genus Hydractinia; species Hydractinia echinata. The sequence goes on along the minus strand of JASGCC010000179.1, from coordinate 607,532 downwards.
TTTACCTTTTCGATCAGAATTTCTCTAACCCCCTTACAAATATTTTTTTTGAAATCCTTTAAACAGTACCCATCTAACAGTTACATTACCATCCAATGTTAACATAATGAGCCGAAAACGTATTACAAATAAATTCAAACCTTCGTTACTTTTTACTTACAGATTTATTGGATTTTAATATGAATCACATTTGGAAATATATCGTCGAATGGGGGGATTATTACAAACATTTAAAAAATTTCAAAATTTTCGAAAATAAAGATGAAATTTGAATATTAAAAAATGAGCTTTTTTCCTATTGAATTTGAAAATGTCATTTTCATGGTGAAAAAGCTTTGAACAAAGCTGAATTCGAGAAAGCAATTTATTTTTTACTTTTTTTTCAATTTATCTTTCATCAGATCATCAAAAACTCAACATTAAAATCTATTAAAAAACGCCACGTAAATCGTATAAAGCTTAAAGTATAAAAGTATACATATAAAGATATAAAAAGAATTAACGGTTAAGCAATAAAACGAAATGAAAAGAAACAAAATAAGAAAGACACTATTCGATATACATAGGATTTCGAGATACTACATACTACGTACTTATATGATAAACTAAATTAGTCCAAGTTAAAAGTCTTAAATTATTTTTTTTTTCTTTTGATAAATTTTTTTATTTTCTTTTGGTAAATAAAATCATCAACAAACAAATTTCGAGATAACAACAATTTTGCTAAATCATATTTCAGACACCTTAGGGAAGAGTCTCAGTTTTTGTTCCTCCAAACACGAGATGTGTTCGCATTTTGTCCACGACAAAAACGGCATTAGAGGGAATGCTATCGCAAAAATTCCACAATTATAGCTATCAGGTTGCCTTTGTACTTTAGTAAAAGATATCACCTCAGTTCCTGAAAAGTAATTTTTGTATAAAGACTGGGTTGCTTTTCTAGAGGAACGTGTTAGAGTATCGTTTAAGCTGTCACAAACTTGAACTCGACCGTTGGAACAAAAACTTAAGATCCAGTGATTACGGCCATCATGTAGTAGCTGGACGTGCTCTTCATATACAGCTTCGTATGGCTCTACATTTTTCTTTTGGGAATTAAGGACCGTTTGAAAGGTTTGAGGTGTTCCAATGTCTTCGCAGATCAGTTTTTGGGCCGCATCCATTAATCTATCGTTCAACCATCCATCCTTTGAAAGTAAAATATCCTTATCTTTTTGCTTCAAGATGTACAAGCGATTGCGAAGCCACTCATCTTGGTTTGATTCGATTTCGGGCTCCTGAATTGTGTTTGCAGTCAACTTCTTTCTCCAAAAAATTCGATCAATTAAAAACCAACTGTATCTTTTTTTTCAAGAATCAACTAAGCTAATTTCCAATTTTTGTTTGCAATTGCTTTACGGACACCATCGATTTCCATCACTAAAATGTCGAGAAAGTTTGTTTACACTTACTTTCACTTTGTTTTGATAAACCGGCAACCTTTCCAAAACATTATTGAAGAAGTCCAGGTACACCGATCGCAAGACGCTACTCTTTTTTGGTTGGATGATTGCTCGGAATCTCGAACAAGTATTTTCAATGGATTTATAAACAGCAAATCATTCTTTATTGATAGTTCTAAAATCATCAGAAGGTCAAAATAATTTTTCTGTGCTTTTTGCGGAAATTGTACGCTTTTTTTGGGTCGTGATACAAGGTCTTTGGCGGTTGTAGCGGGTTGGGATGCGGGATGATCAGCGGTCGCTGTTGGTTGTGATGCGGGACGTTCGGCGGTCGTTGTTGGTTGAGATGCAGGATGCTCGGCAGGATGTTCAGCGGTTGCTGTTGGTTGTGATACAGGTTCTTCGGTGGTCGTTGCGGGACCTTCATCTGCAAACTCTTGACTTTCGTTGGAGTGAAATGGTTTAATCAGGGAAACATTGTGCTTTTTTTTCCAGATTACTCCTTTTGAATTGGCTCACACAAGCCACGTTTCGAGATTGATTTTAACGTATATGGATCAAGCCATTTGTAATTAAATTTCCCACCTTTTCTGTCCTGTCGCTTTAAGTTTTGAAGAAGTACCTTTGAACCAATGGGCACGGTCGATTCTGGTTTGTTGTGACGTTTGTTGTAGTCTTTCTGCTGTTTCTGTTGGGCCTTCTTGATGTTTTCGCTTGCTACATCGTGCGTTGCTTCACGTAACTTAGAGCTCGAGGCTAATACTTCTCTAAACGTCTCAAAGTCATAAGGATCATCACCGTCACCACCTTCGATAGGTTCCTTGATTAGGTCATACTTTACATCAATCGGTAAAGTAGGATGACGGTTATACATCAAATAGAAGGGTGAAAACTTGGTAGAAAAGTGAATGCTTGCGCGGTGGGCGAAGAGAACACCATCAATAACGTCCGGCCATTTCGCTGGATTTTCTTCCAAAACTTTAACCAATGAATCTTTAATTGTTCGATTCTGCGTGGGTGGTACGCAGTATCACCCTTTGATCTGTTCCTGTCAGTTCAAAAAAGGCATCCGAAACTTAATTAACGAACTCTCCATCTTGGTCGTTAATCTGTGTCTTAAAACAACCATGACGACATATCATTTCGTACAAGAACCTTGCAACAGTTGACGCGGTTTTATTTTTCACTGGTTTGGCTTCGGACCACTTTGAAAAGTAATCTATTAAAACTATCAAGTGTTTGTAACCATTCACCTCAGGCAGATTGCACAAATCAACTCCAACTTGTTGCATGACATTTGCTTCGATTGGGATGCTTTGAAGTTCTGGATATATTTTCTTGATAAGCTTCCTATGCTGTTGGCACTTTTGACATGTTTTAATATAGCACTTAACGTCGACCATACCATGCCAATAAAACGTCTGAGATACTTTTTGGTAGGTCGAGTCGCGTCCCCTATGGCCACTCAATGCAATTGATTCAACTGCTTCGTTGAGTCCGTCGTGAACATCGTGGATAATGGCTTGTTTTCGGCCGTTTTCAAAGATCACCCTTCGTGTATTTTTGAAGGTCAAATGACCATCGACGATTGTGAAATATTTACAAGATTTTCTGAAATTACGTTTTCTCCCTTTCTCTTGCGCTTCATTGGGATTCTTCCCATTTTTATATAATTTTCAACAACATTTAAATCGACGTGCTTGTTTCTCGCCATGTTGATCAATATACCACGGAGGTCAAGAGGAACTTATAATAATAACAAAATCATTCGAATTTCGTCAAAAAATTCTATTGATACGAGAATTGCAACGGAGAGTCTTCTTCTGCGTAGTACCTTTTTCCTAGGAAATAAGTACTCCCCTAAATAAACTTAGGGGAGTACTTAATTCCCAGAAGGAGTATTTATTTTCCGGGAAATAAGTACTGGGGAGTACTTTTTTTCGGGGAGTACTTATTAAATGCTACCCCGGAACAAGCCCCCTTTTTTTAAAACACGTGGTTTTTGTATGCAATCTTCATCCTCTGCGCGTGAGAGCTTTTTTCAAAAATTATGCAGAAAGGAAGCAAAATACGAATTCGCTTCGATACAAAGTAAACAAGAAAACCCGTCGGTTTGAACACACAATCCAATCCTAATAAATCAATTAGAACATGGTTAAAATCTGCCTATGCAAATAAGTGGGACGGCTTAAACACTCACAACTGCCAGAAGGCTATTCTGACCTTCTGTCAGTTGAAACAAGAAGGTTTTCAACTATCTACGCTTTTGTGGAAATGTTCTATTATAAGGGGTAGCAGCAGTACTTGCATATAGAGGGTGATGTCGATTAAAAAAACACTGTATATAAAGAACTTTTACTATAAAAAAATATCAGTAATATTTTTTATTTATTTTCTTTTAATAAATTGTTTTCAAAAACCATGAATAACAAAAGAATACACAATTAACTATATACATAAGTATATATATAATAAAAACAAAGATACAACACTGGGTATGCGAAAAATTGATTTCTGTAAAACCCAATAGACAAGTCCTGTTTGCACATCATATTACTCCAATTTTAAGTAACAAATTTGCAAATGAGAAAAAAATATCACTTATGAAAGACAAGGAATTTATAAAAATTAGCAGCTTGGATGTGATTCTCAAAAATCTTCACAAACATATCGGAATAGAAGTAACATCAGGAAAAAAAGTACAGGTACTTCGAACTTCAATCCTCAAAAATTGTGTTATTTAATACCACAATAAACGTTAAAACTGAGAAAATGGAGCTGACAGCTATTCTCATAAATCTCTAACAATATTATGTAAATAATTAATATATATACATAAAATATATTAGGCAACCACATTGTTTTTCTTTCTTATATTTATTACATTTTTTGAAAGTCTCCTCTACCATCCTTTTATTACTCCAGCGATGATCTGGTGACTCATCTCGCCACATAAGTTCATGGCTTTTAACGAGGGTGCCGATAAGCCGCAAACGCCCGCATATATAAGGGCGAGCTCGGGCGACTTTTCAAATTAAATTGACGGTTGTCCGCCGAAACCGCCCGCACTTTCCCGAACTCGCCCGGAGCATTCCCGAAATGCAACACCTTGTAACATAAACATGGCGGACGACAGTTGAAAGCATGCGCTTGAAGAGAAAGGAGTTATGTATAAGTTATTTATCAAGTAAATCTTATTAAAAACCATCAAAAACAGTTCTTTTAAGCACTTCGCTACCACATAGTTAGTTCATTTTAATTTTTATACTTTTTTAAATAATTTGTGGTGAATCATTGAGTGTTTTTGTGGTGAATCTTTTTTTTTTGTTCAGGCATTGTTCGGTTCTATGTGGGTTTTTTCAGGCGAATACCTGAATTTTTTTCAAAACGCCGAACTCGCCAGAAAACGCCCGCACTTTTCACGGTGTATGCGGCTTATCGGCACCCTTGTGGTTTTTATTCCATAAATTAACTTTGCAAAAATGCAGGTAAACAAAGTGGAAATTTTCCCCGGTTGAACAAAAGATGAATTAGCTAAAACGTCCTAATTTCGTTATTTACGTCTTAATTCTGTGATGTGTTTTTTTTCCAATGTGAGATACGCTAGGCTCTACATATACATACTAAATAATATAAAAACTCCTTAGCAGCTTATTTCTCTTCGATTTGAAAAATCTCAACAACATAACAAATGCAAAATTCTGGACTTCATTGGCGATAAATTTGTGATGTAACCAATGATGTTGTTGTCTATAATAAAGTGAAACCTTGTGTTTACAATTATATTTGATTGATGTCAAGACTTTTGGGGTGAAGAATCATCTGAAATGACAAATTTCAAGATGATCGTATCATCATCATAATGGAGATACAAAATGCACCTAATTTAGCTATAGCTAGCTATAAGTTCCTTATAATTGATGCAATCAATATGTTTTAAGCTCCAAAATGATATTAAATCAATGTAAAACCATAGTTGAAAAGACTAAGATAAGGACTAAATACATACATTAAAATCCACGACAAGTAACCAGTAACCATCCAACATATGCGGGATAAGACTCAATGGCAGAAAAAATCAGTCAAACTTTTGTACGGAAAACGAAATATGCGCCTTTTGCACAAAAATGAATAAACGGCGCGCCATTAAACAACTTTTCGTTCCTGAAGTTTCGTTTCCAAACACTAGCCACTTAAGGTGTGAGTCGGTAACTTGTACAGGAATATGAAATACGTTTATCTTAAGCTAGACTTAACTACACTATAATAAATACAACATTATGAGCACTAGATCTTAAGACATTCCTTTAAAAATCAATGTCAACCCGCTTTATAAATAAAATTTTTACCGCCTCGGCTAGTTTCTCATGTAATCTCGCACATGAATTGGCTCCGCGTAAAATATTCACCAATGTGTTCATTTTTTATTCCGAGACGAAGAAAGGCTAAACCAAACACACATTCCTGCGGATTGTGTGAAAAATATAACGAAAGTATTTCAAAATTAATTTGAATGCTGAACTAAATACAATGTACAGAGTATTATAAAGTTGTGGGCAGTACTGCGTAGGTATTCCATGATACGATGTTTGGGGTAGTCATCTGCGATACGCAAAATTCTGGCGTTGCTGAAGTCTTCGTCGAGGTGGAGCAGGATTCACTGACGGGCAATTCTCCGGACACCTCAAAGGCAATATATTTTTCAAAAAATTAAAACTTTATTTGTAAATACAACATTGTCCAGTCCTAAATTCATATACACGGATTCTAATAAAAATTTGTTGCTTGCTTGCTTGCTTGTTTGTTTACGATAAAAGATTTTTTTTAAGTTTTCTCGCATAAACCCTTTACGAAAGGAACTCCACACACATAACAAAATATTTACTTATTGTAACATAAAAAACACTTTAATGCAGCGTTCTTTAAATTCATCCCATTCATTCCTCTCAAACAAAAGCTTACAAGCAAACAAATGTCAAAGTAAATCCACCTCATAACAAACCCCGAATTACAATCAACCAATGAGCACAAAGTCAGCGTGGCCATACCTTAGCTTCACTCTTACATAATGTTTTTTATAAGCATGACATTTATAAGCATCGGTAGGCTAAAATTTGGTTATTTTTAAAGCATATGCTAAACATGCAAAGCCTAAGAAAATTTTGTTTTGTGAGCAGTTTTTCGTATGTTTAAATGAACCAGTAAAACAAAATAAGTTCTCGATTTTCAACCACCTACTACAACGAAGTATATTATTTTTTTTGTTCATGAAGGCACCTTAAAAGAAACATACTTAATTCATTGATAACTTGTAAGACGTTTATTTGAAATCTGTTTGTCTTACTTGAATTTTAAATATTTTTAACTCTTTACCAGGACTGATTCTGGTCTGTAAAATACCCCCAGCAGGTACTTTTAAATGGGTCTGAGGCTTGAATAGTTTAATATTACTTCAAAAATCACTGTACCAAATTTCATGCTTGTTACTCATTTTGCACAATTTTGGCACCATTTGACTACATTGCATAATTTATAAAATAAATTTTCTCGGATCAATCAGGTAACGTAATACTTGATAACTCGAAATACTTGAAAACTCAAAATAATTGATAACTCGACATGCTTGGTAACTCGAATACTTGATAACTCTACATGCTTGATAACTCGTTAGGGTTGATAACTCGACATGCTTGATAACTCGAAATACTTGAAAACTCAAAATAATTGATAACTCGAAATACTTGATAACTCGACATGCTTGATAACTCTACATGCTTGACAACTCGTTAGGGTTGATAACTCAACATGCTTGATAACTCGAAATACTTAACAACTCAAAGATTTGTTTGTATAATCGTTATTGTGACCTTCCTAGCAAATGTTGATAGCTACTCCTAAAAGTGATAATCAGTGCATTTGAATAGATTTTGTACGAGTAATAAGTGGACGAAAGAATAATGCCGGATGTGCTGAATATATGACAAGTCAAGATCCGGAGCTATCACTCTGTGTATCTTTTGTATCTGGAATGAATTGAAAATCATCCGCAGAAGTCACTTTTGTTATCGTCTCTTCTTTTTCTTTCAATATATCTTCAATGTTTCTAGAAAAAGAAAAGAAATTTAAATTATATTCCACGCAAATGTAATCTTTCTTAAAGTGAAATACAAACGAGTTGTAAAAGCTGTGTATGTCTATATTACACTGAAAACACAGTTATATCAGTGTAAGACAATTTGTTGAATCAGAGAAAATAATAACGATGGTCGTTATAATTTTCTCTGAAAACACAGTTCTCTGCGGCGTGGGACCTTGCCGTATAACGTTTGCGTTTTTGTTCATATTGAATTTTAAAAGAACTGCGTTTAATTTTTGCAAATTTGTGTGTATGTACTTTATGTATGTTCACAAAAACCTCATACAGACACCGTCCTTACTGACAATCATAGTGACAACAAGAACTTGCTAATCGTCATCAACACCACCACCACACAGGTTCTTCCTCATACTATTCAAACTTCCCACTGGCAATTGAAGGGTCTCGCCTATGTGGCAATAAAACAGATTCCGCAAATTATCAGCAAATCGATATTTTTCCAATTCCTATGAACATTCCTGAAAAGTTAGCACACAAGCAAATCATAGTCATAAGAAAAAAAGATAGTCTGGACAGTAACAATAGGCCATTGTTCTATCGTTTTGTGGCCGTTTCTAAACTCGGGCCCATTCTCTCGAATGCATCAAAATCTAAAATGGCGGTTTTCTAGCATGTTCGTTAGGGAAATCGAAAGTTTTGTTTGCTAACATTGGTTTTATTTTGGAAATTTACTTCGAAATTGTTATTTGATACGTTGAAAGTTGTTATGCCTGGTGCTAATTGTTCTATTTACGGCTGTTCAGTCTCACGCCGACCAGAGTATAAGGGTTTATCGTTGTTCAAAGTGCCAGCTGGAAAAAGCGATTTCGACAAGAATTGGAGGGATAAACTAATCTCAATTATTACTAAAGATCGCGTGATCGATAATTCACTTCGTGGTCAAATTGAAAAGTGTAATTTACATATTTGTCAACGTCATTTCAAGGAGGATGAGTACTACAAACATAATACAAAAGCAACCCTTAATCCAGTGTTGAGCGAATCTGTATTTCAAGCTTTACAGACATATGGTCCACCGGATGCAATTGGTACGGCCACATATTGCAGGATGTTGGACAAATTTTTTGACTGTATGAATGTCAGAAATTCTGTGGAATGTGTCAGAAAACAAAAACCATTTCTAAAACCATATGAAAACCTTGATGATGAACGTTTCACATGGTTGATTGATACCTTCTTAAAATACTTCACCGACTGGAAAATTTCTATCGCTGACCGAAATGATGCTCAGTATACCGATAATGCTAGAGCGAATATGTTTATTTCTTGGCAAACCTATGAGGGACTTCAATTGACCGTTTACTCCAGTATTGAGCTCATAAAATACTTGCTATCTCAAAATGTACCTTATGTATTTACCGAAAGATTTTGTCAAGATCCACTTGAAAATTATTTTGGCCAGCAACGGTCAATTGGACACCGTAAAGATAATCCTTCACTTAGGGATTTTGGTTACAACGACAATACAATTCGTACATCAAAATTATTTCGACCGATAGCTGGTAACTGCCGCAATGATGACCCTATACTCGCTACAATAGATGTTGAGACTGTTCCATGCCGTAAAAGAAACAAAAAGAACTAACTTGTACACAACGAACTAATTAAACGGCTATTTTTATAGCCACACATTTGAAAAAACATATTTTTGGTATTAATCTTGCTCATGAAGTTGCTGCAATGTGAACTATTTTTGCAAGGTACGTATTTTTTCAAAAATTTTTATTTGCCTTTATTTTTTTGAAGTTTTCAAATTTTTCAGTTTCACGGTTTTTGGCGATGATAAAATTAGCTTACTTTATTTTCTTTTTTACTGTAATCTTAGTACCTTAGGCAGAAATTTACGAGATTTAATTTAGCGATTAATGAAAAATTAGAAAAATATTGAAGAAATCTTTTTTGTGTGATACATAAACTTTCAAGAGCTGAAAAACCCCAAAAATTATTTTGACTTTTCAAAACATTTGCGAAACATTGTATTGAAAAAATTATTTTCTTCCTTCCCAAATTTTAAGCGAAAAGAATCAAAATTCACGAAATCTGCTATATATAGGGATGAAGTTCAACATATTTTTTCTATACAACAGCAATAAAAAATAAGTGCCTTACCATAGATATGAAATTCTGGGATACAGTATCCTTCTAAAATATAAAGTTTATATGCCATTTGCCATAATAATGCTTTTTTCAAGTGTGTGGCTATAAAAATAGCCGTTTAATTAGTTTGTATAAGAGGTTCAATGACCTTTGTCCAGTGATACAGATGATTTTTTTATCTCGGTTCGAAGTGATCTGGTCTTCTTTTTTTTCGAGGCAATTTTATGTAGTTCAATTTTATCTTTCACCAAAGAAAACGTTCGCACACGGATGTAAAGTGTTATCAAGTGATCCAACAAATTCAACGCTATTTCTTTTTCAACTTTTTCAGCAGAAATATTTCTCAATTTATTGAAATTACACAAAATGTATGAATTTTCCATAAGTTTTGATACCATTTTTTTGCTGTCTATTTGTCTACCAAAATTAGCTGTTGATTCGCGAAATGATGTTTCGACTTCGGTAAATATTGCATGAACTTCTGGGGTAACACTCCATAGACCGCCTCTATCCTTAGCTTTTATTAGGACATCACTTTCGCAACTTTCATCGGCCGATTGCTTGCCAACTATAAGTATGTTCAAACATTGAACACCCAACATACTCTGTGTAGCTTTTGAACGTCTCAATCGCCTGTACATTGTGGAAAAGACATAACCACTCAAATATTTTATGATATTGATTTCCTTGGCACTGTAACATGGTTTCGGAAATTCAACGGTGTTTTCTTTCACAATAGAACCTGTGATATGAGCCAAGACATGATTTGCTACCTCACAACCAAGTAGAACTGAACATTTCCGTGATAATTTCTGAAAGATGACTTCATCTGCTGATATACATTTGTAAAATTTTGGATAAAATTTCTCAGCATTTCCCTTGAATTGACCAATTACATCACGAACATAAGCATATGATGCATTTGCCTCATCAAGTGTCACTGTGTAGCCATCAAATTCTTCACGTGTTTTCTCAGAGTAACATTCATCCTTTGCTAGCTTCAATGCACTAGCGTTTACATATTTCTTGAAGTATAGAGGATGTAGCAACTCTTCAGGGGTCTTTTTCACATTTTGTGATGTCGAAGCAATGGCAGAATCAGTATTTGTGGGTGCGTGTTTTACATTACGATGCCTGGTTAAACCACGTTGACTTTTGCATACTTTTTCGCACTCAGAACACTGAAATCCCGCGGCAGGAACCTCATCATTGATTTCATCAACTATTCCCTCGAACTCTCCAGTAAAATCTGTATTATTTTCGAGAATATTCTCCTCAAGTATCAACAAAATAGCATCCAAATCTTCATCTCCAAAGTAATCTTCGGCTGCGGCAGCCATCTTGCTGATTTTAGTGTATTGGCGCTCGGGCCACCCCCATTTTGACAACATGATTAGCGAGAACAATAGAAACGGCCCCGAGACGCCAGACTATCTTTTTTTCTTATGACTATGAGCAAATTTACCTTTTGGTTTTTGAGCACAACTTCCTAAATGAAAGACATTCTGGATTTCGAAAACTCTTTTCCACGGAAACTGCAGTAGTCAATGTCTCTATTTTCTAACTGAGCTCGACCAATAAAACTTTAGTTTGTGCTATGCACATTGACTTTAAAAAAGCTTTTGATATATTTGATAATCAATTTTGTTAAAAAAATATGTTGTTTTGACATCTGAGATGCTGCGTTTGACTGTTTCGAGTCCTACTTAAAAAGCCAAATGCAGCTGACTCTTGTAAACAACACAGGATTAGATGCTTTATAAAGATGCTCTTGGGGTACCACAGGGATCTGTGTTGTCCCCCAGCTTTGTATAGTCATGACTTAAAATATGTTATTAATTTAAATTACCACCACTTGCATGCACAAATAATTATTTCAGCCCCATAAAATATTGAATACCCCTGTCTCCTCTGACTGAATAATAACAAAATGACTATTAATACGGACAAAACTGAAACTATCCTTTTTAGCAACCACAGAACAAAACTATCAACTACATGGGTATTCCTTTAAAAAAGAACAAAAAAGTTTAATATCTCGGGGTAATATTTAATCAAAAAATGCAATGGAAAGAGCACATAAATGCCATTAATAGAAAAAAACTTTATTAAATATTCTAAAATAAAAATCTAATATTAATGCATTTGTTATGCCATTTTTAAGTACTTCTCTTTTGCATGGACTTGCATGGTGCAACCAAACTAGATTAAGAAAACTTGAGAAATGATTAAAATGTGTCCTTACCTTTCTTGGGAAAAAGAGGAATATTCATTGAATATTTTACTCATCAAAAATAATGCTTTGTTAATTTTCAAATCATGAGTCACATTGCTTCTGATTATATGCTCTTAAAATTTTCTTCTGGCGCAAAACTGCTATAGTCACCAAAATAGACCTGTTATGGAAGTCTGCTTTCTTTCAGGACTCTCTAATATATTTGGAAAATTCTAATGGAGATCACTTTATAATTTTTCATTTTATTTATTTTTTATTTTTAATTTTCAGTTTTTAAATATTTCACTGTTTTATTGAGCTGAAGCGGGTAAAGTTTATCAATTTTTATTACTTTTTTCAGTGGTCTCTATTGAGAATAATTTTTGTGATTTACTGGTCTAGTCACTTTAAATATTTATTATTATTGTTATTATTACTACTACTAATATTATAGCTATTTCGTATGATATCAACTTGTCTCATAGTGGGAGGTAAGCTACGTACATGGAAAACAATTTTTTTTTGCTTTCTTTAAATTCGCGAAAATGATTTCTTCACAGTTCTAGGACTCATAAAATAAATCTATGTAGACTTCTACAAACCTTTTATTATCATAAAACCATTTAAGATTATCAGCAATTAGATGTAGATTTTGGCAGCCATCACACTTTACAATAACAACACCATTTTCATAAGCTTGTTTAGTGATAATTTTGGTAGAACGAGTTTCACAAACCGAGCAAGTATACACCAACTGAAGTTTTTGTTCTAACTGACCAATCGGTACAGATAAGTTTGCCTTCTTACAATGATATATTTCAGATGTACCAAACTTTCTTGATCTGTAAATACTTTGGATAAATTGTTGCCTTAGATCAGACACTGTAAAACTGGTATTGTATCTTCTTCTCCACAACATATTGAATGTAACACAACTTCTGATTCTGTAACCATATCTACATAACATGCTTGATAATTTTGACTAAAATAATTGCAAGATATACATTAACATTAATGTTTGTCCAACATAAGCAACAGTAACAATAACAAAACCTAAACATGTGTTTACCGTATCAGAGTTTTGTATCTTTGTGTCTAGAGGGCATTTAAATCAGTCTCTGTTTCAGGATAAATGCTGTACTACTCACAGAAGTATCTGCATACGTAAAGAAACAATTTCCCTACCCACTCAACCTAAAATGTAACCAAGACTGGAATGAGTATATGTCATTGAAAATCTCCCTGAAAATGACTTGTTTACTTTGAGAATGCCTTTCCTACTCAGTTGACTTTCAAAAAATTCTAGGGGTTAAAAGACATTTTAATTGCGACAGAATAGAAAAATGGTTAAGCTTATTAACCTAACAGCACTTTTCTCAATTAACCCCGACAAAATTATTACATCTGCCTTAAATAAGGGAATATAATAGCTTCCATGAAATTTGCTATATATATATAAAAAATGGCAAAAATATATTTCTTAAATTGATTTTTATACCCTTGATTCGCAAAAAAACTTTTGCGAAAATCTGTTCGAATACAGTAAAGTAATATACAGATATAGAAACAGTTTCCGTGTTAAGAAGCAGTTCCCATTTTTTGGAAAAATTATTTAATTTTTACCAAAAAGCAGCCCAAGTAATAAACTTAAAGCACCGTTTGTGAAGTTAAAAAATAATTTATTTTTTTATAAGGAGAAAACAGATTTCCAATTGGGAAATTGTTTCTCTTTTCAGGGGGTTTTAACAGAAAATGTTTCACTGTACCTTATCCCAAACTGGGCAGGGGAGGGGGTAAAGTAGGTTGGTTTTAAAATGAAAAAATGAGATAAAACTAACTTTATCATATTTTCATCATAAAAAAAAGAAACAAGGCAAAATTATAAGAATTAACATAAAATTCCAACAATGATACCAAATTAGGCTTTACAACCTTCTGACCTGCACATGTAATACAACACAGTTGGAATCTATATTATAATACCCGTATACGTCTGTCCGTCTGTCATGCAAAATGGTAGCTTAGCTGCGCAAGTAGCGAGACCAACGCAATACGGTATAAAAAGAACGGGCGAACCCGTGGATTTTTCCACGGGCTAACGACTAGTATAACATATTAAGGAGAACTAAGGGTACTTTTAAGAACTAAATACTTTAATCAGATTAATTTTTGCTTGAATTAACAAGGCAACTGTTCCTGAATCAAGAAATGAAAAAAGAAATGCGTTCAATCTTTTTAAAGATTTTGACGATGAAGATTAGTAATTTGAATTTGACACTTAAATCTACATAAAATTGGTGCAAATTCAAGAAAATAAATGCAAATAATCTGTGTTTTCAAACTTGTGGACTGCTGTGTTTTTTTAGTATAGTGTAACATGGAGTAGAAGGGGATGGGTTTATGAGTTTAATGGTCAATCTGCCGCTCACAGAATTGAAACCTGAGTGTTAACTGGCCCATTAATGATACAATGAAAGATATTAAATTATTCAGATTGATATACTCTATGGTTGTTGTTTAGCTAGCTATATTTTTACCAATATAAAAACATTACATATAGCACAGAAAGTAACTAGCTAGCTATAGTTTTCTCTGAATCTGACTGGATAGGATGTGACAGGACACCTAGCTATAGCGTGCGTGAATAGAGAATGGTTTTCAGCAAATATGATGCAATTTTATAACGCAGTCCTTTTTTAATAAGTAAGTCCTTTTTATAACAAGTCTCTTTGTTCTATAAAATGTCTTCTTTATTTTATAGCTAAGAATATACTAATTTAAAAACTAAGTTTTTAAGTTTTTTATGTTTTAAATGTAACTATGTTTATAGTTTAAATACCCTTGGGTTTGCCGTTATGTGTTGTATTGTTTTATATGTCCTCTGTGTATTTTGTTGAAAATTATATTTTAAAAACTTGTGAGATAATTGTAACAATTTACGTTGATAATGTCTTGTAGTAACAAGACGAAATATCCGTTAAAATAAAATAAAAAATGTTGTCATCAATCAAACTTCTCGTACTTATTTTTATTGTGAAGTTATATGCCCGAATTAATATATTTAACTATGTTTTAAAAATAATAAAAATATATCTAAGTAGGCTAGCCTTGTATTCATGCTGTGTGCAAAGCAAGGTGTGAATATCTACATTTTTAACACCCATGGCACGAGGACGTCTAAAGGCCACTGTCAGTGAAGAACAGGTTTAAAGTCTCAGAGGAATTTGGGATTACGGGAGGGAGGGGGTGTTCTTTAAATGGTGGTCTCCACTGACTCTCAGTACAAGGCTAACCTGGTTCACTAGTGTTCTTTGTCATTCTTCATTATTAACTTTACAAATGTGTTGGTGACCTATGACTAATAGTCACCACTATATTTATTTAACCAAAACAATAGACGGCCTTAAGCTTGTTACTTAAAGCTATGGGTCCATACCACAAGCAGGGTGGGTATAAATATAGAGTAGAACACAGTAAACCTCTTGCTCTTGCACAGTTCACACATTTGCCCGCCCACCCTCCCCGATTAATGTACTAATTCGTTTTGTGTTTTTCTTCTTCTATATTCGATACGCTAATACAACATTGGTGGTAGCAAGACGACAATAACGATCTGGTATACGTTATCTCCCACGTATCTGTCAACACGTAAATACGACGTCAGTGATGGAATAAGGACAAGAACAACCTGACACCATATATACGTATATGAATGGTGACTGGATGCCTGACGCTGTCTAAAGGCCAATGTTTGATTTAGCTTCAAGGTTTCCTTGCAGTGGGGCTACGTTTTATTTGGCTGATAGACCGTGGGCCAATCGGTACGATAAAAGGAAAAAGAAGCCCGTGGGCCAATCGTTACGATAAAAACTCACCATAATAGACATGTAGTGTCAAGAGTCCATTGTCAAAATGTCTAAAAGAAGCCAGTGGCGATATGGTGCAGTTAAAAGAAGCTCCATGGGCTAACCTTTGCGATAAACACTCACCATAATAAGACATATGTGTCAAGTGTAAGAAGCCCGTGGGGCAACTGTTACAATAAACACTCACCATAATAGACATGTAGTGACAAGGATCAAGAATCCGTTGTCTAAGACATGTAGTGTCAATTGTCTTGTCTGTACCAATTTCAGATTCAAATCTGTATGTTCCAACTGCTCCAACTGCTTCGGTGACCAAAAAAACAACACAGAACGGAATCCAAGTGCTCCGACATTTTTATGTTTGATGGGAAGTCCTGGAGTATTTAATGCTCTCTTTGAGCTATACGCAAACTCAATTAGGGGTAGTGTTCCACCCAAAGTAGGGCGGCTGCCCAAAGTAGGGCGGCTGCCCAAAGTCGGGCATTTTCAAATCATAACCCAAGTAGGGCAAAACTATGCAAAGTAAAACACATTCTTTTATCAGTTGAAACTGAATTCCTTGCGTCTTAAAATAACTTTATTAAACTACTTTACTATTTTTATGCCTTAATTTAACGAAAATTCGCTCTTATGAACACGTATTTAACCAAAATTTAAACTTTTAATCTACAACACTATTTCAGCAAAAGCATGCCCAGAATAGAGTGGCATTTTAATATTGACGATTTTTGATCGACTTTGGGATGGAATAAAAACCACCCAAAGTAGGGCATTTTAATATTGACGATTTTTGATCAACTTTGGGCAGGAATAAAAACCACCCAAAGTAGGGCATTTAATATTGACGATTTTTGATCGACTTTGTAGGTTGTACAAAGTTGGTTGTACAACAAAATGCTTAAAAAAGCCAAGAACAAAATGCTTGAAAGAAGCTAAGAACAAAAATAAGCAAAAGTCAAAAATAACATAATACCAAACATAACGCTGGTCAAATTAAAAAAAAGTACAGATACGCGTCATATGACTGCGTTTTACAACCGTAAACCGTTCTGAAATTAAAAAAGAGTAAAAAGCTTCACTTGGATGTACAGTAACATGCTTACTCTTTTACTACCAAATGGTAATTCATCAGGAAAATTCTTAGATAAGAAGGAACCAATAAGTTCTACTGGTGCCGAGCTTCTTAAGCACTTGTCAAGCTGTAGAGCGAATTCCGGGTCTCTCTTTTCAATTTCCTGCATGTTAGCAGCAACCTGAAAAGCACCACCTGATTTAAAATTTAACAGGATATTGTGCTGCGAATCTGCTGATTTTTCCACAAGCGTAGAGAGAACTCCGTCTTTAAGGGTCCTTTTAAGAAAATCAGTCCATTTGGTCTCTAACTCATTTTCTTTGTCAGTTCGTATCTACAAAAAAGGGAAGCTGTGAATATAATATCAAAATGTAAATTTGACATTTTTTAAGCCTGTTAGTTTAAGAATGTAATGTATCTCATTTTTCATGAAAAAAGACCTACGCTCTAGTTATCTTTCCTGAAATGGCCACTGTAATTTCCACTGGCAACGAATTTATTGTGATTTGTTTACCAGATTCGGTAATGTGGACTGGTAGCAGTGGCAGGAATTTAGAACAGGATATTGGTTTGTTTTTTCTTGTTCCATTACAGAATTGCGAGGTTAGCCTACAGAAACAAACATTATTTGTTATAAAAACAATTTTAAAATTTAATTGAAACTGGTGATTTTAAAACGAAAACCTACCCTGTTTCAGTATTGATGTCCTGAAAGCAATATTTCAATGGTGCGTTAGCGATTTTCCGACCACATCTTGTAGATGTCATATGATCATTAAACCAGGAAGATATTTGATGCTGAATAAAAGTATTGAGTATGGTGTTTGTGGGGCTTACATCGGGCAACGGTTTGTAACTATCTACACACTATCTTCACGCCAGGATTTGCGGTACTTTTGATTGCTTTCTTAAAAAAAAATCACGCAAAACACTATGCTCAAAGTAAGTCGAGATTTATGTAAATGTGCATCTTTAAGGTGACGGTATACCTTTATTGTATCAAAAAATCGATTTTTTTTTATTAGCCATTTATACTAAAGAAACGACGATCTTTCCAATGGTGAAACTATTTAATTATTTTTCGAAAGGGAATATTGACTTAATCCAAATAACTACTTTTTTTTCTGATCAGTCTTTCACACCTCAAATTGAATAAGAGTTATATTATATTATAAGTTTAAGTTAAAAATGGCTTTTTTAGAAAAAGTAAAATAAATCAAAAACGGGGACTTTGTGGAAAATAATTAAAAAATCGTTTTTACATACATCTATCACGATTCTAAAGAACATCGAATGAGATTTGGGAACGAAGTAGTTTTGTAAATGAAGTCACTTTTTTGAAGGCAGGGTGTGTTTCAAAAATGTCTCTGTACTTTTCACCAGTTAAAAAGTTTCAAATTATTTTTATACCATTTGATAGGTGTTTAAAAATGCTTTTTGGTGATGTATGAATGAATAAACTTTGATTAACTATCGCTGAAAAAATCACGATTTAAAAAACCATGCTCAAAAGGTATACCGGCACCTTAATAGGCTCTAAAGCGTTACGAATAAAGGCTGCTAGTTTAATAGGAGCGTCCATTTTTAGTTTTATCCAAATTATCCAAACGTATTATTTTCCTGAACGTGTGATAAAAAACGCCCTCTTTGACTGGGCCTAATTTGGTTTAAGGTGTGAGTAAGGGAAAAAATCTCATTTTTTTCAAAAAAAATTTTTTTACGCATTCGTATAGAATCGAATACGAGCTTTTTGATAGAAAAGAAAAAAAATATAAAACAATCTGAAAGAATGTCTTTATTCCAAAAAACCTACTTTACATTCATAGCACCACATAACTTATTGTACTCACAAAAACACATTTCTGAATGTTCATAAATATGTCATCTTGAGAATAATTTTTACTCACTTTCAGACGAGCGAACTTTTATGATAATGCAATTACCGTCATAAAAGATTATAAAAAAGCAATTGTTATTTTTATGTGGAACTTTGTTATATTTTTTTTCATTTTTTTACTTTTATCTGTGTCCTTTCTTCTTATTATTTGTTATCTTACCCATGTTGTTTCGTTATGATCAAAGTGTGGAAGTAAGTAGACATGTGCGCATCATACAGAAAGTGTTAAAAATACATTCGTTACTATGGCGACGAATGAATTATCCAGAAAATAATGAACTTTTAAAAAATCTTTAAAACTCTTTTTCACAGAGTTAATTTTTTCAGAGAGTATGCCATACGTTTTAATCCCCATTTACAAAACAATAAAAGCTTTTAGGAGGGAGGGTGACTTTGTTTTGTAAAGGAATGATACATCTCGGGTGCTTTTTTGAATTAAGGTGTGAATGTAAACCTAACTCGAGTTATGATGCTTTTTGTGATGAAACGAAGGGAATAATTTAGTACTTAACTTTGATGGGAAATATCTTTAAAAGTAAAAACATTCAAAGCATAATTCAAAAATGCTCCCGAGATATATGTATAGTGAATACAAAATTGCAAACAGAATGTATGAAAATGTTTTAGTTTTGTAAATGGAGCAAATTTTCAAAAATTTAACACAGAAACGAGATGTTGCTAGCCATCTTGAAATGATCTAATTAAAAATTCTTTCGTAATTCATGTAGATTTCTACCTTTTGATTGGCTGTTAAGCTGAAGCGCAAAATGTAGCTCGCAAAAAGTAGAGCCTGTTCAACTTTTTTTAAATCGCCCCGGCGCATGCAAAAGCGCGAGGTCAGCGGCATTATTCTGATAATGCGCATGCTTAGATCAAAAGTCACGGCGCTTTTTACGACTGGGCGCAAAATGCAGTCTTTGTGTAGCGCCAGTAGCGCTCTGCCAGACAACTACCTGCACAGTGCCAAGTTAGGTAATTTACAGAACGCGAAAAATCCTGCCCAAGATGGTGTAGAGGACAACACGGGTTGGAACACCACCAACAAAACTGGAAATGAATACTGGCAATTCATGTTGTAAAGGTTGAATATTTTCCTAGGAATCTTTTACAGTGACTTTAATGTGTTTTAGAGAAGAAACTTTTCTGGAAAGGTTAAGTTATTGCAAAAAAATATTTACCACAAAATTTTTTTTTCCTAAAATATATATATATATAGCTAGCTATAGCTCGCTAGCTAGCTAAAAAAGCTACCTTAGTTTCTTTTTTCAGTCTCATCTTTCAACGTCGGCCCTTGCTGTCCAGTTCGTAAACGGGGCACTCCATTGAAAGTTAGGTTTGGACTTTTTAAGATGGACCACCCATCCCAACTGTCAATGCTTGTTTTTATGTGAGTTTTAATGAAGAACTGTGGATTTTGTAGATGGGCCACCCATCCAACGCTGAGAAATTCATCAAACCTTTTTTTAAATGTAGCCATATATATATATATAGTTATGATTTTCAAAATTATCGCCACTTAAGCCAACAAGATTAATGTGAAGTTCAAAATTTTAAAACTGGCGCAGATTAAATATATTTCCTATATTCAAGAAGGAATTTTAAATTATTGTGTGTAAAAATGGTTTGAATCTTAAAGATAAAAGTCAAAAAATCAGTTATTACATTTTTATTTGTTATAATAAGATTCTTTCTGCTTTTTTTACTACTAACGCTAAATTGTTGATAGTTGGGATTAAGCGTTGACAAATTGGCTGCACCTTTTTGAAAGACAACACTTCAAAGTTAGGCTGTCTTGTGTACAAACAGGACGTGTTGAATGGGCCAGGACATCTTTATTGCTTTACTATGTTATCTGAAATCGATCTTTCATACATTACAAATAAAAGAAATTTGTACGGAATTAGCTTTAAATGTATTATCATCATTTGTGGCACCGTAGATTAGTGGTTATAGCTCTCGTACTCTGTGCGGGAGACCGGGGTTCGATTCCTCTTGACGGCGATTCAACATAGGCGAGTGAATGTTACCATAGCCCCGGGTTAACCCAAGCCATGTGAGGGAAATTGGGGAGATGGCACACTGTGTGGGCCGTTGGATGTTGCTGGGAGTTGTCTAGTAGAGCACGGGCCCTAATTGGATCTGCGTAGCTCAAAATGAGCATTAAATACTCTAGGACTCTCCATCTAAGCCATGGCCCCTCCTGGAAATAATAGACAGGGTATAATCCCTCGATATTTGTGAGGCTAGCCATGTAAAATATGCACATCTATCTATCTATCTATGGGTAGCTAACTTAGCCTTATTTAACTAGCTAGGTTAAAACGTTTTTTCACAGTGTTATTTTGTGTACCCCTGTTTCACACTTATTACTTTCACCTCTCTCTTGCAAAACTGTAGAAACAAAGTAAATTCTGAAGACCTTTTATTTAAACTTACTAAAAAGCATAGATAGTATATAATATCCGTCCACCATTTTTGACTATATGCCAACTTTGCTAGATTTCGCTGCCCTACAACTTACCAAGTTAAATCCTGTGTGGCCACCTGTTGTTTGAAAGTAGTAAAGATAAAAAAGAGAAATAAGAAGAATATCATCCAAATTTAATTTTAACATTTTTTACTATTTTTAACAGCATTTATTAATTCAATCCTGGGCACTAGGTTGTGAAAAACATGTCAATAACATCTAAAAATGATACCTTTCATACTGCTCTATTATCAAAGCAAATCGTTTTAATACGCTCAAATATAAAAATATAAATAGATTAGAATAACATTCAACACAAAAGAAAAAATGATCCCCAGGATTGTGTTTTGGACAGAGCGTAGAAAGTGGGTAAGCATATAGGGTAAGTGAAGTAAGGTAATAAGTACTGGGTTATGTCATTTGTTTTAAGCATGAGAAGGTAATATTAATAAAAAAATTAGACTGACATAATTTATTTTGCGAGTCTTTTCTGACTTGGTGGACTTGCGTAACATGGTTGACGTGAATCTGAAAAGACTCGCCTATAATAGGGTCGGATTCAAGCCCTGAGCTATTTATGTTTCAAGATAATCTTCAATGAAATTATTTCAACAACCAAATATAAATTTGCTGGCTGTTATTAAGGACAATAGAAATTACCTAACACAACATTTTTAAAAACTCGCTGCTATGCAGGGTCAGAGAAAATAACTGACTGTGTCTGGTATAAAATCATAGACCAAAATTGTTCATTTTTTAGTACAAATAAATAAAAACGTCATCTTATGTACATGTACATAATATGGGCAAGTTAATAACAATGGTAAGTGCTACTCTTATATTTTTCACATAATATTTAAGTGTAATTAAAGTTATGTCAAGTGTTCTTTTTTTACAAGCATATAGCTCGCAAATATATTAATAAGGCTTAAAATTTTGAGTTGTGAAGATAAAAATTTTTTGAAGTTAATGTATCTTAAGGAAAGAAATTCTTATTTATTTTTCATTATTTTCTCTTTGAAGATAATTGGTTTGGGTAACCATGTCATATTAGACACACGACACAGTATTGGAATGAAAGTGTGCAATGCATTAGCCACCCATTACAATTCTAAATGGTGTTATCAACAAAAGTATAGAGCTTACACTGCTACCTTTACATGGCATGATGATGAAGTAATATTATTAAAATCAAAATTTCCAATGAATTTGAATGGTTGTAGTGTATATAGAGCTGGTAGGTGTAAAGTGAATTGAACAAAAATCTCAGTTTCGTTTTTTTTTTTTTTTTTTTTTTTTTGCAAAATAGAATAAATAAGCAGATACTGCCCATCTGTCAAAGGAACACGAGGTATAAAATGATGTTGGACTTACAGAGCTTACTTAAAGGGGAAGTTCGGTCAAAAATTATATTTTCATAATCAATAGTCATAAAAGAAAAAAAAACGGATACCATAATTCTTTTCAAGTGAAACCCTCTTTTTTCTGAAATAATCTGTGTTAAACACGCGTAAAAACACCTCCGTATATTGACCCCTTTACATTTTTACGAAGGCTGGGTCGAGTTTGAATTATGACGTTTTATAATTCAAAAAGCGAGTGTAATCACACGAAGAAGTATTTTGTCTATACATTTTTATTATTTTAATATGTCAAACTGTGCTGCCATCGGCTGTACAAATCGAAGTAGCGATAATTAAAAGACAGAAAAAGATAAGGGGAGCGAGAAAAATAAGGAGGTAGAGTACGAAAAGCTGACGACGAAAGACGAAGATAATAACGAAAGAAAAAATCGGGTAGTCTCTTATCAGATTCCCAGTGCGAAAAAAATAAAGAGCTTCGAAAAAAATGGCTACATAATATAAAAAGAAGTGGTACCTTGCCGAAAGACTGTGGATTTTATATTTGTTCTCGACATTTTGAACCAGAATGCTTCGAAAGTTTTGTTAGCTATGTTTGTTAGTTATGTGTTTGTTAGCTACGTTTCAAACAGCCAAACATTTGTCTTTCTCGTATTTAGAAAAACTCAACACAATTTCATTTATTATAGCCATTTCCAAAACAAAACCATGTCAAAAAAATTATTATATTTCCTTCCCATGTTCGCATTTTCTTTCCCCAGCGCTGAATGTTTGTTTTTTTCACATCTAAAATTCTTCAATAACATGCTTTCGTAAGACGGGGGTATAAGTTTTGGTCTTGTCTTCTACCAAGTGCATTGCATCACCCCTTAAATTATTGAGGGCAGACAGTGCAGTGGTTAGTACTGGTTTACAAAAAAAACCATCCCAAAAATTTCGGCTTCAGTTATACATTGTTTTTCTAAAAAGAAAAACCTTTAAAATAACCCCTGTCTCAAGTTTTGATTTCTGAGCACGCTTTCTTATTCGATTTGTAAGGCTGATTTGTGATGTTGCTTTGGCAGTAGCAAATAATACCGAATAAAATATATGCGAAGGAGAGATGAATGATTTGGAGAAAACTCATGTTAGGCAAGATATTTTGAGAGAAGTTTTGCATCAGTTGTCGTGCTCGTATGCATATTTTTTTATCAACGCGAAGACTAATATTTAGAGGGAATATGTAGAGTTTTGTTATGGTTTTAAACACGAAAAAGAAAATTATTCTTGGCTAATTTTTTGTTTATTTTACCTTCGAAATGATTGTCAGAAATTTCATTTGTATCCCTGCAACACAAGCCTCTTTCACTGTACGACTCCATCGCTCTACAGTGCATTGGCACCAGGTATTGTTGCCGATCCTAAAAACTTCTTCTTCTTCCTCATCACTCTCGGAACTACACGTTCGTAATTTATTCAGTTCTTCCAAAGAAAGTTCTGGTTTGAAATTTAAGGGACTAAGAGCAGATAAGTCAGGTATGTCATCATTTTAGAGCTTGAATCGCTGCGAATTGGATCCATTGCTTACAAATTGACACTGTATTTTCAAAGAAGTAATTTGTTACAGATTTGAAAAGAAATAGAGCTAGAAAAAAGTAGATTCTTTTAGCAAACTGTGTAGCCTGTGTTGTGACTCTTTCACGCGATGCAATGTTTTGAACTATAAAACGTCATACTTGAGTTAGAACCCAGCTTTTTTTTTTCTGACGCGCTTTTTCAAAAACGGAGATTTTTAAGAAGTTTGTGTCAACATTACAGATTTCCAAAACTCTGAGTTTAATGAAGTAAAGTTTTTCTGTTTTTATAAGTATAAACACGTGGAATTATAAAAAAAAAAAAAAAAAAATTTTTAGACCGAACTTCCCCTTTAAAAAGTTAGCTAACAAGTCTTTTTAAATTTTTTAAAAAGCTCTTTTCGTTCTCAAGATATTCACATTTAAAGAATTTCAGATTTAATTATGCTCCATGAATTATGATGTCATATTTAAGTAATAGCAAATTTACACATTTTCTTTCATCAGTAATTTTAGACCTGTTAAGGAGTGTGCATTCAAACTTTATCAATGCATAGATATTATAAAATAAAATTAACATTAAATTTTTTGCCAAAATGACACTCGTTTGCTTGACAAAAAAGAATTCTTGTAAGAAAGTGTGTATATAAGAAAAGATGAATTTGATTCTTCAAGTTTTAATGCCCACGGATTACCTAACAATACTTTATGAAGTCCTTTTTAGAGACAGTTTTATGAGAATTACCTATTTTTAAAAACACCTAGCAAGATTTTATTTGATTTACTTGTTTCATTAGTGAAAGATATGAACATTGAACTGAAGAATGTCATCCTTCTACATGATGATCTTTGTCGAGCGTTCGGTAAGATCAGTTGGAAGTATGGTGGAAGTGCAGGGTAACATCAATACATTTTTTTCTTTCGCAGGACTCTTTTTTTTCTTTTTTCTGAGTCTTAGGTATCTCATTTTAATTTTTTCACATAAAAAATACAGGCCTAGGATTGCCTAAATGGAGTAATTTTGTTCACAATTTTCCTTATCGTCTCCAATGTATCTCCTAAATGTATATATATTTTTTGCGATTTAAGCGGAATGCTCGTATTTGCAACATTTTTTACAGATCACATATATCTTTACGATTTAGACTGTCAGCCATTCCCTGTGTAGAATTTAGACTTCCTTTTTCTTTACAATCATGTAAAGCTGCTTTATATACAATTTAAGAAAATTGTCTAAAGTTTTGTTACACACACAATTTCTATGCAAAAGAAAATATTCTTGAAACTTAACATTAAAAATTGTTCAAGATGTAAAAATGTGTAATTGAACCAGTGACAAAACTTTAGGAAAAATAGAAAAACTGGTTAGCAAAAAGAAAAGCGCGGTAAAAATTGCGTATTACTGTTGCTCTTGTATTTTTATTTTATCAAAAATTAACCTCTGTTAAAGGAATGACCTTGCAGAAAAAAATATATAAATGCGGTAAATTTGCTATATTTTTTGCAGTGGACATAATGGCGTGAGATCTGTGATATCATCTTTGGCATCCAATGTAAGTATCATTTCTTTTACCTTTTACTATCTGTTTCAAAGGTATTCATGTTCAGTACTAAGTGATGGAGATAAGAATAAGCTTTGTGGATGTATAACCTCAGGGACCTATATCTTCAGGTCCCAGTCAGGAAAATAAGAAAAATGATCAAAACCTAATTTGGTCATAGAATTTTTAAATTTCAGGAACTTATTTGTTGATTTACAGCAACACTGCTACAGGAATTATTTTTTTTAATGCCGCTATGTTGTTGTTTGTTTCTGATGTATTTGCGTGTGTCGCCTCTTACCATAAGCATTTTGCTTTTTAAAGGCTCAACCTTTAAGTATTAATCTTTGGAGAAAAATAGTCGTAAAGTTGTCTGCTATTAGCTTGAGAGTACTGCGTATTGATATATTTATTATTAACTTCCTTTCCCAGGACTTCAGGCGTCTAAGAATTGGAATCGGCAGGCCAGAAAGTAAACGCGATGTGATAGAATACGTGCTACAAAACTTTACTGAACGCGAGTTAGAAAACCTAGAAACGGTTATAAACCAGTGCATTTGTATGTTAGACATTGATATAAGTAAAACTCATACCCGAGACAAAAGTCCTTGCACGTTTTTAAAACCGTTGAATCCAGTTTAAACAGGATAGATGAAATGAAACCAATTTAGGGAAAGCTATCTGTTCAGATTTGCACGATGATCGAAAACGTACCGAGTCAACATTCCGTAATACAGTGTTGGTGATACAGACACGGATGAAATTTCTGAACAAAAAAATGTCTTTCTTAAATACACAAACTGTTTTTAAACTAAAAAACTTTTTTTACAAATTGTCTTATATAATAGATATTTATTTGTTAAAGTTATTTATT
The DNA here is from genome assembly GCA_030067915.1 of Hydractinia echinata. Lineage (NCBI taxonomy): Eukaryota > Metazoa > Cnidaria > Hydrozoa > Anthoathecata > Hydractiniidae > Hydractinia > Hydractinia echinata. The sequence continues at coordinate 580,990 of JASGCC010000179.1, read as the reverse complement.
TTTATACACAAATATATACATATTTTTAGATAGTCAAGTTAAAAAAAAATTCTAAACTCAAGAAGGTTAAATTCTTAATTCCTTAGGGGTTTACCATTTGCGAGGATTTATTCACTCACACCCGTGGGTGAGCGTGTTTAAAATGCAACGAAGTTTCGCGGAGGTAACAACAAATTTAATTAGGGCGCCGTATCGATCAATATTCGCGTATCCGTCTGTACGGATTTTTTTATGGTTATTTATTTATTTTTTTCAAGAAATTTATTTGTTGCCTTAGTGTGAGTGTTAAACCGCTTCGGTTTCTTGTTTTTTTTTTTCAATAAGACACAAAAACAACAAACCTAATTGTTGACTTGGGGATTTACTTAAAAAATATAAAGCAAAAGGATTAATTGAAAAAAAAATTGCGAATTTAAACAAAAATGGCTGATGTTGATGGAGATCATGTAGTTTTCTATACTTTCACGTTTGATTGTCTAAAGTAGAAATTGTCCCTGATACAATAGAGTTCTTGCACAAAATTTAAAATAGCGAGCAAAAACAAACAACATGTCCACTTCCTAGGAATTTCTGGAATTGCTAGTAATTTCCAAAATAATGTAATGAAAAAGTCAGAAATTTCAGCAATTTGTTTGGTCGGAAAAATGTCAAAAATTTTACGTTCGAATGGTCAATAAGATATATAACAGTATATAATAAAATCGGCTTGTAAAAAGCTTTATCTTTATCTTCAAAAAAAGAAAACCTTTCACTATACACTCTTCAAAAAGTATTTAATTTATACAACACATGTATTATACGAAATTTCCATTTTGGTATGAAAACGTTCTAGCTAAATCAGATTCGCGTTTATGCTCCTTGCGCTCTTCTCCAGCGTGTGTTTAATCGTTCTACTTCGCACTCTAACTCCCCGAACTGCTTAAGTAATCCATACAATGCGCAGGAGAGTAGGCCTGTTCCAATCCCCGTCAACACGAAAGCTGCAACAGTAAAAGTGATAAAAACCATGCTTAATTTGTGGTATTCAGTCGTTAGTACAAAGCTACGTTTTCGCAAGTCAACTAACGATATTTAAAAACGATAAGAAGTAAATTCGCATATCCAACGGTTATTTTCGTCTTCTCAATTCACAATAACTTCTCCAAAGATGATGTTAGCGGAAAGTTCTACTAAGTTGTCCTCCCACCGTACGTAAACAAATTCTTCTTGAGTTGCCCCCAAGAGATTACCGCAAGCGAATTTCGAATTTATCGTGATAGATTTAGCTTTCTAAATTCGCTGTTTCGTAAACAAAGTTGAAATGTTTTGAGGAAAGGAAGAGAAATATCGAATGTATGAATGATTTATAAGCGTTTATTTATTGCTCATTTAAACGGTTGTATGTAACCCAATCAATAAATAAATTACACTCGCATTCATCTTTGAATAACTTATTCATGTCGCTTTGTGGAGGGTTTATTTCATCTCCTTGATTTTATTGAAGCATAGTGCAAGTTTTGCTAATGCAATGTCACGATCTGATAGATTACACGACCGTTTCAACTAGAACCGATTTTAGTCTCACTTAGCCAACCTGAAGAATTTTTACGGGCATTCACTTTCGCCAGTATCAGTTTTTGTGAATGGTCGAATTGTTTTAAAACGCAACAAAGAACAAACCGTTGAAACCTGTGAATGAACGATTTTATCGTGTTTTTGGCGAATGGAGTGTCTATGACGTAATAAATGCCTTTATGCAAATAAACCTTTCCCAAACATTCTGCGAGCAGAAAAATTGAAACTCGCGCTTTTTTAAAAAACGTATGCGGCTATGCTTTCGTATATTTTCTATAGAGCTGTAGACCTATCCACAGTCATTTTAAATAATTTGTACCTTAGAAACCCAAATAATTAGAGCATGAATACATAACTCGAGGAAAAATTTACACTTTTATTTATACAGTTAACTCTCAAAAACTTGAGTGGCAATGATATTAACAAAAATCATTCGAATTTTTGAGTAACTGACCTAAAGTTACAGGAAGGGCACAATTTATTATAAGAAAGGCGGTTTAGTGCTATAAAAAGGGTACGAGCAGCCACAGTGACCTTTATTTCAATCTGTGTCACATCTTTAACATATAAGCAGTTGCATTGCGTCAAACTCTTTAAAGGCTCTCTGCGTTTAAAAGTAAGATACTGTATTTCATCCTCTCTAAAGCTAAATAAGGAACAAAGACCTATGTTTTCAAAAATCCTTCAAGGTAAAAATTATCCAATTGTCTGAAACATATATAATTTCTTTGCTCCACTTAGGATCACATTTCCGAAGCTAATTAAATGGCACTAATGGGCTTCCGTACATAAGCATAGATATACTAAAAGGAGAAAGATATGCAACGCCAACAGGTCTATTGTATTATGCGTGTTTACTCTATTCAATTCAATTTCAAAGGAATATCCATGGCATAGGTCAGGCTGAACAAATGCACCTAATGCCGAAATAAAAAACTAAATAATTGATTCGTCCCACAATTAGAGTACTCGTTAAACAAGCATTATCTAGCTCCATTTTTGATCGCTGTTTTGCGTTCCAGAGATAAAAACGAATTCACCAGTATGATCCGAATTGGAAATCTAGTTTGACCATAACGCTTTTTCCAGTCACTAACAACCTAATGATAACGAGCTAATTATGGGCCCCACTTAAAGGGCCCCACTTCGTTACTAGGACCTATTTTCCCTTTTTTAAATCGGAGAGATGGTGTCAGAGACGTTGTCTATCTCCGTTTAAAAAAGGAAAAAAAGAGGCTCTAAAAGCGAGGTTTGCCTGAGGGACCTGCAATTGATTTTTCTCCATACAATTATTTTTTTACGAACCTCGTTACCAGGCCTTTTTTTTTTTCTTCTTATGAAAATATTGTTTGTTTGCAACATTTCTTATTCTAGTTTGAATGAATTAACCACTATCCACTATAAATAGATGCGAAAACGTGTTTTTTATACAAAAAAGCTCCCCTTTCAAAGTACTTTGTTGAACTACGCCACTGAAAAGGGTATAAATCGAATCATCACGTATTGTCTCCGTATGTGTTTCATCAAGCAAGTTTTTCTCCACGAAGGAGTGCAGTGCTCCTTGTTAGTGGTTTTATATAAATTACCGGATAAATTTTATTATAGTTTCATAGACATGATAATAAATAAACTGCCATACCATATATCAATGACGTAATATTTTGGAATTTCATTTTTTTGCAGGATTCTTGGTTGCTTTGTTTGTTTTTTAAACTAACTAAAAGAGAAGGTTGAATATGAATTATCCTGGTTTTCAGTGTAAATATTCATCGCTTTTTGCATAAATTAACTGAAACGACAGATCTTGGAGGTTCCTCATTGGTGGCGATGGAGGGTATAATAAGGCCCTGGGTGTCAACAAACATTTTTTCTTTAATTCCTCTCTTATTTAACGAGGTGATTAAAAGTCATGAGTGAATTGCACGGTTTAGCGTCAGTGCTTAGACTCTTCATAAATTTCTTATTAGAGAACATTACATCTTTTTCTGCTTGGATTGACGTCAAAAGTTTTATTTCCACGCAGTCAACGCACTGATGATCTTGAAAATGAGACTGGTCAAAATATAGTAGATTAACAGACAGTACACTGCAATTCCAATTTGGGGGAATTAGAAGCAATGTTATTAAAAAGTTCACTTGTAAAAAAATGACTCTCTTCCGCTACCAGCATCACAGTAAAAAATAGAAATGTCTAAATCTCGTTACCAGATCTCATAAATAAGCAGGTTCTTTTTTAAAAAACTAGAACACTAGAGCACTAGAGCACTAGACCAATAAAAAATATATCTCACTTCTTGTAAATAAAATTTTAGCGAGATGTTTGTCTAGACTATGAAAACAGTTTCTTAAAATTTACTTAAAAATTGGTTAAATATGTCATCAACCTCGTCCCAGGGCATTTTACCTTTTTAGACTTGAAAAAAACTTTAAATGATTATGCGCAATAAAGTGATTTTGTGATAGTAAAGCGAAACAAAAATAGTCTTAAAGTTTTTCTTTTTTTGCTTACTTTCGCATGTTGTTAAATTGCTGAAAGTTATTTTTCTACGATGATGTTGTTCTACTGGAATTTAACTTGTGTTCTTCATCGCTCAAACCTCGCGATAAATTATAATATCTCTTGGAAGACCAAGAAGTGAGTGCATCCTCACAAGCCCTCAAAAAGTGAGTGCAACCTCACAAGTCCTCAAGAAGTGAGTGCATCCTCGCAAGCCCCCAAGGAGTGAGTGCATCCTCACAAGCCCTCAAGAAGTGAGTGCATCCTCACAAGTCCTTAAGAAGTGAGTGCATCCTCACAAGTCCTCAAGAAGTGAGTGCATCCTCACAAGCCCTCAAGAAGTGAGTGCATCCTCACAAGTCCTCAAGAAGTGAGTGCATCCTCACAAGTCCTCAAGAAGTGAGGGCATCCTCACAAGCCCTCAAGAAGTGAGTGCATCCTCACAAGTCCTCAAGAAGTGAGTGCATCCTCACAAGTCCTCAAGAAGTAAGTGCATCCTCACAAGCCCTCAAGAAGTGAGTGCATCCTCACAAGCCCTCAAGAAGTGAGTGCATCCTCACAAGCCTTGGCTGAGCTATGTACGCCGTCTAACGTCACAAATCAACAAAAATATTTACTGATCAAGTTGGCTTTTGTTCGATAACGGTGGCGACTGTTAATGTAGTTATGGCTTTTTGGGGACGAAATTTGGACATAATAAAATGCGAAAATTTAAAACTTTTTATGCCATGTTGTTTTCGTGACATGTAAGAATGTTTTTATTACATAAAAACATATATGTAGTTCTTTTCGTTAGTTCTCTAATGAATTCTAGTTAGCAGAAACTGATCAACAAAATATCTGATTTCAAGTTAGCAAGGAACAAATATCAGTGATGTTGTAATTTAGTATTGATAGCCTCAGTAACAACCTCGTTCCCAGGGCTCATTTTCTAACCTTCGCGATTGAAAAAACTCCAGAAAGTAAATTCTGATCCGGTATAATTTCTTCTTTCTGCCTGATTACAGGCCCGTAGCAACCTGGTTACAGGCTTGTAGCAGCCGGATGTGTGGGAAAAAATATGATTGCCAAAAATTAAAAAAAAAATATTAGACTGGGACTAATTGTAACCTGCATTTAATCCAGCCAATGGTGGGATTTGGAGGAAATGAGTAGCCAATTACGGAAGACAGTGCCCGTAGAGTTATTTGTATCGCTTAAAAAAATTTCACAGGAAGCTTCCCTGTTTTGCATTAGCGGGCTACTTCGCAAAAACGTTTTTATCTTTGTATGGTATCATAGCCTCGTCCCCACTCTTAATGTGTGTAAACCATAGATTGACATTGAAGTAAGTTGAGTAACGACTTTATGTAATGTCTCAAATTGAATTTTAATAACAATACTTGCCCCAGAAGAAACAATGCGAAATGAAACAATGCGAAATAACCGACGCAAATGGGGCAGGGCGACAGGGAAGAAATCAAGGCGCCAGGGAGGACCAAACAGAACTTTGGACAAAAACCATGACACAAAAAAATCAGAATATCACTATAAAAGACAAATTATTTTGTTTGTTCACTTTGCTACATCACTTAACTTTTATTTTTCTCCTGCATAATACAGAAAGTCTGAAGCAAGAATCTACTTTTGCCAGCCTTAATAAAGGTGGCTGGTGCAAGAAGGTGTGGATTTACAAGGAGCAAATGGATGCAGGGGCATAAAAGTAATAATTTTTTTAAAACCTTGAAACTGCAAACGAGCTGGAAATTTAGGAAAAAAACTTGCCTTATTTGTACCTATTTTTTTGCGCGTACTACTGTTCCTGCATTCGCGCGATATTTAGTACAGAAACAAAAATTAATACTCGCGAATTTACGCTCAAAATACTATAATATCGTTAAAGCGCAAATTTTTTTTTCAATGCGCGAATTTTAGTACGAATTCGAAAATTTCTCAAACAAATTAATCACAGATTAATCGAAAATATTTTAGTCAATTAATAATTCGGACAGCCTTTTTTTTTTTTTAATTAATAATATATACGCGATAAAATAAGTTGTTGCGAACATCCAATCTCACGTGTCTGTGACAAATCCAGACCAAAACCCTCATAAGTCAAATAAAAGAAACATGAAAATTAAAATGATGTTACATTTCTTATTATTTATGCGAAACTATGAGAATTTGATCTGCTTAAAAGTCGACATCCTCTGGAACGAAATTGAGTCACTTTGGAAAGGACCCAAACATGCAAAGCAGTAACTCCCGCAAACACGAGTAGAGTCATTAAAACTAATATCACTGGCTGCATGTTGTTGTCTCTCTTCTTTGTTGTACTATATTTTGTTATTGTGTGTTCCGTTTACAAATCCTCTACGATTGGGTCCTTCTATCTATCTTATCTTATCACCTCCACGAATTTGTTGACGGATGACGTTTGTCCAGGCTTCACTAATTCTCCACAGATGACTTCTTTCTTGTTCTCCAGTTCTACTGTATTTTTCTCCAGTTCTACTGTTGCTCGCTTTTTCTTTAATTAAGTTTTTTATGCTTAGCTTTTATAAGTTCTGTTTAAGTATTTGAACGTTAACAAATGTTGTATCAAAATTTGATATGGAAAGTCCGTGAGCTGCTTCTCCCTCCTCCTCTTGAAAAAGAAGTTCGTCTTCGATGAGGTTTTCACAATATAATTTTTTTTTCCTTCTTAATTAAAAGGATTTTACGACACATTCAATGAGTTTATAAATAAGATATTTTCAATCTCAATCGCTTATTGAAAAAAACATTGAAACATATTTGCTAATATTTGTAAAAATATCCATATTTTTAAAATTTTAATGACAACCTGTGTTAAAGATTTTCAAATACGTTTTGTGACACATCAGCAAACTCGTCATCAGAGCTTTTTTCTTTATAACAATCTCGAACGGGAGGTTGTCCTTGTCTTGTTTTTTTAAAGTTTCTTCATCGTTACAGAATAAGAATATCTTATTCTAGAGCTCTTTGAGATAAACCACGAAAGTAGGGACCCGTCTAGTCACGTGATGAATTCTGATTGGTCTATTATAGATCTTTGTTTTTCCGTGAAAGATGTAATTAAATCTTTTTCCAGGATCTTATTATACTTAAGCTTACCTCGTTCCCTTAGTTTTGCAAATAAGTTATCGTAACATTCTCGTCCCCAGGGTTATTCTATGTATTTAAAATCTTGAGCCTATTATCATAGACGTATAAAAGCCCTGTGGATGACGTTCCTATTGTAAGATATTGTTCAAATTTATTTTGGAAAGTTTTGATTGAATCAAACCAAAAATATTTGACTATTTTGCTGGTTTTCAATGTAATGGCGTTAGAAATGCTTTTTAATATTTGTTGTTTTACGAGTTATTATTATTCGGATATGTGGGGAAGCGCCTAGTTGACTTCACTTCCCCACTGTCTTCGAAATGCGAATAAGGCAAAAACAGAAAGACTGTTTATGAATTTTTTTCAGACAAGGATGAAAAAATATTACCATATCAACCTTAATATGAACGGGCTCTTTGGTCCGGGAAAGGTTGGGCTAAAAAAAAGGCATCCTCCCTCCTATTAAATGTGAAGAAGGTGTCTATACTGCCACAAAACGTGACCTAATTTTTTGTAAACACGTTGGAAGATAATTGGGGTAAAAAAATGGATGACGTCACTCAGTCTATCATTTCTGAATCTTAAAAAAAGGCTAAAATGGTAAAACGTAAACCTTGGAAAGAGAAAAAACGTTACAAAAGATTTAGATGTGTAAAATTACTCGATAAGGAAAGGCCAAAATATGACTTTAGAACTGTTCATAAGGATACTTGAAAACATGATTTTTTTTTTGACTGATTACCCCCTGACCACATATTAACTGATAACTCGAATTTTTTTACTGTCCTGAAGCGAACATAAAATCATCACCAAATTTCTATCCCTAAAAATCGGTATGCTTCCCTCACTCCCGAATTAAGTTTGCTAAGACCGAGACCGGCTAAGACCGAAATTTTTAGTTCAGCAGGCCAACAAGAATAGCGAGCGAATGTATATCTTTAAGGCCGGTTTCCACTAATAGAAAAAAATGTTAAACAACAGTTGTACAACAATCGCACAAGAGAAACAACTTATTGGAAACACGCTTTACAACAAACCAACAGAAGAGATGTTGCACCAGATGTTGAAGAGATAAAATTTTGTCTTTAATGAAGACAGACCTTCAGGTTATCTCGTTTCGCAACTTTTGGCAAAACAGCACAAACAGGGAAGGAAATTCACTTTTCGTATTAAACCATGTGTTTTATAGCAAATTTATTGCTGACTTATAAACATTTTTATACAAAAAGTTAGGTATCAATAAAAATAGTTTCAGAAACTTCGTAAAGACAAAAAAATCCGACAAAAAAACAACTACGTACACTTTACAGCTGATGAATAGGCTCTGCGAAGAAGAGAACAAATGGATGCTAAAACTCCTCCCTTATAAATTATAAAAAAAAAGATGTACCGCTATGCATTGATTGAGCGCCTTCTTAAACACACGCCCAAAATAAATTGTATCAATTAATTAAACGCACATGCGCCTAATCGATGCATTCCGGTACAGAAAATTGGAAATATTAATATCAAAAAAAATATTAATAAAAATTTAAGAGAAATGCGCAACACATGGAACAGCACATATAAACATCAGATATGTAATTAGAAAAACTAATAAAGCAAAACAACAATAACTGAATCTGCAATAGAATGAAGTACGTTTACACGACAATAAAAATAAGTATAATATATATAAAGCTATAATTATATTAGGAATTATCATATAACTATTTGGATTAAAACCCTGCTAAATTTTGTTAGTCCTTGACGACAGTGAAATGAGTGGCTTATATCACCTGCGGAGGAGTATGTTTTGTTGAAATACTTATTGTTTTCTCAAACGAGTCGCCACTTGAAGCAGGAGAACAGCGCTCACACACATGGGCTATTAGGATAGATTCAGAATTCCAATCTATTTGACTTTCAAAGAATCATTGGTCATAAAAATTATTTACATCTTATAATCATGAATTTAGAAGTTAATATAAAAATTTAAATATGCCAACAACAATGTTCTTAAACATGGCTGCGCGACCTTTCGTCCAAAAAAAACATTGCTAACACGTCACACCACGGTTAAGTGCAAAACGCGTTCGACTTATAAGTTCTTTAATTCCGTGAACAGCCCCGAAACGAAACCTCTGATTTTATGAAATGGCTTGGTTTATCGAAACTTTTGTCACATTGCATTAAATGTTGAAAGAAATATTCCCATACAGAGTTATCGTTTTTGTTCTTTTTAAAAAGTGGATAAATGAAATACTAATTAAAAATTTAAAGTAACAACTAACAAATAGAGCCTCCCGATTCAGGCGACGTGGTCGCATATGAATCAGGAGAGGGGGTCAAAAATGGAGATGGTCCGTTAATTGCTAACTCACTATATGGAGAGTCCACCTCATTAACCGACGGCGGCGTCGGAAATGGATGATCCAACACGTCGTTCAGATTTAATGGGTGAGAGAGTTCAGTAGTAAACATTTGAGATGGGTCCTCTCCAGGGAAGTTCACTTCATAGTTTATAGTCGTTGGAACAAACGAGTTTCCCATGCAGTTTGAGATGGAATTTTGCATAGGCTGCCAATTATTTGACGGCATATTTTGCATACAGTCCTCAATGGAGTAAATATCTTCAAACACGTTTTTTAACTCAGGTAACGATGGCTGTTCTACCGAAGTTCGGTGAGGTGGTGTTGGATAGGACTGGGTGCTCATCGGAAAAGTAAAACCCGGATGGCCTCCGTGCAGCCCACTTGTACCTCTTCTTTCCTTTCTCGAACTAGGTTTCTTTTTGCGCTTGTTACTTTGCTTTTGGTCGAAATTACACAAAGGTGCCTTGGTGACAATTTTCGGTCGTATATCTGAATAATTGGGAGACAATGACGGTGGCGGCGAGTTGGTTGGAGATGGCGTTGAAGCATAGCTGTGTGAATTATAGTTTGAGAGGAGCTTTGTGATGTCTAAATGACCATTCTGGTCGGCGATGGCCAAAGGTGTTACATCCGCCGCGTCTGCACAACTTCTATTGGCGAAGTTGGAAAGCAGAACAACGGCAGTTTTGTAACAGCCTTCTCTTGCAGCTAGGAACAAGGGCGTGGCACCCTAAATACAAAAAAAATTAAAAATTAAAACACGAAATATTTAATACAATATATCTTCATGTAAGAAGCTTTTTTAAGTCCATTACCGTAAAAAAGGGTTAAAATTGCGAAATATGTTTCAGCAATACTAAATTAGTTTATATATATGACAACAAACGTTCCCTCTCCCATTCTGTTTTGAAAATTAGATGTGAAATTGTCATTTCTTTAGGTGTTCTAGTCTATTTTATCCAGAAAACCGCTGACGAAATTTTTTAACTTTCTAGTTTATTTTAAATATACCATTAAACAGTCCATAAGCGGACTGTTGACTTAGTTATCATCTGTTCCGTTTATTTAAAGTTGGAAGTGTGACTAGGTCATCACATGTTCGGTGTATAAGTTTTTTTTATAGTTTCCAATACGTTAGGTAAAATTATAAGGGTAAAATAATAATGCTAATTAAATTTCAAGATGCCGAACTGATCCTATTTGAGAAACTGGAGACGAAAGTTTACCATGTACCGAAACACGAACAAAAATGTCTTTGTAACAAATGTTAACCAACAAAACAAATAACAGAAAAGCAAGACATGATATAGCTTGGTGTAAACTTAACACTATACTGACCTTAACACTCTGTGCATCTACCTTTGCGCCGTTCTTCAACAAAAGTGAAGCTGACTTGGGGTTATCCACGATCGCAGCATGATGCAATGCGGTATAACCCTGTCTGTCAGCTATATTCACTTTTGCGCCTGTAGACACAAGGTCTACCACCATAAAGTTGGCGCACGAACGGCAAGCTTCCATCAACGCGGTCATGCCGTAGTTGCACTGGCTATCGATTTGACAGGATCGGTTTCGAATAAGAAGTTGAAAGATGTTTTCCGAAAGAAACTGAACAGCTAAATGTAACGGAGACTTGCCGTCCTTGTCTTTTACATTTACGTCGAGACCATATTCATCAATTAGCTGTCGCGCCATTTCTAGTTTATTGAGTCGGGCAGCCACATGGAGGGCCGTTTCAAGACGGCCGTTTTCCACTGTCAAGATTTCACGCTAAAGAAAAAAATTAGACAATCAGCACATAGGCCAGTAAATATAATAAGAAGGAAAGTAGTAAAAAGATCTTTTTCACGCAACATTAATTATTTTTTAGACATTTTAGTAAAAGACACTTTACTAATGATACGACTGGTTGTTTTACTGACTTTTGGGTCTCTGACTTCTGCATTCGTTAATAAGTTTACAGGTGATGGTTAAAGTGCAACGATGTAAAGATTTCCTTTTGTTTTATTCTATAACAAGTCTGTAAACTTATACTAGGTTTCGAAAAGTCACTCAGTTAGTGTTAGTTTTATTTCTAGTCGACTATTCTTCAAATTAACTGAAAGGTCCAGTGTACAAAACATCAAAATTGTTGAACATGTTGTAGACAACAGTCGCCAGTACGACTCTAATAAAAGCACGTGTTGTACAAAAACGGACACAGAAGATACTGCACAACTGTTGCGCAACAATTTCGACTTTAATATAAACCGACCTTCAGACAAAGAACGTTGCTTATCAAAGACAAAACCTGTTGAATTTTTCTGAGGTAACCTTTGTCCATTACCAAACCAAGTCATGCGCTATTCACTTGCATTTAGACTATCCTAATTACCTTGGAATTTAGAATAGGTGGGATTTTACTGTTTTAGAAACAAAACAAAAACAGGACTTACAGGCGATTGTAAACTGGCCTCACTTGAATCTGTCGCAGCATCTCTGCAAATGAAAACAAGATTTTTAGAACGATAAAAAATAAAAGCAACATTTCAAAGCAGTTTCAGCTAGTTAAAAAGCTGCCGTCTCTCGCCTTATGAATTTACTATGTTTCATTTCGTTTAATTCGAATATTTGCTAAATTATTGGTCCTTCTGCATTCAGATAGAAGAGTGTGCGTTGTAGCCATGACCATTAAACCTCAAAGAAACAAGCAAACCAAAAGAAACCTCTTTTTAGATGGCACACTTAAAAAACATGCTTAAGAGCTTAAACCTTAACCAGCCAGGTAAATTGGATCATCCTTCGCATACCTTAGCGGCGTGTGTTGCATCCAATCACCCCCAAGCGATTGAACAAAATCATGTTTGAATCGCTTGGACTGTCGCTCTTGCGAAGGACTGCTGGACTCTGACGACGAAGACTCACATTCTTTTTTCAAAGACCTAAATAAACATTTAGAAAAATCTTATGAGATCTGCTGGTCGTGTGAAAATGGATAATAACTCTAGAGAAGTGAGAGAGAGAAGTGAGAGAGATAAGTAAGGACTATGAGATTTTAACTACAGTGTCCAAACAAAAAAAGTCACTTTTCCCAAACAACAATATTTGGCTAGTCATATTCGATAACTTTAATGGTGATAATTTAAAAAGGATTCTAAGGCTCCGTGTAGTTACTTTTGAGCAGATCTATAACTAGAAGAAGAGAGAAGAAAACTAAACGAAAAAGACTATTTAAAATTATAGCCAGTCCCATTTTATAAGCTTAGAGCTTAATAGGAGAATTCAAAACACAAGTTTAACCTACGTGAGTTCTTCGCCTTCCTGTCCTACACCTGGTTCCCGTCTCATCCCTTGTGCCCGGTGTTGCCTATGGCCTTCTGGCGCCCAGAGGGCACCATAGGTCCTTTTTCCGGTTACAACCATAACTATAACGAAGCAGGGTACCGCAACGACTATCAGTCCAATCAACAATGGTGACAAATGTGTTTTGCTACTATCCTTAGCCGAAGGGCCTTTTGTACCTATGAAGTCAAGATGTTAGATACACATAAGCGCTTACACTCACACGTCAAAATAATAATAAAAAACCCCCAAAAAACTGTGGCTTACCTCTCACAGCCAAGACTGGAACGGGAAGATCCAGTTGTCCTTTGGATGCCTTTGCTGCCAAGAAACTTGCAGCATCCGCAGTTGTAGAGAAACAACCACCAGTGCACATTTTATTGTTAATGGTGGTTGTTACTCGCAGCTTCGGTTGCTTTTGATCGACACTTCGTCTTGTGCGAGAGGAATTTACCAGCTCAACCTTCTCAACAACAACGTTGCTTCGGAGAAGTTTAGAAACGTCTCTTTCAAACTCAATCTTACGTTTTAAAAAATTGTCTTTTGTAGAGGCTACGATAAAGACTAAATTGCCAGGTACCTGCAAAATAAGATGCATGATTTTAGAAATCTGGTAAGCCCGTTGAATAAGAGAAGAAAAAAAGTTAAATAACCTACTCGCTTATCAATCTCGTTTTTGCTACAATCAAGATTGTCGAAGGCACATCCAACAGTATTGCATGATTTCTCGCAATTGCTGTTGTTGTAGTGTTGTCTACAAAAGCTTTCCCACTTGCATTTAGTCTCAGAAAAACAATCCTGGCCGTCGTAAAAGCACTCTTCAACATTGCAGTCTGGATCGCATACACCATTTCCAAATGTGTTTTCACAAGTTGGTTTGGTGCAATTCACCCAGGGATTAAGCATGCCCAGAGTGCAGGCGCCGTTGTCATAGTTACAGGCTTTAGTGTTGCACTCCTGTTGACAACCTGTCTTGCCGCAGTCGAAGGGACACTTATCCACAGGTTCTGTGCAATTTGAACCTAAAGAAAAAACAGACAGGTTTGTACCATCCGATATGCATGAAAGTAGTAATTGAGTTAAATACGTGAATGTTTATAAATGATTAATTTCTTGAAAAATTAAAATTTGGATGTATACAATCCTATCACGCAAACCCAATATTTTGTTTACAAGAATATATAATGCAATGTTAATGTTTGAAGATTACAACGGAATTCGGTCATAATGACGCATTTGTCAGCGACACACAGTTTATGCGGGTAAATGAGTACCTGCATATCCATCATCGCAAAGACATTTAAATTGATTAACCCCATCGAAACATTCGCCATGAATACATGTGTGGTTTTCACACTCGTTGATGTTTATTTCACAACTTTGTCCAGTAAAACCGCCGAAACAATTGCAATGAAATTTGTCTGCTGCATTTAAACAGGTACCATTTTTGCAATTGACGCCTTTGCAAAAATCTTTTTTATTTGTACAGTTCTGACCTAAAGGGAGATTACACAAGTTGAAAGTAAGCAACAACAAAGACATTTATTCTTTAAACAAAACAAATGAATAACAATAACAATAAAAACAAATAATAACAGCTAGGGCGAAAAGATTTATTGCATAAGATATATCTAGAAAGACATACAAAGAACTTTGAATAGATATAAGTATCTAGACACAGACCTTCCCAATTTTGCAAGCATGTGCATTGATACCAGTCCCCCATGTTTTCACAAGTGCCACCATTTTTGCATGGATTATCCAAACATTTATTAACTATTTTGTGTCCACATTTGCTTCCAGTAAAACCTAACACAAGTAGGAAAAAAATCGACATTCTTTTAAGCTATCGACATTCTTTTGAGCTATCGACATTCTTTTAAACTATCGACATTCTTTTAAACTTCTTTGTAATACTTAACTCCTTGAAAAAAAAAAAACTTCAAAATTGAGTTGGAAAGAATCTTTTATTTTTTAAAATACCTGATGTTTTTTTAATTGCTTATACTTTGAAAAACAAAAGAAAAAGTCTTTTAATTGGCTAATTTAGGTGATGGAATATTTTTGTCATTATTAGTAATAGTTTCAATTAAATTAAAGGTCAATTAAAAAGCCAAAATTTAGTTTCACCTAGAAATTTAGCATTCAGGTAACAAAAAAACCCAGCAGCTTACCAGTTGGGCAGCTACATATAAATTTTCCCTGCACCAACTCACACTGTCCACGATTGAGACAGTAGTTTGTAGGACAAGACGTTCTGGTCTCATTACAGCGACGGCCTGTATATGGTGGCAAGCAGTAACATTTGTACGAGGAGGTCTCTTCAACACAAGTGCCACCATTAAAACATGTGTCTTTGGCACAAAAAGTTTTTCTTATTTCGCAATACCTGCCTTGATACCCAGGTTTACAAAGGCAAATGTAGTCACCAATGGTGTTGTTGCACATACCATGTTGGCCACAAATGCCTTTGTGCCGAAGGCATTCATTAATGTCTTTCTAAACGAAAAATTTTAAAATAAATAAAAGCAACCAATATTGCTTAAAAAGTAAATGTTTAAAAAAGCTGATAATCATAAAAAAGTAATATTATCATAGACAAAATAAGAACTTCTTTTTAATTTATTTGCTATCAGTATTACTAGACTATGGAACTACTCAAAATCACCCAAAGCCACCCAAAACCAAAAAACCATAATTGGCAGGTTCATCCAAAATGAAACACAGAAAAACGAATAATTGGTTTCCAAGGCTGTTTGCATTGTCTCTTACTGTAAGAAATAGCTTGGAGACTTATCCTGTTAATCAGAAGTATATATCTGATGCTATTCAATTTGTTTGTATTTGTCTTTATCCAGTAGCCGTCATTAATTTTTAGGACACTATGTACAAGATGCTTTACAGTCAGGTTGTGATAATACCACAAGAGAAAGCTGGATAACACTGCATACACAGGCCTAGTAAAAAGGCTTAAAATTCCTAGGTTTTGGGGTGGAGGCCAAGATTGTCAAATGGTCCTCGTTTACGTGCATATAATTCGACAATGACATCCCCCGGTCTAAGCGTAGGTTTGAAATATGAACAAGTTCATTGATTGCATGCAGTTTGGCTGGTTCTTTGTTTAATGTGGTAGATTCTGCTTTTTTGTGTGATATTAGATGGTTTTGGGTGATTTTGGGTACTTACATAGTTATACCAATTCACTGTTTCTGGGAAAATTATAGTTAAATTTTTCAAATTTATGCGAAGGATAGGCTCTTATAACAGCATTCCTGATCTTTTGCAACATGCGAACCTAATGTTCTTTAAAATTAGGTAATACAATTTGTCGCTAAACTACCTTGTGCTTTCTATTTAACTTAAGAATATCTTCGTCATACAGTGTAAATATATTTAAAAGGTGTAAAAATATTTCAGTGAAAATTATTAAACATTATATAAAATGTACAAATTATTATTAGGCAGCAAAATTATTTTTGTAATTCCTTCAAATGTAATGTACAAAAACTGTTTTTCATTTCATTTGAATGCATTCATACTTATAGATCAGTTTAACTCACCTTACAATCTGGACCATCAAAGCCCAATTTCTCACACTGACAGCCAGTTTGATTATTACTTAAAAGTGTACACTTTGATCCATTACCACTACAAGGCGGTGTACAAACAGGTGTTTCACAAAATTTCCCTAAAATAAAACATATAGTCTAATATTATTTCGCAATACTACAAAATAGATTGAATAATACAATAATTATGAAGCTTTTAAAAATTACATAAAAATCCATTATTTATCACAAAAATATGACTCAACATACCAGTGAAGTTTGATGAACAGGCACACGCTTCTTTTCCAGGATCACAATGCCCATTATTTTTGCAAGGATTCGGATGTCCACAAAATTCTTTTATAAGTGTTTGACATACATTTCCTGTGTGAGTAATGCTGCACTTGCACATTGCTGTACCATTTTGAAACTGGCAAGTGCCTCCATTCACACATCTCAATAGACATAACCTAAAAAGCAGCAAAGATATATTTTGTACAAATTAGAGAAAATGTTTTGTCCAAAATAGAGGATACACTTTTATTAGAACAATTGTTTAAAAAAATTGAGCTGGAAAAGGTTGAAAATAAAAACAAAATAAGATAAAGTAATTGTTTTGTGAAACTTGTATCATGGCAGCGCTTAAAATAAATATTTGACCACTGCCGGTCATACTGACCGTTGGAGATCCAAAATGGCTGGTCAAATTGAATTTTTCGGCAGTAAAAAATATATGCGATTCCTTGCGTAACGGTTTCAATCACGAAATTTGATATTTATTCCACTCTGACGTTTTAAATTATTCTTATGCCTCCCTGATGAAGTACAAGTCCCATTGACCCGTTGGTGTACTTCGTTAAGTGAATACACAATGAACGATAATTAGTCAACTTTGCTTCCTTGCGTAACGGTTTCAATCACAAAATTTAATATTTATTCCACTCTGACGTTTTAAATTATTCTTATGCCTCCCTGATGAAGTACAAGTCCCATTGACCCATTGGTGTACTTCGTTAAGTGAATACACAATGAATGATAATTAGTCAACTTTGCTTCCCTGTCGCTCATAAAAGCAAGCTGCCTGGGAACTAGGTTGCACATGTTATTCACGAACTAAAGGTCAGGGCGGGAATTAAAAAACGATTAAGAGAAAAAACTATTTAAAACGGCATTACTAATAAAAGAATTACAAGAATAACATGTTTTTTTATTAACTAAAATTTACTTCCGATTCAGTGTCACTGTGATCGACTAGTTTACCGGCTCTTTTAAAGGTCTTTTCTTCACAAGCTTAACACGTGGTGTAGCAATATTTGATCTACCGAAAATGTCTAGTTTTTTGTGCATGTTAAAGTTGTTGATGTCCTGCGTGGTTGAGCATGATGAATACTCAAGTCTTTTTATCGCACCTGGGGCCTGGTTTGGGAACGGACTCTATACAAAAAAGTTATATGGCTACGTTGGGTTGACAAAATAAAACAAACAAATAAATTAAGGATGTTTGTCGTTCTTCCATACCTAACACAAGAGATTTTATTATACATATCAGGTTCCATCCAGTTGTAAGAAAATTAAAAAGCCTGGGGACGAGGTTAATACTTTCTCTATATCAAAAATAAATAAACAAACGGCCAATGGCGAAGCCTTTTATTTGTAGTCAAAATGGTAGCATTTTAGGTAGCTAGCTACACTAAAACAAAAGACGAAAAATTTATATGAAAAAATGTGTATGAATCAATGGTAAATAAATGTGAAGCGAGATATTTAGATTATTATCTATTCTTAATAGTAGATAAAAAATATTTTTTTGGCGAAGCAAGGAATCGATCGCCGGTCAGCCTGACCGCTCGTAACATGATCCTGACAGTCAATTTTAACAAGATTCGGCGGTCAGTGACCGTTGACCGGCCGTTATTTTAAGCGCTGCATGGTGGCCAGAAAAAAATGATAGGCACATTTTGTTGTTATGTTTTAACTTTTGTTAATAAATTATAAATATTTTCCTAGTTTAATTATTAATTACAGGGTTGCTGGTTTAAAAACAATGAAAATTGAACAGCTTGTAAACTCACTTTTAGATCAAATAAATTATAAATTTAAATTTGCTTAGAAAATGGCATTGCAAAAACGTAAGCAAACTGTTATGTTAAACAATTTAAGGCTGAACATGTATATAACAAAAATACATTAGATAAATTTTAGTTGTAATTTTTGGATTATTTTAAAGCAGGGTCACGCGCATAGCAAGATTATTTTAACGCTAAGGATACAGCATGCCTTTTGAGCATGATTTTATAATTCCTTTAAATTTTAAGCAAAAGTAGATCATTCATTCATGCATTACTGAAAACATTTTTTAATACCTATTGTATTTGTAAAAAACATTTCCTAAACACATTTATAAAACAGACTTCTTATGCTATGTTCTTAAGAACCGTGATAGATGCTAGTTAAGTTTTTTTTTAATTAGACCCTGTTGTTGATTTTTGATTTTGTGCTTTAATTTTTACTCAATCTTTTGTCTTTAGGATAAATATGTAGAGAATAATTTATTTTCGGGAAGAAAAAAAAAATATCCTTTTATAGATAACTCATTGACTTCAGTATGTAACCGATCCTCCTTGTGGAGCTTTTATATTTTTGTAAGAGAGATTTGAAATGATAGAGGATACAATAAAAACAACAACAAAAAAACAATTATTTTTTTTTTGATATTTGGGTGCAAATATACCTATTGTTTGAATATTCTTTTTAAGATGATCATAGTCAACTTTTTGAAGTGTAAATTTCTTCAATTTACAAAAAAAGGGTTTGACAGCCTTCTCATTTTCGATACAGAGAGATACCTCAATTAAATCGAATTTTCTTTGCTCCGCAAAAAAACAAGACAAACAATATTTTCTTCATCTAATTTATTTTTCTTGTCTTGAAATGGTGTAATAATACTTTCTACAAAGCGAAGTGGGTAGCCTGCTTTCTTGTACCTTTTACGGATTTAAGTTTTTTAAGTGGGGAAATCGGTTGAGATACGATATGCTCTTGATAAATCTCCATCAATAGTGTTTTGTTTGGATTTTTTTGGATTTTTCAACATCAAATTTCTGTAAACTGTAGTTACTACTTTGTCATCCTTTATTTTTATGCCTGGAATCAGTTTGTATTGACTTCAGTGGTAAAGTTGATTTTTTTATGGTACTATATTTATGGAATTTATAAGACTATCAGGGACACCAATTTGGAATAAAATTGTCTACAAACCTTTTATATAGTTTTGGATCTCTCTGTGGATAGTTTTAGAAGTAACTGTTTAAATATGAGTTTACTGCATAACGGTTTAAATTTGTTGTGAACATAAATCTCATCCAATATATAATTTATGGTGTCATTGATTGGTGTCATTGATTGGTGTCATTTGTATATAGAGGCTCTTCATATAAAATGTATTTTCATCATCAAGAAGAGAAGGTTGAGAGCACATAATCCTAGCTCAGTCTTTACGTTCCTCTGTTTTTTTTAACAAAAATATAGTTCTGCTGAAAATCATTAAAATACACAGCAAGTAAAAATTTTCTTTTTTTTAATCAAGATTCACTCTGAATCATGCAAAAAAGCGTGTTTTCTTAAATTACAACAGACTTCTGAAAATGTAACCGTTGAATTATCCAAAAAGTAATTTGCCCTTACAACTAATAGCAATATTTTCAGGTGCATTTGTAAACTTTTTTCCATATTCGTTTATGTTACATGCCATTATATTTAAACTTAAACACAGTTCCTAATAGTAGCATACCCAAAATTTTATAAAGTTGTAGGTTACTTATAAGCCAGCCTTTCTAATTCAATTTTTTTTGCGTCGGCAAAAAATTGCTGACGCGAACCTTTATTATAGCGTTTCGCGTCGGCATTTACCCATTTTACGTCGGCAAAAAAATGTCGACGTAATTTTGTTGTGAAATTTGAATGAATACCACGATCAAAAACGGTCGGTGTTATTATGAAGAACATAAGGTATAGAGAACATTAAAGTCGGCCCCTTTCCTTCATGCTGACACTCCTATGCTCGGCTGGTGCATTACACTGAGACTCGAACGAAAGACGGAAGACCATTTGGAACCATGCCACAAGTCAGTCAGACCTTCATCGTCACAGAGAATACTGCGAGAAGAGTGCGCACCCATGCAAGTTAAATATAACCAGAACATGGGAGAGGTTAGGTGTCCTGTACCTTAATACAGCTTTCGGACGAATGTTCTCGTGATGTAATACCAAAGAAAAAACATGTTGAATAAAGTTTAAAAAATCTTTTTAAAAGAGGAAAGAGAAATCAAATATTTTTAGTAATAATAATCGAAAAAATTGTATATCGTATTAAAAAGAAGTCCAGAAGTTCTGTCTCCCACACGACACAGCAGGCAATAAGTCAGCCCTGCCCTCGGTTTTGTGAGAAGAGATGTTCTGCGAAGACTCTAACAATCGAGTCTCCTGTACAGTTTTGCTTCATGTTAAGCTGTGCCAGTGACAAGCATTTTTGAAGCATGCCACCGGCGATTTCTGCGATATACAACCTAATGATCTTTGATTATTAGTATAAGTAAATAATTACTTTATACAAAAGACGCATTATTGAAGTGACTAAAGTGTGTTTGGTGCGTGATTGAAAACGCTGCTCCATTGTTGCAGGAGCGTGCGGAGGTGCGGGGGCGCGATCGCGCACCTCAAAAGACCAGGACTGTTAGCGTTTTTATTAGACTGCTGGATCCGAATTAGTAAGAATTGAAATGGACAATAAATGGGCTATTATAATGAAAAAGTATAATGAGTATATATTTACGATAGATTCAAGACAATTGAAGGATTCTATAAATTGTCAAAAAAAAATAAGAAAAATTTTGCCGACGTGAACTTGTTTTTTTTCAATTTGCCTCGGCATTTACCTCGGCATTTGCCGTGTGCCGACGTGAATTAGAAAGGCTGTAAGCTATCTGCTTGAATACTACTGTAACCCACAAAACAGATATTATATATTTACAAAGGCTGCTAATAATTTTTAAAGCTGTTCTATCTACCGTCATATGGCAGTAATTGAAATATGTTTTTAAAATGTTAAAGCCAAATGTTAATCGGCTGAATTTTTAAAATAATTTGTCCTTTAGAAGAATTCAGAAGTGGACATTTTTACTACATTTTGATTCATAACTTTTATGGAATTCACATTACACAGTACCGTATTAGTGTTATTAGTATGTCCCCTGGATATACAAAGATGGCTGTATACAATAAGCCCAATGAAAATATACCTGGCAGTTATAGTCACATCAAACATGGTAAAAGATAGACAAGATAAAAGCAGGTTTTCACTTTGATTTTTGAATTAAAAATCTATCTGAGGTACAGGAAATAAGAGAAAAAACTGAAACTAGAAGTTATTACTTCAGTTATCTATTGGTACATTTAAATGAATGTGTGAATCATTCGCAAGAATTTTGTTGTGAAATTTTGTCTAACAAAAACAAAAGTTTGGTAACAGACGGACTATTTAGTAACAGACAAACATTATCCATTTAACTCATTCAAACATAGATGTTACTAACTAAATACAGAATATTATACTTAAATATCACAAGTGATATTGTTATGGTTCAAATTGCCGGTGCATCATCTGTTGAAACTCTTTTCAAGGTTTTTGCTTGAGTTTCTTAAAAGTGTTTTATTATATTTGTCAAATTGTAAGGATGATTTTATAATTGGATATAAAAAATGTTTTACACATAACATTAGAAACTACTTTATATATTACATTTTTACAGTTTTTTTATGATTTGGCAACAACAAATAGGGCTTCACCCTTTAAACATTATCTGTTGGAGTTGGTTGGTCAGATAAACATCTCGACATAAACTTGAAGTTTTCGCATAACATGAGAAGCTAGTTTTGAGCCTTGAAAGGTTAATAAGATTATGAGATTTCATGTGAACTATTGGCATTATGATTTAGTAATAGATAAAAAACAGAATCACATGATTTGTTTTATGGCTTCAGAACAAAAGAAATATATACAAAGCTATCTTCTGCAACTTATTTTCTATCCTGAGCCTAAGTATTGGACAAACATATTTCATTAAATGTAAAATGTTTGACAGATGGACAGATGAAAACAAAGCAAATCCCTGTCAGCTATAAAAATAATTATAATGTAGCGAAATAAGGGGTTATTGTGCTGTGACAAATAAGGGGTTATTGTGCTGTGACAAGGAACTCATCCAGAAAATTTATTGCAATAAAAATGGTTCATGCATTTTTCAACAAGTCAACATGATATATAGCTTATTTAGACCTGTATAATTTGTTTTAAGGCACAAGAACCATTTCAGACACTTTTCTTTTATAATTTGAGGATTATACTAACACTTTAATGGAGCTAAACATAGTTTAGCTCATGTTAATTGCAGTTTCCAGTTAGGCTGCTAGCTGGTTGAGTGAACTAAAATATAAAAAAACACTATATTGAGCTTCAAAATTGGTGCATGATGTTTTGTTTATCCACATTGGGTATTGCCTCAATTAGCCAGGCCACTGAGTCTAGCCTTTGTTACTAATGGCATATAAATTAAGAATTTCACATCAAATTGGCCTATGACCTAGGCTGACAAGATTGTCTTGAAAAAACAACTAAAGGTTTCCCCACCTACCCACCCAATGCATTTTTAACACTTTTTTATGTTTGACCTTATCACTACTGGATCGTTGATGTCTGTTGGTACAATGGTAACTTCATTGTGTGGGTCAGCATGGACATGAATCTTTATCTGACATCCTGTCCAATTGCTTTAGCTACACAGTTTCCTTGTGCTGATTGGATTTGGCTTTATGAAGCAACAAGGTTTTTGTCCAGTGGTGGAAGCAATTGGCCTACTTCAATATTCGATGTTTTATTTAAAATCTTTTTCGGTGTTTAGGCTGGACAGCATTTGTGAGTCTACTGTTTATGGTGCGTTGTTGTGTGTCTACCCCAGTAAGGATACGGTGTGTACAGCTCAGGTGTATGTAAGAACATAGCGAAAATAAACAATGAGACGGTGTAAGGAGAGGAACAGGTACAACGGGTAGTTGTTAACAGAGAGAGTATAAATGCTGGGCTGCCTTCGTCAGCCTTCATTTTGTGGTGTGTGAGTACTCATGAGAGAAGGGCAATTTTACACGAGTAGTTTTAAAAAAGAGAGAAAGGAAACAAGGACAAGTTGTAAAAAAGGGAGAAAGAAACCAACAAGAAGTTGTAAAAAAAAATAAAAAAAAATGAAACAATGAGAAGAAAAAAATTGCTAGGTGACAATAAGAAGTTGTTTAAGACAAATATGTTTCATGAGACTAGGATAGGTGTCGACTGGAGGAGAGTGTTATTAAATTGGGTACACACACAGGAGAGTTTTGTGTATTTTTGCTTGCCCAGCATCCTCACCCCTTTTCGCTAAATATCCCTTTATATTAACATCACAACGTTGTTAATTGAAATACATTTGTCTTTCTAATACTGTGTTTTTCCTGGGAACATTAGCAATTAAAGGAACTTTTGTCACCTAAATATGTGTGATTTTTTGCTCAAGTGTTAATCTATTTTGAAATATGCTCGAGAACAGGTGGCAACTTCTGCTGAAAACTTTCATTATTTGGCGATAACAAGTGAACAGTCAGAAAGAATATTTAAGATTTCCTTGTTTAATGAATGTTTTAAAACTTTTAAAGTTACTTGGAAAAATTATTTATGCGTTTAATGTTATGAAGGTTACAAGGTTAAGTTTGAAGCTATTATGTGACAAAATACCAAATTTTTACTTTTTCAAAACTTTTAGTCTTAGTAATCAATACTAGAAGGTCTACTTTGGCTGAAAGTTTTCAAGTTGTTTTTTGCGACTTTTTGTGACTCACAGACACAAAATACCTAAAAATGTCAATGCTAAACATTTAAACCTATGAAAATTATTTATTTAAACACGTGCTGACACAGCTTACGGAGTGTAATCAAGAAATCTAAAATTAAGGGCTGTCAAATCCCAAATAGGAATATTATCAATTAAATTGATTCTAAGTCGCATATTTTGGAGTAAATATAACTTCTCTACTAAATTGGAAAGTTCAGGATAAATACCAATTGGGAAATAGCTGTTTAACTGGTATACTGAGAATGCTGGCAAATCACCCAATATTTTACTACAGGGCAATGCTTTACAAAATTCTTCAAAGTATAAAATTTCAACCCTCTAGATTGCTCTATGGCATTACAATTTTAGGACTACAATATGAAATTGCTTTGAGAAAGACTTTGAGAAATATACCATAAATTATGTACGGACCTTTTCTATATTCAATATTTTCAGCATAGCATAGCAGAAATAGCAGAGTAGAAAAAAGCTATTTGTTTATAATAAACCATGTACTTCTTGAAGCAAACAGGATTCAAACAAACATACAAGTCAAATATTATGTGACCATTATCATGTTACCATTCACTGGCAGTTACAAATAAAACTGCTCTATTTTTCACTTTTTGCATTTGTAAACTTTTTTCCATATTCGTTTATGTTACATGCCATCATATTTAAACACAGTTTCTAATAGTAGCGGGCAATACAAGAGAACATTGTCCGTATTATGTTAGTTCTAGCCAATCAAGTTGCACGATTTATGAAAATATTAACGCCACCCTCTTGCACAATTTCTAAAGATATCTAATTGTTCCACCATATTTTCCAAAATTTTAAGCAATATATATACATATCTACCTATATATATAATAATGCAAAAACTGTGTAACCTGGGACCAAATTGGGTAAGTTTCCCAAAACTGGTTGGCTGAATTTGTTTCAGAATAGATGGGTTGCTGATGTCATCAAAAAAACCTTTAAACCCCAATCTCTATATTTAAATGTTCCTCAAAATTACATGATCAAGAAAGAGTATAGGATACTCTTTCTTGATCAGTGTTTCAAAATGTATACGATGAAGGCAATGGGTATACAAATTTTGAAACAAAAAAATTATATTTCAGCAGGTTTTATTGATGCCAGCAAAATTTTTTATACTACCCTAATGTCTCCTGGTCGTCAAAAGCACATAGTTCTTTACATTTTCTTTATCAGCGTTTCAAGCTCTATACATTACAGGCAACAGGTAAAATAATTTCTCCAAAAATAATTTGTTTATGCACTGCTTAAGCCAACAAAACTACTAAACAATCTGTATTTTTTCATTGTTCTTCTGCCTAAAAGGATTTTTACACAGGCCTAATAGACTACAAAACATAGTTTTCTATGAAACTCTATACCTACGTTAAACTAATATCTTACCGTTTTTGAAGATTATATACAAACATATATATATAGGTTTAAAGAAAGCAACAGAATATTTGTTTGTACTTAAAGTTTCACGCTGTCCCCACTGTAAACAAACGCAGCAAAATCATGTTTTTGCTCTACTGCAATGTATAGAGCACTGCGACTCAAGAAAAGTAGACTACAAATATATATACTAATTTTATGAGCTTTAATAAAATTAGCTAAGAGAATACTGCAGATAAAAAATCACAAAATGACACACACATGAATGCGTGTCATTTTGTGAATGAAATTAAAACAAGTTATAAGTAGCACTAAAAAACCTGCAGGTGCATATAAAAGTATGGGCAGTACTGGGCAAGTCTGTTATCACTTGAGCATAATAGTTTTAACTGTTTTAAAAGTAACAGCAATTCTGATGCTTTAACCAGCACTTATAACATCCAAAACATTTTATGTAAGAATGTTTAGTAACAATAAACAAATACCTTGTTGAATTAGTTGAAGCGTGTGTTGTTGGAGTTGTGGCTAAAAAAAGGTAGCTATGTTATTAGTTTTTTTTATAGCTAGCTATATATAGACATTGACAAATTTAAATATCACTAATTCAGCTGTCTCATACGCATATACTAAACAATTTAGGACGTAAAACAACGCAAAGTGTAGCTACAGTCAGTACAATTAGTGAAATAATTAAAAAATGCTATCGAGCTATAGGTAACTAAATAGAAATGTAGCTAGCTAGATATCGCTAGCTATCTGAAGATGTTTTTAAAGTTTTTTATTATATTTATGGTCTAAAATGCATCAAGAAACTTTTATGGAAGAAATAATAAAAGCAAAAAAGAACCAACAACAAACACGTACAAAAATAACCGCCATTTTTGTTTCTAAATCAAAACTTAAGCGAACCAGTATAATGGAATGTTGCACCTCGTTCATATCAATAATAAATAGAGCTATAGCTATGTTACATTTCTATAATTCATTAAAAATTTATTTCTAGCTATAGTCCTGATAATGTAAATTGTATAATTTGCACATAACATATAAAAACATCAGTATATTTTCTTGCTAGTTAGTTAACCCTGACCGTGTGTCGCTGTTTTGTTTATCGTTTTTTTTCATTTCTTTCTAACAAACATAAATTCGATGCTTTAAATAAAGCCATATTAAATTAAAATTGTAAAATACTCATTAAATAAAAGTTAACTTACCAAAAAATAAATAAAAAAACACGAAAAACATGATTATACACAACACAACACCATGTAGAGTACAGTTTTTTTGAGTCTGCCTTTGTGAAAACGATTTGAAAAGTCACTTATACAAAGGTAGTGTGCAGGGGGTTATGTGCCATACTAAATACACGCGATAGGCATTATCCAACAATTTTCTAGTGTAATTTTTAAATAGTTTCAAATAAAAATTGAATAATAAAAACAAACTTGCAAAACATTATAAAACTGTTTTAGATATAAATTCAAATGAAAATTGTTCAAGAATTCTACCCCCGGTATTATTTTCGCAGCTATTTTATTAAGTGTCATTTAAAAGGCTTAAGAAAAATGTATATGATTTCCAGAGTTGATTCAATTTGACACCAATGGGGCTTTATAATTTTTTTTCACAAAAAATTAATTGTCTCAAGAAAGCACAAATCAAAATACTTTAAAACATACATTCTTGTGAAAACGTCCTAATGTGTACACTTGACGATTTTTGAAAAGTGGAAAATTCGGTTTTATTAAGACGAATTATCAGAAACAAATTAAAATCTCAAAAAAAACATCAGGAGTTTTTTCCTTCTCATTTACTATTCATTTTTAAGAACGCAAATGCATATTTTCATATCGTGCCTGTTTTAAATGTTTTTGACCTTAATTTTAAAGATGTCACCCTGTTTATCAGCTTTAGAGAGCTTTAATATGGGAAACTTACTGTATATAGAAAATCCAGCATTTATATGAATGGGAAAAAAATTATTGTTGTAAACGTTTCTATTAGTTACAAAACTCGATGTGGTAAAATTAACTCATAATCGCACACATTCTTGATTCAATTTTTTATTAGACTAGTAAGGTTTCCACATGGAATGCCTCAGCTATTATCAACACAGCTCAGGTAAACAGACAGTAAGCTGGTTAGGAAACACTGCATACACCTTTTTGATCAACTTTGCTCAAGAGAAACCCCCTTCCCATAATCGAGCTTCTAGATACCTGTCCCTATACCTAATCTTCACAAAGTAATCTTTTGCTCCGTTACTGTCGCATGTAGAAACCAGTTTCTCAAAAAAGCGTGTGAACATTCCTCCCCGTAATTAAATTTTATGATGAATATTCCGTTTGAAGCATTAATTTAAAATATTACTTCTTATTAAGGGAGACTTTTTAATGAACAATGAAAAGCCCTCCTGACAGAAACAGAGATTTCGAATCCGTAAATTCCTAGATAGCGCTCAGTAAATGAATTTCTTTTCCCAGCCGTGTAGAAAAATGAAGAATGAAAAAAGACCAGTGTTATATCACGACACAGTTTTTCGACCAATTTCGGCCGAAAACGATATCATGTTTTGTGTTCAATTTTGACCTAAAATGGCACTATTACCTCTTTAGAAAGTTTTTGTTAAACGAATTGGTCAACATTAGGACTTTAATCCTTGTGTAAAAGGCTTG
This sequence comes from Hydractinia echinata, assembly GCA_030067915.1. Taxonomy (NCBI): domain Eukaryota; kingdom Metazoa; phylum Cnidaria; class Hydrozoa; order Anthoathecata; family Hydractiniidae; genus Hydractinia; species Hydractinia echinata. The sequence goes on along the minus strand of JASGCC010000179.1, from coordinate 552,604 downwards.
GTAAAAACAGTTACTCTGAACAGTAAGTTCGTGGTTGGACATCAAGAGACATATTTCGCAATAAAAACCACCATACTTTTTTGTTTTTTGTTAACACACTAGTCTAGTAAACTGAACTCGTCATTTTTCTTAGCAAAGGATGTTTTAAAAACGAGTAGCCGAGATGTTATACAAAGCATTTGATTAAGAAAACCAGCTAGAATTAGTTGAAACAAGTTTTAATTGTATGACAATACGTTTTTAAATAGTATTCAAAGGCATAGCCACAGATTTGAAGGTTGAAAGTTTATGAACTTAGGAGGCTCCGGCCAACTGAGCAAAACATTTTTGGAATTTCAGCCCTCTGGATAAGCTAAAATGCAACCGACCCCCTTTTGTGGAAATGCAGCTTTTTTTCGCTAACTACTTTTAATAAACGGAAAGAATGAGTGGTCAGGAAGGAGGGAAATGGAATTTAGCGTTCGTCGCCTGAAAAAGACGGTTAGACTAATATTTTAATTTTCTAACATGATGGATGCAATGCCGACGTTCATAAAACGTAGATGAAACCAAAAAACGGTTTATTTCACTAAAAAAATATTTTGTAAATAAAGTATGAAATGAGTAATGACAACAAAATAACTGACTGATTATATATTTGTTTGTTTGTTTTTCTTATTTTGAATCGTATGTGGGTTTGGATGATCTAAAGTAGTTGAAGTGTCATGAAAAGACTGTACGCACGAAGCGTTGTGTCGTGACAGTGATCGAGAAAAATTATAAACATATTTATTTTAACATTTTCACGATAGTAAACTAGGAATATATCTTCATTTGGGATAATATATTTGCTTAAAGCTATTTTGCGCCTGAAACAAATTTATTTTTTGAAAATAGGAATTTACTGGGTACCACTTCAGAGCATGGGGAAGAGAGACAGAGACAACGGTAATCAATAGGTACTTTGCAAGTATTTCTTTGCTCTATATCTACTTTGTTTTTTTTGACTTCAATATTATTTTATGGCGTGATGTCTGGGCAACAACCTCGAACCCAGGACCTGTAGCGTATTTTAATATGAGGCCTCATATAAAAAATACGCTACAGGCCCTGGGATTGAGGTTGTCTAAACAATGGATACACTGTGTTGAAGCACCTTTTAAATCAATTTCCTGTCAGCTTGTCAACCAAACTCGTTCCTGAGTCTTCTTGTCTGCTATCGTGTATTTTTAACGAAAACGCAATTGTTACTTTATGAAATTATTATATGGACATACAAATCTGATTTTGCTCGATTATTTTGTTCTCAACAAATGAAGACAACAAATGTGGAGCCATAGTTAATAGAAAAAAGACTATGGTGGAGCATATAAAAACGAAACTGGGAGATCTAGCAGACCTCAGACTTCTTTAACATTCCGTGCTCGAATTAATATGTCCGCAGAGTATCCAAAACTGCAATAATTGGCCTCTCAATGCAAAAATAAGCAAAAGAAACGCAATGCAAAAAAACCCAAAAACACAACCTCGATCCCAGGACCTGTTGTCTTTTGCGCAGCGCCGATGAGAGACAAAAACCCCCAGAAACGAGGTTGCCAAAAACATAGAGAAGAACAAAAAAGCAACATTAGATGCCTCTCCTCTTTTCTCTCTTTTTTACATTTTTACTTCTTTAGCATTTTAATTGTTTACACAAACGTATTTTTTTCTGCTATCTAACTAACGGTGCAGACAAACACAAAACCCAGCTAACGGTGGAGACAAGATGAGAAGTCGTGAGTAACTGTCCGGATGTTTCTTATGCAAGTGAACGCAAACATATAATTAGCTTTCTTGTTTACTTTTTTATCTATTTATTTATTTATAATTTTTATTTTTTTAATGAAGAGCTCTTTATCTAATATGCAGTGTGATTAGTTCAACCTATTCGGCGGAAGTATTAAGTGTAAACGAGTTTGTACAAACCATAAAAACTTCTTTGCGTCCGTTGCACATATTTGTATTCGGCATTTTACAATCAAAAGATATACCATACAATGCGCAGTAAAAAAACTGTAATGCTAAACAAAAATTTTAACAATGTTTAAAAAAAAACATAGAAATGAGTGTTTTTGATCAAAATAGACCAATCATGATATCCAGTGCTTATTCCGCAACAATCAAAAAATTTGAAATCAAATGAACAACAGGGTTAAGTTTATATTATTACCTAAATACTTTGGGTGGGTGGCTATTGTATAGATAAGGAAAAAAAGTGACAGAAATAGAAATCCTTCGCTCCGATGGCGTATATGTCTTGAATATGAAAAGTAACGAGACAAAAAATTGGCAGATCACCTTCTTAGGCTGTGTAAAAATGGCGACAGACTTCTGTACTTCAAATCTCACATAGAAAGAACATAAATTCAGACAAGAGAAAGGTTTAAGGTTCAAAATATAACTTTCGTAAAAATGGGCAATAAAAATTTGCAAAAATAGAATGAAGGAAGCTCTTTAGACTTCGTGGAAGTTAAACTTTATAAGATTCTTTCATGACATCAGGCTGAGTCAGTATTTTTGCTAGCACACAGTCACCCCTACGTCATCGCAACTGTGTGGGCGTTTCAAGATGAGAAATGCGCTAGTTATGATTAATGATTTCCAGTCATTATTACTTCACTCATTTCCCACCAATAAAAGCTTGCAGGATACATTCAATGTTTTATTATTTTTTTTGTCCCAGAGCTTGTGTGTTTGTTTTTCGTTTTATGAACGACTTTTCCATAAATAAATTAGTATATATGATGGGGATAATCATAATCATCCCTTTTTGATGACGCTAGAGAATGAATGGCAGATGTGATTAATCTGATGAAAAACTACGTGCATCTAAGATATTTCTCACAGTCGAAACGCATGTCTCATTAGATCGTTTAATTAGACAAGCTTTATTATTATGATTAACCGTCTAATCATTAGCTAATGATTCTCGTATTAAAATTATAATTCTTCGACTGTTCATCTCATTAGCAAATATTCTTGCAATGGATAGCTTTGAATGGATATTATTATTATTAAATATAGTCTGTCTTCGGCAATATTATCTGAAAAATTACATCCATTCTACAAAGTATACAATTCCGAAAAAAGGTTTTTTGAAAAAGAGATGCCTGCAATATATACACCAGGTGAACCCGTGGATTTTCTATGGACTTTTCTATGGACAAAAATGTAATGCCTACCTCGAGGTTGAGCAACTTTACTGTCCATAGTGTATTATAGGCTGTTTAGTAAACTCACAGAGACAGCTTTTTGAAAAAAAGTTTTAGAAGTCGCAGAAAAGATTTGGGACTTGTTTTAAAAAAATTAGAACCCAAGATTTTCAAAAAAACATGTCAAGTTATGTTAAGTCAACTTCATGAAATTGCACAATCCTTTTTATTGGTGTTTTACCATGTTTCTTTTATTACACATTTCAATAATGTATATGGTCTGCTGTGAACCATTTGCAGGGCACCTTATTTATTTTTAAATGGGCACCCGCGGTTGTAATCAAACTGTTATTTCCGTCACCTTCAACGTCAGTTAAAATATGAAGATTAAAACCAACAAAAGCGATTGCAACAAAAGTCTTATAGAAGTTATTTCTATTCCAACGAGTCTATAAAATCTCCAGTTTCGACCTAGAGCACTTGTGATTGTTATGCAAATCCGACCGTTGCTAAAAAACAATTTTTTCCAAAGATATTAATACGTATAAGCTTAGAGTTATTCGCTACGCAACGCAGATTATTTTTGCACTTGGAACGCCCACCCTTGACAGTGGATAATACGTTGCATCAATAGCCTTTTTAAACAGTTTTATAGTGAATAATGAGAAATACATAGCAAAATATCCGTAGCTCTTCCCACAACGGAAATTCGCTCACAACAAAATTAGCCTGCTGGTTGGTTACACAACTTTGTACGTAGACTCCTTTTACTCCGCAACTTTTATTATTCCAAGTGGTCAAGAGCAATACAATAGTTCGGTTTGAAGTAAATAAATATGCGCATGCGTGGCGAGGCAGCCATGTTTAAAAAAAATTAATCAGTGAAATGCTATAAACAAGTTTGCTTTCATTAAACTTGTCTTTCAAGCAAGTCAATATATACTTTTTATTAAATATTAAACGAAATATTTATTGGATAATCATTTCAACAACATTAAAACAGCGATAGCGCGTGCCACGGTGTCACACACACCGGATTTGGGGGTGTCAAGTAGCAATGGTTTTATACGTGGTTAGATCGTAAGAGCCATAAGATGTCATTTCCGAAATTACAGTTAGGATTTCCGGATTTTTGAGAAAGTATACACGGATTATCACAGAGTTTTACGTCATTATTACGCGTAAATAAACGGTTTCGAGTGTTTGTGGAACCTGAGTTAAAAACTCACAGTCAATGACAAAACTCACGCTCAATTAAAAAACTCACAGTCGAGTAAAAAAAGGGAAAAAAAGATGGAAGGGAAAGAGTGATCGGTATATTGTCCTAAAGATTGTTTTGAAAGTTTCTTAAATAACTTAAATTTTTAATGTATTTTTTTAAATACTCTAATGCTTAAATTCTTGAAGTGAAACCTCATTAGGAAAACATAATCAAATATATTTAAGCTTATTTTGGCCAACTTTTCAATAATTCATACTTTCCCATGAAAATATTTCTTTTGATTTCGTAAAAATATACTTTGCTTTTAAGAGCTCTTAACATCCAACGGTAACATGTCAGTTATTTAAGGAAACACACGCGATGGGGGAAGAAAAGTTATAGAAACAACTGACGGCTAAGTTGGTCTCGACGATGAGTTTACGTACCCTGCGACCAAACCTGTTCCCACCTGTTTCCACTGCCCTGACTAATCCGGAAATGTTATTTGCGGAACTTGAAACGTTGTGCAACCTTACTTAGTAAAGTTATTTTGAATTAGAAACATGTTTTTACTGGAATATAAAATCTGTTATTTTGTCCTCCTCGTCCCTTAGAACCTCACGTATGCATGTGGCCAGAACTTGCATTTTGTTTAAAAATCATCGCCGGTGGAGAGCATATTCCCACATATATTATTTTTCCCGCGATTTTGAAATTCTTTACGAGCAGACTGAGAACCACGAGGATTTCCAAAGGTGTGAAATAAATTAAGCGAGACAATAGCGACTAGAATGTGTGAATAAGCAAGCAGACCAAAGAACAGTTTTTGCAATTCTCACGTTGGTGTGAAACTTGTAATTGTACAAATGACCTTTCTCACTATAAATAATAACATCAATTAGAAAAGTGTTAAAATGTTTGAACTTTTAAATTCTTCCTATTTTCTTACTTTGATCAAGTTAGAAAAAAATAATGTAGAAGTTAGAAAAAAAAATATAAAAGCGATTCTAATGCAGGAAACGTCGACAAAAACCACCAAACCACAATGCATGTTTCTTATAAGAACCTAGTTTATAAGAACGTTGAGGCTGGGATTTCCCAAAAATTAAAAACATCTTAAGAACATACTCAACCTGAATTTCCTGATAGGTTATAAAAGCAGAATAATGTGAATCTATGATTACTAAGAAACAATTATTTCCGAACAGTTTTTCTTTCTTTTTACTAGTATACATGTATGTTTTTTCAATAAGATCACTTAAACATCGACTATTTTTTTCCATCCTTAAATTCTTTATTAATAAATCTGACCGTCAAAAAAAGCATTTGGAGTTGAAAAAGTGTAAAAAAATAAATACATTAGACGTTCTTATAAATGTAAAAAAAAAGGTGTATGTGAAATACTGAAAGGTTAGGGTAGGAATGTCGTATGATAATTCTTTGCTTTGTATATTTTGGACTTACTGCAGTCAAATGTTAGAAAGTCATAGAATCGTTTAACTTGTTGAAAATAACTTATGGTTTTTCACGATGTTTTATTAACCTTTTTTATAAGTACACAGTCCTCTTCCCCTTGGTGTCATGTTTATAGATTTGAATATACGCTCTAGAGCGAACAAAACAGGCGAAACAAAATAAACAACAAAGTCTCGGTTGATGACAAAATACAACGTTCATCTTCTTTTTTAAATATTCTTTCTTTCTTTCTTTTTCTTCTCTTTCTTAATAACGAAATTGAAAAGACAAAAAGAATAATGAACCAGATGATGTCTGTTTTGAAGCAATATGTATTTTTGTATTTTTGATTTTCTTGGAATTATCGCGCGTTATCACACCTGTCAAAGTTTGAAAAAGCACTAAACTTTATGTTTGGCAGGCATCCCTTATGGTTCGTTCTTATGGCAAACATCTTAGTTAACTCGTACACGAGTCTGAACAGTTTTGACATGATATCTTTCCTTAAAGTTATTACATAAATCAAGTTATTACATAAATCAAGTTATTACATAAATCAAGTTATTATGAATTTTTCCACGAATAAAATCACAAGTAATAACAGAGCCAACGAATTAAGAATAGCTAAAAGAGTAAATTACCTGTATATAACTTGCATCGGAATTCTTCACATTTGCTGTTGCATAAACATCGTTCGTCTTTTCCACAAAATTTATCATTTTCACACAACTTTCCTGCCCTTCTCGCATTGCACTTTAATTTCTTAATAATACCAGTGTACCCTATCCCATCTGCCTTGCATTGAGTCTCTTCTCGAGATTTATAATATTTTTTTTCAGTACCTACGAAAAGAAAAAGAGCGAAAATGACCAAAGATTTCTAGCAACCCTCCAAATGTTCTGCTAAACTGGGCTAGTGTAATACAATAAGTTATGACGGTAAATATGATTTAATAATGTTATAACCGAGACTGGAGATAGCCACTTAAAGTCGGATAATCAGTTAAACGGGATAGCACTCAAATGCACACTCTTACTTAAGTACAATATACTTAATGAGATTCACTGCAACTGAAAAAAAGATCGTTAATTAAAGGACAAAAGATGTCATACCGAAAGATTACTAAATATTTAGCCGTTAATAATTGACTGTGCGAACACGACTTTGAAAAAATCACACTAAGATAATTTTCTCGCTAAAACAAACTTGATTATGGATGTCATATAAAATTTAGGCGGCATGTTTAACAATTCAATCAAAGATATCGAAAAACGCATTCTCATGTCTGGATATTTATTCATTCGTTAAGAGTAAAAAGATCTCACAGCCTAAAGATTAACACTGCTGGCTTTATCAGTAGCCTAGGAAATACCAGTGTTGTAAAATATTAGAGGAACAAACAAATAAAAAACAAACAAACAAACAAACAAACAAATAAACAACAAATGCATCAACACGTGACTCACCATTCGTTAATGTCACCATCACACACAACCAAACCAACAAAAAATCCAAATAAATTATATATATTCGTGCCATAGTAAATTCTTCTACTGTATAATAAATTTTCAATGTCTACTTTGAACTTAATTCTTCTTCTTTTTACCATAATATCTTTCCGAATTTCATTTCCTCTTTTTGTATATATATATATAGCTATACTAAATAGAAAGATAGGATGTACAGCACCACTTTGAGCCACCACCTATAGATAAATATTTTTGTGCAAATATCCGATCTTGTGTGCACATAGATGTACACATCTGAATCGATATTTAGAAAATATTTTTAAATCTACTTTTTATCATATTGTCTATAAATAGGTTAAGCAACTCAATCGATGTTTATAAAAAATTTAGTAAAGCAATTTCGAGAAGAGATATAAAAAATTAATCCGACCGGGGTTGCGTTACATTTACAGTATTTATATCCCAATGTCATTCAAATTGCTTGCTCAAAACCAAACAAAAAAATGTCCATAATTGCCACAAACCAATTTCGGGATGTATTTTCTTATATGTGTGTTATTCTTTGATGTCACCCCAGACTGTGTCACGCAGCATCTGAATCAATGTATCATAGCTGTATTGTATACATCCAATACATTATGTCCAATATCATCGTTTACTTTTGTTGAACAAATTAAAACAACAAATCCTACAGATTAATTTTTTCTTGTGACGAACTTTTTGTAAGAAACTATAATCTTTGATTGACTTCGAATTACAATAGTATAAGCAAGCAAAGTATGGTTAGAAGATATTACACAATGCTTTGCGACTTTTTCCTAACAAAACTACACAAAAGTTATTTCTTTTAACCAATCACAACGAGTTATTTTAATGTCTTTACCGCGCAGGTGCAGTTTCTTGAAAACTTCACCCGTTCTTCATTGATTTTTTGTATATATTACAATTATTCTTATATTACTGATAATTGTAAAGAAGTTTATAATAGGAATATAAGAAAAATAAACAAATATCTCTTTCCTGATTTTTCTTTCTTTTACTTTGCGTATAATTTCTTTAACTTCAAGCTATAATACATTTATAATATATACTTATATATATAAATTTCTATTTTTTTATAAATATATTTATATCGTATTGATAATGTTAAAATTAATTGTTCTTTTTCATTATGCTTTATATTTTTTTATTTTTTAACTTATAAAAATACCATTACTTTATATTCTTCTATCTTAAAAATAAAAGATTTATTGTTCAAATTTCACTGTCTTAGATTTACCTTTCTCACACACAGTGAGTTAAGAAAGAATCTTATTGGTCACTCTGCAAACAAATTCGATCTGATTTTATAGATGCGATTGTGTAAGATGGAAGAGTTTTAATAAAAAAGTCGCGTGGTTCAGGCTTATGATTAATTAAACAGGTGTTACATCCACGTGTTATGAATCAATAAACTAATTTAACTCCTATCTACTGGAAATAAAAACATTGTCTTTTTCCCTCCACGATTTATTTGTGTTTTTACTGCAAAGCTTAGTGCGCTATCTGTTTTTTTTCGAATCTAAAGAAGCTCTGAGAAGGAGGCTCCTTATTACGCATTCGATTACTGTTTTAATTTCGATTCAAAGTAGAATAAAAACTTCAAAGCTGATAAAATTGTTTTTTCATACAGGTTAACATAAAGCGCGAGTTGTGATTGGAGTCATTATAAACCAATTAGTTTGCGCCCTCCCCTACGGGAGCTATTTATTCAGGCGATAATCACTTGTAAACTGTTTAACTCTCCTTCTTGGACCCTCTAAAGTAATTAGAATAATTAACAGCATTAAGTAAAAATTGCGTGCAGTTTTTAAGATACGCAATCAGGCCTCGCCTTCGCTCTAATTAGCCTTTAAAAGGAATTCTTTTGAAAATTAACCAATTTTTTAATAACAAAACAAAAAGTAGTAAAAACGATTTACAATCGAATGGATATATTATCGAATGGATATATTATCAAATGGATTTACAATCGAATGGATATATTATCGAATGGATATATTATCGAATGGATATATTATCGAATGGATATATTATCGAATGGATATATTATTGTCTAATGTTTGGATTTGATGGATGTTTTTGACTCAAAGACGGAGCATTGTTTACGTTTTTTCAATTCAATATTTCGCACTGCACAAAGTATGTCAATATTTTATCTTTGCGCGCAGTAACTTTCCTGTGTCAACTCTACATGCAATGACGTAAAGAGCCACGTGACAGAGATATTAGTAGCATGAGACCATGCAGCACATCTCCACCGCAGCGTCCTTAAACAAAGAAGGGCGTTTGATTGCTTGACTTTCTTTTTTAAGCGAGACTTTGGTTCACGTACGTAAAATTTTGAAAACGTCAATACGTCACGGGTAATGTAATGTCAGTACGGCTCCTCGATCAAAACTTTTCCGCACCAAGTCCGATTTTATATAAAAAACCATCAACAAGCTTTGTACGGCCTCGAGAGATACCCGAAACCATAGGACGATTATCTTATTAAAATGGGAAAGGAGTACGTGGAACAACCTTAATGCAACCTTGTTCCCAAGCTAGTTTGCTTCTCATAAGCGTGTTTCGCCTTTCTGATAGTGAAATGTTCTGGTGACTAGTTGGTTACCAGAACGTTTTACTATATAAAAGGCGAAATTTTGTATGTGAGGAACTACAGATCCTTTAAAATTCATTGCGTGTCTTAAACGCGTTAACGTTTTTGCAAGAAGAAACGATTAAACTGATATCACAAGTCGTGTGTATGGTAAAGTAAATACAGAAATATGTATACACAACATTCAATAGACCTGTCAGTTTGCAAGATAGACCCGTTGATTTAACTGTATGTCGTTTTAACCTTAAAAGGAAATAGAAGAACACTATTTGATAACTCAAAATATATAGAAAATAACAAACAAATATTAAGTAAAAGCATTATGGAGTCCCACTAAGTATCATCATTAAGTCTACACAAATATAAGCATTGCTGAATCTCACAAAATATAAGCATTGCTGAATCTCACAAAATATAAGCATTGCTGAATCTCACAAATATAAGCATTGCTGAATCTCACAAATATAAGCATCACTGAATCTCACAAAGTATAAGCATCACTGAACGTCACAAATATAAGCATTGCTGAATCTCACAAAATATAAGCATTGCTGAATCTCACAAATATAAGCATTGCTGAATCTCACAAATATAAGCATCACTGAATCTCACAAAGTATAAGCATCACTGAACGTCACAAAGTATAAGCATTGCTGAATCTCACAAATATAAGCATCGCTGAATCTCACAAAGTATAAGCATCGCTGAATCTCACAAAGTATAAGCAATGCTGAATCTCACAAAGTATAAGCATCGCTGAAGCTCACAAAGTATAAGCATTGCTGAATCTCACAAAGTATAAGCATTGGTGAATCACACAAAGTATAAGCATTGCTGAATCTCACAAATATAAGCATCGCTGAATCTCACAAATATAAGCATCGCTGAATCTCACAAATATAAGCATCACTGAATCTCAAAAATATAAGCATCGCTGAATCTCACAAAGTATAAGCAATGCTGAATCTCACAAAGTATAAGCATCACTGAATCTCACAAATATAAGCATTGCTGAATCTCACAAAGTATAAGCATCGCTGAAGCTCACAAGGTATAAGCATCGCTAAATCTCACGAAGTATAAGCATCGCTGAATCTCACAAGGTATAAGCATCACTGAATCTCACAAATATAAGCATTGCTGACTCTCACAAATATAAGCATTGCTAAATTTCACAAATATAAGCATCGCTGAACGTCACAAAGTATAAGCATTGCTGAATCTCACAAGGTATAAGCATCGCTGAATCTCACAAGGTATAAGCATCGCTGACTCTCACAAATATAAGCATTGCTAAATTTCACAAATATAAGCATCGCTGAACGTCACAAAGTATAAGCATTGCTGAATCTCACTAAGTATAAGCAATGCTGAATCTCACAAATATAAGCATTGCTGAATCTCACAAAGTATAAGCATCGCTGAATCTCACTAAGTATAAGCATTGCTGAATCTCACAAAGTATAAGCATTGCTGAATCTCACAAATATAAGCATCGCTGAACGTCACAAAGTATAAGCATTGCTGAATCTCACTAAGTATCATTATTAAGTCTACACAAAGTATAAGCATCGCTGAATCTCAGACCGTATAGGTATCGCTGTATTTTAAAAACCTCCTTGAATGTACTGACCTGCGTGTATTTTATGCGTCACAACTACGCGATCATGCTGATATCAGCAATCTTTGACATCGTAGTTATGATAACACCTAGAATCAAAACAATAATTAATATGTTCTGTTTGGAAATTAGCCAAAATAGATAGCAATCCAAAAAAAATGTCGAATCTATATCCTGACAAATGTTGCTGCATGTTAACTACTTGTCCATTAAATGAGAATTCCAAAATGATATTTTGTTATGTCGAAATTTATTAGAACACTATTTTGCTATTACCAGAGCAATATCCATTCTAAAGTCTAAGAAAATAAGAACTATACAAATAAAAATAATAGGATTTTTTTGTACGGAAAAAGCAGATTATTGCGACGAACTGGTTATTTTTCATCATTATCTCCAATGCAGTACAGATAAACCCGTCTTTCCTCTATAGAAAAATGGAAACGGTCAATAGCTTTAAAAGTTATTTAAGGTGATTAAATATACCCCCAATCTACCTCAAGTATGAACAGGTTTATACTTGGCTATATGGAAGTTTTATAAGAGCGACTGATTCTGATTTGGCCTACAATACAATCCGATGTCTGCTATATAGCAGGTTTGACTATGTTAAAATGTGTTTCTACGCGAAGGTAGTTTCTAATTTAAAACATTTTATCCCCAATGCAACACATATCTTATTCTGATAAGTGCAGCACAAGGAAGATTTGACAGGGCGTAACACCAGCTTATACATCTGCCTACTCTTTCGTAAATAAGATAAAACCTTGTTGTCATTCTCGTTCCTGGGTTTACGAGCCTTTGTTACGGAGCGGCCGCTATCAAGTTAACCAAAAAGGCAAAATGGGCCGGAAACGAGGTTGACCATGTTGCCATATTTATTTCAAATTATATTTTCGAAACGATCACAAAAAATAAATTTTATGTTTAATGTTTTTTGTTCTATTTATGAATTTTATATTCATAACGTACAGTGTTTTATACTTTACTTTATATTTTACACCATATTGTATTTTAATGAAAGGTGAATATGGAGTTAAATATAATAGGTTTAGGAACGGTAATTATGATGGATTGGGGGGAACATTCATCAGAAGCATTTGTATCTATGTGTTGACGCAAAGAAGATAACTAAGGCGATGCATTTTGGAAGACTTCCAAATACAAGAAAAATTATATTTTAGGTACTTTATTTGTTCACATGAGTTTCTTGTAATAATGTTAGGAAGACGTCAGTTTTTGTTCCTTAGAACAAAAAACACTGAAGTAGCAAAGGAGATTGAGCAGACCGGAATGTCGTGATCACGTTCTATGCGTAAGCTGCAATAAAGGCTAAGGAAATCTGGTTTAAGGATATATGACATACCATTTCCAGAAAGATTAGTGCTATAATTCCTTGATAATTTAAAAATTCCACTTGTCAATCAAACCTTGCCCCCAGTTGAGAGATTACCTAATTTGTGTTAATATCTCAGACGTTGAGAGAAAAACATGATTTCTGTATATGTAAATGTATCTTAGAACTTTTAAAGAGTTTTTACTCATTTGATTTGTTGGATGAGAAGGACGCTCAAGGGCTACGAGTAAAAAGTCATGGGAATTAAGCATTTACCAAGTTGACTGCATGGTAAACTCCCCCCTTTGGTAATACTTCCTACTGAACTTGCCATTCACTGAAACAAACTTCCTTCTCCATGGACCTATTTTTATGAAAATTACAAACTTTTTCCAAACACAATTAGCGTGAAAATAAACTATTTTAGAAAAGGTATGTCGATAAACAATGTCACTGTAGTAGATGGTCGTGAGGAGTTGTTGGAGGGAATAACCTAAACGGCATCTACTTCATCCGTCCAAATCTAACCCTTCTATCTTTCAAAGAATAGTTAGACTTTCTTTATGATTAGCTACGGTGTGTTAGTTTACAACAAGAGTGATACATCCGCTACTTCTACATCGGATACAACCTGACACTGAGCCTTTGCTGGCGTTATTTTCAAATCTTTTAGATTTAGCATCGCAGATGTTTTTACACCGCGTTGCAAACACCATTTAAGTGAATTTTAAGTCAGTGAAAAAACATTTTTTAAAAAACAAAAGTTTGAGAAAAAGTCAGTCAGGGGATTTTTGTAAATAAAACACGTGATTTGGCTTTTCACTGTTTCGTTCTTATTTCTATGTAACGTACAAATATTTACTTCGGTTGTTATGGAAACATGATGTAACAGGGCAAATAATCAAAGCAAATGTACCAACCGTTCCATGTAAGTTATCACGAATCAACATATTTGCAATAATCACCCAATATACAACACGTCAATCACATAGATTTATCGCAGCAGCTACTAAATTGATTGGCCCATTAATTACCCAATGTGTCTCTCTTCTTCTGGAATTGCCAGTTTTCGTTCTTTCAGCAATTTTTAAAAGACCGACATAGAAGTTCTGTTTACTTAAACACTTTTTAAGAATAATTCACATTTCTTCTTGTTATATGTTTTGTGTATGCAATGTATGTTTTATGCGCTTGTCATCTTGATTTTTCTTATCGCAGCTAATATATTGTTCACATTTTAACACTAAGCTGAAAATTGTTATCAATAATCATTTGGAAATAGGCGTAATACGGTCATACTAGCATCTATAGAATTCGGCTTACAAGACTTAAAATAAATTTTTCCCAACATGATTTGAACATCACTATAAAAAAAACAAAACAAGACACATTTGACAGAAGAGTTTTTCAACATGTCAAAACATTTTACACTTGCTTGTTGTTTTGGAGTATGTCAAAAAGTTCTGTTTTACAAAGTCTACATTTTCGTCATCTTTTTTTATAAAGATGTTTAATGATTGTTGTATAATTAATTAATTGGCTCAACTTGATTTTTAATTATAATCCGTATTGAAAAAGATGCCGATAGACTATAGCAGCGATCTGTTGTCACGCTTCTTTGTAAGTTTATTTCTCAAGCTACAATCCCGGTCAAAAATAATGTATACTACTTTTTGCAGTAATTTTTTTTGACTTAATTTTTAAATTAATTCTAAAGGTGGATACTATATATATGTTTTGAAGTATGTACCAGCATTGTTTCTTTTGTGTCATGCTAAAATTGGAAACAATAGAAATGCTAAAACAATAGATGACGAGGCAAATGGGGCAGTTTCCGATAATCGCGAGACATTATAATATTCCATGAAAAATTGTAGTTAGATGAATACGTTATTGTTACTAATTTTTGTGGGTATTAATTTTGACGCACTTGTGCCCCAAAATATTATTTGCGCGCAAAATTTAGTACAGAAGCAACGCGCAAAATGTTTTGGGTGAAAAGTACTACGCGCAAAAAAACATATATATGCCTTTTCAAGAAAGAAAGGGTACATGTATATTTCGTCAAAAATTCAGAAAATTAGTACCAATAAGGTAGTGCTTAGATCTGTAAGGGAAGGTCAAACTGAAAAAAGACCTTGTTTATGTTTGTTTTGCATGTAAGGTTGGCACTTGTGCAAAAGCACAAAGGTGCCAGAACAAAATATTAAGTTTTTAAAGATATTTAGCTGTAAATTCTATGCGTCACAGTGCGTCACTAATGCGTCACTCGGTTTTTTGCATGTGTTTAACTGTTAAATGTATGCGTCACATGCGTCACAACATTTTTTTTAATGATATAGCTATATACTTTTCTTTTAAAAATTTGGATGTGACGCATGTGACGCATTAAATTCTTTCACAGCATAGTACTATATAGCTTGTGACGCATATGTGACGCACTTGTGACGCATGGAATATAAGAACTTTTAAATACGAACATAGTTTTTATATATATATTATACATTTTAGGCATCCATGCCTTGGATAACCGGGGTGCAAAATCAGTGCGGACAAGGTTCTAAGTCTTTCATCGATTCCTTTGGGATTTCTTCAATGAATTTGAATTCTTGCCCCCTTAAACTCATCATATCTGTTTCGCGTTGGTCTCTGGTTATATTTTCAAACATTTTTAATTGAACCTTTGCTTGTAGCCAAAATTGGCATGGAATTGTCCCTGCCTAATAACCATGTCAGTGGCAAACTGGTTTTTAGGCCTTGGCAGGTATTTTATACTTTATTTTATACGTTATTTTAGGCTAGGATGAGAGCTTATTTCTTGTGTTGAATATTATTTGATTTCACTTTCGTTTTCTTCGAATTTTGGCGCCTAATTTTGCTTATCATTTCACTGGATTCTTTACAGAATAGTAGTCTCATAGAAACTAGGCTCAAGTCCACGTGTGTGTAACAAATTCGAGTTACAGAGGCCTTTTTGACTTTCTCTAGGAAGAAAAAGGCCACAACTCTTTTCAATTTTTTTTCTTGAAATTCAGACAATCCCGGTCAAAAATAATGGCAGTAAACCCTTTTTTCATGTGTAGCAAGAGCAAGATAAGTACAAAGCCCCCTTTTCCCCAGTATCAATGTTCAAAGGTTGTGCTAACACGTTTCCAAACATTGATAATGGGGGAGAGGGGGTAGGAAAGGATTATACTGCACTTTTTTGTTGCTTACTGCCAATATATTTTGACCGGGATTGTAGCTTCATACACGTTTTTTCAAGTGCGTTGCTGCATTGCAGAGGAGCCAAGGTGACACGTGCATACCTCTTTCGCCTCACCCGTTCTTTTTGCAAGATTGCATTTTTTTGACCAGATTTTGCATGGTATCACAAATTTTGTGAAGGGTCCAGTACATTTCTATCTTTTGTTCCGATACTAATTTGATTGGCGCTAAAATATTTTTTTTCTATTTAGCGGCAGTTGATGATGCTGTTGATTATGTTGACATCATCATTATCAACAACAAAAAAGATTTGTCTAAATTTCTTTCCGGTTTCATCGCTTCCAGTACACAAGAAGCTCCTCCAACACGGTTGTATCAAAATGATTACTGGAAAGTTCATACTCACCATCTTCTTCGTCTGCCAGCTTTTCTTTAAAAATGTATGCAAAATGAAAAACAAAATTCATAGTAGTTAATCCTGACCTAGAAATTTATTTCGAAGTCATAGATAACTTGCTACCACAATTTATTTCATTGTGTCCTGCTTGACCTCTGCCTGAGACTTTAACCCATTAGTATAAGTCTAACGTCACAATAAGTATGATATTTGGTAATGGTCTGTCAGGGGAAATTATTCCACAGTGTACACATTGTTTGATGATTAAAGCTAACTTAATATTGTATATAGTCAACATAATATGCTACTATGTCCCACAAGTTTAATTGGCAGGGCGTTTAATTCGAATACAGGCACTGTGGTTCGAGCCAGTAACAGGCCAGCTGCTGTTCCAGCTAAATATTTTTTACAAGCAAAAGAACCGTTACATCACAATGCCAGACGTAATTTATTAGAGAAGAGAGCCGAATTTCGAAGTTTTCTCCTCAAAACAGCTATAAACGCTGGTTTTGTAAACGACATGGACTTAGGATTTAGGTTATGTTATCTCAAAATCTAAGGCCATGCTAAGATTTGTTGACGTCTGGATTGTTTCGTAATGCAGACATGACAGAAGCTGCCAGTAGCGCATTTTTAACACTCTTACGCTGTCCTGCACTTGTGCAAAAGTTAAGCTTAAGCAGTTTTCCAACTGTGGAGCATGGACAAGGTGATTCTGTTTGCCATTTCGGTAAAAAGCCTAAATATTAAATTATGTCCCAGATTGCGGCTAGTTAAATTGGTGATTAAAGTTTGGTCCTCGAAAAAATTGACCAATGTTTCATAAATGACTAGAGGCAGCGACAACAACAAGGTCATTGATGTTATAGGATAGAGCATCTTTTTGAACTTTGCTTTTTATCTTAAAAATGTCGCGTTCTGTAATGCATACAGCCACTAATAGCCAGCAATAAAAATAAGACCAGATAAAGCAGAGCCTAAAGGTATAGAAGGAATAGTGGTTAGCATTAGAAGTAAAGGATTGAAGCTCATATTCCGATTAGAGCAACCATATGACAGAGAATTCTACAAACAAGCACGTGGAAAGAAGCTGGATGAATAAAATTTATTTTAACAATTGTGAAGGTGTCAGTTCTTATAATTTCTCAGAACAGTTCCTATTACATTGCTTATAAAACAGAGAGAATTTTTATGATGGGAGAAGAGAGTGAAGAAAGATCTATGATTTATGTATTCATTAATTTGAAATCGTTTACCCAGGAAAGCCTCCTCAATTCCTTTTAATACTGCTATCAACGAGGTTCCTGCATTCCTAGGTTCCTTCCTAGTGCATTTAAAGCACCCATTTGAGCTACGAAAGTCGTTCAAGCACAGCAATCGCTCAACTATACAACCGCATAAGATATCAACCCTATTCTCACGCTGAACTCTAAGCAGAAAAAATAGATTCACACTTTTATAGTCTCCGGCATGACTCGACCGGGGTTTGAACCCAAGACCTCCCGAACTGGAAGCGAACGCTCTATTAATAAGGCTACCAGTCGGTTGCTTTATGGTAGATTATGGTATAATCAGACAAGGTGGCAAATTCAAAGTTCGTCCGCACAATTTAAACTTGTTATTGTTTACAGAGTACGTGAAATATGGATCTTCTTTGGTTATTATATTATTTAGTTATTACGTTATTACGTTATTTGGTTATTACTTTATTTGGTTATTACGTTATTTGGTTATTACGTTATTTGGTTATTACGTTATTTGGTTATTACGTTATTTGGTTATTACGTTATTTGTTATTACGTTATTTGGTTATTACGTGATTTGGGTATTACGTTATTTGGTTATTACGTGATTTGGTTATTACGTTATTTGTTATTACGTTATTTGGTTATTACGTCATTTGGTTATTTGGTTATTACGTTATTTGGTTATTACGTTATTTGGTTATTACGTTATTTGGTTATTACGTTATTTGGTTATTATGTTATTTGGTTATTACGTTATTTGGTTATTATGTTATTTGGTTATTACGTTATTTGGTTATTACGTTATTTGGTTATTACGTCATTTGGTTATTATGTTATTTGGTTATTACGTTATTTGGTTATTACGTTATTTGGTTATTACGTTATTTGGTTAATATGTTATTTGGTTATTACGTTATTTGGTTATTACGTTATTTGGTTATTACGTCATTTGGTTATTATGTTATTTGGTTATTACGTTATTTGGTTATTACGTTATTTGGTTATTACGTTATTTGGTTAATATGTTATTTGGTTATTACGTTATTTGGTTATTACGTTATTTGGTTATTACGTTATTTGGTTATTACGTTATTTTGTTATTACGTTATTTGGTTATTACGTTATTTGGTTATTACGTGATTTCGTTATTACGTTATTTGGTTATTATGTTATTTGGTTATTACGTTATTTGGTTATTATGTTATTTGGTTATTACGTTATTTGGTTATTACGTTATTTGGTTATTACGTTATTTGGTTATTTGGTTATTATGTTATTTGGTTATTATGTTATTTGGTTATTACGTTATTTGGTTATTACGTTATTTGGTTAATATGTTATTTGGTTATTACGTTATTTGGTTATTACGTTATTTGGTTATTACGTTATTTGGTTACTACGTTATTTGGTTATTACGTTATTTTGTTATTACGTTATTTGGTTATTATGTTATTTGGTTATTATGTTATTTGGTTATTATGTTATTTGGTTATTACGTTATTTGGTTATTACGTTATTTGGTTATTGCGTTATTTGGTTATTACGTTATTTGGTTATTGTGTTATTTGGGTATTACGTTATTTGGTTATTATGTTATTTGGTTATTACGTTATTTGGTTATTATGTTATTTGGTTATTACGTTATTTGGTTATTACGTTATTTGGTTATTATGTTATTTGGTTATTATGTTATTTGGTTATTACGTTATTTGGTTATTACGTTATTTGGTTATTATGTTATTTGGTTATTACGTTATTTGGTTATTATGTTATTTGTTATTACGTTATTTGGTTATTATGTTATTTGGTTATTGCGTTATTTGGTTATTACGTTATTTGGTTATTATGTTATTTGGTTATTATGTTATTTGGTTATTATGTTATTTGGTTATTATGTTATTTGGTTATTACGTTATTTGGTTATTACGTTATTTGGTTATTATGTTATTATGTTATTTGGTTATTACGTTATTTGGTTATTACGTTATTTGGTTATTATGTTATTTGGTTATTACTTTATTTGGTTATTACGTTATTTGGTTATTATGTTATTTGGTTATTACGTTATTTGGTTATTACGTTATTTGGTTATTACGTTATTTGGTTAATATGTTATTTGGTTATTACGTTATTTGGTTATTACGTTATTTGGTTATTATGTTATTTGGTTATTACGTTATTTGGTTATTACGTTATTTGGTTATTATGTTATTTGGTTATTACGTTATTTGGTTATTATGTTATTTGGTTATTACGTTATTTGGTTATTACGTTATTTGGTTATTACGTTATTTGGTTATTATGTTATTTGGTTATTACGTTATTTGGTTATTACGTTATTTGGTTATTATGTTATTATGTTATTTGGTTATTACGTTATTTGGTTATTACGTTATTTGGTTATTATGTTATTTGGTTATTACTTTATTTGGTTATTACGTTATTTGGTTATTATGTTATTTGGTTATTACGTTATTTGGTTATTACGTTATTTGGTTATTACGTGATTTGGTTATTGCGTTATTTGGTTATTACTTTATTTGGTTATTACGTTATTTGGTTATTACGTTATTTAGTTAGATCTAAACTCCCAAATTGTGCTAATTGCTGTTAACGTCACTGTGGTCATTTTTCTCAAATTTCAGAGCCTTTGTGATCCCTGTCGTGGAATGAAATAATCCGTAAAGCACCCGTGTTAGATAGTGCGACTAGCACAATTTAAATGTTGCTTACCTAACGTACACATCTAAAAGAATAGCACTTTCACGATTTTATGCTTTTTGAGTTGATGGTTTTTTCCTACTTTGTAAAATTTCCGAAAAAGTTCCATTGCCTTAATATTTTGGTGAGGGGTTGTAGACCAATAAGGGTAGATTTACGTTTCTAAAGTCAGTTAAGAAGATGAAGATATTCGAGCACAGAGCAATATTCAAGACATGGACAAGTTGTAGCGTTATAAATCAAAAGTACATTTTTAGGCAATAGAAAGCGCCGTATTAGGAAGGGAGAGAGAGATCGACCTTCGTCGCAGCAGATTGTGTACTTTGGATTTGATTAATATTCCAAGAGAAGTTGTCTGAAAATATATGACAGGTTTGCTGAGAATATTAAAAAGAATATTATTAATGAAAATTAGCAAGAAATAGGTACACCAAACGTAATTGAATACCAGTTCCAATAATTACCATCAAGAACTACCTTGATTTTTTTGTCAGATAAGAAAGTCTTGATGAGATACAAGTCTCCACCAGCAATACCATAGGACTTCACAAATTATAAAATATGTAAACAAGAATAGTGAATTAAAAAGTAGATTTCATGTACCTTATTCATTCGGACAAAATTTAGCGTGGAATAAAGTTTGGAGAGAATTTGCTAAAACTTTAGTTATGCCAGCTTAAAGCCACTGTGGTTGTGCAAGTTCATCACCACAATATATCCCCGTAAATATTATCTCAACAAAAGTACATTTTGTTGAAATGGAGATGTGTTGATGCAGATATATCAGATTGGTGTATTATGCTCCGAAAAATTATTCAAAACAGACCGTTGTGAGCAGCACCACATCCCACCCCTCAAAAAATAAAAATAAATAATAAATAAATAAATAAATAATAATAATATCAAAAAGACAACGAGGAATTATTGAAAATTGCTAAAAAAATATCACTTACGCTCAGACTTCCAAAATTATATGTATGAAAAACAAACAAAAAAAATTTATGCTTGCTACGCTTTTGTTTTAACTTTTACTGTTATATTTGTTAATTTTATTATTAATTCCTAACATATTTCGCCAATTTTGATATACCGCCATTTAACTCAAAATATTTTCTGCCATAATTATACAATACAAGTTATAATTATTTATTTTTTTCATCGCATCGTATTCTTATTATGTGCATTCTCTCTTTTTGTGAAACAAATTGCCATGTAGTGGAAAATTCATCAAAGTGGATATTCCCTGGAGGCAAAATGCTCTCATTTGCTTTTTTTTGAAAAACTGTTCTAGCAAATAAATTTAAACGATCAGGGTAGAGCAGAGTAATATCAAAACGATTTGGGGCGGTGAATGTCTTAATCGCGGTATGAAAGAAAACACTTGATATACATTGTTGGTTTGGACACTAGAGGTTTGCAGCTCTTTCTGTTTCAAAAGAATAACACGTTCAAACGAAAATTGATTTTGAACAGTGTACTTTGCATTCACGCAAAAGTAATTTAAAAACGATACTATAACAAAACTGCCGAAGATTGTTCAAAAATTGTTTTTTCTTCTTTAAGAAAATTAAGGTTTCTTATACAAAAGCTTAGATGCGACACGAATTTAGGGCAAACTTGGAAGTAAAATCTACCACCGAGCACAAAGCTATTTACGAACTAAGGGTAAAAATTCGTTTTCCAGCCAGAGTTATTACTCTTCCGATTTTTCATTCTCAATTCAGCTGAATTCAATGTAGCACGAGGTCTGGTTCTCCTTTTTAAGGTATATATTTTTGGCGGGAAAATTGATGTAGAAAAGTTGCCTTTAAATAATGTTTTATTTATGCAAGTAGTGTGAATAGTTATAGTAAATGTACTATTATGTGGCGCAAACCCAACCTCGTCCCCAGGGCATCTTGTATCTTTTCTTACCCCGGGACGGCGAATCGCCGTCCCGGGGTCAAACCAAGTCTCGTTTTTAATATGGGTCCTACGTTCCATTGTCTTGGCCCTGGATTCATAGAAGTTCTGCGGAGGAGATTCTCTCTCAATCCATTTTTTTGAAAACTGAAGAAAAAGAAAGATCCACAGCAGCTGCTCGGGACATTCAACTGTTGGAAAAGATGTATTTTTATTCAGAAGATAGGCGAAGATTTTTCTATGGGTGGGTAATGTTTTAAAAAGTCCAAATCTTACTTTGTTTTTTATATTCTTGTGTCAGGATAATTAGCTAGCTAGAGCCATTAATTTCATGATTTCACAATCTTGCTCAAAATCGCTTTCACTTTCGAAATCAAAATATTGCTTGGATGTAACAAACATAATAATAACAAACAGCAGTGACTGCAAACAGACATATTTTTATGCCACCAAATTTCCCACACTAATATAAACCACTTCTTGTGTGTGATGTAGTGTTTTGATTTTGTATTGAGAACAATGGACGACATGCACACTCATCCCTGCAGTAGAAACCTTGCTTGCAAGATGTAAATCATAGATGGAAAATTGAAATGATGCTTTTACATAATAGGTTGATGATAAGTAACTTCTATCACACTTGCAGATTTTTCTGTGAAAGGAGTCAAAGTTGTTGTTTTGCGAATAAAACTATTTTCAAAATTTGTTTTTTTTGGATTTTTTTTTTAAAGTTTTTTTTGAAAAATGATTAACAATAAATTTTTCCTTCTGATCTACCTGGTATATGCTTCTTAATAGATATGTGAATTTTATTTTCAGCAGTCTTTATTTCATGTCACCTGCAGAGAGAAGCTTTTAAAAACTGTATATATAAATAAAAGATACATGAAATTCCCAACTTTCTATTTTTGTCATATGTTTTTATCGTTGGAAAGCTTAATAATTCATAGAATACTTATCTTAATAAACAATATAAATTTCTGACAGGAAAATAATAAAAGGAAAATATAAGACAACAAACTTTTTCTTTCTTATTTTTTTTTCTTATAAATTATATGAAATTTAAATTGTGCGCATAGTTTTTCAGTATGCTAAGACCATGTTTTCTTGTAAAACGACGCCTCTATTGTGTATATTTATGACATGTCTCTCATAGTTAAACATTATTCCAAATGTGTAAACATCTTTTAATTTTAAATCTCTATATCTTAAAAATGATTTTTGCCAGATACACATCTGCGTTTTGTGCTAAAAGGTACAAGGATTTATAAATGTGGAGAGAAAACTAAAACAATAAAGTTCTGGAAATGCAGAGCTCTACAACCGTGTCTATTTGTTGTTTAAAAATGAATTGTTTGAGATATTATAAAAAGTGTAATATTAAAAAAACACAAC
The DNA here is from genome assembly GCA_030067915.1 of Hydractinia echinata. NCBI lineage: Eukaryota > Metazoa > Cnidaria > Hydrozoa > Anthoathecata > Hydractiniidae > Hydractinia > Hydractinia echinata. The sequence continues at coordinate 528,842 of JASGCC010000179.1, read as the reverse complement.
AGAGAAGCTCAAAAATCAAACTTATTATGAAAATTAACATTTCATACACTGGGTGTAAATTCGTTTGGTAAGGTAAATACAGTGCCCTATGAACAGTAATTAAACCTGTGTGAGATATACGTCTTCTTTATACAAGAAACTGGCAGACTGAGTTAAGCAAAAAGACACATTTTTGTGAATGGTTAAGTCCAACATTATTAAAGAAAAAGTATGCGTAAAGTAATGTTTTAAAGAGAACTAACAATTGCTAACAAGTTGTGCTTAAAATGTTCATCATGTGTGAATATGAACTGTGTTAAATCTTTTATATTTATGAGCGTTGGTTCTCAAGATAAGGCCAAAGTAGTGCTACGGTCACCGCCATGACAGTGTTGATTAGGACATTCTGTTCAGTAAAATAATAACTTGTGTGACGAAGTTTGCGGGAATGCAACAAACGCATGCTGAATGAACGAAGCTAGGGAATGCTAAACTGTGCCCCTTGTGATTGTCTAGTAGTAATCTTATTTATCATGTTTTGAAATAAATATCTTCTGCAGAATAGAATGATTTTTCACCGTTATCAATTTAGTTTTAGAGTTTTATGTGTATTGAAATTTATTATGAAATTTTTATTGTGTTATTTTGTATTAAAACATCTTAAAAAAGACAACAGTTGCTTTGTTCAATTTGCTAAATTAAAAACAACAACTTTAAATGATTATGCACAACACAAAAACTTCTACTTCTACTTCTATCTTTTTTAATGAGCTCCTTCTTCAACTATATGAGTCAACCCAACAAAAACATTTACCAATAAAGTTGTTTTGTAAGTTTCAAGTCCTAAAGATAACCCTATAGCTAAAGTTATTATATTTTCCAGAATAAAAGGACTTCATAGAGATTTTTTAGGGTAGTTTTGAGTAATAGCCAATATCTAAAGCTCTGGGAGGTATGGGACATAAATATTTGACATACAGGCACCTAATAGATAAATTTATAAACTCAGTAAGTATCATAACCATTTAGCATAGCCAAAAGGAATCCGCCCCTTCCCCCTCACTGCTGGACCGAATAGGGTTATATGTAGAAGAAAACAATGCAATATATGATGTTTTGTACAATTCATGAAGTAACCCAAAATGCCCTGTCTTAAAATATAACTGCTGGGTATCCAGCAACCCCATTAAACAGCCTGTCTATATATATATATGTGTATGTTTATTTCACATCCTATTTCTCACTGCTACTATTGAAAAGTATAAATTTGTAATCACATAATGTTTTATTATAGAATATCTTCAGACGGCAATGAAGTTTGGTACTGGCTGCATCTTCCTCATAGTTTTGTTATGTACAAGTGCATCACTAGAAATACAACAGTCTCGTGTCAGGACTTGGTCCAGTGAAATAGAACTTTTACTCCATTCTGTTGTGGATAACAGGTTAAATAAGTCAAATGTTCAAGATATATTTGACAATTTGAATTATGCTCAGAAAAAACAAAATGCTGGTTCAATGTTAAAACAGGCATCTGCAAGATTGTCTGCATTTTTTAAAGATAGAGAAAGCATAGTAAAGGTGACATCACTTTATTTCGGTTTTAATAAGATACAGCTGGCTCTCCAAGACTGAAATAGCTTCTTGATTACTGGAACTTTTCAGTATAGTGTGCCTTATGCCCTTTAAAAGGTGCAAAAAAGAATTAAAAACTCAAATATAAAAAAGCTAAATATTAGGGAGAGTCAAAACAACTGTGTTGTAGCCTAAAATAATATATATAAGGTATATTTTGCATTTCTTGTTTTCTTCCTTTTATTAAAGCAGGTGGATTGAAAGGGCATTAAAATCTTTAATTGTTTTGAATGAAATAAAACCCACTGTTTTCAACACTAAATTTAAATTTATTGGCTCACTAGATTAATGCGCATTCCTGCGTTGATAAAATTCTATTGTTTAATAAAAAAATACACACTTTTTTATCAGAACACGTGCCTCAGATTGTGCCAAAAGAAAGAGCCAAATAATAAAAGCCTCTCAAGTTGTGTTAAAAACAAATCAGGCTAAAAAGGCTATAAAATAAGTACAGTCGACCTCAGGTTAGATTTTCCTGGTTCTTATAATAAAACCAGCATATTATGTATGACATATTTTTTTGTAGAACCTAGCTTCAGAAGTGAAAAGGCTCTATCAAGGTTTTACACAAACATCTAGTTATTATGCAGATCTTTTAAACAAGACAACTGAACTACATCATCTTCCAAAGAAATATTTTATTGACACAGATTCCAACCAGAAAGGGCACCTTTCCTACAGCTCGTAAGTACACAGTGATTTGAATATCTGCTGGATATCTGGAAGCATAGCTATGCAGAAACAATAATTATAACAGTGATATGTTTTACTGTGTTGAACAAAAGTTATTCTGATATCTTATATAGACGGAATGTTATTTTGCCTGAAAATAAACAAAACAGAATATATACACATGACACATAAGTTCAATAGTTCTACATGTGTGTGTATATTTTGTTTTAAAGATTCAAAAATGATAGATCTAAGTTTCTCATTTGCATGTCTCCCAAACAGGAGACGTTATAATTCAAGTTTTAAAAGTCGAAGTATTTTGCGTTTTACGGGTGAATTCTGGCCCTATTCAGACTCAAAGGAAGCTGTCTATTGTTACATTTGCGTAAGCCTCGATAAAAATATAGTAGAGTATTATGTATTGGTTTCATGTAATGAAATTTTTGTAAGGAAAAAGGGGGGGAAATCCTGGTTAAAATGTTCATTCTTTAAGGGAATTCACTTTCCCGTTCCACATTTTAACCAAACTTTGATTTTATTAGATTGTTTGGTCAACCAGTTAACTTTAATCAAAGTTTTGTTAAATTACCCAATCAAGTTGATCGTTCTAATAATGAAACTATAGCTACAGTTATTTGGGCTGCTGGTTTAGACAAACAGTTTAAGCAACATAAAGAAGAATCTGGAATTTTGTGAGTTCTGTTTTCATTTATTGAATTGATAATTTAAAACAGAGATGACCTGCTTCAGTTATTGTCTGTTCTACTAGTTTACCTGCTTTTTATTTTCATAACATGTTAGGAATTATTAAGTATATACTTATTTTTGAAAAATGAAAAATAAATTTTTGCGTTTGGAATGCTTATTTACGAAATCTAAAGAAGAGGATGACAAGGTTTGTTAAATAAATATTTTGAATATATCGGTGGAAAAAGGATTAGGTAAAGTACCTTCTTTACACATAATTTTCAAGAATTTTACTTATTTTTGTGATTAATTAACTTTTGGTTCACTTTTTGCAGAATTTATTTTTTGCAATTTGCTTTTGAACTTATTTTTGCTAAGGTCTAAAAATTAATTTTGCTAGGGTCTAAAATCATGAAATAATTTCATGAAAATAATTTTGCAAAAATGTTTTTCCTTATGGTTTCCAAGTTGTAGCCTGAGTAAAATAGATTGGTGCCCTGAGAAAATATTGTAGGAGTTAGAAATCGATTTGGTTAAATCAATTTTGACAATAAAACACCCATTTTGTGACATTTTGAAATTAAGTTGTATTTTAGGATCACTTCTGATGGATTAGTAAAAAAGGAAAATTCTTGTGCTTTTTTCTTTTAAAAATTGATACTTACAGAAAATTGGGGCAATTTCTTAGTGGCTTTTATGCCTAGCTGCTCTTACAACCACCCTAGATAGAAATATTATTGAAGAATTGCCATTGTCAAGCAACACTGTGTTGTGGGTTTGTTAAGCAGCATATCTAACTTAACTGTTCGGAATGTTAACGTTTATAAATGTTTAAAATTGTTTTTTTACATAATTTACATAAAAAATCTTAACCTTATTTCTATTTCTTGGTCAAAAGGTGTTTGTATTCGGACAAGCTAGGAATTCACAAAATATTATTAAAAATGAAATTGATTCTCTTCATAAGTCTAGATATTGTTTTGTTATGTCGTTCTTGTGTAATAAAATGATGTTAACTTAGTTAGCAGTGCCACAAAACGTTTCCACTCATTTCATTTGAATTTATTACTTTGCAAAACCATATTGACATTTTTTTTTAAAAATCGGTGATTGCTTTGGTCCTTTTTTAGATGGCAGTATTTTGCTTCCCATCTTGGTGTGTATCGTGTCTATCCTGGTTTTGAATGGGAAAGAAATTTTATTGGCTTCTCTCTTGATTTCGATCCACGAATTCGCCCATGGTATGTTTCTGCTATATCAGGACCAAAAGATGTGGTAATAATATTGGACTGTAGCACCTCGATGAAAGGTAATAAGTTGATTTATGATTGACAAATAAACCTAAAAACATAAAATCCTACTTTACTTACTTACTTACTTAAACCCTATTTTACTATGAGAAAGTTACAACAGTTTTTATAAAAGTAATATTTTATTAAGGGGAAAGTTTGAGGATGCAAAGAAATTTCCTGAAAAATTATTTCTGCGATTTAAACAGATACTAGATGATATGTACTGATGATGATTTTTTTGTATTGATGAGTAAACTGTACTAAACTGTACTACTGTACTATTTTGTAAATAGTAGTTCACCCAGAAGTTGTAAAATCATTCATGAGAGGTCATAAAAGCACCACTGCTTCGTAAAAAATGCACATAAATTACTGTCAAATTGACCATCTACATTAAGCACTTGTCAATTAAGTGTATCAACTTCTATATTTGCCACTTTACCACAGTCAAATGTTTATGTTTAGGACACCGCTTTGAACTTTCTAAGGATATTACGAAGACAATTCTTCAAACCTTAACACACGGTGATCACTTTACAATCATATGTGGTAGAGCAAGTCATTGGGATAAGAATGGAAAGTAAGAAGTTATCTTCTGTATGATGTGCGGAATTTATTGTTAAAAATTAATAATTATTGTGACAAATTAATAATTATTGAAAACATATATACTATAATATGTTTTTCATCGTTATTTTGTCACAATAAATTTTGGCATGCTTAATTTTTAAATGAAGTGGGACTTCAATTTCTGGATAGTTTGGCAGGTCTATGTTTTTTTGCTGCAATAACCAAATATAAATTTTTAAAAAAAAATCTTAAACATAATAATAAGGCCTATGTTTTTATTTCCTACAATCAGTTAAAATATTTAACATTAAACGAGGCTTTTAAATAGTTTGGAATATTGATTTAATAACACACCCTGCATTGACAGATATTTGACTTGCGTTTTTCATTTCTTCTTAATTGTTTCTTTTCTTTCTGAAGTAGTAAATAAGTTAACTGCATCCAATAGTTAGTACAATGGACTATACTTTGGAAGCTGGAACTTTTAAAGTACAAACATTCGCTGTTTGTTACAGTTTGAACAAGAAGAAATAAGGGATATTTTTTTATAAAGTCAGAAAAAGGAAAAAATAGTGATGAGAACTAAAGAATTGAAAATTTCACCAATATTTTTGCAGTTGGCATGAATATATTTACGATGGTGAAGTTGTTGGTTGTAACAAAGATGCGCTGGTTCGGGCAGATTCCAAAAACAGAGAAGATTATTTAAAAAGCTTGGACCAAATAAAACCTGGAGGTACCAGTGAAGTTAGGTGTGTAGATGATATATTGTTGTCGTGTTTGTGATTTTGATTCATTTTGTAAGGACAGTGTGTCAACAAAGAAATGACGGAATAAGAAAAAGATAAATAAGGAACATATATACAATATTAAAAGTTAAAAGAAGTTAAAAGCAAGAAATATGAGATTTGTGTTCCATTTACAATTGTAGTAGCGAAATATGTGGTCTCGTGTTTTTATGTGTATTATACAGTGGAATGACGTTATGTAAGACCTTTTATCATTTGTTGTTGTTTTTTCATATAAAGCTTGTTCTCGCTGATCGTTTTAATGCTTAAGACATAAGTCATAAGACTTTGAGACAATTCGTTTGTCAATTCTCTAATCTCAAAACGTACTGCTTAGATTTTGATTTCAGCCTTACACAAAACGTGTAAAACTCTAAGGACATAACATATTTCAAAATTCAGTTTACAAAAGATTTTCCTTACTGTGATTTAGTCAAACTTTTTTCTTCTTTAGGGTTTTCCAATTATAAAGTATTTTACTTTTAGGAAAGAATTTCCATTATAACGTTCAAGACAAGGTTCTTACACCAGATTTTTAAAACTATTTTGATTTTTAAGATTATTTGAAGTGTCAAGAATATAAGGTTGGGTCGAATATATGATCCTTTTGTAGGTTAGCTTTTCGTAAGGCATTCAATATGATCCGAAAAAGACAGGGCTGCCAGTCAATCATTATTTTTACTACTGATGGGCATGACAACGACGGAGAAGATGTACGCTGTAATCAAGGTCAGTATGCAAGAACTGGAAACTTTGTTCCTGGCATACAATGTCAATATAAATGGTCAAAGGTTTTCAATGAAGTAAAAAGACAGAAGAAGCTTTCAGGAGAAGTAAGGATTGCTTGTAGAACTTACTTTGAAAGTTTGTAATATTAAGTTGGTTAAAAAGAGTAAAACAAACTTGATTCATTGCACTTTATCTTGGAAATTTATTTAAGTTATATATGAAATTTGGTAACGTAATGAATTTGGCGCGAAAATAAATACCCGCTAAAGGTTTTTTATTGACCCGCGAAAATATATACATGCAAAAATTAGTACTATTGAGGTATAATCAAATTATTTTAATTTAACTTCTGTTTATTTAAAAAAAAAAAAGTAAAAAATAGTTCAAATAATTTTTTTTATCTTAGACTCGCATCTTCACCTATCTAATTGACAGCAATAAAGAGAAACTAGCTGGTCAATTGGCTTGTGATAATGGTGGAGCGATGAAGAAAATTGCAACTAGGGACGATTTGTTATCTCAAATGTTTGATTACTACAACTATTTAACCATAAATACAATAAGAGACAACAGCATCGTTTGGTCTGCTCCTTATCTCGATGGTTTGGGCTTTGGCAGAATGGTCACTTGTACGATTCCAGTGGTCAGTCACTCAAATAATCAGTGAGTTAGTAATTTGATTGTTGTGTTGACGAAATGTAATAACATACCTTGAAATTTTATTCTTACTCTTACTTACTCCAGGTTTATCGTTCGTTTTCCGCATTGATAAGGCTAGAACGTCGATCATGTCTACGGCCAGGTTGTATTGCATTTCTCTAGGCCAAACGGTTTTGGACAACATTATCAGTGAGGTTTTTGGATTTCATATCGCGTTGAACGTTTTTAAGCCATCGTTTACGGGGTCGTCCTTTCGGGAATTTTTCAGGAACATGTGCTCCACTGTGGGAACCCTGTCAGAGAGCTTAACAGATGCGATCCACCTCAACATAGCATTGTCATTTCTTGTAATGCGGCTAACATCCTCAACATTGACCGGCCAGGTCTCACTTCCATATAACAAAAGACTTCTAATGCAAGCATTATACATGTGCCCACGCACCTTCAATGACAGGCCTCTAGTTGTTAGGATGGGAAGCAACTCTCTAAAATTCTTCCAAGCTGATCGAATTCTGGCAGTAATTGCATTATAGCACCCGCCAGACTGACTAATTACATTGCCAAGGTAACAAAAAGAATTAACGTTTTCCAGTTGTTCATCATCGAGTTTAATGGTAATTTCAGGGGCCTTTACCAACGGTGGGATTTCACCACTGCATTTTCCACATCTGTACCCAGGTGATTCTCGTAGCGCACCAGCAATACCAGAGCAGCGTTTATGTTCCCATTTTCCACAGGAGGAGCATAAGATGGAGTTACTACCGACTCCTTTTGGGCATATGGCATATGGGACATGGCCACTTAACATTTTCTACCCTGATCGGTTATTCGTAGCAACTTCTCAGTACCTTGGTCTTTCTGACATTGACCCTTAATCCTTTGTTTTCAAGCTCATTTTTCCACAAATCTAGTTTTTGACTTAGTTCTTCAACAGTTTCTGCAACAACAGCAAGGTCATCAGCATACAGCAAACCCCAAGGGCAGCCAACCTTAAACTCCCTTGACAAAGCTTCCATCACAATAATGAATAACAGCGGGCTCAAAACTGAACCCTGATGTACACCAACTTTTACTCAAAAACTTTCAGAGAACAGCCCATTTATTCTAACGCTTGACTTAGGTTTGCATACATAGCGGTCAAATGCCTTCTCTAGGTCAACAAATTCAAAATACAAATCCTTCTTTTTACTCAAGTGTTTTTCGTGTAGTTGAGGGAGAATAAGAATTGCGTCAGTTGTACTACGACCAGGCATAAAGCCAAATTGCATACTGTCGATATCAACTTGTTTCCTGATGACGACTTCAATGACTCGTTCAACAACTTTCAAAACTTGGTCCAGCAGTTTTAAACCTCTGTAATTACCGCACTCGGTTGCATCCCCTTTTCCTTTGAAACAATTTATAATGTATGACAACTCCCAATCGGAATGGATAGTCCTCTGCTCAATGATTTTGTTTATTAAGGAGGTCAACGACGTTATCATTTTGTCACCAGCTTTATTCCCCTTTAACTTTTTAATGCTGAATTCATGAAATTCTAACGGAACCAACATCTTTCGGTAAACCCGAAGGAACATTAAGGTGGAGAAAGAGGACTCTTGACAAGCGTTTAAATTAGTTTTGCCTGCGATTGTAGCGACTACATTTCTTTTGTTTTATTAGCACAAGGTTGAAGTTTTGAATCCTAACCCTGGCACAATTTCAATATTTGTACTGGCGGCAGCACATTTGGAACTATTCACTGAGTGTAAACCGGCTTGTGTGGCATATAAGCAAGTTTGAATGCTTTATGTGTTTTTTACCGTAATGTAAGAAAGGAACCGTCGACGGGTGCAGTGGGGTGAAGAGCCACAGGACGAATGTGCTCTAAGAAAACAAAAATCCCTGTTCTTTACTTAGTTTCTTACTTAGTCAACCTGAAATACAATCATGGTATGCAAGATGTAGGCTATGTACACTAACATGTTGTATGGAATACAGGCTATTAACACTGATATTTTATTATGTGAGCATTAAATATTTCTATCATACGTATGAGGCGAGGTGCCTACGTATTGTTGATGTGTTACGAAATTAAGAAATTTTAAAAATATAAAAAGTCACAATTTGACCTTTTCGAAAAACGTCTAGTGTTTCGTAGAACATTTAAAGCCATATGTTGCTGTCGCATTGAAGTAGCAATAGAATTTCCAATGACTTTCAACACTGAAATTGTGTAGTTTCATTAGATTTGTCGATATCCTATTTTATATGTATAAAAAAACCCTTTTCTAGTGGTATTGAGCAAAGAAAACGAGTTAAGTTGGTCAAACAACGCGCAGGCATTGTGGAGCTTGTAGCAGAGTAGAGTGATTAATGCTACCTGGTACCTGGTACCTGGTAGTGTAATGTCTCCTTTATATCTGACGTTTTTATTGGTTTATATCGAACACATGAGCGAGCGCTATTTTTCTGTAGCGACCGGCTAAAATGTACACAAAAAGTGAACAAACTTTTGTGGAATTTGGACGCTGTAAAACGTCCAAAGAAAATCTAAGTTTTGAACTAATTGATTTAAGGTTTTGGCAGTACGATTAATATAGATCAATTTATATATATATACCTTAGTTCCCTTAATTTTTGCGCACCATTTATTTTCGCGCGCTTGGCCTGCGCGAAAATGAAAAGGGCGGGAAAAAGGCCTATTTTCGCGCACTTGGGTGCGCGAAAATTAATCGGTGCGCGAAATAGTGAAATTTCTATTATGGGCTCAAAAAGTCTGAAAATGTTAAATATCTTAGAAAAAATCTTGGTCAAAACCACCTTTTAAAGGCGCGTAATCACCCTGTAAGTAAATTTTTTTGAGGTGCCTATTTTATTGTAAAAATTGAAAGATATACATGAGAAAACATTACCCTGAAAATTTTATTGAAAACTGACAACCAGAACATGTTCAAATGTTTCATAGAAATAACAAACTCACCCCAATTTCTGTCAATTTCACTTCGCCTACAGAACCGCCATTGCATTTCATTGCACGAATCATGCGATAATAAACGCACGGCAAAATCGATCACATGGTTGCTGGATTCATGCCATTACAGAAAAAATAATGAATGAGGGAGAGTATCCGTAGCTGTGTTTCCATCGTAATGCTTTTATAAATGTATCAACAAAGTTCCGAACATGATAAATCAGATAAATCAATCGAAGTTTCTGTGTTATTCTTTATTATTTAAACGTTTTAACTTACTGAAATCAGACTTCTTTGCAACACTGACCACTTCTTGTTGTTGTTTCTGAAGACAGCTTCGCCTCGCTAGCTGTCTTACTTTTTGATTATTTTCCTTTGTTCAAACAGTTAGTCGTTTCCTTATGGAGACAGTATCAAATCTACACAATTAGAATACCTAAATTTTCAGAATTTCCCCTTTCATGCTCTAAATTTAATTATCTCCATAGTGCTTCAACTATCTTCAACTATCACAATGAGCACTCTCCCCCGTTGGGTTTTTGGCTTATAATATGCAATAATCCCGGTCATGCTAATAAAAAAAGAAAGAGCGTGATAAACATTAATTATCATAATTAATAACCACGAGGCAATGCTGTGATTTCTTCTTTCTGTTTTGTTTTGTCTGGTCTCCAAAAACAATGGCGAATAGAATAGAAGAAAATTAAATCTAAGTGGAGAAAGTGATACGGATGTTTTTACGCACGGCCACTTTTTTAAACAGAACCAAAATTTCTTTCCACTTTTTGATGCCATGTTTCACAAAGGAAAACAAGCCAAAAAGAACAGCGTGAACGGAGCCTACCATAATGGCGATTTTATCGAACTCCATCTCAGTGCTCATTTAAAGATAAGGCCGTTTGTTTACCTACGGTTTCACACGAACATTTTGCGACAGCCCGCTTATTAGACGAAAATAAGAGATCAACAAGATCGTTAAATATGGCGGCTGGAAAAAAACACAATAAATTCAAGATATTGAAGTACCATTATTTCCATTTCTAGTAGGTTTTATATCCTCAAATTTTCAGGAAAGTCATAACTCCGTCTGAACTTTGAAATAAATATAAAAAATGTATATGTTATTTTTTTTCGATAAGGGTGATTACGCGCCTTTAAGGTAGCCTAGTAGATAGGGAAAACCTACTAACAAGAACAAGCAATTTCTAGAAAAAAAATGCATTATTTTTTGATGTTGTATTATAAATCATACATATGTGAAGATCAGTTAAGAACTATAATATCTATATTTTGTGTCTCTGGAATTATCGGAGTATTACCAACATCCTGAGTTTCAGGAATAACCTGTGTCTGAGTCTCTGATATTACTTCTTGTTCTTGTGCTTCATCATCTTTCGCTGGTTGATCCGCTCCAATTTCTGATTCAGGAACATACTCAACATCAAAATCAGTTTCTTCATCCTTTTTTTCCTGCGTCACGATTTTGTCCGGTTCTATGTAATACCTTCGCAAAAACTCTTCCATTTTTTCAAATACATCACCCGTGGAATCACCTTTCTTTACTATAATTAGCACAGGTATTTCCAAGCCTCCATATGGAATTGGGGATGGTCTGTAGTTCGTGCAGGTAACACGGGCTTCCAAAAATAAACGTCACTGTCATATTTAGTGTTCTTATTCCCTACCTTAAGATTTCGAAAAATTTATTAAGTTAGAGGGTGCGCGAAAATTAAAAGGTGCGCGAAAGACCATTTTTATGGGGTGCGCGAAAATTTGGGGCGCGAAAATTTGACGGAGCGAAAATAAATGGTGCGCGAAAATTAAGGGAACTAAGGTATATATATATATATAAAGATAGTAATAACAAAGAAAAAATAGCAGAATAGTGCAGGTAAAAACAAAAATCAAATGAAGGTTTTTGAACTGCAAATTTATTTCTCTACTACTCCAACCAGTTAAGTGTGACGTCATGGAAAGTTGAACAACACTTACCAACCTCTGACACTATTGACACTGAAACTTCAGGAAACTTGACCACAAATTTCAATTTATTAAACTTCCTTTATTTATTACAAATTATTACAAATTATTACAAATTTCAATTTATTAAACTTCCTTATCACAAAAATTAAAAAAGCCCTCCCATCCCTGCTTACTAGAACCCTCTCCTAATTATCCAGATAAGGAAAAATTTTTGGTAGACTTGGAAATGAAAATACTAGAAAATATAAGAAAACTCGCGATTTTACCATTCACGGCGAATAGAGTTTGGATATCTTAAAACGAAAATGCAATGTAGTTTCCCTAAAATTTATTAACATTTGCATAATTTTTGTCCAAAATTTTTACATCTGACGAACTGCAAGAAATACTAGTCAACAAAATATGTTTTCTGTACAGGTAAACAAACTATATAAATAAATGGGAAGCGCGCAAGTGATTCCACAAAAATAACTTATTCTTTCTAATTTTCGCGCAGCGGAAAGAGTTCCTGTGTATTAATTTTCAGTAACATTTGGAGTTCGAGACAAACTATAGATGTGTTTTTTTATAGAAACTGTAGTATTGTATTCTCGTGCGTATTAATGTTTTGCGCGTAATTTTGCCCGAATGTGCGAAAGTTAGTACGCGCAAAAAACAGTTAGTTATATCGCCATGAATAAGGGCCCTGTAATGAGACATTTGAGAAAACAGACATTTAAGTTTTGTAAGCGGTGTAAGCAAAGGATTCGCTAAAATTTACAATCACAAAAAACTTCAACCCTACTCTTAAGCTAAACGCTTAGCAGAAAGGATAGATTCACACTGGAGATGGACCCAATACCTTCCGCATCGACCCGCTTACGGCAATGATTCGGGATGTTGCTTAAGCACTACAGACGTGAATGAAATATATGTGCCGTACACATCGTTGTTTTTGTTTCGATGAGTGACTCGCAAAATAATAATTATTTTATCCCATAAAAATGAACTCGATTCTATCAAGCCTGTTCAATCAGATCAACTGATTTTGTACGGCCTAAAAGTAGGTTACCAAGAATACGGGTTATAAACCCAGAGGAACTTCATAGGAACGCTTGCTGACTTCTTCGTCATGGAAATACATTAATGTGAAGTGATTTTTCATAATTTGTTGATGTTTACGTTTAGAACAATAGGTGTAGTAGCAGTTGATTTGTCGTTATCAGAGATTGATAAGATTTTGTCAAATTTTACATGGGGTGACGTGTACGCATTTGTGATCAACAAGGATGGTCAAGCGATATTTCACCCAGCTCTTGATCCCAAATCTGGCGTGGTAGGTTTTTTGTTGTGTTAGTAAGCTGAACGGTTTTGTAGGGAAATTTTACGAAATTAGTATTTTGCGAGACTAATTTTCCCAAATTTAGCTATTTTCGAGAAAAATGACAGTATCCGCGAATATAAATTTTGACGATTTTTTTTGAAAATTTTCACTATTTGCGAAATTCGTGAAAATAAGAAGTAATTAACCATATCTTTGTCCTTGTGACACGTATTTTTAATAAAGCAAAAATTAATCTTTCTAAAAAATTTACTTAATAACTCATTCGCAAAAATCTGTTGCGGCTAAGTCACGAAAAACTTCCTTCCTGAAAAACGTTTTTCCTGTAATATACTTTCTCGAATCCGAACACGGAAAAGTTTGTTCGAATTATACATGAAAGAATTTGATAAGAAAAGAGACTCAGATTTTGTCTGCAATAGCAAAACTTCCAATTAAACAACATTCAAAGTAACGAGGGTGCATATTATATTCTAATTTTGTTTGTGCACACCAACGAATCAGTTTTACTCATTTCTAAATTGTTTTTTTCCAGTTTGAGCAAAATATGCCTTATGTGTCCATCTTTGATTTGGAGCTAAACAATGGCAAGCCAAAAAAATTCAAAGATCTAATTTTAAAGATGGTATCTGGTGAATCAGGTTCAATGCATATCCTCGATGCTGTCGCATATGACTTTCACTTGTCACCAAACAAACGTGTGATATCAGAACCAGCTAATTTTTTTTATGCGCCTATTGCGGATACTGGTTATTCATTTGCGTTTAAAATACCAGACAGAGATTATATTATATACGATGATGTTTTGAAAAAAAAGAATGCACGTGATGTCATGGTTAGTATTGTTGTTTGTTAACCGTCTGCATTTTGTAAGCGGGCGATATGGGTTTTTAGGCATTCTGATTGGCTTAGCGCTCTTGTCTACGGGCCGCCAAGAAAAATTAAAGAAACAACAATGTCAAGTTACACTGCTGAAGTCACCAGATTCAGCGTCAGTATCCTGTGTAAAAGTCTATGAAAAACAATGATGATATATCCAGTTTTATTGACAATAATAACGCATACAACTGGGTTCGCCCTCAGTCTAAAGCTCTTTGGTTACTCAAGGCTAATATTTATACTCTTGGTAACCTAATTGTAGGTTGAGAGGACAACACGATATTTATAAAGTTATCTCACCCCTTTTACTACCCTCTTATTATCAAGATCGAAAGTAATTTTGGGAAATGAATGAAAACGACGTACGATTCTCAATAAAAGTATTTAAAAACCCAAGGAACACGCAGGCATGGAATAATTTAATTTTTTAACAATAAATTCAATTAATGAATTCATTTCTTTTCTTCGTTGCCAAGGGTAGTATACGCAGTATATGCATTTCTTACCCTTTTAATAATCTGTAGCTGTTAGAAGGAGAAATATTCATTTTAAGATTTGTCGTGCTTTTCAGGAATCACAACAACACTTCTGTCATAACACATCTTCGTCTTTGGAAGTAGCCCTGAAATTTTTCAAAGAGAAAGACAAAATGGCGAAATACAGGTGAACTATTTATTATGTTGCATGGTATTTTTATTACCTTTTTCTCATCATTGTTTCGTTGAAGCAAAACTTTTTTAATACATGTATTTTCTGTTTCCTCGTTTAAGGAAGGGCACATGCTTGGAAATCCTTAATCGAAGTTTGTTTTCAACAAAACATATCCCGTCTTTTCCAGGATTCAAATCTGTCGCTGTTCGCAAACACACGAGGTAGCTAAGTATGAATTACTGCTGATGTCGAAAAGGTTGCAATAATGTTTCGATCTGCAAAGGATTTTCTTGACTTTTTTTGACGTCTATATTTTTTAATTAAATGTGAATGTTTTTACAAATAGAAAGTTTCGCCTTTGACAATATTATTTTTCTTTTACAAATTAAATAAATCCCCTGGAATATGCTTTTGCTGCAGTGCTAAATTTAATCTCGCACAAATAGAACTCGCGAAAACCAAAACTCGCACCTTATGGGGGTTAAATTTCGTTAGGGTAAGATATTTTCTTGACGAATTTTCCTTTGACTGATTTATTCCCCAACACATAATTTTTTCCGACGAATGTGTTGATATGAATGTAAGGTCCCTTTATAGAACTTTGTTGTTATTATTGTTTATATATATATATATAAAAATGATTTTATTTAATTGTAAACATAAAAAATTTAGTCGATTTAGATTAGTTTTCTTAATTAGTTTTTTTTTTTGGAAACTATTGTAAATATGTGAATAATCGACTTTAAATAAATTGATAATAATAATAATAGCTTCTAAAACCTAACAAAAAGTGGATACTTTCGTTTTTTGCTCTTCCTGATAAAAATATTCTTTGATTTCATTATTTGACAAATAAATATTAATTGTAGTAAACGGCCGAATCAAAAATAATTAAAATATCCAAAATAATAAAAAACATAATATTAAAAATATCTTGCATGCTACTGAGAGAAATCTTCGTCCGGGAAAAGTGACGAAATAATTTGTGCTTTAACTTTTTGTTCATTTTTCAGGAAAGGATATTTTTAAAACGTTTCATTCCCTACGAGACGCGAAAATTAACTGGACAGATTAGTAGTGATAATAAACGGTAACTCACATTTTGTTATAGTGAAAATTGGTATGAAGCGAGTGTCAACAACCCATCTGTTATCATTGTCACGAAAACAAAACAAAACAATCAGTCTGTTGTAAAGATCTCCTCCGGTATTTTACCAGCAGTTGCTATTCCATCGAAAAACGAATGTTCTATTGAAAGTAATGCAAATGGATGTGCTTGTGAAGGGTATGAACATGCTCATTACTTACGAGCTGTTTATATAGGAGGCGTGTCGCGACGTTTGCCGGCTCGCGACGTTTGCCGGGATGATTTTTGTCCCGCCTTTATATGGAAAAAAGTGTCTCGGGATGATTTTTTTATTTATTTAAAATATGCAAAAGTTATCTCGTTCATCTCAGGAGAGTGTGTTTATATGAAAAAAACGTACTGCCTGAGCCGGGATATCACTTAGCCGGGACAGGAAGAAATTGTCTAGGGAAATTTTTTTCCAAATAAACACAAAATGATTTTTAGTACATTTATTGATGAGGTCGGGATCCCGACAAACGTCCCGTCAGGGCAATCGCCCAGTCCTGCCTCTCCATGAGATAGTCCTTAGTCTCATTTATTTATGACTTAAGTCTTAGAATACGCACACGTTTTTGAAAAGAGCCTTTTTGTTCAAAACATATTTGGCTTTATAAAACTTAAGTTGCCATTTCGGGCTAAAAAAGATGGCCCATGTTGGGTAATGTTAACTGGCCCAATTCATCTTCTTTCTAAAATTGCGGTGCACTTTCCATAAAAATCTAGACCTCGGAAGTTATGGCGGTTCAACTGCGTTTGCCGTAGATAGACCGTAGACTTGATCCGTGGTCTAAGGGTTGAGGGTAATTGTCAAACATGGTTTTCAATAACCTATTTTTTTGGACAAGAGTTGCAAAACGGTCATCGTTACGACTTTATTGGAAACACTGTACAACAAAAGCGAAACAAAAGATGTTGCACTACAAATGTTGTAGAGAGATTTTTTCTACCTCTGCAACAATAAAACAACAACAGTTTCACAAAAATAATTTTTCTGTTTAAGGTCTGCTGACTGTGCTTCGAGTTTTTGCAGAGAGTTTGATATTCAACGAAGATGTTCATCAATGTTTATTCAAAGTGTGGTGGCTGCTGACATATTATACAATAATTTCCATACGTCAATGAAGACGGTTATGTCTTCACATGGTGCTGAATCATCCTGTTGGAAGGGTTGCGAGGCTCACTTGAGAAACTGCACCACAAAGTAAGTTTTTTCTATCAATCATTCACACAGCAAGGGAGCAACTAATTTGAGGTGCGCAGAATTAATTAACGAACGCGCCCTACAGAAACACGCCCTAATGGTTTTTATTTTCTTAATGGAAAAATTCACAGAAATCCGCCCGTCCCCGGTTTGCTATTTTGTGCGTCCTTGTTCGCCTGTTACATGAAGTAATTAAGTAACTGAAGAAAGTTGTACACAACTTTTTTGAAAAAAATAGATGTCATCACGAATCAATGATCTTCTTAAGCCAGCTCTGGTACAGTAAAATCGTTGATTTGTAGAACGAGATTATAGAGCTTTAATGAAGCCAACCCTAGCAACTGATAAGCAAGGTCGAGATTACCCTTCTATAGATATTATAACCAAGTGAACAACAGACTAGACTAGTCTAGGTACAGCTAAAATAAAAAAACACATCACATCATCTTCTAGTATCCTAATTGAAAACATGGTAAATGTTTTCAATTAGGATACTAGAAGACTTGAAAATAATCGTGATTTCTCAAGAAAATAACTTTCGCAAATTTTCGTCAAATTAGCTAAAATTAGGTCCTGTAAATATTGATAAGCGCTCTATTCACGAAATTCGGGAAAATTAAGCTCGCAAAATTTTTCTAATACTTTTCTTTCTTACGAATCTAGACTGAGTTATAACAGATACGTGAATTTCAATTTCATCAGTCTTTATTTTGTGTCTTCTACATAAAAGCGCTTGAAAATTAAAAATATTAATAACCTTAGAGGTAACACAAAACTTCTCACCTCCTGAAATGAATATCAATATCAATAATAGTAAGGAAGGAATTCGCATGTCTTTAAGCTTGAAGTGGAAATTTTTTTTAATTATTTGGCTCTTTTTTGCATCCAATTAGCAAGAGTGAGTTGAAAAATGATTTGAATTCAAAAAATAAATGTTGCTGTTGAAAAATGAGTTGAATTCAAAAAATAAGTGTTGCTGTTGAAAAATGAGTTGAATTCAAAAAATAAATGTTGCTGTTGAAAAATGAGTTGAATTCAAAAAATAAGTTTTTTGCTGTTTTTGCTTTTGCTGTTTAGGAAAATTGTTTAATAGCGCCACATAATGATTTGTCTTACCTATTAACATTAGAGTATATGAACGCCTGAAATACCGTAAACTTGTTGTACTTTTGTATCGATGTGTTAACAGTTTTCTTTTGTAGATGTTTTCTTATTGATGATCACGGCTACATAGTGTACCATCCGCTTGGTGAAGCAGCCGAAAACATTCAACTGATGGACGACGAAAGCACAATTATGGAACTGCTCATAAAGAAATATAATATATTTAAGCAAAAAGAAAAAATAGATTTTCAAGCTATATGTAAAATTTCCGATTCAATACCGATGGTGAGCCTGGATTTTTTTCTTCTTTTACTTCTTTGGTATTTAATACTGCAGTCTACCAACTGTGGTGTGGACGCCCTGTGGTGTTATGCCCTCAAGTGTGGTTTATCCAGGTAAAAAGCTTGGTATTCTTATATGATCGATAATTTCCAATTTAATCCAAAACAAACGGTTTTCATCAACACGTAAATAGACCTCTTACAATATCGCCTTTTCCTATTCAGCCATGGTGGCGAAAAATAAAAACATTGCATGAAAACGAGGTTAGTTTTAGATATAAAGTTCAGGACGTCAAGTTGTTTACAAGCTGTTCTGACCTTAGTTATCAACAAATGTTGGTTTTTATAATTTTCAACTGCCATATTGAAAGAATCGTAGTGGGTAAAAGTATATAGAGGGTATTAATAGTGGTAGTGTGACAAAAATTATGAATATTTATTGATATTAAGTGTGTATTTATGGCAAATTTAATGTTGGCTAGCTTAGCTAGCCAACAAACGTCTTTCTTCTTACTCCTCCAAAAAGTTTATATTCTATACTGTAAGGTCTAAAATGTTTACCTAGTTTACTGAAACTTATATAATTATGTATTTTCAAAGAAACACTTTATTTAAAAATTAAATATATGCGAAGCTTTTCACTTGATAATGTAACGCTGTTACGAAAAGCTTCGTACATTTTTAATTTTTAAATAAAGTGTTTTTTTGAAAATACATAAGAATTTTGGCTGATTTTATAATAAATTATATAATTATAATTTATATATATTATAATTATATAGACTATAATTTATCCTAAAAAAGTTACCCAGCTTTTCATCATCCTCTAGCCAGATATTATAGGTATAAATATTATAGGTAGGATGTTATAGCTAGCTATGTACACAGAGATGATGTGCTGCCCGGCTATGTATCGTTATTATTGTCACACTTCCCTGCTAATATGCTTTAACAATTCCATTTAGTATACATTTATAATAAACATATTTTGGCTCAACCCAGTGTACTCAGTAATCACAAATTGTTTATTTTTTCGATTTGTCTTTTCAGATTCATATTAGTATTGTAGGCTTATCATTCCTTGAAAAATATTTAGTAGGTGTAGTGTTGCTCTCTTCTCTAAGAAAATAGATTTAAGGTTCTTAAAATTGTTCTTATTCTCTTTGGAATTAACTTCACAGAGCAAGATTAGGCCTCTAACAACTATTTTGATAATGACAGTGTTAAACTTGTAAGGTTATGTTGTCCGGGTTATCCTCAAAAAAATAAAACAAAGTCATTTATTAGTTGTAAGGCCGTCTGTATATATTTAAAACTTTCTTAACTTCCTTAGGCCATCTGGTTAAGTTATTGGGGTAAATCGATGTAGTATTAAACATTCTAAGGGAGTGCATTGAAACAACATGTGACTTGAAACAAATCGTGACTGGTTTATTCTTCTACAATTCTCTTAGCTTTTAAAGGAATCATCCCCCCCCCAAAAAAAAAAAAAAAAAACTATTATTATTTCATTAAAGTGCACAGTTTTCTTTATAAAAAATTTATTGCTCTCTTACAGTAGATTGCTTAAATTTGGAAACTCAAGAAGTATAATACAGAAAAGTGTTAATACTATCAGATTTGTCTAAGAAGAGCACCCTAATTAAAAAAAAATTATTTTCACATAAGTTGTTGATCTTTGCTTTTAGGTACAAACAAATTACAATACCCATAGTTATACCTGACATGGAATAACAATCTGACAATACTTATAGAAATAATATTACTGGCAGTACTTAGCTATAGAAATACTACTTATTGACAGAACAGTTTGTGAATTTAAAAAGCAACAACAACAGTAACATTCTTACATGCCATAATGTTTTAAAAAATGAAGGTTCGAGGGTTCTTATGTGTAAGCATGCTTTTACCTTGGATGATTGCAATGCTCTTACTACGATTTGTTAAATATATAACATGAAGACCAGTATTCAGCCGAATACCATCAACCCAACATGCTTAGGATAGCCAAGTCATAATGTTATTTAAAGATGTTTTAAAAAATAAAAGATATCTAATAACAAAGAATAAAGTGTATATATATGTCAACAACATTGGTTAAAGCTCCAACTAGCTAGCTAGTAGTAACAAATCCAAACCAATCAACCTAAGCTAGCTAAACACTAGAAAAAAATATAAACCGGCAACTTAATAAGCCCAATGGGTATAAAGTAAATGCCATTTTTTATTTCTTTTACCAAAAGTTCATAATTTGCCCATTTGACAAGTTAATTTGAGAAATAATAAAGGTAAACAAACTATATGTGCATCACTTCGCTGACAAATTAAAATTGTCTCTAAACTAACCTCGTTTTCATGTTAGTATGTCTATTCCCGGCTGTGTATTTTGCGGAATGGAAATGGATATTGAAATAGGTCTATTAGAAATCTTTTTATTGTACCCAAAAATATTGTTTATATCAGAAAGTAGTTAAAATTATTCTTTACTTTAAACTTATTGTAAATCGAATTGTTGCTCCTAGGATATAGACATCAAAATGATAAAAATACTATGTTTTTTACGAGAAACACAAAATTTTGGCCGAAGCTCAATGTTGCTTAAGTGTCTCTTTTTAAGGCTCTACTGTTGCTCAGTTGTTGCTTGTTTTGTATGGAACTTAAATTTTACGGTATTGCTGTTTTTGAAAATTTCTTTATATTTACTCACTCTTGACCAACCTGATTACCAGGCCTGCAGACATACTTCATTAAACTTTTCATTGATTTAGGTTAATACGGTTAACAGATCTATTGATATCAATCTGTTCCGAAACGAATATGTATGTTTGAAACATCACAACGTGTTGGAAAGAACTGACAAAAGAAATCGTGAGTTTTATTCTACATTACTTGTCGTCACTCTAACTAAGGCTAAGATCCCAACGTTTCTGCACTGCTAGAGAATGCTTTAACGTGTTTTTATCATATTTCCTTTCTTCCTCGTATTCTTTTTGAAGTTATAACTAAAGTCCTGTTCAAAATTTAAAAAATGGAAATTTGTCTCTCCGGCAATTGTGTACGCTATTTTTACAATATATATATATGTATGTATTTTAAACTTGTCAACATTCCTAGTGGTTTAAAATTTGATCCAGTTAGGCGCGCACTTTTTGTTGTTCACTTCCAACAGCTTAAGTGATAAATTTCGGATAAATAGTTATCATTTTTGTTAGGTTCTCTGCTTCACTTTAAAAATGCTGCTATCAACAATTTCGTTAATTTTAATTTTTTTTGAAAAAGTGCTGACATATCCAAACTTGAATAAATAATTGGAATAAAAAAACTCACGAAAAGAAAAAAATGGCAAAGCATGACGTCATATTGCTAACAGTCACAAGTTATTTTGAAAGATAAGGAGAAAGGGAGCGGTCAGAGGGGGTCTAATTGTCGATTCTGTTACAGCGTAATGATCGGAAGTTCGTTCAAAAAAATGTGGAGACCTGATTAAGTTCTACTTTCCTCGCAGTGTAAAATATTTTGATAAGAAACTAACACGCAACTTTTCCTCCCAATTGAGCCCCAGCCCTTTGCAGCAACTCATCTATACAATTCTTCTTTTCACAATTATGCAAACATATTTCAACATTAGTGTGTGGTCTATGTAGCAGGTAATATTCCTCTTTAGACTCTCTCGCAACTACAGTGAATGCACCATGTGTGTCAGCGAGTATGTTTGTAGAGGATATCATCGGAACAAACATATTGTTACTTGTTTTGGATAATTATACGAGATACGAGAGCAAAGAATGTGCCGAATGGTATAAGAGAAAAGAAAAATTGAGAAGTTACACAGATGGATGGTGTGACCACAGACATGATGTTCATCTCAATGCTCCTGACGTAGAACGCAGTGTTCACACGAGTGAATGTCCAAACTTACGAAATATAAATCTGAAATGTTCTTATAATTATGCCATATATGTTACGTTCACGCGGAAAACAATTTACCTCTCATTCTTGTTTTGGTTTTTGGTATGTTGGAGAAAATAAAAATTAGTGGAAAGACGTTCACGCTGAAAACAATTTACCTCTCATTCTTTTTTTTGGTTTTTGGTATGTTGGAGAAAGTAAACAACAGTAGTGGAAAGACGTTCACGGGGAAAACAATTTACCTCTCATTCTTTTTTTTGGTTTTTGGTATGTTGGAGAGAGTAAACAACATTAGTGGAAAGACGTTCACACGGAAAACAATTTACCTCTCATTCTTTTTTTGGTTTTTGGTATGTTGGAGAAAGTAAACAGTAGTGGAAAGACGTTCACGGGGAAAACAATTTACCTCTCATTCTTTTTTTTGGTTTTTGGTATGTTGGAGAGAGTAAACAACATTAGTGGAAAGACGTTCACGCTGAAAACAATTTACCTCTCATTATTTTTTTGGTTTTTGGTATGTTGGAGAAAGTAAACAGTAGTGGAAAGACGTTCACGGGGAAAACAATTTACCTCTCATTCTTTTTTTTGGTTTTTGGTATGTTGGAGAGAGTAAACAGTAGTGGAAAGACGTTCACGGGGAAAACAATGTGACCATGCACTTCATGTCTTCAAACATTCAAAAATGAGTGACTATGCACTTCATACCGTCTTTGAACATTCAAGAAAGAGTGACCATGCACTTCGTGTATTTTAACGAGGGGGACGTGGTGCTTACAAGTTTAAAACTTACATTCCTGCGACCAAGCCAGTCAAAATTTTTTGCGACAAGAAAAAAACAATTTTACCACCTCGTCTCCAAGGCGTGTTAGGTTTTTATATAACTAGTCGGTGGCCGTAGAAAAATCCACGGTTTCGCCCGGTATTTTTTATACCTCATTTCGTGTGTCTCGCTACTTGCAGCATCATTTTGCGTGACAGACAGACGTATAAGGGTATTATCGACCGCCTGAAGGCGGTCACCCCAGGTTGGTCTGAAATCTCGCTTTGCAGCTAGGGTGCCATGTTGCCCACAACATTAGTCTATTGTTATGGAGATAAAAGAATTTTCACGAAATGCAAATCTCCATCATATTCGCCGTTTTTTATAGTCAATTGTACAGCACGAAAAGTTTTTTGAAATAGAAATTTCCTTTCATTGGCAAGGCATTACCAAGGTGTTCTATTCACCGTATGAACTTTTGTACTAACTTTCTAATAAGTGGCGTTCGATAAGCGGTCGCACCAGTGTTTTTACACTGCCCTAGTAATATAGACTAGTCGTTAACCCGTGGAAAAATCCACCGGGTCGCCCGTCCTTTATTTATCACATTTCGTGTTTCCGTAACACGACTTTTTTCTCGCGCACAAACAGACAGACGGAATACGGCTATTATTAAAGAGACTAGCCGGGGGGCCCGGCGTCAAAACGCCGGGTTAAGCCACAAGTAACTGTGCGGCCTGCCTTTAAACGCCCAGTGGAGCGCTTCATAAGAAACCGCAAACAGTGTCAAAGATTCAGGTGGAGCGCTTTAGTACAGGTATGCAGTATGTCGTGCATTGAGTAAAGCGCACATATCATTATAGTGTTTCGGGTGTAATGTATTTTTCAATTTAGCTGAAATAAAAACACAGTCTACAGCCCGTTGTTACCTCGTCAGCAAAAACAATTGGTCAATATTATTTTATTTTGCGAAATAAGTGTCAGTAAACGTTAACAAATTAATCGGGACACTGGACTAAGCGCTTAGTACAGGTAAACCGTGTCGCACATGCATTTAGGCTTAATACGCTTTTCCAAAAATTGTATTACAGCTTTGATTTACAAAACACAGGATACACTCGTTGAAACGGCGGGTTAAGCCACAAGTAAATGTGTTACCCGTCCTTGAATGCCCGGAGGCGTTGAAGGCATGGATGAGTAATTAATAAGAACCATCAACTGTGCCACACATTCAGGTAAAGCGCTTTAGTACAGCGATATAGTATGTAGTAAATCAAGTGAAGTGCACACAACTTTATGGTGTTTCCGGTGTAATATATTTTTCAAAAAATAACTTTCCAAAACGTAAGCTTTAATAAAAACACAGATTACAATTCGTTGTTACCCCGTCATTGCAAAAACAGCTGGCCAACGAGCTGAGCGCTTTTACAGGTAAACAATGTGACACATCCATATAGGTGTAATACCCTTTTCTGAAAAAGACGTTATCGCAATTCGGTTAAAAAAAATTCATGAAACTGCCTGTCATCATCTTGTTCAGTTAAAAAAAATACTCAGCAATTTTATTTTGCAGCATAAGTTTTCATAACAGTAATAAAAGTGGTAGCTGCCTACTGCATTTAGCATAAGAATTGTGTTGCAGCCAAACAGTGCATTTGGCTACTTTCACTTTTTAGCCAGAGGTAGCTAAGGAGCTAGCTAGATAGACACAACTTCAACATAAAAATAAATAATATTGGCTAGGATAAAAGCTGTTATACCAAACTGAATAGTAATAAATAAGGCTAGCTAGGTAGCTAGCTGGCAGTAGAATACTCTTTGAAAATTTTCGTTCCTAGCCAACCTCGTCCCCAGGGCCTGTTAGGCTTTTTATATTTGGACGGCCTGCCTAACAAGCCCTGGGGACGAGGTTGGGTGCGTTTAAGATTTGTAAATGGCTAAAAAACGTGACAATACATTTATCTTAACATGTAAAAACATACAGAAAACAAATATTACAAAAATAAAAACCTTTTCGAAGACAAAAAGTTCAAACAGACCTACAAACTTAACACCGATCACGACCACTTTCAAAAGCAAAATGGCCTTCGTCATGATGTTCCTTCGTTGGCATGTCCAGCCCGCGAAAATCTTGGATTGGTTTTTCAAAGAATCAGGCGTTTTGATTGGTATACTACGTGCGAGCGGTCAAAACAAAGTCAGTAAAGCATTTGTTTTCTTTGGCTCCTGAGCGAAAACGGCGATTGAGATCACGGGGATTATTAAAAATGGCGTATTAAAATAACGCATTTATTTTAGTCACTTAATTTATTTTTCTTAATTATGGTAAATAAATTAAAGTAATTAAATTAATTAAGGAAATAAATTAATTTCTTAAATTTATTTTAAACAACCCCCTGGTTTCTAAGAACTCGCGAAAAGATTAAAGGAATATCGGTAACCCTTTTGAACAGAGAGACAAAATACGGCATCGAAACGCGGGGTTAACCCACAAGTAATTGTTACCCGGCGTTGAACGCCACGTTGAGCGCTTAATAAAGCATTTAATCAAGCCGTAAACTGTGCCATACATCCGGGTGGAACGCTTTTGTACAAGTATACAGTAATGTCGTAAATCGCAGGTGTAATATACAGTAGACTCTCTGTAATTCGAACTCGCAGGGGACCGTAAAAAAAGTTCGAATTAGGGAGAGTTCGAATTAGGGATAGTTCATAAATTTTTGTGAAGTTGTTGGAGTGCCTCGTATTTTGTTTTCATAGACTTTTCACTGTACCGACGTTTTGCTGGAAGAGTCGCCATCTTGTTGATTAATAACAAAAATATATCCTTTGTAGTTTGAAAAGAATCCTAGACCTTCGATTTTGAAATCGAACATGTAAAACCCTGTTTACACTCGATGAAAGATTAGCAGAGGGAGATAAAATGGCTACTTTACGTAATTCGATCTTTAAAAGTTCGATTTACGGGGTGAAATGATCTAAAGGGACCGGAAATATGGTTCGAAATATAGAGGTATTCGAATTATTGAGGTTCGAATTAGGGGAAGTGAATCATGAGAGTTTGTTAAGGGATTTTGACGGGACCAGAAGATTTGTTCGAATTAAGGAGAGGTTCGAATTAGGGGAAGTCGAATTACAGAGAGTCTACTGTATATTAAAAAATATAATTTTCCTACAACTTTATCTGAAATGAAAACACAGTTTACACACCGTTGTTATCCCGTCATAGCAAAAACTATCGGCCAATATTATTTTATTTTACGTAATAAGTTTCTGTGAAAGTTAAAAAAAAATTACTTGTGACACCGGGCTGAGCGGTTAGTACAGGTAAACCGTGTCGTACATCTATATAGGCGTGATACCTTTTTGAAAAAAAACTTTGGAAACTTCAGTTTAATTAAAAACACAGAAATAGCCTGTCGCTTACCCGTCTAGCTAAAACAATCGCTCAGCCATTTTATTTCGCAGAAATAGTTTTCAGGAAAATAATAAAAGGTATAGCTGCCTAACTACATTTAGCATAAAAATTATTGCTTAAGATTATTGTTGTAGCCAAACTGCAATTGGCTACTTTCACTTTTTTAGGAAGAGGTTGCTAAAGAGCTAGCTAGATGGTCACAACCCCAACGTAAAAATAAATAATATTGGCTAGGATAAAAGCTTTTATATTAAACTGAATAACGCCCTTAAAAGAATAGGAATAAATAAGGTTAGCTAGCTGGTTTTAGGATGTTCCCTCGAAATCTACGTCTTTAGCCAAAATCTTAAAATTGGTGGTTTAAAATTTGTACGTGGCTAAAAAATATATTTACTTAACATGTGAAAACATACAGAAAACAAATATTACAAAATAGAAAGCTTTTGAAGATAAAAAGGTCAACCAAAAACCTTACTAATTTAGCATTGAACACACGACTTCCAAAATCAAAATGGCCTTTGTGTGTCTGCTTTACACGTTCCTTTGTCGGCATGTCGTGGCCGCAAAAATCTTGGATTGGTTTTTCAAAAAAGTGGGGCTTTGCAATTGACTGCTACACGCGGGCGATCAAAACATTCAGTAAAAATATATAGCATTTGGTATTTCGTGCGTATTTTAAAAATTTCGTATTTCCGTAACAGGACGCGTCTTTCGCGGACACAGATGACGGCTATTATTAAAGAGACTAGTCGTTAACCCATGGAAAAATCCACGGGCTCACCCGTCTTTTATATATCGCATTTCGTGTTTCCGTAACAGGACGCGTCTTTCGCGGAAAGACAGACAGACGACGGCTATTATTAAAGAGACTAGTCGTTAACCCGTGGAAAAATCCACGGGGTCGCCCGTCCTTTATATATTGCATTTCGTATTTCCGTAACAGGACGCGCCTTTCGCGGACACACAGACAGACGACGGCTATTATTAAAGAGATTCTAGTTAGTCATGTGACGAGTGCATTTGTAATTATTCGCCTCGCCTGGCCATTCATCTTAGGAGTGCCCAAATAATCGTCCTGCTAAATCAACAGGGCGAGTTAAATCTTTTTGGAAAACAAAAGGAGCAAGCCGGCATGTATTTGAAACTTTTCATATTTTACAGAAACCTAAAACGTAACATGATAAAAGAAAATTAATATTTTGTGTAGCTAGCTAGACTTCAAGTAAGCAAAGCAAACCAACCTCGATCCCAGGGCTGTTTTCTTTTTTGATATAAGGGACGGCGAGAAAGAAAAAGACCCTGACACCGGCTGGTGGTCTTACAAAGGCCGTCCCAAAAATTGCGGCGAGTGACATTTAAATATTCTGAAGTAGCGAGTGCGCAATGTAAAACAAAATGGCGGTGCGCAATGGAGCGCTTGTTTGTTGTGGAGTTTTACTATAGCCAGCAAATGAATTTGGTAAACTTTTTAAAAACCGTGTGTTTGGTAATTTTTTTTAAAGATCTTTGTTGAGAAGTTAGGTAAGGAAGTTGAAAAGTTCTCACTTCGAAACAGAAGGCACCTGTCTTTACTTATTGTCAATAGCTTGCAAGTGGTGGTAGATGCTTTTATTAATGCTTTTAGCAATATCATGAAACAAGTAGCTAGCTAGTGTGCTGTCCCATATTGTCCGACTGTCCCATATTATCCAACTGTCCCATATTGTCGTAAAATTGGTTCCGTCCCATATTGTCGGGCGCTGTCCCATATTGTCGTGGCTCTTCTAGATAATAGGGGACGGTCATAACAGCCAGCCCCATATTGTCGTGTCTCCTCTAGACAGTACGGGACGGTCTTAACAGCTTGTCCTATATTGTTGTGGCTCTTCTAGACAATACAGGACGGTCAAAAGGCTTGTGCCATATTGTCAGGACTTTTTAATACGGGAAAAGTCCGCATAAAAATGAGATAAATTATGATAGTTACACATTTCTTCAATATATAGTCTTAGCCTTATATATGTGAACACTAAAAAAGTAAAAAAACTGAACAAAAACAAAATTACAACTGGTAGGAAATGTTATCAATGAGGGTCTTGCGAAGGGGTCCTAGTGCATTTAAAGCTCCCATTTGAGCTACGTAAGGCGTGCAAGCACAACAACCGCTCAACTAGACAACCGCCTAAGATATCAATCCTATTCTCATGCTAAACGTTAAGCAGAAAGGATCGATTCACACGCTCTACCACAAGGCCACCAGTCGGTAAATTATTGACAGTCGAAACCAGATGGTAGTTTCCGGTATATTGGTCACATTGTTGATCATTTTTCAAGGTTTCAAATCCTGTTTCCACTTGTACGCAAAACAGCAGAGGAAACTGCAGAAAGATTTGTGAATAGGTTTCTAACTGTCTTTGGATTACCAAAAATTATCCATTCAGACAATGGCAAAGAGTTTGAAAATGGTGTGACGAATTGTGTTGCTGCATTATGGCCTGGAAAAACCAAGTTCGTACAAGCTTTTGCGGTGTTAAAGACCGGCCAGTGCCATGGCTATTTCGTCTCGCCGTCCCGTTTTAAAAAAGAGACAAAGAGCCCCGGGGTAAAGGTTGCAAAGCAAACCAATGCTAATTGATTACTAAGAGAAAAACTTGAACAAAGTAGAAAAGGAAGTTCGCTAGCTTGCTAGGCTAGTTATAAAAGTTATTTTTACTTTTGTAAACAATTTTTAATGTTCCTCTAACAACCAAGCAATCTTGTGAAAGGCTTTGTGTGCACCCCAAGTTGAGATGAACTTTTAAAAAAGCAATAGAACTCAAAGAAAGTTTATTACATTATTTTTGCGCTATTGTTATCCGTGCTCTTTAAAATAGTTGACTTTTTAACATATTTTTAGAATTTCATGGTAGGAGACACGCGATTGAAGTTTTTCATTTCTGTTAAATTTACCAGTTTTTTTCCTTGCATGCAATGCTCTACACTCATTCAAATATTTTGCATTACTATTTTTTTTATCATTTATTAAAGCTTGTTGATGGTGTATACTACAATATATAATAAAGAAAGTTGACGTGACTAGTTAGGAAAATTGATCTGTATATCTCTATAATAATAAGCCAGTTCCGTCTATAAAGTAGATTTTGCACCTTGCAAGCTGTTCTTTTTTTATTTTGTGTAAGATTTGACATTTGGCATTTTGTGTAAGATTTTAAGAACATTTTTTTTTGTATATGCACTGCTGACGTCAGCAAAACATCTAAAGCACCCTATTTTTTCAATGGCCTTTTGCCTAAGTGGATTTTTCCACGGGCCTTATCGACTAGTCTATATAATAATACGCCAGTTCTGTCTGTGACTTTTGCAAAGTGGATTATATTCTTCACTATTTTCTTTGATAAAGTCTGTAAAACATCGCCCATAAAATTGTTCTGTAATTTACCAAACTTTAACGTTAAAATAGTATTGACGTCAAAGGAAAGTTAATTAAGATTAGTGAAGCCATTACACTGCACCTAAAACTTTGAGGCCAAATAACTTGGAAACGAGGTGGTGACGTCAATGATTTTTCACCGCGTGGGTAACTAGGGACCACCTGGGACCAATGTGGGTAAGTTTCCTAAAACTGGGTCCCTGAATCCGTTTCGGAATGGACGGGCTGATGACGTCATCAAAAAACCTTCAAACCCTAATATCTCTGCAACCGTTTGTCAAAAGTACATGATCCTATACATTTTCTTGATCAGCGTTTCAAGATCTATACGATGAAGGCAACAGGTATACTAATTTCTAAAAAAAAGTTTTAGGGGTTTAACGGGCCACTGCTGACGTCAGCAAAATTTTTAAACTGTGTTATATCTCATTAACCGTTCATCAAAAGCACATCATCATATACATTTTCTTGATCAGCAGTTTAAGCTCTACACAATAGAGGCAACGTGAAAACAAGATTCTATTTTTTGTGGATGGGTTGCTGACGTCATCAAAATTCAAATGACGCTTCTTTTTCATTTTTATCCTGCCTCAGTGGATTTTTCCACGGGCTTTATCGACTAGTCTCTATAATAATAAGCCAGTTCCGTGTGTCTGTAACATGCAAAGTTGATATCGTCATTTTCTTTTGATGTTGACGAAATTCTCTTTGAAGTCGCCGAAAAAATTATGTCCATTTTGCTAGCGGGTTTACTTTGTTTACATCACGTGATGAAAACGACTCAATTTGATTTGCTGAAATAAATTTAACGGCTAACTTTCGAAAAATGGTGTCCTCTCGCCACCAAAAAACCCCACAAAAGAACGATCTTGAAAGAAGTAAAATAAGTGGTTCAAAAAAGCATATTTAAAAAGAAAAAAGTCCAAGTGAAGAAGTAGAAAAGTGAAGTTGGAAGTGAAAGTGGAGCTACGTCGAGCTAGAAGTAAAGTAAATTTAGAAGTAGAAAATAAACGCCACCAAAAAAAAGCACAGAAGAACGATCCCTTTACTTTACCTTGAAAGAAAGGGAAAAAAGTGGTTTAAAAAAGCATAGCTATATATATAAAAAGAAAAGAGTCCAAGTGAAGAAGTAGAAAAGTGAAGTGAGAAGTGGAGCTAGATGTAAAGTAAAGTTAGAAGTAGAAAACAAAGGCTAGAGTTTAAAGTGGATTTTAAATCACAAATAGTAAGAAATTTGATATTTTTAGACGCTTGGTTTTTATGTCGGTGGAGCAAGCAGACTCGCATTTCCCAGGAAAAGCCACAGTTTCATATTTTACCGCGTATGTAGCCATATTTGTTTACGTTTTGTTGCATAATTCATGTGCCCTGGCGCGTAACTAATGTATTGTCCTAATATTCAAAATGCTACATAAAGCTGTTGGCTGACTAAAAAACGGAAAACTTTGGTTTGTTGAACAGTAATGTTATAGACCTTTTTGAATGTTTACATTTTCCGCGGTAAGCCCTTCTGGCTCTAACAACTGCGTGGCAGGCAGAAAGATGCGGAAGCTTGCTGAAGAAAGGTATTTTTTAGCCCATTTCTTTCTACGGAAATATTTTTGAGGCTTTAAACTATTATCGAGTGTAGATGGGTAACTTCTGACTGACATATATTCATATAAAGTCATAATGATACCTTTGTGCGAAGAAACAGACTAAAAAGGACCTCACTTCACCTAGCGCCCCCATCTTTTTGCCTGCCACACAATTGTTAAAGCCGAAAGGGCTTACCGCGGAAAATGTAAACATTCAAAATGGTCTATTAATTTTACATTACTATTGCTTCTCTTTATATGTGTTTTACTAAGCATAAATAGCTAGCTTTAGTTTTAGGTAAGTGTTCCTAGTTTAAGTATATTTAACTGGGTGTCTTAGCTACACTGTTAGCTAGCTAATGTTAACCTCCAAGTCCAGCTCCCCATCCCATATGGCTAGCTCTAACCTATGACTTCTGTTGTTATTCCTCTTTTTTAATTATCTATAGCTAACTACTATAGTTTCCAAATTTCTCTTCTTTTATGAGCACGAATTATGATGTAACAAGCTAGCTAGCTACCTACAAAATCTTTCAAAGACTTGAACTTTTGCAGGATAGTATAGTAGGATGTATTTTTTATGCCCATAGAGTATAGATGAATTCCGTTGTTTACATTTTCAGTGGTAAGCTCTTTCGGCTTTGGCATTTGCGTGGCAGGGAAAAAGATTGGGGTGCTAGGTGAAGCAAAGTAATTATCAGTTCATTTCTTCAAACGAAGGCATTCTTATGACTTTTAATGAATTCAAATAAATCAGAAGGCATAACCTACACTCGATAATAGTTTATAACCCCAACGATGTCCCCGTTAGAAGAAATCCACAGTAAAAGACCTTTCTTCACCAAATCCTAGCATCTTTTTTCCTGCCACGCAAAGCCAGAGCCAAGGAGCTTACCGCTAAAAAGTAAACAAATGACGTCACGCTGGAATTCATCTATAATTTTTTTCACATTACCTGTGCACTTTACAAGGGGGACCACATGCAATATGACAAGTGGAACGAATTTTATAGAATTTAAAGTGTGTGTGTTAAGTTATTTTTTATTGTTTTGTTTCCTCATCCTGTTAAACTTTTGTCAGCCTACATGTAAAATGCCAGGGTTTTTTACAGGGGTTTTTGACATTTGATTGGAAATTTATATACGTGGGTTTATGACTTTGGCTTAAAAAAATTTATGAGAGGATGGTATGGTTGTCAGTTCATATTGTTTGTGTTGCAAATTGCTGCTTTTTGAAATTTTGTGTAAACTTTTGTGGAAATAGACCACATGCAATATATATACTGAAAGAATAAATCTTTGTAGAATCAGACTTCACTGTAAGCTGTTGTAAAGCTTATGTCTTTATCGGTAAAAATAACAGCCATAGTTTACTAATTAAGAAAAAAATAAAACGAGTTTGAAAGTTAAAAAGTATTTATTTGTTAAGCTGTTCATACACTAAGTACATCTTCAGACTTACTATATAAACAACTTTGTCTTTATATTTCGTATTATAAACTATTGTTTGGGAGAACTAACTCTATGTGATGTAATTTTTGCTGGAAGAAAATTCCATGGTTTCACGTTTTTGTTTTTCTTGAGAATTTTACAAAATTTTGTAGGGATAAATGTTTGCTGATGATAAAAAAATTATATACTTAATGTTCTGACTGAAACTGTTTTTGTTTTTTATATTTTGTAATCTAAACGCGAGGACTGTATGCACTGAAATCACTGATTTTTTTAAATTTTGATGTGTTTCATAACCTTTTTGTAGAAGATTAATGGGTAATGGCAATATACGACATGCTGAATGAACTTATTTTTGTTGATTTAGATGTGTTTCTCAAAAACCGATCTGATTTACATTTTGTGTAAACTTTTGTTTACGCACCGTATACAATGTTTCCAAAATAATGATCTTTGTTGATTCAAGTTTATTCTTTGCTCATTGATTTTTTAACATTTAGGTTTAAAATTGTTGGTAAAGGGCAGTACGGAACTAAAAAGGAAAATTTTTGTGTTCTTAACTGGTTGATTTTTACATTTTGTGTAAATTTTTGTGGGAGAGGACGGTTACCAACCGAAATGACTGATTTTTCCAGATTTAAATTTGATGTTTTCGAAACTATGGCTTTTTCATATTTTTGTATAAGCTTTTAAGGGAAAGACAATATTTAAAATGTGTAAAATAACTTATATTTGTTGATTTGTGCTAACTCTTGCAGGCCTCCTTTTTGACATTTCAGAATAAAATACTGAGGGTTTTCAACATAATCACTTATAAGATGTACATATTTGAGATGCGTTATTTCTGACATTGTTATTATCTGTGTTGTGACTGTCGGTGTTGTAACTGTCAGTGTTCTTACTGTCGGTTTTGTGAGTATTGGTGTTGTGAGTGTCGATGTTGTGAGTGTCGTTGTTGTAACTTCTTATCAACTAGATTTTACACCTTGCAAGCTGTTCTTTTTTTATTTTGTGTAAGATTTCACATTTTGTGTAAGATTTTAAGAACATTTTTTTTTGTATATGCACTGCTGACGTCAGCAAAACATCTAAAGCAACCTATTTTTTCAATGGCCTTTTGCCTAAGTGGATTTTTCCACGGGCCTTATCTCTATAATAATACGCCAGTTCCGTCTGTCTGTCTGTGACTGTTACAAAGACGATATTTTTTATCACCCGAATGCGTGAGTTTTTCGAGTTGTTTTGTTTTGTTTACATTTGTCTCGCGACCGTTAGAAACCACGTGATACAAAATAAACAACATGATTCGCTCAAATTCGTACTTTCGAACGGGACGGCATTCGAATAGAAAGTTCCCTTGGCGTAAAAACAAACAAACATAAAAATTTCTCGACAAAGTTCTCGAAAAAAGGCGAACTAAAGAAGCGGATAAAAAATGTCTCATTTTTGAAGATCCCAGTCATAAAAAAGTGCAGATATTAAAAGCAAGAAAAGTCAAAGTGGAGAAGTAGAGTGGATTAAAAAAACATATAATTTGGAACTGGGTTACCATCGACACACAAAACAACAACAAAAGAACGGTCCCTTCGTCTTCAAAAAGTACAAAAAGTGATTCAGAGAAAGAAAATTCCAAGTGAAGAAGTAGAAGTACAAAAGTAAAGTTAGAAGCCACGAGAAGTTACTTCGAAAGTGAAGAGTGGAGCTAGAAGTAGTACAGAAAAGTTAGAAGTAGAAAATGAAAGCTTGGGTTTAAAGTCGATTTGGATTCACAAATAGTAAGAACTTTGATATTTTTAGACGTTATGTTTTTATGTCGCTAGAGCTACGTGTCAGGGAGACTCGCATTTGCCAGGAAAAAGTCACTTAAAAGCTTCAAATTCTTTATATTTTATATTTTACCGCGTTTTTTATAAAAAAGCTAGCATATTTTTTTACACTTTTTTGCATAATTAATGTTTCCCCTGGTGCGTAACTAATGTATTTGTCCTAAAATTCAAAATGCTACATAAAGCTGTTAGCTAATTTGCTGGACAAACGGAAAACTTTGGTTTGTTGAACTCACTGTTATCATTTTTACATTACTATTGTTTCTCTTTATAATGTCTTTTACTAAGCATGAATAGCTAGCTATAGACCCAGTTAAGTCTCCCCAGTTTAAGTATATTTAACTGGGTGTCTTAGCTACTGTTAGCTGATAGCTAATGTTAGTTTTAAGGCTCCATCCCAAGCTTAGCTAGCTCTAACCTATCTCTTCTTTTTTGAACACGAATTATGATGTAACAAGCTAGCTACAAAATCTTTCTTGAACTTTTAGGATGGTGTGACTCATTGTTATGCCCATAGAGTATAATTTTTTTCACATTACCTGTGAACTTTACAAGGGGACCACATGCATTATGACAAGTGGAACGAATTTTATAGAATTTAAAGTGTGTGTGTTAAGTTATTTTTTATTGTTTTGTTTCTGACATCCCGTTAAACGTTTGTCAGCCTACATGTAAAATGCCAGGTTTTTTTACAGGGGTTTTTTACATTTGATTGGAAATTTAAGTGGGTTTATGACTTTGGGTTAAAAAAAATTATGAGAGAATGGTATGGTTAAGTCAGTTTATATTGTTTGTGTTGCAAAATGCTGTTTTTTGAAATTTTGTGTAAACTTTTGTGGAAATAGACCACATGCAATATATACTGAAAGAACAAATTTTGTAGAATCAGACTTCACTGTAAGCTGTTGTATAAGCGATGTCTTTATATTTCGTAATATAAACTATTGTTGGGGAGAACTAACTGTATGTGATGTCATTTTTGCCGGAAGAAAATTCCATGGTTTCACGGTTTTGTTTTTCTTGAGAATTTTACAAAATTCTGTAGGGATAAATGTTTGCTGATGATAAAAAAATACTTATATAATGTTCTGACTGAAACTGTTTTTGTTTTTTATATTTTGTAATCTAATGGGCGAGGACTGTATACACTGAAATGACTGATTTTTCTAAATTTTGATGTGTGTTTATAACCTTTTTGTGGAAGATTAATGGTTAATGGCAATATATATACGACATGCTGAATGAAATTATTTTTGTTGATTTAGATGTGTTTCTCAAAAACCAATCTGTTTTATATTTTGTGTAAACTTTTGTTTACGAACCGTATACAATGTTTCCAAAATAATGATCTTTTTTTATTCAAGTTTATTCTTTGCTTATTGATTTTTTGACATTTAGGTTTAAAATTGTTGGTAAAGGGCAGTATGGTTCATCATACTAAAAAAGAAAATTTTTTGTGTTCTTAACTGTTTGATTTTTACATTTTGTGTAAATTTTTGTGGGAGAGGATGGTATGCAACTGAAATGACTGATTTTTGTAGATTTAAATTTGATGTTTTCCAAACTATGGCTTTTCATATTTTTGTATAAGCATTTAAGGGAAAGACAATATTTAAAATGTGTAAAGAACTTATTTTTGTTGATTTGTGCTAACTCTTGCAGGCCAACTTTTTGACATTTCGGAATAAAATACTGAGGGTTTTCAACATAATCACTTATAAGATGTACATATTTGAGATGCGTTATTTCTGACATTGTTATTATCCGTGTTGTGACTGTCGGTGTTGTAACTGTCGGTGTTCTTACTGTCGGTTTTGTGAGTATCCGTGTTGTGACTGTCGGTGTTGTAACTGTCGGTGTTCTTACTGTCGGTTTTGTGAGTATTGGTGTTGTGAGTGTCGATGTTGTGAGTGTCGTTGTTGTAACTTTTTATCAACTAGTTTTTGCACCTTGCAAGCTGTTCTTTTTTTATTTTGTGTAAGATTTGACATTTGACATTTTGTGTAAGATTTTAAGAACATTTTTTTTTTGTATATGCACTGCTGACGTCAGCAAAACATCTAAAGCAACCTATTTTTCAATGGCCTTTTGCCTAATTGGATTTTTTCCACGGGCCTTATCGGCTAGTCTCTATAATAATACAGAGACTGTGTCTGTCCGTAACAGGCAGAGTGGATGTCTTCATTTTCCTTTCATGTTGCCGAAAAATGCATGTCTAATATGTTAAATTTTCTGACGTTACTACGGCGCGACTTCAATAACACTACTTTAACGTCAATATCCTATATTAAATTAATGAAGCCATTGCAGTGCACTTAAAACTTTGAGGCCAAATAACTTGGAAACGAGGTGGTGACGTCAATGATCTTTCATCGCGTGGGTAACTAGGGACCACCTGGGACCAATTTGGGTAAGTTTCCCAAACCTGGGTCCCCGAATCCGTTTCGGAATGGACGGGTTGGTGACGTCATCAAAAAAGCTTTAAACCCCAATATCTCTGCAACCGTTTGTCAAAGACACATGATCCTATACATTTTCTTGCACAGCGTTTCAAGATCTATACGACGAGGGCAACGGGTAAACAAATTTTTAAAAAAATAATCTTTATATTTTGGCAGGTCCTTGCTGACGTCAGCAAAATTTCTAAACCTTTATAATCTTCTTAACTGTTCATCAAAAGTACATGATTCTATACATTATTTTGATCAGAGTTTCGATCTCTACACAATAGAGGCAAGGGATAAATAAATTTCCTAAAAAATATTTTTTGTGTATTGACGGGCCCTTGCAGATGTCATCAAAATTCAAGTGATGGTTCTCTTTTTCATTGTTCCCCTGCCTAAGTGGATTTCTCCACGGGCCTTATCGACTAGTTATTTATAATCCGTTTACTTGATTTGTGAGTAGTTCTTACGTAACCTTGTATGTATGCAAATATTGTTATAACAATACTTTCAATGAATTTTTTATGGAAAAGTTAGGAAAAGTCGAAAATTCATAGCATAATAAATTTTACAATATATTTTGTAATAATCTCCGCGTAATATTTTAGGGCTTCTACTCCGCTCACATCTCGCAAATATTTATACCACGAGGATAATGCTCGTAGTGTTTTATACTCAACCTCGTCCCCAGGGTCTTGTGGCCCCTGAGCCGTTATTACGGAGTGGCCAACTAACTTCATCAACAAGGCAAAATGCCCCGGGAACGAGGTTGTTTCCTGCTGACAAAAATCATTTTAGAGTAATTGGTTTTCAAAACCCACGACTTTCTCGCTATCAGATCGCAGTAATACCGTGGTTTCTCCAATTTAACGCGTGGCAATAAATAATTATTTTGGACGCTACGCGTGAAAAATTAGAGAAAGATTAATTACAAGATTTCGGCTTTCAAAGTACGCGTTAATAATTAGGGGAAAATAAATTGGACGCGCTAAATTAGAGACTTTTTGAAAATCTTTATTAACTCATGATTAACTCATGAATTCTTAATAAAAGTTTTTTTTGTTTAATTGGAACAATGTTTTATTTGGTCCATTATCATGCCGCTCAATTTTACTCCGGTATTTACCTTTACTTTCGTACAGGACAAAGAAAATGCAAAATCAGGTTGTTCTTAGTTTTGAAAACAATGAAATGAGCCTTAAAGGCTGATCTCCACTTGTTGAGATAGTTCTCGGACAAGAAAAATTTCCAACATGGGCATGCGCATTAAAATAAGTTTCCAGCATTATCCGGAAATTTTTCATGGATTGAACGGAAAACCGAAAGTTGAAAACTTTTTTAGAATTTTCCTGGAAAATTATTTTTTCCAGCCAATAAAAATGCGACAAATATTCACGTGTATAAACATTGGAGGAAATTGTAAAAAGCATTGCATTCAAGATGGCGGCTGATATAAATTAAAATTTTCATGGCCGAGTAAAATAAAGTGGAGATCAGCCCTAAGGCTGTTTTCCACTTCAAGAAATTTCTCCGCGGAACGGAACGGACAGAAACAAAACAGAACAGAAAATTTTCTGCTAGAAATTTCCACTTCATAATATTACGCACATTTCAATACAGAAAGTAAACACACTTTGCGCAATTCTCACGAAATAAAATAATCTGATTGCCTAAATAATTTTCTACCTGTCGTTTCCGTACACAACGCAAAGAAAAAGTTGAAGTCGATTGTACTTTGCTCGAAATGGCACGGACAAGAAAATTCTCGGCGCGCGTGATGTAAACATTTCAAGTACGATCCTCAGAAGCTTTTCTGTTCCTTCCCCTTCCGAAATTTTCTTTAAGTGGAAAATAGCCTTTAGGCTGTTCTTGTTTTCTTTTTCTTTTTCGACAAAATCTGAGCCTCGTCTTTTTATTAATTTGTTTTTATAAAACAAAATACGTGTATTTATTTCATCATCATTTCAGTCTTTGATTCGGAATCAGCGTAAGAGTCAAAAACAAACTGAGCATGCTCATGGAACACTTAATTTCGTGAGTATTGAAGCAGAATTTCGAAATTCAACCAAAAGGAGCTGCACGCTAGCTAATCCGGATCGTTGTTTTATAAATTATTGATACGCGCCAATTGTTTTATATACATCCTTTCACCGCTTTCTCATGTCAGTGTATTTTTAAATTCATTGGTATTAAAAGTACTTGAAGATCAGAGTGTTTTAAAGATTCTTACGATGCTTTTATTTCATTATGTTTACGCCCTGTGTTTATATTTTCATATAACATCAAGTCACTTGTTGAGACAGAAAAGAGCACGATCTGCAGTATTTCACAAGGTGTTTGAATTTACTGCTAAAAAGCTAAATATTGCACCGATAAAAGCTTTATATAACCTATGGTCAGTGGAAAATTGTTGCAACAACTGTTTAGTGACGAAGGGGTGTTTGTCTGTCAACCACGAGAGTGTTGGATCAAGGCGTTGTGAACTACTTGCAGAAGATCGGAATACAAGAGGAAAATCGGATTTTGAACCCGCAGAGTATTTCTCGTATTATGATACTGTAAGTTGGATTCAGAATTCCGCATAAATTTCTTAGTCCCTTGCTTCATGTAACTCCTCCGTTTACTGTAGTTTGCGCTAATTTATTTTCGCACAATAGCAACAAGAATATATTTTCTTTACCTTACTAAAAATAAAGTTATGCGAACATTCGGTTATTTGAAAATGCTTGTTGACGGGCCAAAAAATCCAATTGATTAAGGAAGCAAAAAATTATGGATACATGTTTTAATGACGTCATCAATGACCCGTCAAAATTTGGTAACGGTTGCCCTCATTGTGTAATGCTTAAAGTGCTGATCCAAGTAATTTATAGCCTTTTATCCACCTTAGCCTTCTTTTTAATAAAAGCAGAATTTGTGGTCTTGTTAATGTCATGTTTTTAAATAAATTGGCGCGTAATATCAAATTTGTGTTATTGTTTTGAAATAAATTTGAATGCATCGCCATCGATCAAGGCATGGTCGAATGTAAGTGGAAACCAATTTTAATAACAACGCCATCGATCGATTCGATCTACGTCGATCAATTGGCCAACATTTGATTGAGTGGAAACCCGTCAATAAAGTTATCAAATTGGACACTACTTCAAAGAAAAATAATTGCATCGCTTTGCCTGTCACAGACCAAGGAGGTTTAAAAAGAGAAGGAGATACATCTCAGCAGTTTCTATTGAAACCATCCGTTGCCGATTTGCAGGTTGCTGTATTGTTTTCAAATTCAGTTTTGTAAACAAAATTTTTTGAAATCTCGCGCGTAAATTATAAAAGTAACCGGTGCTCATTGTTATTTCTGCATAATTATAAATTATTTTTTCTAGCGGTAAAAACTCGTTTGCTTTGTATTTTGATCGTTTAAAATCAGTTTTTAAACATTTCTGGTGGTACATGCAGAAAATAAGTAAAATCAGCCGAATATGAGGGAGATTATGGTAACATAAAGATAAAAAAACAATATTAGAAAATAAAAACGCGAAGAAATAAAAGTAAATCATTGCCCAACGAAAAACGCATAATTAGAGATAGTAACGAATGATTAATATTTTCTTTTGTTCTATGAAAGAAACAATAGTCACCGAACACCGATTCTATACCGAAAATTCAATAACTTTGAAGAAAAAAATATGTACTAATATGCAACCTCTCCTGCAGTAATATTTTTTAAAAGTTTTATCAATCTTTTAACTGACGCTGTGCTAGGAGGGAACATACAGAAGCATCTACAAGATATAACATTACACCATATCTCAGGGCAACAATTTACACAATATAAGCTCCAAATACCAGCTGAATCGTTTTGCAAGTGGGGATAATAAACTTCACCAGCATTAATTCTTATAGCTCATCAGAGCCATGTGTTTTATTTATGTTCGGTATAGCTTTTAATATGTTTT
Source organism: Hydractinia echinata (assembly GCA_030067915.1). Lineage (NCBI taxonomy): Eukaryota > Metazoa > Cnidaria > Hydrozoa > Anthoathecata > Hydractiniidae > Hydractinia > Hydractinia echinata. The sequence continues at coordinate 487,584 of JASGCC010000179.1, read as the reverse complement.
TTGAAAGTTCTGCTTTGTCGTTAAAACACTCGTCTCATACTCGGCATGTAAAAATACAGCAAAAGCGGCGCAATGGATGGGTTCAAAGGAGCACGTAAACAAAAGAAATTTGAATAGAATTTAAATGGACGTTGCTGAGATGTATCTCCTTCTCTCTTTAAACCTCCTTGCACAGACAGCCAGGCAGACACAGCGTATTAAATAAGAAATTTTTCGACTTAAATTTCTGTATTCTAGTTAGCGGATTTTGCTTGCGTTAAGGTTTTTGTAGATATTACAAAAAAAGTATAATTCAAGAATTGCGTAGACTTTGACTACAACAATGCTAAGAAAACATGGGTAAAATGAAGTACAGTAGTTTATTACTATAGCGGTTGCTATGCACCTTCCGCACCACGAGTGAAAGGTAAACTGCAGTTACCAGAAATCATTAAGAACTAACGAATATAACCGATTTTTGTTACCCATAGATTGTCAGAGATTTATGCAACGGAAAGGATTCGTGTTATCCATGTTCCTGTTGGTCAGCAGAATTTTATCGTTCACCTTGCATTTGCAGAAAATGTAAGATCGTTATGTTTGGACATATAATTATTTTTTCTATTAACAGAAGAGATAAATGGAGGTTTGGCAGTGTATGAAAAATTAATAATTAGGGAGTTGGGGTAAAAGATGGAAGGTGGGAGGTGGGATTCCAAACAATGGGTGTTTTAAGGGAAAGCATGGAGGTAGAAATAGAGAAGGAGATTGAACTTATCTCAGTGCGCATTAAAATTCTATTCAAATTGTTATTGTTTCGGCATCCCATGCGCGATGTGCATTTCACTGGATATTTACAAAAAAACATTACGTAATCCTTCAGCGGGCTGTTTGTTTATATGTAAAAAAACGTGATTTTTAGAGGAGGCATGAATATTCTGAGACTGTGGTATTGTTTTCTTTCTCTGGGGAAGAGTGAGTTGTCATAATTTAAGCACTTTTAACCAGTTTTTTAACCTTCTGTTAAAGCTTCAACTAAAAAATTTGTGACCGAACTTTTTTTGCATTTCTTGACGTAAATTTGTGCTTTGAACTGAAAATAAAAAATAGAAGGTTTTGAGTGATTTGAAAGATCTAGTTCACTATGTATTCAATTTTCTTTAATACCCCAGAAAGCGCTCCGAATAATTGTGTAAGCTTTCGGGTGCTTATTTTGACTTTTCCATTATATATTTTGTCTGTTCCTCTCGTGATGTGATTACTAATCGTTCGTTCTTGTACATGAACGTCTCACCTACTTGTGAAAATTTTTGACAAGCACGGCGAAAATTCTTCTTCTTTCCTTTGTGCCCTAAAAATAAAATTTTAATTGTTTTCATAAATTTGCAGTAAAACTTAAAGAATGATTAGCTATGGATATTCCATTCCACTTTTTAGAATTAAGGTTTCAAATCATTAAGACAAAACTATAAAAATACCCCCTTCAAAATAGCAACTCATATGTTCACCTTTTTTTAAAAATAAGTCAGAACTCAAAATAAGAGTTGTCATGAAATGGGAAAGACAAACTAACCTGAGAATTCATCTGGATATTTTTTGGTTTCCAAATGTACTTTAATTTCACTAAGTGGCACATGTTGTTTGGCAGCCATTTTCAATAAGAAAACATATGTGACTATTTTGCTCACAACCACCGAACTACTCACGTGAATCAAAACAAAACAAAACATTCGAATATATTAGGAATACTGCAATGACTTCAAAATATTTTAAAGGTGAGTTTTCAATAACCAGTTTATTTTAACTCCCCTTACCTTTGGACTTCTCTTTGAAAAATAAGGGGAGTGTTTATTAACTAGGAGAGTCATTATTTACTAGGTTATTTTTACTCTAGGAGAGTTATTATTCTCTAGTTTATTTTGACCCCGGGAGTCATCTTTCACAGGGAGTTAAGATAATCTGCTACACTGGCTAATCAATTACGTAATGTTATAACTTATTAACATATCGATTGTTTTCTCGACCAATGAAATTTACTGAAACTGACACGCGTTAGAATTTGAAAAGACAACATGAATAGGTTTGCAACTGATCGCATCACGAATGATTTTAATAGAAACAAGAGTTCGATCTCCTTCTTTATTACCTCCATGGGTAAAGCCTGTAAGGGTAGTTTCCCCAAAATTGTATATTCTTGCACAACATATTGTACATATGCAACCACAACGTACGATGCATTGTGGCCTCAAAGCTTCAATAAACTAGTAGCAGATCCCTATTGAATCAACTTCAAAGAATTAAATACCTCTTTTGTTTCTTTCACATTTAAGCATTATTGAAACAAAAGTGTGAACTATTTGTATCCTTCTTGTATATAATTGTACAGAATTGTACACTAGTTACTACAATAAATTGTACAATATTGCGTGCAATATATTGTAGGAGTGGAAACTACCCTTTATAGATGCTACAGTTAAATTGTCGTTGCAATGCAACATTTTACTTCATGCTTTTCCTCAGAATATTCAGACTGCTTTCATTCCAATATAGCTACTGTTCCAGAAACCTAACGCTACAGTTTAATTTTAGTGCAGGGGAAGATGACGCAACATTCCTCTTCATGGATATCATATTTAGCCGTTAATCCGTTCGAGCTCACTTTTTATGGCATTGACGAAGAAAAGAAAGTTGTGGTGTCGCCAGGAACTTCACCATTTGATGGAACCTACACGGCCCTTATAACCATCGGATCACCAAATGACATAAAGTACCGCAAAGATGGGTTATTTTGCACAGTTGGGAACAACCGCTATGTTTATATTTGGTCAGGCTCTGAATGGACAAAAACCACTGTTTACTGCCGATCGTTTGATTGTACTAATAAACATATTCTTTTTATCGGCTATACTTCGCATATGCTGCACTTAAAACCAAACGATGACGGTAAGTTTATATTAGATAACATCTGTTCCAAATATAAAATAGCCTTCCTAATTTAATTTTCAATGTGACTACACCCTAAGCTGCAAATCCAACTTCGTCCACTTTTGTTTAGGTAGTAAACTACTGAATATGAAAATGGTCTGTTTAAGGTGGCAGTAACCCTTTTTTAGCTGTCCAAACAACTGTATTATTTACTCAATGTTTTATATATACAAATTTTCTTCACTATTTCTTGAGAATATTGACCTTAACTCATACAAAAATGATTTTAAAATATTATCTAAGTTTCTGAGCCAGCAGAAATTTCTAGTTAAAAATGTAAAATGAAGCAAGAGAGAAATTGGTTGTTGCGAGCACTTTGGGTTATGCGCAAAATGCTTACATTAATTGCCGGGGGGCGACAGCGTAGTTGAAGCGTGAGATATTTACGTCATGATATGGCAGAACAGATCTCGCAGTTTGATTTTGATTTTCACTCTTCCTATTTAAAATGTAAAGTTGGTGAAAGTCTCACATCATATTTTAATTAAATAAACGAGACAAATTTCCGTATAGATGTTATTCCGAACTAACCGTGTATAGCATAGCCGTTTGGCATCAGCTTATACAAATTTTGTTTTCTACTTCTTATAAGAATCATACATTTAGCTACTAGCGCTACAGCTTTATGTTTTATTCAGGTCTGCCATATTTTAATGCTGTGTTATTGTTGCCTACCGATAATGTGAGAGGTAGATACTTAAAACATCTGGATGACTGCATTAGCTACACCAGTGTAACAACAGGCTGTGGCTTGTGTTTTAACCCTATTTATGCCGGAACGTTTAAAGGCCTTATATTCAGGACGGAAATCAACCCGCTTTTAATATCTTGGCAACCACTTGACCTAAGCAAAGCAAATCTTATACTATGTTGAAACAGAGAAAAGAGAATGACATAAGCTACAATTGCCAAACAAAGTCAGTGGTTTAAAAAAAGTATTTTTTGTTAAAAACTGAACGTTTTGCATAAAATACAACTCATATAACTTCAGTAAAAAATGAAATAATGACTTGGTATGACGTGTTTTTAGACCAGTTTCATCGTAAACTCCCCCAAAAATTGACTCTCCAGTCATTACAAACTAGTGTAAAGGAAATCCCCGGTCATTATTATCTGGTGAATATTAACTCCCCAGTTATTTTAACCATAACGAGTTATTATTTCCTTCCAGTGGATTTTGACTCCCCTTTCGGATCAAAAAATACTTAAGGAATTAAAACATGGCAAACATTTTTATAAGCATCGCCTGTGTAAAAGCAAATTTATATATATGGGATTTTGTCTTTACAAATTTTTCTAATACTTTAATTTCCAAGTGATGCGTTATCTCTCTGAATTCAAAATACGATATGATCTTATCGCTTATAATAATACGGTGTGTCAGTGTGTTTGTGAGGGGCAATTTCGACATATATTCATTTTGCTTTGTTGTCGCCAAAAAACTTATGTCTCAAATGTTAAATTTTCTGACGTTACGGCCACGACGTCAATAACATTAATTTAACGTCAATAGCTTAATTTAAACTAGCTGATTACCCGTGGGAGAATCCACTCAATCTCTCATTAAACCGATGTAAGGGATACCAAACAAAAACATACAACACAGTAATTTGAATTTTAAAAAATTAAAATTTCAACCTCGACCCCGGGCTCTTTGTCTCCTTTATAGCAGGATGGCAAAAAGAGAAAAAAGCCCTAGGATCGAGGTTGCTCACAATTTGCATTATTTTAAAAGCAGATTGTTTATAACCGCTGAAACAAAACGTCAAAAAAAATTATGAAATAAAAATGGAAAATGTCCAAAAAAATCAAAGGCGTCTAACAACCGTTACGTAAAAAGCGAAATACGCTAAAACTATATACTTGCTTTGCCATTCCAGAAGTACACCAGGGAAAAAAAGGATACCAAACATTAAAAAAAATCCAACATTTTTCGTTAAGTCATGCAAAATCCGCTATTTGGTCTATATTGCATACGGCAACCCTTCCAAAGTTATACTCAAAATATAAGAAATTAATAGTTGAAAACACATAAAAGAGAAATATAATAAACTTGAATCATTTGATATATTATATATCTACTGAAATATTTCAATCCAAAATATTAAAAGAACAGTTTGCCTTACAGACCTAAACTTATAATCAAGAAAATCACGCATAAAATCAAAGAAGATAACAATGCAGCGTTTTCGAATTTAAGAATCGAATATATTTCAAACTATCGTAACGTAACAGATGTAAACATTGATTTAAATTTAGGTTTTAGGTTTAGGTTTATTATAACGACATCAGCACCGGGTCACACAGTCTGTAGTGTTAAAAACAGTAACAACGGAAAAAATTACTTTTTACAGTTTATATAAATTCTTCTCTATGATACACACGCTGTGTGTTTTCGTTTCAGCGTTGATGTTCTTAACCTTTTTGACAAATGCTATTCTTATTATTCTCAATATGTTCTTAGCATGACTATGGCCTGAAAATATGCAATGCCTTAATAAAATAAATCCTGCTATAAGTTACTATAGCTAGTTAATGGCGATTTCTACATGTAACGGCCCATTGCTTGGACAGAAAAAAATTCAGTTCGTTCGATATACAATAAAAAAAAGTAAACTTCTAATCAATTTTGTGCGTCATACAAATGTTCATATTTAAAACAAACTATCAAGCTTAGACGTATTTTTAGGATATTCTAAACTTCTGACCTATTTTTCAGAGTATATTCTTTACAAAATAAGTGCTTCAAGAAAATATTTTCCGGCTTAAGACACAACAACAAACTTAATATTTAAGGAAAAATTTAGCTCTGAAAGAAACGGTTAAAAAATCGTTATACACCAAAATTCATTTCTCTATCAAATAATTTAAACAACACACCTGCTTTTTCGTTCGCTTTCTCAGTTAGGTCGCTAGCTAGGGTTCTTTGAATAAAAGTCCAATCAGTTTTTTACTTCGATTACTAAATTTCGCTTCATCTCAAAGAGAACGAATTGAAAATGTATAGCTACAATTGCCTGATGCATTTCCAATAAATTCTTTTTGTGATGTTATATCATAGTACGTCTTTCTTCGTTTTAAAAAATATTTCCACAACAACAGTTTGTTTTTTACATTTTAGATTCGAATTACATTCATATTCGAATGCGATACAACCTCGGTCCCAGAACACAAAAATGGAAAATATAGAAAAACATATAAGCTTTAATCTAACCTCATGATGAGTAAACTTTGTTTGAAATAATTTTTTCAGGATTAATTTGAAAAACAGACAACCATCTTCACTTCGGTTTTCTTTTGTCAGTTGATAAACAACTTGTTTCCATGAGATACTGCGCGCACATGGTAAACCGGGGCTAAAATTAAATTTTTTTAACCGTAACGGCCGTAAACGGCGCGGTAGCATAAATGACAAATGGACCCCCTGTTTTCTCATTTGGCGGCTTACTTATTTTTTTAGTAAATTTTAGCGTACGGCCACGTCATAAGAAAGTGACCCGTGATTTCCGTGTCGTGGACTCACAGTTTTACTCACGCAAGGGAATTAATATATAAGATTAATGAAGCCATTACAATGCACTTAAATTTTGAGGCCAAATAAATTGGAAACGGGGTGGTGACGCCAGTTATTTTTCACCGCGTGGGTAACTAGGGACAACCTGAGACCAAATTGGGTAAGATTCCCAAACCTGGGTCCCCGAATCCGTTTCGGAATGAACGGGTTGATGACGTCATCAATAAACCTTTAAACCACCATATTTCCGTAACCGCTTCTCAAAATGACCCTATACATTTTCTTTATCAGCGTTTCAAGATCTATACGATGAAGGCAACAGGTATACAAATTTCAGGTATAAAAATTTTTTTGGGTTTTGAGAAATTTTTAAACCCTTATATCTCATTAACCGTTCATCAAAAGCACATGATCATATACATTTTATTGATCAGCGCTTTAATCTCTACACAATAGGGGCAATGCGTAAACAAATTTCCAAAAAAAAATTGTGTATTGACGGGTCCTTGCTGACGTCAGCAAATTTTTTAAAGGTATATATCTCCGTAACTTTTCCTAAAATGCACATGTTCATATACATTATTTTGATCTGAGTTTCAAGCTCTTCACAATAGATGTTACACGGGTTAACAAATTTTTTTGATATATATATCATTATTTTCTTCAGCAAGTCTATAAAACATCACCTATAAAATTGTTCTGTAATTTACCAAACTTTGACGTTAAAACAATATTGACGTCAAATGAATGTATATTAAGATTAGTGAAGCCATTGCAAAGCACTTTTAAATTTAAGGCTAAATAACTTGGAAACGGGTGTAAATAACTGACGTCATCTTCTACATGGGTAACTAGGGACTACCTGGGACCAAATTAGGACCAATTTCCTAGAGCTGGCTCAACCCGTCCGTTTCGGAACAGACGGGTTAATGACGTTATCAAAAAACCTTTAAATCCTTATATCCCTTCAATCGTTCGTCAGAAGCACATCATCCTATACATTTTCAGCATTTCAAGCTCTACACAATGGAGGCAACATGTAAACAAATTTCTGAAAAAATTTTTGTGCACATTGGTGCGACATTGCTGACGTCAGAAAAATTTTTGAACTCTGATATCTCCTTAACCGCTGACGAAAACCGCAATCCTATATACATAAATTTGATCAGCGTTTCATGCTCCACACAATACAGGTAACAGCTAAAAAAAATGTAAAAAATTAATTTTGTGCATCGACGGGTCATTGCTGACGTCATTAAAATTTAAATCTCCGATCTGTGTTATTTTTATTTGCCTAAGTGGATTTTATGGGCCTTATCGACTAGTATACATTATTTTGAATAGCGCTCTAAGCCCTACGCAATAATGGAAACAGGTAAACAAAATTCCAAAATAAAATGTTTGTGTATTAACGGGTGCTTGCTGACTTCATTAAAATTCCAAGGACGGTTCTCTTTTCCATTGTTCTCCTGCCTAAGTTGATTTTTCCACAGACTTTATTGACTAGCCTGCAATCAACCATATTTTGACATTTTTTTTATTTATATATTTTGATTCAGTTTTTATGAAATTTTCTAACTCAACATTTGCGTTAGATTTTCATGACACTCAATATTCACATTGTTTCGAATCCCAAGATACTCAATTGAATAAATACAATAATCAATAAAAACAGATAAATCAATGTTCGAGTATGGGGCGGCAGTTAGTTTGTAACTAGTAAATTATTATTTCAACAAAAGTACAAAAAAAACTAATAATAATGGAAGTAAATTAAATTTGAGCTTTTATCTAACATAGTAGGTTAATGAATGCGAATTAAGACAAAAATAGGATCATAAGCCAATTCATAACTGCATCTTCTATTGTTAGATACTATTATCCCATTGGCTAAAATGTGATTGACAAATATTATAAAATATGTACACCTTTTTTCATGCGCAGCCCGAGGCTCAAATCTTTCAAAAATGAGGCAACTTGTACGCAACAGTAATGCAGAAACTTCAGTCACATCTCAGTCAAAATTTTGTGTTGCTTAAAAAAAGCGTGTATGTGAAAGTACACATCCTGGCAGATCCATAAGCGGTCGCAAATTTTAACTCAACCAAGGCATTTGGCTAATAGGACGTTGGCTCTACTTCATATTGGTAGGAAAAAGTAGAAAAAAGAAAATTTATTTCGGACAAAAACATGGGTGCTCTTGTTTTGAATTATTGGAATGTTATGATAATTTTTTATTACTTTCAGCGAAAAAGCTTAGTAAAAATGACAAGATTTCGTCTTTCTTTACTAGATACCATTACAAAAGTTGCAAAAGGTGAAATTTCAAGAGTTCAAGAACATGGCAAATACTGGTACGCGATTGGAAGAAGTTGTAAATGCATCATGAGACACGAAACCATTCCCTCCCCAACTGTAAATAAATGGGAAGTTATAACAACAAATCCAGGCGCGTCAGTTGAGTTTAAAGTTGCGTTTAACGATATTATTTATTCGTTACACGAAGATCAGAATATTTACGAATGGTATGGAAGTGAGAACAGATGGGTCATGATTTATCAGGGACCTTGCCTTGATTTTGATGTTCATCATCTTATATTTTGTGTGACGTCAGATCACAAAGTTAAATCAAGTATGTTATGTAATAACTTATGCCTTTATGATGCCGTACACCAGTGTGGTCCAACCAAAGGCCCTATTATCCCCAGCTACTGGGCGTAGTTTTTGTGTGCATTTCACCTGCAAACATTTCTCACGCATTGCTATTTGCACAAGTTTGATATAGATAAAATAAGGTATCCATGCCATGATATCAAAGTTTGCCAGGTAACTGCTTGTGCATGTATATCATTTGTTTAAATGGAATTCCGTCTTTAATATGTTAGTTCACACGACGTTTGAAATAATTGTCAGCCGTATACTTAAAATAGCATGCGGAATTATACACACTTTATGGTACTTTAAGGGCAGAAACCTTCCCCTGCAGAAACTTTCGTGTTTATTGGTTATTTTCGCGACAGTTATGCCTTTTGAAATTATAAATCAGCAAAACGCGAAAGTTTTTTCACGCGAAGTCTTGGATATTTTTTAAGACGCGAAAGTTTTTTTAACCACAAAAAAATCAAAGAACTGGGAAATCTCAAAGTTAGTGATTTACTCCTTCTTTAATCATCAACTACAATGACATTTGGTGTTTTCATTCTTCCTTGGTGCTACGAACAATTCTCGGACATCCCGATTCCTTGCAACTGTAATGGATGATTACTACTATTACTACTGCTACTGCTACTGCTACTGCTACTGCTACTGCTACTGCTACTGCTACTGCTACTGCTACTGCTACTGCTACTGCTACTGCTACTGCTACTGCTACTGCTACTGCTACTGCTACTGCTACTGCTACTGCTACTGCTACTGCTACTGCTAATAATAATAATAATAATAATAATAATAATAATAATAATAATAATAATAATAATAATATAATAATAATAATAATAATAATAATAATAATAATAATAATAATAATAATAATAATAATAATAATAATAATAATAATAATAATAATAATAATAATAATAATAATAATAATAATAATAATAATAATAATAATAATAATAATAATAATAATAATAATGATAATATTTTTTGACCTCGCAAGTTTCTGCCTACGAAGGTTTCTGCCCCTAAAGTTGTTAAAGAATATCCTTCGAATTTAAAAATCATTTTAATTTTGAGAATGAGATGCAAAGAGCGTTTACTGCGCATTTAAGATTTAAAGGGGAATTAAGCCCAAATTTTTTTTCTTCGGAAATATCTTTTACAAACCCTACTTATTTTGATGGAATATAAAAAAAATTGAAATTCTTTGAATTTACATCCCTTTTCTAGCATAAAAGTTGACAACAGTAATCGCCATGTTAAAATCAAAACAATATCTGCGATGGAGATCTATGACGTATTTTACGCTCATTTCAATTTTTTGATCTCTTCATCTTTTTTAAAGTTGTTTACACAATGGTTGTAGAAATAGTACTGGGAAAGGAGAGGTGAAGAAGTCTTTTTTATGATTCCTCGACCAAACAGTAACGAATAAAAGTTGCGTTGTTTGAGATGGATAAACACCATAGGTCGCTTTTTCGTTGTTGTTATTGTTTGTTTGAAAATGCTAAGTCCCGTTATAAGTCAACAAATTCTTTAAAACCAGTGTATTTTCCATTTGGATCAGGAAATTCTTCCCTTATTTTTCGCACAACACAACCTGGAATCACCACGCGACATCCTTTTCCAAGCCTTTCATAATAATGTACCCAGGCCGTGTACTGTCGGTAACTGGTGTACCTCATTTCCATACAACGGAATCAAAGTTTATGCTATAGTGTAAACCAGGATAAAATATTCAAAAGAAATTATTCATTCATCAAAATTTCTTTGAAACAAATTGTTATTTGAGGCACATGAGCTCTCCTCTCCTTTTTTATTTGATATTCAAGGAATGACATTATTTTTATAATTAAATAATCTGCGATGGTGTGTAATTTCATAGCGCGTGGACCTGTAAGATTATAAAGCGAAAAGTGAGAAGATAAGAAGAACGTTTAATTTTTGTGTGACTATAAGAAATATGGTCTGTGAAAATATTTACGAGAAACATATTTTTTGAAGAAAGACCTACTTATTTAGTATATGTGGAGAGTTCGTTATATTTTTTCTGGTATCGTCGATGTTGTATAACATAAAATTTCAAAATCCTTGTGCATCGTAATGCACTTGTTATCATTCAACTTGTCGTTCAATAATTTGGAAAATTCTTGGCAACACTTGAATATTCTACTTCTGAAATAGGAGTGCCAGAGCAGGAGTATTTTCCATATCTCGCTGCTTCCGCTCAGCGCAAGCTTGCTTCTTCAGCGTAAGATACGTCACGATATATCAGTCTCCAGAATCAGCCGTGGCCTCAGAAAATTTAAATGGCGCTTACCGTTCGCTCATAGAAGGGGTAACTTTTATATTAAAATCAATCCAAATAATATTTATTTTTCAAAATTTTGACCAGAATTTGGGAAACGAACATAATGTTAACCGAAATAATGCTAATTAAGTTTGTGGCTTAATTCCCCTTTAAGAACGATATAGTGTAGAGAGTAGATCAAATTAACTACTGATAATGCTACAGCAGATTAATGTAGCCATTTTTTTCTATACATTTTAGATTATGGTGAATATGTACCACGACCAAACATTCACATTCCTTTCAAAACTTTCAATCACACTGATAAAACAACACCATATGGACGAGGAATGGACGAGAATGGGAAATCATCTATAAAGTTGGACTTGTCAACAAACAATATTGCTCTGGATCAATTTGGGAAAGGACATGTCTTACAAATTGGAACTATAGAAGGAATTGTGATTGGAGATTTTAATAACACACCTCTACAGTAAATTTTTTTGTCTGTTTTTCAGGGTTACCTCTAATTTTTATTTGTGTATATTTTTCTAGAAAGTAGTACAAAAATGTTTTCACTTTTTAGTTTTGTACTTACTAAGACGACGGAAAGAAATGCTAAGGTTGATTTAAGTTAACTGACAATAATTTTTTTTTTTAATTTAGTGTATTCAGGGCCGATACTTGGAAGTTTTTTTTCAGTGTCACTGTTAGACTATTACTGATTTAAAGTTAATAGTTACTATTAGCTAGCTACATATTTTTTATAACCAATTGAAAATTCGAAATCAGGCTGGAATATGCCTATAAGACCTATAAGAACACACATCAAAAGGATTCACTAAGGCTGAGCAATATGCTTAGTATTTGCTTAAATAGAAATTCTCCTATATAAGGCTGAATATGGTTAAAAGCGTTATGCTTATAAAAAGAAAAACATGTATATTACATGATGCGTGTTAAAATATTTGTCATCAGTATTGTTATCAAAAGCATGCTGATTATTTTTTCACCATATCAAATTTTTATCAAACATTAAGAAAATGCTTAAGAATGAATATTTTACGCTGGTTTAAAGTTACATAAACGAGATTGGAAAGTTAATTCTAGAAAATAAATTTTTAAACATTTTCTCTGGTGCGTTAGATCCAACCTTGGTGGGTCCTCCTAAATCGATAAATATGGCAACGTTTATTCCAATGTTGACGACCCTAACAATAATAATGACTATGACAAACCAAAATTTTTTCAAATCAAGTTAAGCCCATATGTGACTTTATTGAAAAAAATTCGTATAGTATTATTATTATTATTATTATTCCGAATATTTATACAGGATATAGGCACTTCAGTGTTGGAAACACTGTTATCAATGTGGGTCCTGTGTTCGGAATGTATATATTAAGTATACACCGGCAATACCTACCCAATTTCCCTCACATGGCATGGGTTGACCCGTAGCTGTGGTAAATATTCCCACGCTGTGGACCGAACCACGGACCTTGTGATTACAAAGCGAACTCCATAACCACAAGGCCACGCGCCACTGATTTAGTGAAATGCAACCTTTAAAATTTTAATTTAGAAATCCATTTGGGCATTCAACTCCATATTTTACATTGTCTTTATGGCTCAGAACAACACAACAATCTTATTTCTTGGAAAAAAAGGAAATCCTAACGAACCCAGCTCAGAGTGGTATGTTGTTCTTTACTCTAGACCGAACATTCCGATTTGCATTCTTTTGATCACTAGAAAATAATCTCCCCCCCTCAAAAAAAAAGTAAAAAAATCGCGCTCTTTTTTCGATCACAAGTAAAATAAAAACAGACAAGTTAAATTTTAATGGACGACAACTTGTGCTCCCTTTTTCTTATCTACCGTTGTCGAAAATAAATGCAACTACTGTTGTCTCTTTAAATAAAATGAACAAAAACTTGTTGACAAAAAGGGCAATTGATTTTACGGTTTAATTTTTTCTTTTTCTTTTTCAGTCTCTTTTGTTAAAGTCATTTGACTTTCTGAGGTCTCGGCAGTAGACGTTTCGCACTGTGAAGCGAAGAAACCTTTTGTTAAGATTTATTTTAACATTATTGCACTCATTAATTTCTACGCCTTCTGATTAGACAAATAATATTCTCTCTTTTCGATTTTGAATACGAGTTGAAATGTTTCTGCACTCACTCTCGAACAGGCAGAAAAAGAAAAGTCGTGCTGTCGTCAGCAGGAATTAGCACATTCCAAGAGTAGTCCGCATTGACAAGTGAGCTGTGACAAGTTCAAAATGCGCGACTCTAATATAGAAACAATCTATGTAATCATTTGTGGCGGCAAACTTTAAAATTAGCTGTCTTGTTTCATCATATTTTGTCCATGATTATAGATTCAGAGATGTAGATTCTTTTTAAGATTTAAAGGAAATACAATTCATCGACAATTACACGTTATACTTTGCCTTGTAGCTAAAAAATACTACCAGTAAGTTGTGGAAAATGTTTCATTAACTTATTTTTTAAGGTTTCCATTTGGCTTTGCAACCTGTTGATGACAATGTCGCAGAAGTACATGCCGTTGTCAGAGGAACCAACCAACGTGTTTACGTTAATGCGACACTGGAGAATAGATTCTACGTTTGGACGCAAATTGCTGTTTCCTGGAACAATGCTTGTATGTGTGCGTTGCATAGCTTCCGTTTCATAACAATGCTAGATAATAACACTGTTCCGACGTGTCATCTGCGTTTTTAATATTTTTAGAATATATAACTAACTTTTCTAAACGCATTTTTTGTTGGTTGCGACATTTATTGCGACAAACGCTAAAATTCGGAGAACATATACCTTTGTTTTCATTTATTGCAGGGTGGTAATTGGGTTTCAGGTTATTTAGCAATATTCAACTTATAAGTGTTTATCAAGAGAGCAGAAAATTGCATAATTAAAACTACTTTTCCATAGCTAAATGTCTACGTATCTTCATCAACGGTAATACTAGGGCGAAATCTTGCACTCTTATAGCCAATGCCTTGACATCGGTTTCTTCGCTTTCAAAGATAGCAGGAATATACATTAGTGATATCGCCATATGGTATGGTTTGATGCTAGATGAGCAAATCCTTCAGCTGTATCGATCAGGTATAGGCACTTAACCAACAAATTGTATAATTTCTACATTCACATCATTATTTCATTAGCTTTTTACACTTTACAGGGTTTATTAATGGCGGTTTTAAGCAATGTTTATAAACTACTGACGTCATTAACAGGTGGATGCCAATTATAGAAACAGAAGTGCTCACAAGGTTACCAAATAGGGTTAACTTAGGCAGCATGGTTGTCACAGCTGTTTGCTCCATCCAAAAGCATGTCGTCATTACGTGATAGATAATCTTGTGGATATACAAATTATACTGTTTTGATTGTTTTAATATTTAGAATGACTCATTGTTTCAATTTTAGATAATGCTGCACCTGGGTGGCGAAAGAAATTTAACTTTGATTTAGTGACAGAATCATCATGCGAAGAACTGAGGAGACAACGACCATACACATCTTCAGGTTATTACTGGATCAAATTGAATGAAAAAATGATAAGTGTCTACTGCGACATGATTGCTGATGGAGGTAGAATGTTTCATATACTACTAAGTAGAGCTAAATTTCACCCTTTATCAGTCAGCATTTTCACAAATATAAAAGATTTTGGGAACTTTTTTGAAACTTGTTTCTCTCAACAGGAGAATACTTGCAAACAATAAAAAACTGACGAATGGAAATCCACCTTCCTTTTTTTTTTCGTTTGGTGTTAACAATACCGCCCTTTACCCACATGGGAACAAGGCACTCGGCTCGTGGTTGTTATGTGATAATATTGCCCAGTACACTGTATATGTATACATCTTTTATCGAAAACTGGTCACAGTGGTAATGATTACAATTAATGTCTATAGTATCGACATTATAAGCAAAGACACAAAAGATATTTCTACGTCTAAGACCTGCAATATTACCATGGAATTCTGTTTGTTGTTAGTGAATATATGAAGCCATCTTGATGGTTATAATTTTTTTTAAATTAAATAGTTCAGATTTTTCAAGAATACCTTTTCATCTTCTTTACAGGTGGATGGACACAAATAACCCACGTGAATACACCCTTGAAAGTACAACACGTTAAAAATATCTATGAAATGAACCAAGCCTTCTCCAAAAACAGCGCATATACTTCTGATCACTTCCGTAGTTTAAGAACTATTCTTGATTTTAAACAATTCCGAATACGCTGCACCAAACCAGCATATCATGACAGAATTGTTGACATAGCAACAACAACGTCATCTGTCATCGATTACTTTTCGTCAGCGACGAACGAAAGACCATACGCATGCGGTGGATTCTATCCATTGGAAGAAGATAACTCGATCTTGTCTGAGAGATGTCAAGAATGGCAAGATGGAAAGTTTTCACACTCTGATCATTTATCTGCAGGTCGCCTTACTAGCAACTTAATGTATATACCCGACGTCGCAAGTGTAAATTTACATAAACGACAATGTGATGATTTGAAAGATGGTGTCGCTACCTTTGAATTCTACGTTCGTTAAAATAGGTGGCGAGTTTATTGGTATGGTTGAAACCGCAATGTAACGATCCCATCTGATTATACATAGCCTAATTCTAGCCCAATTTCACGTATATACAAAGAAAACGGACTACATTCGTGAGACATTTCCTTCAAGGTGAAACTGCGTTATTATATAACTTATTGTTTTTACAGTCTGTTAACCCAAAAGGGCGCAAATCATGTCTAGCTGCAGCAAGTATTTATGACGTCAATTTGTTTTAATTATACTTGGTAACAGTTGCGTATTAAATCTTAATAGCGTACCTCAAACAACATATACACAATCTTATATTAACGATGGAACTAAGGAAACTTTTCAGATCTTCAGAACGAGTTGAATGAACCTTTTACTTCATCGGTAAGAAAAGGTCGGCACAAAAAGGGGTTAAGAATTTTTAATCGGCAAAAATGTTAGTCGCTTGTACAAAATTTGATCAATTTGGCGACTAAATACCTTAAAAAATTAACGAAAAGCCAATTTATCTAAAATAAAAGTTGATAATAAACAATTATATGTGCAAGGTATTAAACAAATTCCCTTTTCTAAGCCAATACACCAATCCGACATGCTGGGCTACCATTTTGTATTGCGGCGCGGTCTTGAGACTGGGCGCGAAGAAGAGGTGAAAAATTAGTTGAGAGAGGAGCAAACAGAGTGAAAAGAAAGAAGAAAATGAATCATACAAAATAAATATAGCCATAAACAAACTGTTATTTTTAAAACAAAATGCCCAGCGTAAATTGTGCTGTTATTGGTTGTACGAATAGCCAGTATAAAATTCGAAAGTGGAAGAAAGAATTGTGTGATATACACAACAATGTTATCAAGGAATTATGTGGATGCGAACGACCATTTTATTTATATTGTTTTCCGAGCATTAAGAACAACAACGAGCAAAGGCAGAATTGGATTAAACTTATCAAGCGAGAAGGACATAATAAATCAAAATGGACTCCTGATTTCAGCAGCTCCTTTCACAGGCTGAACTTTATTTTCTATAGCAGCAAACACTCTTGCAACTAACTCTTCCTTCTTTCCTGTAAGTTTTAAATTACGAAGTCTTAAAAAGACTTTCAATTCTTCAACTTTCATCTTTGCTACCATATCGAAATCCATTCTTAAATATAAATATTGCTGGTTTTTGTTAGTGAATGATGTTTATACTTCGTTTGCTCAAGTTAAAATAACCTACGGCTTTGGAATTTTTCACCCCCTCATGGATCCCAGGCCTCCATATTGAACGCGGTCACGGCAGTGTCGGATTGGTGTATTTTAACTAAGCATGTAAATCTGAAAATACCCAAAATATTTAGTCAGTAGAAAATATTGGTCACTGAGCAAGAGATAAGGATAAGATATTCGTTGTCTAATGTATGTGCTCAACAACTGCTTATTTATTTCAGGGGAAATGTAATTATTACGAAGGAGGTGTGACAATTTTGTTACTAAATGTTCCTTCTATAGAGCGAAATGAGTGTTATTATTGTATTATATATCCGAGTGAATAAACGACAATGGTTAATTTTGAAAATATATTACAGGCGTCATCTTCAGTTCCAAAAAAGTGGTTAAAAATCGTAAAAGTTAAATAAATATGTCAAAAACAGTATATACTCTAATTAGAATTCTCGTGATAATATTTACATAATATGCATGTTAAAACTTGATTGTTAATTCACAGCTTCTGAACTCAATTTTAGTGTTTAATGACGGTTTGATGTCTCTGATGAATAAGGTTTGCAAAGCTAACAGATGTTGACTACCACGGTTAGTACTGGCAAGGGTTCTGACGTCAGTCACATCGTCCGGGGTTTTTCGAACATATTATGACCGGGGGGGCGGATTCCGCCCCCCCCCCCCCTCAATAACTTTTGATAGGCTTGTTCAAATTGAATCAAACTTGGCACACTTACAGTACGTCACAAATGGAACAAAATGGCGGCAATAAATTTTTGCTTGCGTCATCATATTTTCTGTGACGTCATCACAACCTTGAAATTTGTTCAAAATGCCACCATCTGCTTAAAATTCAATTACTTTAGTTCTAGGGAGAATTTTTACATTCTGTTTGAAGTTTATGAAAGCTACATAAAAGTTATTTAACATATTTTTCGGTTTTTACATGGATCGCATGAAAAGTTGCCAAAAATTGCCCGAAAATCCGTTTTTTTCCGATTTTCGGGTAAAGTCCGAAAAAATCTGGAAATCGGATTAATCACGTGTCCAAATCATGGTAAATGATTCTTCTTGATGAAACAAAGTTGTGTTGTAAGTTTCAAGTTCTAAAAGTAATCCTAGCAAGAGTTATTATATTTTCCCCATAATAAGGGTTTCATAGAGATTTTTAGGGGTACAATCGTGGTCACAATATGTTGGGACAAGACAACGAATTTCGAAGTTCGCCACCACAAGTAATTGCGTAGGCTCATTCTATATTAGATTCACACATGTTGAACTTGTCAAAGTTCACTTGTCAATGTTCAGAGTGGACAGGTTATTTGGTAAATACGAAGTTCTTAAAATGTACTAATTGTTGCTGACGTCAGCAAGGCCATTAATCACGAATTTCGGGGCCTTCGTGGTCCCCGACGCGAATTATTTCGGTGTGCGGGCGTGCTAAAGAATGTGACTAGCAACTTTTCAACGCTCTCTGCCTGACCTACTTGTGTGCAAAAGTAGCGACTTTGCAGCCTGTCGGCTGCAGAGCATTGACTATTTGACTGTTTTGTCCAAATTTGGATAATGAGTAAAAAACTGCCTTAGTCTCAATATTTTTGTCCACGATTGTAGTTTCGAGTAATAGCCAATATCAAAGCCTCTGAAAGGCATGGGACCTAAAATTTTTGCATGCATGTGTCTAATAGATAAATATTGTCAGTGCTTGTGGTGTAAAACGTAGTTTTACCAAAGTAATTTATAATACACAATACACTGAATCCTAAAGGGTTGCTAATGCCATGACCCTTCATTCTTGCTGTTAGACTGTACAATATTTAAAAATTTTTATATTTCTAATATTTTTCTATGTAAACAGTTTGCCCCGGAATGAAATACTGTTTTCGATCAATGCGCATGCTTTGGCGTCGCGAACACAAAAGATTCGGCTCTCTAAAGTTCACACCCGAAATGAAATTCAACTCGAAGTGAAACATGTAAACAGTCGCTCATGACACTGAATGCGTGTACCCTTAGGGCCATTTGATTTTCAATTTAATTGAAAATCAAAAATCAAAATTTTGGTACCAATTCATTTTTTTAAAACTTTTTTATTTTAAAATTCAAAATTCATAAACTAAAATTCAAATATTTAAAAAAAGAAAAATTGAAAATTGAAAATTGAAAATCAAAAATTGAAAATCAAAAGTTGAAAATCAAAAATCAAAAATTCAAATATTTTAAAAGAAAAAAAATTAAAAATTGAAAATTGAAAATTGAAAATCAAAAATCATTTTTTTTCCTGCAATTCTTTCGCGATCAAGTATGATGCAATGAACCAACAGGTTCTTTTTAACCAACCCACTGTACTCCTGCACAGAGTTCTTTTATTAGGAGCGTTTCATAAGAAGCTGAGATTGGTGTCCAATATTTTAAGGAAGTCATGAGACTGCCAGGCAGATATATTCTTTTTGTTACAAATATAGTTTCAAATGACTTTTGTTTGATATGCGTCAACAACATTAACAACATTAACATTAGCATTAACGACATTATCAACATTATCATTAACAACTGCTTCGTCAACTTCTTCATTTGACAATTTTTTTTTCTTACAGTTAGGTACAACACCTGAACGAAATAATTCTCTTCTTGGTCGTTTTTGTAAGAGTTCGTAACCCATGTTCAAAGTTGGATCTGGATTGGCAGCAGTGGGCACCCCATCAGCAAAATGAAATGAACACACTCTGTCACTTCCAGCAGGAGTCCATTTTGATTTATTATGTCCTTCTCGCTTGATAAGTTTAATCCAATTCTGCCTTTGCTCGTTGTTCTTAATGCTCGGAAAACAATATAAATAAAATGGTCGTTCGCATCCACATAATTCCTTGATAACATTGTTGTGTATATCACACAATTCTTTCTTCCACTTTCGAATTTTATACTGGCTATTCGTACAACCAATAACAGCACAATTTACGCTGGGCATTTTGTTTTAAAAATAACAGTTTGTTTATGGCTATATTTATTTTGTATGATTCATTTTCTTCTTTCTTTTCACTCTGTTTGCTCCTCTCTCAACTAATTTTTCACCTCTTCTTCGCGCCCAGTCTCAAGACCGCGCCGCAATACAAAATGGTAGCCCAGCATGTCGGATTGGTGTATTAAATTGAAAATCAAAATCATCCACTAATTTTATTTTTTGACTTTCAAATTGAATTGATATTCAAAAATGATTAAATCATTTTGATTTTTGATTTTCAAATTAAATTAAAAATCAAAATTAGCAACTATTTCTGATTTTCAATTTTCAATTAAATTGAAAATCAAATGGCCCTAAAGGTACACGCATTGGGTATGTCCATAAAAACCGTTCACAGGCGATAAAATTAAAGTGGAATTTCACAGGGCATTTGAAAATTAAAAATTTAAAACTCAAGAAAGATCAAAAAACACTAATTGAAAACTCAAATTCTAATTTTGCTTTTAAATTTTAAGTTTCATTACGCACGTGACGCATGGGTTAAACGTCAAACCAGTCTCCTCCCCGGGCGTCTTAGGTTCTTGTATTGTGACATAGTCAATATAAAGAAACTAAGAATCCCTAGGGCGAGATTCATATCAAACCTGTCCTTCTAGGTCAAACTTTATTACACCCGAATGTTAATCGGAAATTTACAATATTATACCAATAATAAACGCCTTTTAAAGTGTTCTATAATAGACTCTCGATGAATGTATAAAATTAAGGGACTCTGTAAATAGTTCATCTCAAACACTTCTCAGATTAGCATAAACTTTTATTTCCAGATCTGTTTGAACAAAAGAAATCCAAGAGAATAGGATTGACGCATATCAAACAAAAGTCATTTGAAACTATATTTGTAACAAAAAGAATATATCTGCCTGGCAGTCTCATGACTTCCTTAAAATATTGGACACCAATCTCAGCTTCTTATGAAACGCTCCTAATAAAAGAACTCTGTGCAGGAGTACAGTGGGTTGGTTAAAAAGAACCTGTTGGTTCATTGCATCATACTTGATCGCGAAAGAATTGCAGGAAAAAAAATGATTTTTGATTTTCAATTTTCAATTTTCAAATTTTTTTTTTTAAATATTTGAATTTTAGTTTATGAATTTTGAATTTTAAAATAAAAAGGTTTTAAAAAAATAAATTGGTACCAAATTTTGATTTTTGATTTTCAATTAAATTGAAAATCAAATGGCCCTAAGGGTACACGCATATATTATATGTTTAATCTGTATAATAATTAAAGAGAGTTTTACAGAACGAATAAAAAATTGCATCTCTACATATAACATAGGAAACATTCACACTTTAATAATCTATACAAATATATTATTATTTATCATCTATACCTTTATAAGTTATTTCTTTATTTTTTTCGTTTTTATCCTGTTATGTTATGTTATCCTGTTGTCTGTTTAACAATAACTGGACCCATAGTTCTACGAAAACACTTTACTTTAATTTTAAATAAAATATTCATGAGTTATTAATTATTCATAACGTTTAAGTGGGTGTAACCATGATTCTTGCAGGTAAAAGCAAAGGTCTTTGATTTGCTTTTTCTCGAAATAAAATTTTTAGTCGTAACGGTATATATTTTTGTAGAACACTCCCCTCCATCTTGTCGAAATTGTACGAAAACAAGTTTGTTGCGATAATTATATCTTTGGCTACAGAACTTTGCTTTTTCTAACGCAGAAAGTTAGGAAATATCGAGTTATTGATCTATCATGCTTAAAAATAGATAAATCAGTCATAAAACAGCTATTGTAACACAAAATATGCTATATTTTTGGAACCACGTGTTGTTTTGAGAGCTGAATTTTGGAGCTGAATAAGAGCTTCGCAATCATATTTTTTTCAACGAACAAAAATTTTACTGAGGGGAGTGTTCGACAAAATGAACTGGAAGGGTGAATTTTTGTATATAATTTTTTTTCTCCTTTTTTTTTTTTTTTTATACAAATACTTTATCATCACTCTAGAGATGATTTATTTGGCTTTCAGAATATATATATTTGTTAGGGTTAATATAGCGAGCAGAGGAGATATTTTAAATATGCTGAGTATGTGCCGCAGGGGGTTACCGTATCCTTAAAGCCTCTTTGAAAGGAGTAAAAATATTCTCTGGTCAGAACACCATGAATAAAGTTTATAAAGAATCTATCTGATTGATAGCTCTAGGTTAGCTACACCATAATAATATTTCTTGAAAATTTATTTAACTGAAAGTTTGCAAGCAGACCACAACAACAATCGTCTTTTCACTTTTAAAACTTCGCTGTAGTCTAATAACAAAGTGTCTTCAGATATACAGCCTGATGTTTACTTTGCGTATTGGAATCCTTTTTCAATATGAATGTGTAGCTAGCTACTGCTCCTGATATGCATGTGCAGCATTTTTCATCCACGCGCAGCAAAGAAGTGCTGCGCTGCGCGTGGATGAAAATTGCTGCACATGGCGCACACTTAAAACATGCAGCAATTTAGATTTTTGCAGCATGTTTTTGCTTTTGCAACAACAAATACACTTTTGCAGCATAATTCCCTCGTGGCATATACCCGCAACATATTTTTGTATTCGTTTGTTGATGTTTTTTTGAAAAAACATGGCGTCTGAAGGGGAAAACGTGAAGTTGAGTGATGATGAAAAGTTTCAGTTAATTGGTTTTTACAAAGATAATGAAGAACTATGGGTTACCAATCAAGGGGTGACTAGAACCCAAAGATTGTTAAAAAAAGAAGAACTTGTAGAAGAATTTGGAGGGAATTTTAAAATTGAGGTCCTTGAAAAGGTGTTTCATGGAACGCGAGCAAGCTTTTTGAGAGAGCACAAGAAACACCAGGAAGGAAATGTACCAAAGAAACCTTGGAAATTTTATGAAAAAATGTTATTCTTGAAAGAAGGACAAACCACTAAAGTTGTTTTTGACGATGAAGAACGAGAAACTTTGATCACATTTTTCAACAACAATCCAGCTTTATGGAATCATGGATTGCAAGAGTATAGAGATAGAAACATTCGACGTGCCTCGATTCAAAAATTAGTTGAAGAGTTTGATGAAAAATTTACAGAAGAGGACATTAAAAGAGAATGGAACTCTCTCTTAACACGATACAAAAGAGAGAAGAAATCTGAAATGATGTCCAAATCATCTGGTGCAGGAGCAGCTGATGTCGTCAATTCTATTCGGGAACATTATCAACAAATGTTGTTCCTGGAGTCAACACCAGAAACTGACTCTACTGTGTGTACGCTTAATGATGAAGAGGTAACACTCCCAGCTCCAAAGAAGTCAAAAATTACTCAAGAGAGTGATGCTAAAGCTGCATTGTGGACCGCCCTCGCAAAATCCTTGAGTTCTCCAGCTACCACATAACCGAAACCTGGAAGTACGCTCGAGGAACGCGCACATTTGTTTGGAAGAACAGTAGCAAATAACTTGTTACAATACGATTCCACCAGCGTAAAATACACCAAAAGGTCAACCTCGTTCCCAGGGCAATTTTTCGCTTTTTTGATATCCGAGACGGCGCGAAGAAATGACCCTGGGCCAGGCTGGTCTGTTCTGCTATCT
This sequence comes from Hydractinia echinata, assembly GCA_030067915.1. Classification (NCBI taxonomy): domain Eukaryota; kingdom Metazoa; phylum Cnidaria; class Hydrozoa; order Anthoathecata; family Hydractiniidae; genus Hydractinia; species Hydractinia echinata. Next base: position 463,767 of record JASGCC010000179.1, on the reverse strand, counting down.
GTATATAACAAGAGAAAAGTAAAGCAGAGTGAGGATTAACAGGAGCAGTCACAAAACGTCACAATCACGATCACTGCGCACGGGACAAACAAACATATACGAAACAAAACAAACAAAAAAATAAACAAATATGTGATGTATTTATGTATATAGTAGCAGCAAATTCCTTTAACCTGTAAGATGATATCATTATATATGTTATATGTTGTATGCAAGAACCTACAAACCAATCAAATTTAATATGAATTAATTGTTGATGAGAAAAGCTGATATGTTCTTTTTGATTTGAGGTATTATTTGATTCCAGTCTTTAGCAACTTGTGTTTTATCGAATAAGTACCATAAATAATAGTTTTCGTAGCAATAATGTTTAGTTGATTAATTTTTGATTTAACATCATGCTTATGAAGATTACTTCTGGGAACACAAAAGTCATTGAAAGTTTGGGGGAGCATTCCTTTTTGTTGCTCAAATGCAAATAGGCAGTTTTTTAATTTAATTAATTTATTTAGTGATAGTATTTTTTATTGGATATAAAGAGGTCCTGGAGAGTCATATTGTTTTTTAAAATGAATTAATTTAATGGCTTTATTTTGGATAGATTGGATTTTTTCTTTAAGTATGTGAGCTGTATGTCCCCAGATCTGAGAGCTGTAGTTTAAGTGGCAGTCAAAAATGGCATAGTAGACACCAAGATATGTGACGGAATTAGATGGTGAAATCTTTTGGCCATTCATTCTGAAATTTAACTTTTTTTGTAATGTGGATTTACTAGACCTAAGAATAACAATTTCTGTCTTTTTTGTATTTAAACTTATCTTGTTTGCCCTAAGCCATGTACTGAGCAGATTCAAATCCTTATTTACATTTACATTTGCATTAATTTTTTTAGAAACTTGTCACAACAAAGTAGACTTGTGTCGAAAAAATCTGATGTTTCAGTGTTGGACTCACAGTTAAGCAAATTAATATTAAAATCACCCATGATAAAAACATTCTTTTTCTCAAGAGAAAATTTTTCAAGAGTTTTAGAGAGATAAACTTCATTAAATTCTTTAATTGGTAAATTTGGGTGTTTATAGACACATCCAATTATGGTATTTTTCCCTAGTTTATTGAGAATTTCTACAAATACTGACTCAGTTTTTTTTGGGTGATACAATTTCAGGTCAGGTCTTTGTTTGAAGTTATGTTTGTCAGATATATATAGAAACGCACTCCTCCTTTTGAAGAAGTGGTTAGACAGTCAACACTAGAGAGCCCTCAATGTTGTGAAGTGAGTTTTGGGTCTTAAATCCTGTTTCAGTTATTCCAAGGAAGTCAATTGGTTTATTACAGTTTGAGATTAAGGTATAAAGTTCATCACGTTTAGTGAGGCAATGTTTAGATGCATTATAGTTAACATGTTGTTATATCCCTTAAGATTGTTGAACTCACTCAAGAAATAATATAAAGAGTTGTTGCTCATATCATTTGCTTCATTTGTGGCATCTATACCCTCAATGTCGTTGTAGAGAGATGTATTTGGGGATTGAAGGCTGTTTAGTAAACAATTTTTAGAATCAATATTTATACCTTGCATTGTCAGTTGCATAGCCTCATCTGAGATGTTCATGAGAGGCAAGTTGCTTTTGATGCATTTTATACAGCACCATGAGCAGTCATTAGTGATCAATTGTTGATAGGTTTCATCATTTAGGTAGTTGCACTTAGTATGTATCCAGGATTGACAGATGTCACATTGGATGGCACAATGATTATTTGCTACAGACTTCCACAGGGATATTTTATAGGAATTTTATACGTATATATACACAAACAGGAAAACACAGAAAAAAATACAGAGAAACAGAAAGACAGAGAAACAGAAATCGTGCTCACAGTAAAACCAAACTTTTTTTTAAACTTTTCTCCTGTTGTGAGATACGATTTGTTCCCAAAACAAAAAATTGACAGGTGAAATGGCTTAAAAGCTTTGCTCTAAATTTCAGTCTTCGCTCATGAGTGTTATATATATAGTTAGATAGATACTTATAAATAAAAAATACCTGATTCTGTAATGACAGATGCCAACAAAAATGCTCATAAAAGTAAACTAAACCGGTTGCTATCAGTAAGTCTAAGAGTTTGTTTTTAAAACTGTTCGTGTTGCACGTAGGTTTTATTTCCTGGTCTTTTGATCATCATTGTAGCGGGATATGCAATGAAAATGTTGCTGTCTGTAAATTCAGAATCGTTTTTCATTTCTTTCCTCCTCTTCATGGCATTATTTCGTCTCTCTGTAAGGCTTTTTGAGAATTTTTGTTGAACAAATATTTTTTCGGTCATCTTGGTGTTGGTTAAATTTTTTCCACAGTTTCCTGTGATTATTAAGTTTTTGACCATTTCTGATGATTTCCATGAGTTGAACTTAACCGTGATTGGTCTGGGGCCATTTCGGTTCTTTTCGGCTTCTACTGATGTTGATCCTGTCCTATAAGCACGCTCTATCATATTGAGAAAGTCACTGGCTGATAATTTATCTTCAGTGTGAACAGAGTATCGACATAACTTATTTGCTAGAATATTAGCAGTGGCATCCCAGTTTTCATTTTTAATTTCTGGGAGTTTTGAGATGATCAGGGTGGACCTACAAGATCTGTTTATTTGGTCATCTAGCTTATTTTCCAAATCCGTGATTTTATTTCCCTGAGATGAAACTGTTTCTTTAAGATTCGATATTTCATTTTCTTTTAGAGTCAATCTCTTATCAAAATCAATCATTGTCTTTGTAAGTTTCTCAAATTTACCATCTATGATTTTGGTCATGGACGTGATAAGGTCAGTTCGAAGTGTATTAATCAGAGACGGAAAACTTACTTCGGAGTCCGCATCAGTGTATTCATTTGAGGTTTGATTGTCAGCCATATCGAAAGTAATTATTATTTAAAGAAGATAATCGAAGATTGCTGTTTACATTTATATTTGATAGGTTTATTTGTCAGGCAAGCATACGAGCGAGATTTCACGCAGCCATCTTGAATCGGCAAAAACCTGCAGTACAAGAGAGACGCAGAAGCTTTATGCTAATTTTTGGATTTATTTTTCTAAAAAATAAAATATTTGGCTTTTTTAGTGTAGCAGAACGTTCGAAAGAACTTTAAAAGTATTTAGTTATGCATTTAGAGAGTGTTAAAGCAAGTTTCTGTTTTTCACAATGCAGCTGGGGCAGCTTTTTGTGCAGGTTATGCAAGGTGTGAAAAAGATTTGTTTAGGTGTGATGTTAAGGTGGTGTTAGAGTTTGGTGTGACGTTAAGGCACCACGTGCAATGTAGTAAAAACAAAATATAGTTTTTTTAACAGCTAACTTCCAACAAAACTAGTACAGTGAAGTAAAGAAGAAATATTTTTCAAGACATGGCTAGAGCAGATCTAGCTCTCAAAAACAACACAAGGTAAAATATATATATAGCTAGTTATAAAAATACATATTGTAAATTTTATACATAAACGTTTGTTTTATAACAACACCCAACTTGAAGGAAGCCTTTAAATGCTTTTAACTTTTTCAATTTAAAGTTTAAAAAAAATGTTCTTTAAATGTTCTTAACATATTCTAAAGTTGAACATCCGAAGCCATACAATATATAGTTGGTTCTTAAAAAAAACATGTATAAAATCAAAACAAGAAAGTCAATTTATTGATTCAAACTTTTTATTTTAAGATGAACGATACTGGTCCAATTACTCCAAAAAAAGTGTACAATCGGAGAGGAAACCTATGTCGACTGTGTAACAAAACAACAGACACAAACAGCCTAAAAAAAATATTTTCCAAAACTGGAAAAGAGCAAAACCTTGAAAAAAAAATATTCCATAGCTGTCATGTCACAGTCAAAGAAGATGATGACATGGGTAAAGTGATATGTCGTAACTGCGAAAAGTTTGTTGAAAAAATCTGTAACTTTCAGCTATTTTGTCAGCAAAATCAGAATAAGCAGCCAATTCCAGTCAAAAGGATGGCAAAATCATCACCAAGTAACTCTCAGCCCCCTTTGAAAAAAAATATAACAGGAAAAACTGAAGCAAAAAAGCAGCTTTGTTTCAAACAGCCATTACAAGACATAACAAATATTAAAAAAACAAACACCGAAAAGCGATACACAGCATGCAGATGACATTTCTGTATATGCAAGAAATTATGATACCAAAGTAACAACATCTATTAATCAATTGCAAGAAAATAAAATTTTGGCATCCTTAAAAACAAAGCAACCTCTTGCTATTGCAAATGCAATGTTCAAAGAGTGTCCAAACATTGTTTTGGCAATAAAAAGAAAAATATTAGACCAAATTAGTTTGTCCATCTCCAAACTGTGTGTCAGAAAAGGAACTCCATCAAAGTTGAAAAATACAACCTTTTCTGGCTTGACAGAATTCGACTTTACACCAATTTGGAATGAGATCAAAAGTTCACATCCTCTCCTTATTGATTTTTTCGATGCCATAACTGGAAGAGTGGACAATGGAAGTGTAGGTGTTAAAATCAATTACTGCTTCATTTATTCTATCCTGATGAATATGAGATGGCCTACTGCAACGTGTAAACACCATTTTACTAATTGAAGGTGGATGTAGTAAAAAGGTAGTCTATTTAATTTTTAGTGTGTATATATGTATCTACAAATTTTGCCTTGCTAATTTTCTATCTTTGGTGGAGTTCCTACATTTTTTTTCGTAGTTTGCTTATTTTTCAGTATAATATATATATATAAATATTTACGAAGAAATAAAAAGAATAAAATATAGAAAGAAATAAAGCTATGTTCCTATAGCTAACATATCAACAAATAAAATATTCCTAAAAATACTTTTCTTTTTCTAAAACAACACTCAACAATATAGTATATTTACATATTATGTATGTGTAAGAACCCATCTCAATTTTAAACTGCATAAACTTTTATTTAGCTTCAAGATCGTTTCAATAAAATGGGTATTTGTCTTTCACACTCATCTAAGGACATATTACTGCAGTTGATTGGTGATCACTTTTCTGATCAAGCAGTTGTAAAATTAAAAGAAGGAAAGGTGTTAAGAGGGACTGGCGACAACTGGGATCTAAGAATCTTGAAGGGACAAATGAGAAAAGAGAATTGCAACTTAGACTTGCATTTATTTGCATCCAATCTCATTGAAAACAGAGTTTCGTTCACACATCTACCAAATGACGTCCCTAAAGGTGATATTAGTTCACTATCACGCAAATTCTCCCTTAGCCATATTGAATGGGCAAAGTATAGAGAGTCATCGAAAGGGTAGAATAATTGTTGAATTCTTTCCCAAATTCAACTTTTTCAAAAAAATTTTGCCAGATCATATTCATCATGCCTATAGCCAGGAAATGAAAGAAAAGTCAACAATAATATCTCTCCCAATAATTGATGCTAACAAAGCCAGCTATTCAGACTGTGTCAAGATTTTAAGGCAATATGAGAGCTGGATTGCAGAATTATACCACAAGGCTGGGATATTAGATGAATTACCTGAAGCTGACAACCCACCAGTTCCTAATGGACCAGCACAAGCAGGACAAACATACGCTCATACAAATTTTACAGAAAACGATCCAATGAAGGATATGAAGATAATGTTTGGAGGAGATCAACTGACAAGGGTTAGATTTGCTGGAGCCAAAGATTTATTGAAAGGAACACATACACCAACTGATCGATTGGAACACTGTTCTCCTTTCAAAATTGGTATGTGGCATGCAAAAGCTTCACTTCTCCAGTACTCATACCACCTGTTATATCGTTCCAATTCGATATATCAACAAGGAACACTGAAATATTTCCGTGAAAATTATAATAGGAAAAACGCAACACCAGATAAAGTATTGGACTCCTACGTGGGGAGTGAAGAGCTATTTCTTAATGTTGGAAGAGCATTTATTGTCGCAGCGTTATGTCAATTCTTTGGAATGTCATCCTTGGATGAGAAACCAATAAATCACCAATTCCAAACTAATATAGTACATGCCAGTGATGAAATCAAATCAGAATACTTTTACAACACCTTAGAAATATTTCTGGACATTTACCTCCTACAGAAAGTTCAATATGTTGATAGCTCAGATGATTTGGTGAAGAACTATGGCTTGTGCATAGTATTTCTTACTATACTGATTTTGCAATTAAAAGATACTGCCAAGGAAGGAGATGGAAATAGAAATTTGATAAATCAGAAAATCTTACTTAGTGTATTTAAATCACTTGGTCAGTACAGCAAATATGCAGTTGAGATGTTTGTGAGCATATCACAGATGGAATGTGTATTAACACCAAGACTTGCAGAAGAATTCAAGTGTTTTTTTTTTTTTTAATTGGCGAGGCGGTCCAGGACACAACATTGAGGATGATTTGGCACAAGAGATTGCAAACAAGTTAGGGAAGAAGATAGTCCAACGAATGGGTCCAAATAAAACTGTGAATTCCATCAGCAAAATATGTAAGGCAGTCAGTGGATTGAAGCAAATTCTGGAAAATTTTGATGACATCTCCTGTACTGTAAATTAAATCAAATAACTTAGTTGAGTAAGTGTCATTCCAAATACCATAGTCAATGAAATCTTCTTCATTTTTTATATATTCCATTTTTTGAACAACCATATTTGCCAAGTTGTTACTCAAAGCAGGGCAGTCATAAAAAGAATCGTGTGTATTGATTTGAAAATCCTTTATAATTGTGTTTATTTCTGTTATCAATTTTTGCACATTCATATCTTCTGGCTTTTTTCTATACTTAATTTTTGGTTGTTCCACTGAAACAGATTCGCCAGTCACAGCATTACAGTTGCTACAACAGTATTATTGTTTCACAGGTTTGGAACCGAAATATGACAAAATCATGTTTCGTAGGCATTTTGTATCTTCTTTACAATATTCCTTCATGTGATCTTCAACATTTTGATTTTTCGCCAAGTCTGAATTATTAAAATATAACAGGGCACATGCAGGTAAACCAGTCCTGCCAGCTCTACCAAATTCTTGCATATAACATTCCAAATTTGTGGGGGGCTTGATATGAATCACATTTTCAATGCCTGGGGCATCAACTCCCATTCCCAATGCTGTTGTGGCAAAAATAACTCTAATGCGAGACATAGGAGAAGATATTTTTTTCATTATACCTGTTTTTATTCTTTTTGTGGCTGGAGCATGATATTGTTGGAATAGCCGTGCTTCTGGTATATGTGCCGTTCCATTAAATGAATTTTTAATGATCTGTTCGAACAATTTATATGCGTAACCACAATACTTTAACTTCATGTATATGATAGTCATGGGGTAGTTCTGTCGTTTGTAGTCCAATTCATTTGTAATTGGAACAAGAATTTGATCATAAGATTTTAGACCATAGCTATTGCTCAACCGCACTTCCTTACTGATAAAAACATTTGCCCTGTTTGGTGAGACTGTTATAACTTTAACTTTTTGAAGACATAAATTTTTTTTCAAACTCTCTATGGCTGCGCTGGAGGAGCTGTGACCAACATCAAGCTGTTAGGAAAAATTGCTCGCATGGTACTCAGCTCCATATAGTCTGTGCGGAATTCTTTACCCCTGCAAAAAGGGAAAAATTGTTCACAATCAATTTCTATAGCTACATTTTCCATAGTTTTTTTATATACATAGCTATACATAATCTTTCTAATCTATATATTTATAATATTTATAATATAGTTGCAAATGAACTTTATTTTACGTATAGAGTATTTTATTTAGCTAGCTATATATCTTAGATTTTGTTTCATGTCACAAAAAGTTAAGAAAACCACTTTTTTGTCTGTTGTTTTGTCTGTTGCTTTTTTTATCTAGGCATCAATTTTCTTATAAGCTTTTTTCTTATAAAAAAATGTGTATAGCTAGCTATAATACTTTGAATTGATACTTTATAGGGCTAAACAGAACTATCAAATAAACACATACCACATTTTTCAATGCAATGTGCCTCATCTATGACACAGGCAACTACGTTTTTCTGATATACATCACTTTTCATTAATGCACGTCCACTTTTACTTAGAACAGCTTCAGGATGACAGAATAAAAGTTCGCATTTTCCTTTAACAATTAGTTCTGGTATTGTATATTCTTCTTTAGTTTCATCAAGTTCGTTTTTGGTTGGCAAATAAACTATTTGAAATAAACGATGTTTCATTTTTTATAAGCACCCAAGTTGGAATATTTCTCCTGCTTAAAATTTCAACTTGGTTTTCAATTATTGAGTTCAAAGGTGTAACAACAATCACAATATTTGACACATCTTTTACAGGTATTAAATCTGGTAATAAGTGAATTAACAGTGATTTTCCATAGCCTGTAGGCAACACTACAATCATATTTTCTCCAAGCAAAAAACTCTCGAAACATTTAACTTGTTTCGGCTTTAATAAGAAAGATGCATAGTCATAACATGAAAAACCAAACTGAATTCTTTTAAATAAAAATAAAACTTTCTCCATCACCATTCCGTATTTCTTTTCGATCAGATCAACATTGTTTTGCATAAATTATAGTAATACGTTGTTCTCGCCGGTCCGCATGCAATTCTTAACAAAATGACTAAAATTTGAATAAATTAAAAATCAGCACGAATCGTGCTGATTTTAACCAGCCTGGCCCAGGGTAATTTCTTCGCGCCGTCTAGGATATCAAAAAAGCGAAAAATTGCCCTGGGAACGAGGTTGACCAAAAGGTTTTCTTCTGAATAAAAACTTAATTCGAATATGAGTTCAACTACATTTAATTCTTTATATTTTGCTTCATTTATCTTCTAATGTTGTGAACAACTTTCTTGTGCTGTACGAGCACGCCAGGGATCGGCCATTTTTGTTTATGTTTAAACATGGTTTTAGATAAAACACGAATAAAACAACCTCGACAGGTTGTTTTATTAAAACTGGCTTCATTAAAACAGATTTTACTGTGGTATGAACGGGTATATATAAAACATGGTTTTTTAAAACCACATTAAAACATGTTTTAACTTTAAGTGTGAATGGGGTATTAATTTAAGATGGACTGTTTTTAAACACTTTCAGCCTCAAATGTTCTTATTTTTGTTTTTCCGAAAAATGCGGAAATAAATGGTCGGATTTACGAATGATGATTTTGCAGAATTGAAAGAAATATTAGATGTTGAAGTGATCTTATTGAAAAAACATACATGTATACTAGTAAAAAGAAAGAAAAACTGTTCGGAAATAATTGTTTCTTGGTAATTCTAATTTTTTTCATTTCAAGAAATTAAAACTTCCTATCCTTCTTTAGCATAAGCAAGAAAGCTGGGTAGCTTTTGAACTGTGGTACTACTGGTCAGCATTAAAAAAATGATATTTGGTAGAATTTTCCGTACGAGTTCTCCCAAATCTGAAAACTGTGGAGCATGCGCATTAGCTAAGCCTTCGTTACAATTCTGCTTTCTGTTGTCGTTAGCAGTACCTTGTGTCGCAGAGAAATGTTCCATGGATAGGCTATGACCGTGCAGCCAAGGAAACATCGAGGAACAATGAAAGCGCGGAGGGGCGACTTGGATTTGGAATTAGAAATTTCTATTTATACAGTTATATTCCAGTTGTTTAATAAGTAATTTTTAACGCGATGGGAAAATTCATAAAAATTTCAAGTTTAAGAATTGCTGATAAACTATCTCCCACAAAAGTTTATTCGATAGAAGTATAAAAGAAAATACTATATTTTGAACATAATGGAAATGAAAATAAAATGATGTATATGACTGTGTGAAGGTCTTTTAACACGAGCGTCAATTGTCTGGTATTGAACAAAATAAAAACGGCAAAATCATCTGTCGATTAGCTAAATAAACATACTGCACTAAAATATTGCAAGTTTTCATATAAACTTGGATAATCAGCTAAATCATGAATTTCTCTAAATTTGACAATAATTGCAGTGCCATCAGGATTAGATAATCCTTGCTTATATCGACTATGGAAATCTACAAACCAAACACTGTAATTGTACAATTGAAAATCCTTTGACTATGAATAGAATGCCATCATTGTTGTGTTGACACAAGTAAAGTTTTGCAATCAAGTTTGGTTTACAATCAGAGCCGCTGTGCAAAAATCAAAAATCGTTCAAAAGAAATGTTATGGTGATGTCTTGTGACTCTACTCGTATTGACAAAGGAAGCTCAGGGAACGATAAAATGATGTAGTATTCTCACTATTGTACAATAAATCACCTTTCTCAAAAACATATTGTAGATCATCTTAATTCCAACGACTAATGCTTTTAAAAACCAAAAAGCATACATTAAATAAAGGTATGCAAGAGCTTGAATACCCCTTGTAGGACCAAATTGAAGATCTCTTTAGTGAAATGAACCTTGAAGAATTTTTAAATAATTTAAGGACTAGGATTTGATTCATCATCACCTGCAGGTAACAGCAAAAAATCGAAAAAAAACATAGGTTTGTACAGAACATATGACAAAATCGAACAATGCTGATCATGGCTGCATGGATGCTAGGCAAAATGTAATAGAAAATATTCCACCATTGCATGAAAAAGCAGAATTATTTGATTTACCTCAACACAAACAAACAAACAAACACACACACCAAACAGCACAACAGCACACGATGTTTTAAAATGACTGAGCTGAGAGAGCCACGAGAAAATCAAGAGCCACGATGTTGATACAGCCAGATCGATTGCGTATTGCGATAAATTGGGCCACAGTGCGTTAGTATTTAAGTCATCCAATCAATTCATATGATTGAACAATTAAAAAACTATTCGTCAAAACGCCAGTTTAAGCCACAAGTAACTGTGTGACCCAGTGTTGAATGCCACGTTGAGCGCTTAATTAAGCTGTAAACTGTGCCACACATCCAGATGGAGCTCTTTAGTACAGGTATACAGTATGTCGTAAATCAAGTGAAGCGCACACACCATTATAGTGTTTCAGATATTTTTTAAAAAATAACTTTCCTGCAATTTTTGCTGAAATAAAAAAAACTGTTTACAACTCGTTGTTATCCCTTCTTAACGAAGACGGTCGACCATCCTTTTTTCTTTCTCGAAATATGTTCCCGGCAAAAGTACAAAAATGTAATGTAATGTAATGTCACACATCCACATCGGATGTGTGACATTATACTTTATTGCAACTTTTGTTTAAATAAAAACACAGGAAACAGGCCGTTGTTACCCGTCCAGCTAAAACAATCACTCTGCAATTTCATTTTGCAGAATAATTTTTTACGGCTGTAATAAAAAGTGTGCTACCTTTTTGGTGTAGTCAAAATGCATTTAGCTACTTTCACTTTTTAGCCAAGATGTAATAAACAGCTTGATTTCTAGCTAGATAGCCAGAAACTCAAACATAAAAATGAATAATTTTGGCCAGGATAAAAAGCTCTTATATCAAACTGATTAAAAACTTGAAATAATAGCAATAATTTAGGCCAGCTAGGTAGATAGAGTTGGGCTTAAGCATGTTCCCTCGAAATCTACGTTTGTAGCCAAAATCTTGAAATCGGTCTGTTTAAGATTTAAACATGGCTAGAAAGCGTGAAAAGCACAATGCAAAGCTTTTAGAAAAGAAAAAGGTCAAGAAACGACCTACAATTTTTCAAAATGCCCACCATTACATTAGATCGTCCATCAAGCACGCCGCCATCGCTAAAACTTGTACTCAAAAAAATAATACAAAGGATAACCATGACAACTTCGTAACAACGGCGTGAGTGATGGCAGGTATGTTGAACGCTGAAAGGATTGGGAAAAAGCTCGCGAGCAGCGTTTCAAAAAAAAACGCAGCCGAAACTAGAAACTTGGTACCCCAGTTAATAAAGGTAACCGTCGTTGACAATTGAAGAATTACGTAAGGGAGCGAAGCACCCGCATTGTAATTCAGATTTTATAAAAAAAATCGAGGAAAGATATACAGTAGACGCCCGGTAACTCGAACACCGGTAACTTTATTAGCTCGAACTATTTTCTACGATCCCTTCTTAGACATTTCTTAATACTTCCTTATAAAAACTACTCGTTAACTCGAACCCCGGATAACTCGAACATTCGTTTTCTCGAGCTATTTTTTGGCCCCCGCCCCCCTTAAATTAATTTCTTCGGATAACTCGAACTTTTTAGTGTCTAAGTAGAAAATAAATGTTCGAAAAATGAATACTGGTGTGTAACGTAGCCAGAAATTTCGAAAAGGCTGTTCTTAAATGGTTCTCTTTACAAAGTAGCCAAAACTTTCCCTTTGATGGTAATATGATAAAAGAGAAGGCTCTTCAATTTGTTGAAAGTTTTGATCTTACAAATTTTAAAGCCATCAGATGGATGGCTGGAGAAGTTAAAAAAAAAGATTAGAAAATAAATACATTCTTGCAAGTAACAAAAGTTACTTCCTTCCTTTTTTAAATTATAAGTTCTGTTTTTTTAAATGTCCACCATACACGTTTTCCTGACAGTTGGATAATGCAAGACGCTTGCATGCCATCGCCATCTCCAAGATTTACTGTGTTTACAGTAATAGTGATAACGTATTTTCCATAGGGATCGGCACGTAGAAAATAAAAAAATTTTTAGTAAACTTTCAGTTTTTCCCTAACGGCAAATGGCCAATCACTTTTCAATTCTTCTTAACAGCGACAGCATTTTTGTCCACAGAGTTGTCAGGTTCAATTTCGCCAAAAACTTTTTCTTGAAGCACTGGGTTCCAAACACTTTTATAGATATGGAACCCTTTAACGTAAGAAACGATGTCAGTCGAAGTCACAAGTACTAATGGGATATCTTCAGTCTCTTTAATATCTTTTCCCATAAATTCCATATTGAACCAAGCGATTCATTTAATACTGTGCTTACAAAAAACTAAAAACGTCAACTCAGTAGAGCAGTGGCGTGGTATCAAACGTTCGAAGAAGAAATAAGGATAAAATAAAAAAAAATGAACATTGGAAATTTCCAAGCTTCTGACGGCTGGTTAGATCGCTGGAAGAAACGATATAACGTGTCATTTAAAACAGTTTCTGGTAAATGAAATGCATGTACTAATGAAATGGACGCACCTTGGGAACAAACTACACCACCAACTATCTTGTCCAACTATGAGCTCAACCAAATTTATAACGCCGACGAATTTGGCTTGTTTTATCGTGTTCAACCAACAAAGTCCCTACATCTAAAGAATGAAAAGTGTGTTGGTGGTAAACACAGCAAGCTACGTCTGACAGGATTGGCAGCGGCTAATGCAGTTGGGCAGAAGTTACCCATGTTTGTAAGTGGTAGGTATAAGAACCCTCGATGTTTCAAACATATAAAGCACTTTCCATGTCGGTATCGTCTCAAAAAGAAAAGTTGGATGGACAGCGTATTATTTGAGAAATAGGTTCGTGAAATTGATAGACGCTTTACAAATGAAGGACGAAAAATTGTTCTATTAGTTGATAATTGCCCAGCCCACCCATCCATTGATAACCTCGTATCTATTGAGTTAATATTTCTGCCCCCCTAACACCACCTTAAAGCTTCAGCCGATGGACCAGGGTGTAATTTGATCACTAAAAGCCCACTATAAGACGATTCAATTCAAGACGCAGGAAATGTGCAACGCTGCAGTTGAGAGATATCTCTATATGCTCAAGCATGTTCCAGAACATCTAAAAACACAGGAAATGTGTGATAGAGAAGTTGAGGACGACCCATCTATGATCGAGTATGTTCCGGACTGGTTTATTACTCAGAATATATGTAGCAGGGTTGGTTTTGAGTCTGAATTACTCGATGCCTATCGTCAGCGGAAAGCACAAAAGGTTAGAATTAAAAATGAACTACTTCCATCAACATGGTATCCCGACAGAGCTATTGACTGGTGCTTTTCAGAGGATGAAAAAAATGAACTTGAAAAGTTGTGGAAAAAATATATATAATAAATGAGTACTAAACAGAAATCATCATTCGAAATATTTCAAGATATAGTGGGATCTATTATTGGGATTTATCTCCTAATGATGGCCGCGGCCCTCATATTAGAAAATGAAGAACTAAAGGGTAGAGTTCGTAATTTGGAAGAGAGGAAGATTGAAGAAAAGGTTAGGGTTCGTGATTTAGAAGAGTAATGAAACTATATATATAGGATTTTATATTTCTTTGTGGAAACATAAGATAAAAGATGAAAGAACAATGCGATGATTGTGAATACTTAATACATACGATAAATGTAAATGCGAGAGAAAACTTATGGTGAAAGGTAGCAAAATTTTATGTTGGTCCTGTTATCAGGAATATATCTTATATAACGGTTGTATTTGTACATGCTGCTTGAACCAAAAATAAAAATAAAATATTGATAAAATATTTTCTTATAAATAAAATAGCATGTTGAAATTTGGAAACAAAATTATTAAATCAAAAGAATTTTACAGTAATGTAACACCTAGTGATTCAATTCCAGCAAACAAAGGTAAAGACGATAGATTCGTGATTGGATATCATGACCAAGATGGCAACCTATCACCATTACTGATAAAAACCCCTAAAAATATCTACTCCTGGGGTATCTCTCAATACAGTGAGAATTCTGCGTTCACCATGTCGTTTGATCTTGGTGACTACCCTGGTTAGAAAAATACGCTGAGATCTTGAAGACAGTGGAGGTTTTGGAGGGACATTACTTCACCAACATAAGTGTGGAGAAAGATCGATATATAAATCCAAAATTGAAGGAGTGGGAAGGTAAAATTAGAAACAATTTCCATAAGAAAAAGATACCCCAGGAATCTTGTGAATGTACGGCAATCATCAAGATAGGGAGCATTTATAGACAAGGGTCCAACTACTACGCGCAGATCTACCTTGAGGAATGTAAATACAACACAGTTGAAAGGTATGGCGCTTGCTACCTTAGTGGATCCTCGGACGACGAGAGTTTTAGTGAATAATAGTTTATATAGTTGATAAGAACTATATGAAAATAAATGAATACGAACGCACTTCGAAAAGAAGCCAAATTGATGAAAATTCCTCGTTATTCTACAATGAATAAAGACGATTTTGTTGAAGCAATCCGTAAAATCAGGTACAGGGACATTTCAACGCAAACGGATGGTCCCTATTGCAAACCCTGTGTTGAAATTGCATACGAGAAAAATCTTCAAAAATATTTGCAGCAACTCACTGAAAAATCACGATGTATGACTGAATTCATAACCACTAATAACTCCATTTTCTACCGTTTTCGATATGAGATCAACGATAGAATTCAACTTTGATACGGCAAGTATTCTAATACTTTCATGCTTCTGTGATTTTAAATTCAGCCTCCTGAAAGCATTTCTCAGATCAGATTGTCCAAGCCCCATAGATATCGAGATGCCTGCCATGGCAATGCTTAGGGGGACCCCCAAACCGGTTGTTAATGCTGCAATTCCAATACCTGTAGTAATGACATTTACGCTGAGCAGTCCATGGTCACAATAGCGAACCCATGTACCATGCATCTTTTTGCAAGTCTATCCCGTTCTTTAATCTCCCTGCGTAAACACTGTTCAATTTCGTCAATCTTTTTTAACCTATAGACTTGACTTTCATCCTGGATAGTATCGTCCTCTGGTGCACTTGGTGATAAGGTCGGAAATAATTTCATATTATCCATCTTCTTTTATTATTATATTATTATATTATTCTATAAGTATATGCATCGTGATTCCTGTAAAAGATACGTTTTTGTCAGGGTGATATTCGTCACTCAGCATGAACTCGAGTCTGTCTGTCGATCCTTTCAGAGGAAGATAGGTCGGAGTCTCGAAATTCCATGTAAGCATATCTCCCAAAGCATTTAACTCTTTGGTGGGCAGCATTAATTATCTTCATCAATCTGAGGGCAAACAAGTCTCAACCGAATGTAAACATCGGTCTTGTAGTATCCATCATAGTCGCCTTTCATATAATACTTCCCACCAGCTGCTGGATCGGGTAAACCCATGAGCTCTTGCCGTGGTCTATTAATAACGACTGCAAAACCATCATTCACACGGAGCTTGCAGAGTCCATTTTTCAACACAAAGATCTTAGCCTTTCCTTCAGCTTGGTTATTAATAATAGCTGCCAGATCCTCGATTTTATACAAAGCGTTCATTATCCGATTAACGATCCGATTAACTTTCTGATCAGGTCCCACCTTCCAAATGGTGAA
This sequence comes from Hydractinia echinata, assembly GCA_030067915.1. NCBI lineage: Eukaryota > Metazoa > Cnidaria > Hydrozoa > Anthoathecata > Hydractiniidae > Hydractinia > Hydractinia echinata. The sequence continues at coordinate 447,549 of JASGCC010000179.1, read as the reverse complement.
ATCATTTTTACTAAAAATATTCAACCACGTAGGTCGAATACTGATATTCTAGGTATTTGTCAAAAAACGTAGGTTTGTTGATATCTGTGATATACAATTGTTTCATGTTTCTTTGTAGAAGAAAAGATGAATATTTACTCATACAACCCCAAAGCAAAATACAAATCAAACAGGGGAGAATGGCCTCTGGGTATAACAAATCTTGAACATCAGGATCTGTATGTATCGACAGAGTCACATATCCCTGTAGTATTCCCAGAGTTTAGCAAGTATCCCATCAAAGTTCCAACGACTCACCTTAACGATCCCGTTCGAATTGGATGGGATGGGCAAGCATTGGATTACTGGAACAACCAGGTTAATTTTGCAGCTCATTGCGCGACAACAGTAGATGGTAGGAGGTTCTCATTACATAGTTTTGGGGTACAGGTGTAAACCCCACGCTTATCTCGAGCTCCCCCGACACCGCCCGCTTTACTACGTAAAATCATGTGTATATTTTGTGTAAACCGCCTCGCTTCTCTCGAGCTCCCCCGACACCCCATCTGCGCATGCGCAAAAATCTAACAAATCTGACGGCATCCGACAAAATCTGCGCATGCGTAAAAATTCAACGACAACCGACTTCATCCGACAGAATCTGACGAAGTCATCGTTTTCGGGGACATAGCGCATGCGCAAGTGGAGTAAGGGAAATCCAAAAATGTGTCAATTTCTGTCCGTAGGTTTTAAAAATCCAGCTCAAAAATCTATATTAAAGATGAACACAAGAACCGTTAAAGAATTGCGTGAAATTGCAAAGAGCTGCAGTTTGACTTGTTACTCTAGGCTAGTCAAGGCTGATCTTATCTCCTTATTGGAAGCACCTTGGGAAATGTACAACAGAGCTGTTGAAGAGAATATTTTGCTGATAAAATATGTCCCAAATCGGTTTATTACTCAGGATATGTGCGCCAGAGCTGTTGAAGTGGCTCCCCCGTGCATCAAGTATTTCCCGAAACATCTCAAGACTAGGGAAATGTGTAGCAAAGCAGTTGAATATAATGTCAATATGCTCAAATATGTTCCGGACTGGTTTGTTACTCAGGATATGTGTAGGAGGGTTGGGATTGAGTCTGAATTAGTGGATGCCTATCGGCAGCGGAGAGCACAGAAGGTTAAAATTAAAAATGAATTGATGCCATTGGCATGGCATCCATCTCGATATTGGGATTGGTGCTTTTCAGAGGATGAAAAACAACTCATCTCAAAATTGTGGCAGCAATCGTGATTGGGAAATACCCTAATTCAAAAAATTTCTTGATAAATAAAATTTTAATAAAAGAGACATGAGTTGGTTTAAAAACGTTCCAGATTGTTTCAAGACACAGGAAATGTGTAATATTGCGGTTATGGATGAAACCTGGATGATCAAGTATGTTCCAGATCATTTCAAGACACAGGAAATGTGTAATAATGCTGTTATGGAGGATCCCTATACGCTCCAATTTTTTTCCGGGCCATCTACAAACACAGGATATGTGGAACAAAGCAGTTGAAGAGGATCCCTATGTAATCATGCATGCTCCAGACCAATTCAAGACGCAGGAAATGTGCAATGAGGTAGTTATGGAGGATCCCTATACGCTCCAATTTGTTCCGGACTGGTTTGTTACTCAGGACATGTGGAATAAAGCAGTTGAAGAGGATCCCTATATAATCAAGTATGCTCCAGATCGATTCAAGACCAAGGAAATGTGCGGCGGGGCCATTGAAGAAAAACCATATATGCTCCAATTTGTTCCGGATCGATTCAAGACGCTGGAAATGTGCATCAGGGCCGTAGCGTGGCACCCCGAATTGATCAAGCATTATCCGGATCGATTCAAGATAATTTGTGGGTGGTGTATTGAAAAAAAAAAAAAAAATAAGCCGTGGATGGTGTATTTAAAAAAAAAATATATATAATAAATGAGGCAACAACAATCAACACTCGACATGTTTATAGGGACGGCAATCACAATATTTATAACTGGCATTGGTATATCTCTACCGCTTATGGCCATAGCTCTCGTACATGAAAGCGAAAGAGAGAAGGAAAATGATTTTTTGGTTAAAGATTTGGAGGATAGGGTTCGTTATTTAGAAGAGTGATGATGCAGCAGGATTTTATATTTGTTGTGAGAAATATAAAATAAAACGATGAAAGAACAATGCGATGATTGTGAATGTATACTTGATGAATATAAGTGTAAATGTGGGAGAAAACTTGTGGTGAAATGTAAAATTTTATGTTGGCGTTGTTATCAGGAATATACTTTATATAACGGTGGTATTTGTAAGTGTTTGACCAAACAATAAAAAGTATTGATCAAATTTTTTCTTATAAAATAAAAGAGCATGTTGAAATTTGGAGACAAAATTATTAAATCAAAAGAATTTTACAGTAATGTAACACCGTACAATATCGAAGAAGTGAAAATTGAAAACCTAGTGGTGAGTGATTCCATACCAGCAAACAAAGGTAAAGATGAACGATTCATGCTTGGATATCATGACCAAGACGGCAACCTATCCCGTTACTGATAAAACCCCTAAAAAAATCTACTCTCAGGGTGTCTCTCAATATAGTCAAAATTCCGCGTTCACCATGTCGTTTGATCTTGGTGAGTATCCTGAGTGGTTGAGTAAATACGACGAGATCTTAAAAAAATTGGAGTGGGAAAGTGGGGCTTACTTCACCAACATAGGTGTGAAGAAAGATCGTTATATCAACCCCAAATTGAAGGAATGGGAAGATAAAATTAGAACAAATTTTCATAAGAAAAAGATACCCGAGGAATCTTGTGAATGTACAGCAATCATTAAAATAGGAAGTATTTATAAGCAAGGGTCCAACTATTACATACAAACCTACTTGGAAGAATGCAAATATAAAGAGGTTGAAAGGTATGGCGCTAATTATTTGAGTGAGTCCGATGATGAGGAGGGGTACGATACGGCCTATTAAGGTAGTTGACTAACTGTGTTATTATAAATGACACAGTTAAAGGAGCTGAGGAAACAAGCTAAGGAGCAAGGTATAAAGGGTTATTCAGGGTTGAATAAGCCAGTACCGAAGAAACTACGTAAAAATCAAGTAAGTGTTTTAACTCAGACTGATTCTCCGCCATGTAACGAGTGCAGACTTCTGGCTTTAGTTACACACTTGAGCTTCAAAGCTAAAGCAGAGCAGCGCAAGGTGATCTACGATGGTGATATAAAGATCGATGTAGAGACAGGTGAGGTGCTAGGATACGAGGTTGACTATGGTAGATAATGATTTGGAACTTGTTCCGCGTTGAATGGTTAAGCCATCACAAATCCCGGAAGGAATACTTTGGTGGATCTTCATAGGCTATGTGACATTGACAGGTGGGGTATTGGAAGTACGGGCGATTTGCTGTAAAAAATTGTGCTTTCCTTGTTTCCTACCTTCAGCTAAGATGGCTTCATGTTGCTCGGCAGTGATGGTCTCTACAACACGCTTTGATTTTAGTCGAAACTGCTCTTTCAAATTACGGTAGTGTTCAACTTCTTTAAGGATGAAATGATATTCCTCATGCGAGATGCGATAGTCTCCTACTGCTTTTGAGATGAGGCTCGAGATGGAGTCTAACTTGGCCTCAGCCAGAGTCCTAATCTTGTCATGTTTCTTGGCTTTCGAGTCAAAGATTTTTTGCACTTTATGCACGGCAGCTGAAGAGAGTCCAAGGATGATTCCAGCTGAAGCCAGAGCAATACTCACTGGAATTCCAACTCCTGTAGTGAAGGTTACGACTGAAGCGACTTCGAGGACAGTGATTGCGGTGACTACCGAAATGTCACTAATTGTAGCTGTAGTTGCACGACGCTTGCATCGCTTGGTAAGGTTGTCTCTATAGCTCACTTCTGATCGTAGAAACTTTTCGATCTCTTCAATCTTTTTTAATCTATAGGCCTGACTTTCATCCTGCATAGTATCGTCCTCAGGCGCACTTGGCGGTAAGGTTGAGTATAATTTCATAGTATTCATGTTCTTTTATTATATTATTCTATAAGCAACTGCATCGTTAGTCCTGTAAAAGCAAAAAAATTTTCAGGGTAATATTGATCGGTAAGCATGAACTCGAGCCTATCCGTCGACCCTTTCAAAGGAAGGTATACTGGTGTGTCAAAATTCCATGTAAGCATATCTCCCCAATTATCTAACTCTTTGGTGGGCAGCAAAGCAAGAATTTTTGATTTTTTACCATTAAACAAGCAATCATCCTCATCTAGCTGGGGGCATATAAGGCGTAGTTCATGATATATGTCAGTTTTGTAGTATCCATCATAGTCGCCTTTCATATAATACTTTCCACCAGCTGGATCAGGTAAACCCATGAGCTCTTGCAATGTTCTGTTAATAACGACCGTAAAACCATCATTTACACGGAGCCTGCAGAGGCCACTTTTCAACACAAAAGCCTTTCCTTCAGCTTGGTTATTAATAATAGCTGCCAGGTCTTCGATTTTATATAAACCGTTCATGATTTCAATCCGGGTAACCTTCTGATCGGGTCCCACTTTTCTAATCGTGAATTCATTATTACTAAATAGGTTCAACCACGTACCTCGGATGCTGATCGATTTTAGAGCGATTCTCGTGCACTGCCCGAGGTAATCATCAAAAATAGTCGGGTTAACAATATTAGTAATAAATAGTTGCTTCATGTTTCTTATAATAAGAAAGATGAATATCTATTCCTTTAACCCCAAAGCAAAATACAAATCAAACAGGGGGAATGGCCTCTGGGTATCACGAATCTTGAACATCAAGATCTGTACATGCTGGCGCAGTCTGCGACTCTATCGATAGAGTCGCATATCCCTGTAGTATTCCCAGAGTTTAGCAAGTATCCCATCAAAATTCCAACGACTCACCTTAACGATCCCGTTCGAATTAGATGGGATGGGCAAGCATTGGATTACTGGAATATTCAGGTTAATTTGGCAGCTCATTGCGCAACGACAGCACTAGGCATATCTGCCAAACATATGAAAGGATCCTTACCCCTTGTAAACTCTATCTTTCAATTTCACGTCTACTATCACATGCGCCGTATACTAGGAAGAATGAAGGTGCCCATGCCTTTTGACGATGGGTTTAGTCAATACAAAAATCCTTATTCGACATCTGGATTTGCGCAAGTATGTCGCGAGTACGGTGCAGATCCTCACGGTCTGTATAAATTTAAAGCAGTAGGTGCTTCACTAACCAACGGTGAATGGTGGCCACAAGTTGATGGGGATTACGCAAAGTTTATCATGCCAACAAGCCAGGGTCTTACAGCAGAAGGCTTAACAAAGCTTAGTGAAAGTGTTCGTGTATATGTGGTCTTGATACTTGGGTCGCAGGCGGAAGCAAAAGCATCCTTGCTCGGTCCTGGTGCAGACAACTATACAGCGAGACAAATTCTACTACAAAAGTTTGAAAGTATGGTGCTTCGGGGAGAAAATGTAGGGCAAGGTATAACACGTTTCCAAAACGTGCTCTAATACGCTAAAAACCCCAGTCAATTTTGCTATTATGCCCAGCGTGTACATGTTATCATCAGACATGAATCTTCGTATTGGTAAAATTGAGGGGTATAATAATAATGTCTTGATTGCACCTGCAATGGTAAACATTGTGATTCAAACTGATCTTAACAAGATGAAGAAGCCTATTGAGAAACCGACGACCCCAAGGCCAACGAAGCGTCTTACACAGGCAAGGCATTTTGTGGTGAGTCACACAACGTCAGAAGGTGTGCCAGCACACACAATAGCAGCAGAGCAACATGCAGATAAAAAGGCTGTACTAATCACGACCGGAGTAGCGGTTATTGTTGGTTATATCTGGTTCAGGTAAGAGGTCAAATTTTTGTAAAGTATCAACCTCACAAAACAACACAAAACAACACAAAACAACACAAAACAACATAGAAAGTAAATGCACGCGCTGTAAACACTCTTTATCTTTAGACAATTTCCGGGTCAAAGAGAATGGACAACTGACAAAGATGTGCATCAGTGCTTGAATTTTAAAAAAGCATCACAGGAACGTACAAGGTGCCCGCATAATAAGCGAAGATATAGATGCAGAAAATGTAAAGGTGGAAGCATCTGCGACCTATTTGCGACCCCGCCGGACATCTCGCTCATGTTGTTCGAACCCGAACTCGCCAGGCCCTATATAAAAACAAGGAGCTTAGTTCTCAAGAGTATCTTGGATGTGACATAAGCACACTGCGAGCTCATATAACCTCTCAGTTCACGGAAGGAATGTCTTGGGAAAACTATGGCAAGTGGCATATCGATCACAAGATCCCTATCAAGTATCAAGAAGATGGAGAAGCTCCAGCGCTTGAGGAAGTAACTAGAAGGCTGCATTATACCAATACCCAGCCTATGTGGGCAGGTGAAAATATGTCGAAGGGAAACCGTTACATATCTGAATAGTCTAGTGTGTTTGATCGGCAAACAAGACTCTACCTACTGGATCTACGATCTTTTGCCTCTCTTCCCAACATATGCTACAACAATAGCAACAGCACCAGCAATTGCCATGTATAGGTGTTTAGCCATAAATTCAACAACTTTTGCCGCCACTCGAAAAAAGAAGGATACTACCGTACCAATGATACCAGGAAGAGCCGCACCAGCTTTCTCTGCCAGATACTTTAAAAATTTTCCAAGCCTCTCCAGTTGTTTTTGAACAAACCCTTTACTGGCGCTACCACCACTTCCCGCCGCCGCAGCACCCGCTGTTCCCCCTGTAACTGCCAGCACAATGGTGGATATGAGTAAACCAACAGCGGAAACAATGCTTGCTATAGTAATCCCCTGCTCTTTGAATAAAATCTTAAGTTTTTCAGCGAGTGTCTTGTCATCTCCTGCGATTTTCATCAGCATGTCTTTAATATTTGTAAGTTGACCTTGAATCTCGGATGATAGTAAACCATGCGCTTCTTGTACAGCTTCTTTTTGATCCCGCAGATTTTCAATATCTTCCTTGGCCTTTGCAATATCTGTGTTCCAAGTATCTATCTGCTCCTCAGACATCCCAAGCAGTGCTTTCTTCCCCTCAAGCCTCTTCACCTTGGCCTCTGCGTTAGCAATCTCACTATCATAATAAATCACTTTACTTTACAATAGTTTCAAGTTCCCCTTTACGGTTTGAAGTTCAAGGTTGAGCCCTTTTCTTTCACGTTCGGTAAAAACTTCGCTGCCAAAGGAAGTCTCCGCCATGAGGCTCTTCGCTTCATCCACAACATTCTCGATTAATGGCGTCATTTCTATAAAATCCACCTTTTTTTTAGCACGCGCCTTCTTTTTGATATCATCTATTTTATTAGCGAGTCCTTAAACCACTTCCATTTTATTGGGCGTAGTAGTATACTTGTTATAACCTAGCTGCCTTACAAGGTCTACCTTTAGGCCCTTCGCTATTTCCTTCCCTGTTCGGAATTCCCCGTTGTCCTTATACACAAGATTGGTTTTATTTTTACCATTAAAGATAAGCCGACCTCCTTTCAGTTTAAAACCATCATAATGTCTCGCATCTGGTAGCATCTTCGACCTTTTAAGCCGTTCCTCCTGAGTTAGATCGCTACCCTCCTGCATCTCTATTTCTTCAGGTGCTTGCGTCGAGCTGGTACCAGGCTGGGCAAGGTCGTCAGGTCTACTAAATCTAACATCAGTATCATCTGGAATATTTTCCTTTGGTGTAAAATCGTCTCCTTCATATGTTGGATTATCCATTTTATTTTAAAGAAAAACAACTAATAATAAACTTTTTCGGAAAGACACTTGACCCCTACGCAGAACTTAAAACAATGTTCGGAATTAAAGGCAAACGGACGAGTGTGAGAGTTAGCCATGTCCCATCTACAATCAATCAGAATGAGGACTTGTATGTAGACGTACCCAATATGGGACAGAATGATGTTATTTTTCCTGGAAGTCTTCGGTTAATATTTGATCTGGAGCTAACTGGTACAAATACGAAGCGTACTATCGTGAACAATATCGGTAAGAGCTGGTGCAGAATCTGAGAATCGTATTAAATGGTAACGAAATTCAAAGTATCAACGACTACAGGGTCCTAGCGGTTTATAGGGACCTGTGGCTATCAAAATTTGAACATGAAAATAACTTGATTGAAGAGGGGATTAATCCAAATGATGGTACTATCCGTGCCCTACAAGTGAAAGCGAGCGATTATGCAGGTAATATCGAAGAAAAAGCGATTGCCGCAGCCTACGGAAATACGTTCTGTATTCTTCTTGGAAAAATGTTTGAACTGACTAGGGACCTGCCTTTTTACCAACCTGGATTACACGACAGGTTACAATTCGTTCTCCATTTTGCATCGTATTCAGATGTGATCAAAGATGCAGGTACGGCGGCCTCGGGATCTACTGCGGCAAAACCAGCGGATGCTACTTATAGGATTACCAATATTACACTAGAGTTTGGAAAGGTCAATCATGAGGGTCTAGCGAGTGCGATGGTATCACGGTACAATCTCATAGCACTACCTTTTGAGCGAGTACTTCGAAGCAAAGTTATTACAATGAAAAAAGAGGATACCAGCTATAATCTCCAAATTGATACACCGGCAAAGAGTTTAAAAGGTGTCCTATTGTTGTTCATAGACCCCTCAAAAGTTAAAGCTTACTCCGGGGCGAACGAGGTGTTCCATAATCCAAAGATTGAAAAAATATCAATCACTGTCGAAGGAGAGACCAATGAATTATACTCACATGCCATGCTTGGAAAGGATCATTTTAAGCAACTTGTGAATTTATTCGGTAGTCATGACTCTGACATTACTATTGGTCAGTTCATGACCGAGAGATACGCACTTTTGTTGATTAAAGATCATCTCCTGATCATATGCTGCACGGTTCGGGAAGACCTCTTCAACGCTTGAGTGACGGTATCACTTTACACATGACAAAGAAGGCCGACGGAACTGGAGATATCCGCTGTTACGTCTATTTGCTGAGCGACGCTCAATTAAATATCACAGGAGGGCGATTTCATAGCATAGAATATTGAAGTACGCTTGAAGTCGCAGATCGCTTTCAAATAAATCACTCTAGATATAGTGAAAGAGCCCCATACGGCGATATTTTCAGGCCCGACTAGTTGGGGGGAAATACAACGTGTTCTAGATCTTCTGGAAGATGAATACAAGAAGCATTTTGACAATATCATTATCCTCTGCCCTACTATACGATGGAATAGCACGTACCTTGAGAGATGCTCGCTTTGGAAAGATGACTATGTGTTTCTGATTAATCCCGAGGATAAACGTTTTGAATCGATTGAAAAACTATCATCGCTGCTAGCTGGCGAAGATACTCTGTTCATTATCGATGATGTGATAGCAGATGAATCTCTCGATAAAAAAAGACAACCTTTGCTTGAGCTAGCGATCTCGGGAAGGCATCGAAAGCATAGTCTCTGGCTGTTAACACAATCCTATACCGCTTTACCGAAAAATCTTCGAAGGCAGAAAAAGCAGTTGTTCCTCTGGTATCCGCACGAACGTTCAGATATGAAGCTTATTAATGGCGAAACCAATATGATCAATGATAGTGATTGGGAAGAGATCAAGACTCAACTGGAAAAATCAAAACATGCGTGCTTGTATGTAAGACTTGAACACCCTAGGAATTATAAAATTCTGGATTAATTGTTTTATGGATCGATTTGGTCCACAAAAAGAGTCGCAGACCGCGCTAGCACGGCGGTACATTTATTTAAAAAATATGTTGTTGTTAATTTATTTATTGTCGGTTAAAATATGTACAAAAAATACAATAGCTCTAATTAAAGTGCTAATCCAAACCGACATATAGACAGAAATATAAATACTATAAAAATAAAGTAAGTTTAAGTGATATCAAAAGAAAAACAAATAACATATTTATGTTATTGTGAACAGACATCACAAGAACAATGCTGGCCATTCCAAAATTTTATCATTTTCTTAAAAATATTCAAAGATTCTGCTGTTTTCATATGATTGGGTAATTTATTCCATATATTTGGACCTAAGGAAGTTAAACTTTTAGTTCCGAAACTTCTGGTATTTATTCTTGGAACCTTGAGATTATTGACATTTTGTGATCTGACAGATCTTTCACTTTGTTGGAAATCGAAAATGTCATGAATGTATGAAGGGTTAAGGCTATGCAAAGATTTGTAAATTTCTGTACATAGCGATTTAAGCCTGTAAACACTCATGAAATTCCTTCCAGATTTTAAAAGCAGTTCCTCGTATGTACTATCAGAGTCGTCAAATAAAAAACGCAAAGCCCTTTTTTGTATTCTTTTAACTTTTAACAAAGATTTAGTAGATGAAAAATGCCACACTAATGGACAATAGTTAAAGTTGGAAAGTACAAAACTTTGAACAAGAGCAACCTTTGCTTTGTAAGTCAGAAAAGTATCTAGCCTAACTAATGCATTCAATTGTGCCGATGACTTTTTGATAAGTTCAGAAATGTGAAGATCAAAGTTTAATCTGTTGTCAATAGTCACACCCAACAACTTTACGCTATTTTCTGTTTTGATTGTTTTATCGCCAATTGTTAAATCTATGTCACAATTATTATTTTTGTTCCGTGTGATTATAATGGATTGAAATTTTCCAGGATTAGCTATCATTTTGTTATATTTCAGCCACTCTAAAGCTGTGTTTGATTCACTTTCTAACAGTTTTATTAAGTTTGTAATCGAGTTAGAGTAAGCGGAAAGGGAATTGTCATCAGCATAATTGAGAACACTAGCTTTTTTAATAAAATAAATAAAGTCGTTAATAAAAATATTGAAAAGAATAGGTCCTAGAATCGACCCTTGCGGTACACCAGATAAAATTAATTGAAACAAGCTCAAACTGTTATTTATTCGAGTAGCTTGTTTTCTATCCAAAAGGTAAGACAATATGAAAAGTAGAGATTCATTACTAAAACCATAAGCACTCAGTTTAGCCAGAAGTAAATCATGTGGAACACAGTCAAAAGCCTTTGACAGATCCATTAAAACTGCACCTACTACATAGTTTTTATCTAATTTGTCTTTCCACTCTTCGAGTAACCTAATAAGAACATGTTGTGTACCATATGACGTTCTGTAAGCCGATAAAAATTCTGACAGTTTAAATTCAATATATGTAACAATTTGAGACTTAATTACTCTTTCATAGAATTTAGAAAATATATTCAACACACTAACTGGCCTATAGTTGCTCACACTAAACTTATCTTTTCCTCCTTTTTCTAATGGAGACAAAATAGCTCTTTTAGCTCCGTCTGGGAAAACAGAAAGATGAATGCTGCTGTTTATTGCATTTGTTATGGGTTTAATCAAATAAGGCTTTGACAATTTAACCATTTTTGCTGTAATTTTGTCTTCCCCAGAAGCCACGCCCACTTTGATGTCACTAAAAAGTTTAGAGACTTCTGATTCACTCACTTCTTTAAAATAAAATAAATCATCATTTTGTCACTAGGATGGGAATTTTTGATTTCAACAATACTCGGATGATTTTTAAATTTTTCTTTTATATTATTGATAACTGTGAGCCTGCTTGCCAATCTCTTGTTGTTTAAGTGATCTGGTTTAATTCCACTACATTTTTCAACAATATTTATATACTCGTTGTTAAAAACTTCAACAAGTTCACTATCATCCGTTATTATCTTATCATTACGAACAATCATTATTTTCTTGTTACCTGTTCCAGACTTATTCGTAATGAAAGGTTTAACTGTTTTCCAAAAAGTTTTATTAGTTATTATTCCATTTTCCATTACGTTGTTAAAATGATCTCTTATCGCTTTTCGTCTCAAATTAACGCATTTGTTTCTTTGCTTTCTATACTTGGTGTTATTTTCCTTCGTTTTATTTTTATTAAAATTATTTTTTAGACGGGATCTTGAATAAATCGCTTTTCGTAATTCTTTATTCATAAAAGGAGCCTCGTTTCCGCGCACAAATTTAGTTTTTAATGGCGCGTGCTTGTCAATGACTTTTCGAAATATAAATACAAGTTCTTCGTAGTTTTTATTGGGATCTGTTTGATCACATTTAAAATCGACCATACTTAACTCTTCAAGAAAACTTTGCTCGTTAAAATTTTTAAAACACCTATATGATATCTCTTTTGCCTTAAGTCTAACTAAATGAGTCCTCATAAACGTGGATATCATATGGTGATGGTCACTCAGACCAGTTTCATAAGACAAAGAGTTTTGAAACCTATTTGTTAAAAATATATCTAGTAATGACGAGCGCGTACTTGTAAAGCACGTTTTTCCTTTAATTAGATTTTTCAGGTTATATGTATCGCAAAGAGTAGTTAAATCACCAAAGCCTTTTATACTTTTATCGTCACAATCAATATTCATGTCACCCATAACAACTACATTGTCATAAGATCTAAAAGCTAAGTCAAGAGAGCATTCAAGTTCAGCAAAAAATCGACCTATATTTGAAGGGTCAGGTGGTCTATATACACTAAAAATAGCCCATTTTTTGTTTCTGATTGTTAGTTCAGAACAAATAACTTCGCTATTTTCAGGTTCAAGATTTCTTAATTGTTTGCATATAAGAGAATATGAATGAGAATGATGATGATGATGATGATAAGACCTTTCTTGACATATTCCATAAGCCCCCCTCCATTTTTGTCTCTGTCTCTTCTATTTCTGATTTCATAGTTAGAAATTTCAAATTGAGCGGACGGAAACTCTTCACTAATTTTCGTTTCTGCTAAAACAAAATAATCTGGTGATATGTTACTTATAACCTCACGAGTGTCTACTATTTTGTTTCTCAAACTATTAATGTTTAAGTAACAAAGAAAAGGATTGTCTGGATTTTTAAGACGTAAATTTTTTACTTTTTCTACATCCAAATCATATAAATTTTTGTGACACTCACTAGTTGAGCAATTTTTTGAGTTTATGGAATACCCCAAGAACCCCTTTTCAGACATAAAAAACTATCCAAGTATGTACAAAAATTTTTACACAGTACCTCTTTCCCAGAGTCGTTAAGATGTAAGCCATCTTTCCACAAATGTTGTTCAGAAATTAGTTCGTTATTTACATATATATAATTGTACAAAGCTGCATTGTTTTCCAAAATTTTATTTATATTATCAATTCTCTCTTTATTCACACGTCTACAACATACCAAACCAGATAAAAACACCTTTTCTACACCAAATTCATTACACTTTTCAACCAAATTAATTAAACTATGGGCTATATCTTCCTCGGAAATACCAGTATTATTTGAATTCAACACATCGTTAATCCCACCATGAATCACGACAATATCAGGATGTTCATCTATAAAAGTTGGAATGGCGTGGTGGCCCAGATTTTTTACATTCGAACCTGGAAAACACCTTGTTCTTACATCATTATTCATTAGATTGTTACTCATTTCTTTTGTTCTTATTCCCTTTGGAATGCTGTCACATATAATACGTATCTTTTTTTTCTTGTCAAAATGTCTGTCATTATTAGAAGTTGGACGGTATGTGTATTGTTCTCTTTCCGGGTGTTGGTTGATAACCGGATTTGGTCTTTTCGGCGACGAAACATTAACAGGATAAACAGGGTGTGAGCTAGATTCTACGTTTGTGTTATGTATATTGTTTGTATGGTTTTCCATGACGTTTGTACCCTCTTGGGACAAATAATTAAACCTATTTTTACTAATTACATCATAATTTTGATGGTTCCCTTGTTGAAACCGCGATGGCCCATTGGTAACTGTTCGCCAATCATCTTTTTTACTAATTACATCATAATTTTGATGGTTCCTTTGTTGAAACCGCGATGGCGCATTGTTAACTGTTCGCCAATCATCTTTTTTGTCAACTACTTTTAACACATTAGCTTGATTAAAGCTACTTTCGCAAAGTTTAACCACAACATTCCTATACGCTCGGATTTCCTCCTTCAAAAACGCATTTTCCTCTTTAAGTTGTACAACTAGATCGTCAGTAGCACTTTTTCGTATTTTTTCGATTTGATACTGAAAATACTCTTTCAGGTCTGTTATTTGCGTGGTCAAACTCTGGAAAGCGTCAAAGTTACAAAAACTTGTTACTTCCTTTCTCAACAACGAATCTTGTTCCGGTGATAGTTTTTCAATATTTTCCCCTAATTCAACATTTTCAGCTACATTCTCAACATCAACATCGACACCTTTGTCTTTGCAAAAACGGTAACTATTGCCACTACCTTTATTTACAACATAAATTACTTTTTTCTCGATCAAACTTTCAAGAACCGATTTGATTGTATCCGGCTCTATTTCTGGTATGTAGGTTACAATTGTGTCAGTGTTCGCTCTTTTTCTCTTCAGATGGATTTCTTTTATAGATTCCGTTATTTTCCTTTCCACATCCATGATACAAATATAAGCTCTATAAACTCGAAGTTTTATGAACAGTAAAAAACAACAACAAAAAAACCTTTTTAAATAACAACTCTCAAAACACGTCTTATCACGACTGCGTCGCAAGTTATGTTTAACGCGGGAGCTATCGAGACCCTGCTGTCTAGCAACCAGAATCAACCTATGTTTAAGCGTGCCGATATTGGCAGGTTTTTATGCATTGAAAAGATTAAAAATATGGCGATACCTTCAATGTTCCTATCTACCAGGTCCGAAATATACCAATATGTTTGATCGGATACGAACCCGAATGCAGGAAAAAATAATCGTACAGCCCAGTTATTTTGGATCCATGACAAATATCAAATTTTTTGTTAGGCAACAACTAGTAAAAATGTATATCCACTTATCTTGGCCCTATGTTGGGGATTGGGTTAAAAATATCCAAAATTTCTATATTAAATATATTGATAGATCCAGATAGTGGATCATCAATAGCCAGCGTTGAGTTTCTTTTATGTCATTTGAAACCACGGCAGGGAAAGGTTTTTCATCACATCCCGTACGTAATGCGATACGACGTGACTTTTGATTCGGTCGAGGAAAAAGTTGTCGTTTATTTTCCAAAAGAATCACAAGACGGTATATATGTGATGACGCTATAGCCAGTACCAGGATCCAACAACCGGCCTTGTTGAGCCCAATATACGTTTCATATGTATCGCGGAGGATCCGAATGATATACCATAGGGTGCAACAGCCGCACATTAGAAAACGCTAAACGCTACGTTACATTTTGTATAGATTCGTTACGGTTTTCAAAAAATTAATAAGATAAAAATGTTTCTCGTAATCCAGCGATCAGTTGTTGAATCCTTTAATTTTAATGGAAAAAAAGTCCGATCTGTGTATGTTGAGGGGCGGGTGAATGTCTTGTAGCCTGCGATGTATTTAGAGCCGTTGGATATACAGATGATGACAATGGCAGGAGAGCGGTTCGGGCACATGTTCCTCAGAGATATATAAAACGCTATAAAGACGTTAAAAATGTTGTGAAAAGTCAGGTCAATATTGACCTCCCCCAGCCAGATACAGTTTTACTGACGGAACCAGGCCTTTATTGCTTTCTGCTGAGGTGTGGTAAGCCTAAAGCAAAATCATTTGTGGAGGATTGGGTTACTGAGGAGGTGTTGCCTAGGGAGATGCAAAAGCTTGCTGGGATTATTGAAGAAAAAGATACGGCTCTGGCTCTGCTTGAAGATGATCTTGCAGATAGAGATAGACAACTTGTTGTGCTAGAGGACGACCGTGAGGATAAAGACCGACAACTTGCAGTACAGAACCAAGAAAATGCGGTACTTCGACAAAGACACGTACCACATTGAGTTCTTATTGACACGGTGCTATGTGTTGTTTATAAGAACGATCCTCACGAGCATGGAAAGACTGGCAGGCATAACCACTATATGATCCGATGCCAGCGTAAATAGCTCACGAAGAGACTAAACCTTCTAAGAGCGAGGTACCCTGATATGGTAGTAATGGAACCGGAATGTGACGATCCCAATGCTGTTCATGCCTGGTGCCGATTCAAAGAAGATGTTCTTGGTACCGACAACTTTCGCCTGAACCACTTTACATTACCTGATGACGATACGCGGGAACTTTTTGAAGAGATGTTTAGTATCAATATGATGTAAGCAGCGATGCTCCGCGCGTTGCAATTTTTGTGACTCTTTGCAAGTCATAAAAATAATTAAAATCTACCACTTCATGACATGCTCTGGAGGTATTTCGACATCTTCTTGTACTACCATTAATTCTTCTGCAACAAAACTACGCTCAGGTCCGTCTTTCAAATAATACAATACACGGCTGTTAGGCTGTTGTACGATACGATACAGTCTATATTTTTTCTTACTCCAAATAGCATCAGTCGCACGTCTCCTTGCATCTCCATGTTCTTCTCCAGGTTGCAACAAATATAAATACAGACCA
The DNA here is from genome assembly GCA_030067915.1 of Hydractinia echinata. Classification (NCBI taxonomy): domain Eukaryota; kingdom Metazoa; phylum Cnidaria; class Hydrozoa; order Anthoathecata; family Hydractiniidae; genus Hydractinia; species Hydractinia echinata. The sequence continues at coordinate 431,097 of JASGCC010000179.1, read as the reverse complement.
TCCTCACGCAAAGGTTTTTCCTTAGGGAACTCTTCACTTTTCAGAAGTGGTACATCATCCAGCTTGATGGCTTTTGATGGTTTCATTCCAATCATTGCAGTCTTGGTATTGTTTAAATTCTTCACTATAGGATATGAGTTTTTCACCCATATTTTACTTGGGTCCTCAATGATCAACTCTTGAGCATCTTGAGGTTTGAAAAGTCTTTCCGCAAGCACCTTGTTATACGACTCAACGAACGCTGTAAATGTGTGATGATATTTGGTTGTAGCTCGTTTAATCTCCACCCCTTTACCTTCTAACAATTTTGTTACATCTGATTTAAATTCTGAACCGTTATCACATTGAAAAATTGTAGGATAGCGTAAAGGTCCCTTTTTGTAAATATCCTTGATCATATCTGCAACCTCAGCTGCTTTTTTCGTACGCAATGGTCTCGCGACCTTATATCTTGAGGCTACATCGATCCCTGTCAGGATATATCTGTACATGTTCCCACCAACTCTGTCATGCGGCATATACAACAGATCGAATTGACGCATTTCATTCGGTTTTTTTATAGTAAAATGGGGATAATCAATCTTTTTTGGGCCTTGAATATGCCGAAGAAAAAGTAGTTGCCGAGCCAGCCAATGTTTGACTTTTTTTTGGATAGTCCACTCTCTGCAGTGAGCAATTTGATAGCCTTTTTACCAACCCAAAGATGTTCTGGGTTGTAATAAATACTGCTCAATTTTTCTGCATCCTCCTCTGTTATGATATGGGCAGCTGCCTGTTTTGACTTCTTTACTTTATGTTTATTACATGTTAAAACGTGTGTGTTTTTTCTATATTACAAATATTTATACGCAGCAAGCCATAAAAAAGCCAGGGACGTCACAATGAAGACAAGTTCACAATTCTTTTGGTCTTGGGATGGCTCGTAAAAATCTGAAAGTTTGGGAGCCCTATCGAGCCTAGCAATGTTGTATTCTGCATCTTCTTCTGTAACAATATGGGAAGCTGCCTGTTTTGACTTCTTTACTTTTGACATGTTTATTACATGTTACAATGTGTATTTTTTTTGCTAGCGCAGTGCCCCTGCGGAGCATCAAGGCGATCTGCGACTCTTTTATTCCAAAGATTTATACGCAGCAAACCCTAGAAGAGCTAATGATCCAACAATGAACGTAATTTCACCGTCCTGTTGATGTTTGGAAGGTACATAAAAAATCGGAAATTTTTGGTGCATTATCGATTGTTGTAATATAATATTCTCGCATCCCTTCATCGAGCTCTTTCAAATCCTCCCCGGCTTGTCTCTTCAGCTCTCGCCGATGGTTATACCAATCGATTTTTAATTGTCTGTCGCGCACCCATTGTGCCTGAGCAGCCTGTAGCCGCTCTATGGCTTTATCGTGCCTCTTGCGCTCTTGTTCGCCATTTCCCTGAAGCTTGGAAAATAAAAAAATAGAACCGGAAAAGGCTAATGCATTGATTATTGCTCCTGCTGCCATCACTGCTAAAGTTGCTATTTATTTTGAGACGTACCGGTTGCCTTTCGACATATTTTCACTTGCCCACATGGGCTGGGTATTGATGTAATGTAGCCTTCTAGCCACTTCCTCAAGTGGTGGAGCTTCCCCATTTTCTCGATACATGAGAGGGATCTTGTGATCAATGTGCCACTCTTTACCATAATTTCCCTAACACATTCCTTCCGTGAATTATGCTTCAATATGAGCTCGAAGCGTATCTACATCGCACCCTAGGTACTCTTTAGAACTAAGCTCCTTATTTCCCTGCAGAGCTTGACGGGTTCGGATTCGAACGATATTTGCGAGACGTCCAGGAGGGTCACATATGGGACAAATCCGCCTTCGTTTTTTATGGTCACAGATGCTACCACCACCACATTCCCTGCACGTTGATCTTCTCTTATCATGCTCGCAGATGCCCCCACCACCACATTCCTTGCACGTTGATCGTACCTTATCATGCTCACAGATACTTGCACCACCACATTCTTTACACTTTGATCTCTGTTTTTGATGTGCACAAATACTTACACCACCACAGGGCTTACACTTTGATCTCTCTTTTTGATGCTCGCAAATACTTGAACCTCCGCATTCTTTGTATCTACATCTTTCCTTATTATGTGGGCACTTGGTACGCTCTTTTGATGCTTTGTACCTATCCAAGCATTTTTGGTGCACATTTTTGTCAGCTGTCCATTACGTTTGTTGACCCTGAAGTTGTCTAGTAGCTAAGAGCGTTTACATTTTGTGCATTTCTTACTTTCCATGTCTTTTGTGTTTGCCTACATGACAAACACAAATTTCGCTGGACATATTATATTTATTTAGGGGGCATTATGGAACGTTTATACCATCTTTGTTTTATCGCATAATCGTCAAACAATATCGCACCCGTCATATATCCACCAAGCTTCAGTCCGTTCTCCAGGTCCATTTTGGCTCCTGGTCTAGAAACTCCTAGCGCATTTTTTAAACCCAGCACTAGCAGTATAGTATACGATACTAAACGGGCAGATTCCCATAGAGAATCTACGATTTCTTTCTCATAATCTTTAGAACTCATTTATTATATAGTTAACGCATTTTAAAAATGTCTTGAACTTTTTTGCTAGCGCAGTGCCCCTGCGGAGCCTCAAGGCGATCTGCAACTTCAACAGGAGGCGGCTGCTCTGATGATTTTTCAGGTTGCTTGTGCTAGTTTTTAAAAAATTTATACCAAATACCAACGCCTACTATAACAATTAACGTTACTGCTGTCGCTCCTAAAACGGCGGTAGAACTTGATGAGGTACTTGGTGATGTACTTGACGAAGTACTTGATATTGAACTGTCTCCAGAAGAGTGCCTCAGTTCTTCTTTCCTTTTCTTCATCAGTGCTGCTAACTTGTGACCTTGTGCTACTCTACCTGGATGCTTTACTGTTTTTGTAATTATAAGCTGTTCTGTACCTTGTTGTGTACTGTCGCTCATTTATTATTATTGTAAAAAGATGTACCTCTATAAAATTTAGCAACGCGCGGAGCAAATCTTACAACTTTCAAGGAACCTGTATTCTCCAAACACCATTTCGAATACTGTTCACCTAATTCCAACTCACAGACACGGGGCGGGAACCTACCCGCAGGCGGAGTAAGTATGATTTTTGGATGCATGTTAAGACCATGGCTGAGTCATGTGTCAAAGCTTGCGCCCCATTGATTCCTAGACGTCAAGCGTGCATGGTCCCGATCATATAATTCATATAAGCCTACAGCCACTTTTGACATATTATTCCCCATTTTCCTCTTCCTCCTCTTTATCTTCATTATTTATTTTTTTGGACAGCTTAGTATGATTCACAGTGTGTGCCAAAACTAAAAGCAGAGCTAGAAATTTACCAAAGGCAGAGTAGACGAGTATTCCCAAATCAGCCATACTATCCTTGATAATGGGGTCTTCCTCAATATCTCGCTTTAAATCTTCAGCACTATCAAGTTGAACAACATTACCTACAACATTGGTGTACATACAAATCGCATGCGAAGACAATGCCTTGGCTGTTTTTTTTTGGTAAAAGATGCCCTTTGCCTTTACGTATAGCATCTTTCAAAGCTTGACGTTTATCTACTACTTTTTCAGGCTGTTGCAAAGCTTCTCCGGGGTCTGCGACTCTATCAACAACATCAAATATGTTAGCAAGTTCAGTCATTCTGTTTATTATACGTCTGTATTTTAGAAAAAAGAGTAGTAAAATTATATAAGGTAGAATTATCGAAATATATAAACAAACTTCCATTTATTGTCTAGTGTGCTTGATCAAACACACTAGACTTCAATGTTGCTGTCACACTCTACCGCGATTACAATGCTAAAGGCACCGTATGCACACCATCCTCTACGACGCGACGTTTGTCGTAGAACGCTGAGAGCCCTAGCTTACTTTGCTCATAGGTTATCATCCCCTGATTGTGTACCCGGAAACCTGTGTTTTTCGCCGTGTCTAGATGTCCTTTCAACGCGTTCATATATCGTTGCCATGTAATGTCGTTTTGCTTTTTTGACATCCCTTTACATGAAAACTTGGTGCCCTCTTTCCCTTCGACGAAGTAGCACTTAGCGGTGATAGCAATTATCCTATACCCTATAAATTCTGGTTTGAACACCACTCCGGTTCGTTTCGAGTAATCGTCCGTCACCAGCCAGTTTTTCACATCTTTGTCGTACTCCTCGAGCAACTCAGAACGCACAACATCTCGCAATTCTTCTCCACTTGCGCAGATTTTTGCGCATGCGCAGATGGTGTGTCGGGGGAGCTCGAGAGAAGCGAGGGGGTTTACACAAAATATACACATGATTTTACGTAGTAAAACGGGGGGTGTCGGGGGAGCTCAAGAGAAGCGGGGGGTTTACACCTGTACCCCAAAACTATGTAATGAGAACTTCCTACCATCTACTACAACAGCATTAGGCATATCTGTCAAACATATGACAGGATCTTTACCCCTTGTCAACTCTATCTTTCGATTTCATGTATACTATCACATGCGTCGTATATTGGGCAGAATGAAAGTGCCCATGCCTTTTGCGATGGGTTTAGTCAATACAAGAATCCTTATTCGACATCTGGATTCGCGCAAATGTGTCGTGAATATGGTGCAGATCCCCACGGTCTTTATAAATTTAAAGCAGTAGGTGCGTCACCAACCAACGGTGAATGGTGGCCACAGGTTAATGGGGATTATGCAAAGTTTATTATGTCAACAAGCCAGGGTCTTACATCAGAAGGTTTGACAAAAGTTAGTGAAAGTGTTCGGGTATACTTGGTCTTGATGCTTGGCTCACAGGCGGGAGCAAAAGCATCCTTGCTAGGTTCTGGAGCAGACAACTATACGGCGAGACAAATCCTACTACAAAACTTTGAAAGTATTTTTTTTTCTATGCAAGGATGAATACAATTTTACAGACACTACAAATAAAAAATGAAATAAAGTAGTACACACGAAAACAGACGGATACACCAACCCAGTTTTAAAAGATACAAAAAAATGGGTCGGCTACAGAATTAAATAAAAATAATATATTAAAAAAATAAAAATAAAAATATAAGATGGGTCCAACGTTTGTTTGTAGATGTGACTATAAGGGTATTACAATAAAAAAAGATCGCCGTCAAAACGTTCAGAGTCAATTAGGAACGTAATAGAGGAATTGATAATTTGACTGTTCTGAACAAAATTAAAAAGAGAACTATGGTCTTGAGAGAAGAAAATGTAGGGCAAGATATAACGCGTTTCCAAAAAGTGCTCCAATATGCTAGAACTCCAGTCAATTTTGCTGTCATGCCCAGCGTGTACATGTTGCCCTCAGATATGAATCTTCGTATTGGTAAAATTGAGGGGTATAATAACAATGTCATGATTGCACATGCAATGGTAAACATTGGGGTTCAAGCTGATCTAAACAAGATGAAGAAGCACACGGAGACATTGAAAAGGTACCTGTGCCAGCAATACTCCCCAGGCACGAGGTAATACCCACTAAGCACGAGGCAATACTCCCTAAGCACGAGGTAATAATAGCGGAAAATCATAACGACAACAAGGCCGCGTTGGTTTCAACAGGAATAGGTGTTATTTTGCTTTACATATGGTTCAAAGAGTAGGGAACATTCCGGTAGGGGAACAAAGTTCCAGTCGTGTGTGCAAATACACACACGACTTTATTTACGATCTTTTGCCTCTCTTCCCAACGTATGCAATAACAATAGCAACAGCGCAAGCAATTGCGATGTACAAATGCTGCGCAACAAATTCAACAACTTTTGCAGCCACCTTGAAGAAGAAGGAGACTACTGTACCAATGATACCAGGCAATGCTGCACCTGCTTTCCCTGCTAAATACTTTAAAAATTTTCCAAGTCTTTCAAGTTGTTTTCGTACAAACCCTTTACTACCTCCACCACCTCCAGCTGCAGCGCCAGCTGCTGCTCCACCTTACAACCAGCACAATGGTGGATATGAGTAACCCAACAGCTGAAACGATACTGGCGGTTGTTATTCCCTGCTCCTTGAATAAGATCTCAAGTTTTTTAGCTAGTGATGTATCGTCTCCCACGATTTTCATTAGTGTTTCCTTAATAGCGGTGAGTTGACCTTGAATCTGGGATGATAGTATACCATGCGCTTCTTGTACAGCTTCTTTTTCACCTTGGAGTGGTTCTAGATCTTCGGTAGCCTTTGCAATATCTGTATCCCAAATCTCTATCTGTTGTTCAGATACTCCAGGCTGTGCTTTCTTAGCCTCAAGTCTCTTCACCTTAACCTCTGCTTCCCTAATCTCACTATCGTAGGAAAGCATCTTACTTTTCAAATTTTTCAAATTTCCTCTTACGGTTTGGAGTTCGCGATTTAGCCCTATTCTTCTTTCACGTTCAGTAAAGGCCTCGCCGTTGAAGGAAGTCTCCGATAGAAGGCTCTTCGTTTCATCTAGGACAATCTCGAGTAATGGCATCATCTCTATATCATCCGCGTTCTCCTCAACATGAACAATCTCGTTCAGGATTTTTTGAGCCGCTTCCTTCTTATTGGACGTAGTATAGTCGGTAAACCCCATGGCTCGCAAGCGGTTTACGCCTAACTTTTTTTTTATCTCACCAACTGTACGAAACTCAAGCCCACCGTCGCTTTTTTGTTTATACACTTTGTCGGTTATATCTTCGTTGTTAAGGATAAGCCGACCTAGTTCCATTCCAAACTTATGATATTGTTTCACATCCCCCTCTGGCTTCCCTAGTGTCTCCTCAAGACGGTTATAGAGACCATCGATCTGTGATCTTTTGAGTCGTTCCCTCTGGCTTAGTTTGGTGTCCTCCTGTGTTCGTTGTTCCTCAGGTGTTTGCGTTGAACTGGTGCCAGGCTGGGCAAGGTCCTCGGGTCTACTAAAAGATACATCATCCGTATCATCTGGAATATTTTCCTCAGGTGTGAAATCGTCTCCTTCATATGTTGGATTAATAGGCATTTATTTTAACGAAAAACAACTAATAATAAAGGAGATATGAGTAATATATTTGGAAAAACACTTAACCCATACGCAGAACTTAAAACAATGTTGGCTATGAAAGGAGAGATGGAAAATGTACGTGTAACTCATACACGGGACACAATCGATCAAAATCAGAGATTTATATTGACATACCAAATATGGATGAAAACGATGTCATTTTTCCTGAAAGTCTTGGACTTCTGTTTGATCTTGAATTAACAGGGACAAATACAAAGCGTACCATCGTTTCCATTATCAGTAAGAGTCTGGTGCAGAATCTGAAAATCACACTGAATGGCAACGAGATCCAAGTTATCGATGATTATAATATATATGCTGTATACAAGGACCTCTGGTTACCGAAATTCGATCGCGAAAACACCTTGATTCAAGAAGGTATCAACCCAAATGATGGTACCATCAGGGCGCTACAGGTTAAAGCGAGCGATCATGCGGAGACTGACGAAGAAAAGGCGATTGTCGCAGCCTACGGTAATACCTTCCGTATCCCTATTGGTAAAATGTTTGAACTGACAAGAGACCTACCCTTCTATCAACCTGGCATACACGACAGATTGCAGTTCGTTCTCAATTTTGCATCGTACGATTCTGTGATCAAGGATGCAGGTACAGCAGCTTCAGGATCTACTGCGGCAAAAGCGGCAGATGCTACTTACAAGATTAGTAATATTGCACTAGAATATGACATGGTAAATAACGAGGCTATTGCGAGTGCCCTGGTATCCCGATATCCCATTTTACACTACCCTATGAGAAAGTTCTCAGAAGCAGAGTGATCACCATGAAAAAAGAAGATACCAGCTATAATTTACAGATTGATACACCGGCAAAGAGCTTGAGGGTGTTCTACTACTCTTTCTAGACCCTTCAAAGTCAAGTCGTATAGTGGCACTAACGAGGTATTCTATAACCCTAAGATCGAGAAAATAAAGATAACTGTCGAAGGTAAACCTCATCGGCTGTATTTTGACGGTATGTTTGAGAGTCAGCATTTCAAACAAATTGTAAACCTCTTCGGCAGTCATGACTTAACAGTAACAATAGGTCAATTTCTGACTGAAAGGTATGCGCTTTTCCTCGACTTCAGATCATCTCCTGATCATAGTCTGCATGGTAGTGGGAGACCTTTAAAACACTTGTCGGATGGTATTACTCTACATATGACAAAGAAGGCGAAAGGAACGGGAGATATTCAATGCTACATCTATCTGCTCCAAGATGCCCACCTGAACATTCTGGATGGTCGATTTCAGAGCGTCGAGTATTAGGTTTAAATAAATGACTCAAATAGATGTTGTTTTAGAGCCTCATACTTCAATATTTTCAGGACCTACAAGTTGTGGGAATTAGATCTTCTAGAAGGTGAATACAAAGATTTTTTTCACAACATCATTATCCTCTGTCCAACTATACAATGGAACTCCACTTACATCGAGAGATCCTCGCTTTGGAAAGATGACTATGTGTTTTTGATCAATCCTAAGGATCGACATTTTGAATGGATCGAAAATTTATCGTCGCTGCTGGCTGGTGAAGAAACTCTCTTCATTATCGACGATATCATAGCAGACGAGAATCTCGATAAAAAAAGACAATCCCTACTTGAACTAGCCATTTCAGGGAGACATAGAAAACATACTCTCTGGCTGTTAACCCAATCGTATACAGCTCTTCCAAAAAATGTTTGAAGACAAAAAAAGTAGTTGTTCGTGTGGTACCCCCATGAACGTTCAGATATGAAGCTTATTAATAAAGAAACCAACATGATAAGTGACTGGGAAGAGATCAAGACTCAACTTAAAAAATCAAAACATGCCTGTCTATACATAAGGCTGGAGCACCCTAGAAGCTATAAAATTCTGGAGTGATTTTATGGATCGATTTGGTCCACAAAACTACGCTCATAGGTGTCAATTGACCAACGTGGTTGCGGCAACCACGTTGTGATATCATGGATGTAAAGTAAAAAATGGTCCTAAGTGACGCTATCGCTGATCTGTCCACACCACTACGGATGAAGAGAAAAAAAATATATAAAAAAATGGAAGCATACGTACAACAAAAACAATTTACAGCTAACTACAATATCTCTGTGACTGTTCTAAAATGTTGTATCAAAACAGCGTCACTTACTGGTTATTGCCCGCAATGTTTGGAAAATTTTACCTATCGAAATGGACCATACTACGAAGGATTTGAGCATCCAACTGATGAAGAGCTTTTACATAGAGTAGTATCAGGAGAAAAAGCATGGGCAACATTCCCAAGACTTGATATCGACATGGAGTTGGAGAAGGATATAACACGCCTAGGGTTGCATATGGGTAGTACAGATGTGAACAAATACGGTGTTATCTGTTATGAAGTGATCAAAAATAAAGAAACAAAGCTATCGGATCTGGCAGACTTGGAAAAAATAGGCGACATCCTAGGCGTTCATATACCAGATAGACTGCTGGTTGAAATTAACCTCGATAACGAGCCAAATGTTATTAAAGGAATCGTGTATGGGTACCCGTTCTATACCTTACATCCTTATGATTATCTGCGATTATGAGGAATACTACAGGTAGGTTCTCATGAGACTTACAAGAATGTATATGTGTCTACCATTCTTGCACATACTCAGGAGGGACTGCAACATCTTCCGGGATTAGCATTAATTCTTCTGCAACAAAACTACGCTCAGGTCCGTCTTTCAAATAATACAACACACGACTATTGGGGTTTGTCACGATACGATCAAGCCTATACGTTTTCTTACTCCAAAAAGCGTCCGTTGCACGTCTTTTCTAATCACCATGCTCTTCTCCGGGTTGAAGTAGATAGGGGTACAGACCATCCTCTTGTAGCGGTTTTTCATTAGGATACTCCTCACTTTTCGCAAGTGGTACATCCTCCAACTTGATAGCTTTTGACGGTTTCATGCCAATCATTCCAGTCTTGGTATTGTTGAGGCCTTTCACTACAGGATACAGGTTTTTTACCCATATGCTACTTTGGTCCTCAGTGACCAACTCTTGCGCATCTTGAGGCTTAAAAAGTCTTTCCGCAAGCACTTTGTTGTAGGACTCTACAAAGGCTGTAAAGGTATGATGATATTTAGTTGTTGCTCGTTTAATCTCCACCCCTTTTCCTTCCAAACGTTTTGTGACATCTGACTTAAATTCTGAGCCATTATCACATTGAAAAATTGTAGGATAGTGTAGAGGTCCTGCTTTATATATATCCTTAATCATCTCCGCAACCTCGCTGGCTTTTTTCGTGCGTAGGGGTCTTGCTACTTTATATCTCGAGTCCACATCGATGTCTGTCAGGATATACTTGTACGTGTTCCCATAAACTTTGTTATGAGGCATATACAATAGATCAAACTGGTGCATTTCATTAGGCTTTGTGATAGTGAAGTGTGGATAGTCTTTCTTTTTTTGTCCTCGAATATGTCGTAGCCATAGTAATTGCCGAGATAGCCAGTGTAGGACTTTCTTTTTGGACAGTCCACTCTCCTCAGCCAGTAATTTAATTGCTTTTCTACCAACCCAAAGATGTTCAGGCTGATAGTAAATGGTGCTTAGTTTTTCTGCATCTTCTTCTGTGACGATATGTTGCTTTGACATGTTGCTTTATTACATGTCAAAACGTGTGCTTTTATTTTGCTTTTTTGTTGCTAGCGGAGTCTGCGACTCTTTTCTCTTACAAGTATTTATACGCTGCATATCCCAAAAGAGCTAGGGACCCTACAATGAACGTGAGTTCGCCATTCTTTTGCTCTTCAGAAGGTACGTAGAAATCAGACAGTTTGGGAGCTTTATCGATCGTAGCAATATAATATTCTCGCATCCCTTCATCAAGAGCCTTCAAATCCTCCCCGGCTTGTCTCTTCAGCTCTCGTTGATGATTATACCAATCGATTTTTGCTTGTCGATCTCGCACCAATTGCGCTTGCGCAGCCTGCAATTGTTCTATAGCCTTATCGTGCCTTTTTTGCTCTTCTTCGCCATGTCCCGACAGTTTACTGAATAAATAGTTAGATCCTGAAAAGGCTAATGCGTTTATTGTTGCACCAGCTACAAGAACGCCTATAGTTGCCATGTTTGTTTATTCTTTATTTTTTGGGAACAATGCTTGCTGGAATCCATCCTTTTTTAACTGCCATTTCTCGACTTGCGCGACCTGCAGCAAAATACCCTATCATTTTCAACATATCATTCATATCCATTTTTGCAGAAGGTCGTGTGATCCCTAGAAATTTCTTGCCCGCAAGGGCATACCCAAAGGTGAAACCTAGATCTACCAAGGTTTCATAAAGCATATCAATTATTTATTTCTCGTACGGTGTAACGTTAGAACCCATTTATTATAAGGTTCAAAGCATGGGAAAAATGTGTTTTTTTCAAAAGGAGGCGGCTGCTCTGATGATTTGTCAGGTTGCAATACCAACAATACCAACCGTTACTGCTGTAGCTCCTAATACGGTGCTAGAACTTGGCGATGTACTTGACAAAGTATTTACTGAAGTACTACTCTCAGGTACTTGACCACTTTCACCCTTATTCTTGTGCAAGTTCTTACGATTCCATTCCACGAGTTTTTTACCTGCAGCGACGCGGCCTTCGTTTTTCTTCGTAATAACTTGTGTTTCGCTCATTTATTCTTAGTTTTTTATATAGTTTTTTTATAGAGACTGTACCTCTATAAAATTTAAATCACGCAACTTTCCTGGAACCTGTATTCTCACAACATCATTTCGAATACTGTTCACCTAATTCCAACCTACAGATATGAGGTGGAAACCTACCTGCAGGCGGAGTTATTATAATTTTTCGATAAATATCAAGACCATGGCTGACGAATGTGTCAAAGCTTGTTATATGACCCGCTCGAACATTAGACTTAAATCGTACAATGCCTAAGGCATATTTTTCGCGTAATCCCATAGCTACTTTTGATATAGTATTTCCCATCTTCTTCCTCTTCTTTAATTTTTTCTATTTTCTATTTCTTTTGGACAGTGACCTTTATCCAGAATATCAGTCTCATTATTAGAATTTTTTGTAGTTTCTCGTCTCTCTTTAGTAATTTGATCGAAGCGTTCCCAGTCCAAATGGTTGAATATGGTACAAAATAATGAAACTGGAGCCAGATAAAAGCCACATTTTTCATATATATGCGAGCCAAAAATCTCCATAGGCGTGTGACCATTAGTATCCACTGATAAATTTCCAAGAGCTGAATTTTTAATTAAATAACTGGAATTTAAATCACTCATCGTGTTTTGAAAATTATCAACACCAGAATATTTTGATAAAAGATCTTTATTACTTACCCTATTCTTTACACTAGTATTTACCTTATTCTCTATATTATCATATAGTTTATCAATGACTTTATCTGACGCCTTATTTAATCTGTCAATACTCCAGGGTGTTTTGGTAGATATTTTTAATAGATTGTTACGCAGATACTCACCTTTATCTTCTGTTTTTTGCGTATCAATGTCATTAGGAAAATCATTTATTTCAGACATTTTATTTATTATAGGTGAAAATTTATAAAATAAATAAAAAATATTTAAATATAACAGTAAAATTATAAATATTTCAACACTCACTTTATTATTCAGAAATGTTGTAAACATCTTTGAGTAGATGCTGGGGATTGTAGATATAGCGATTACAACGCTAAAGGTACCGTGTGTACACCATCCTCTAAAACGCGACGCTTGTCGTAGAACGCTGGGAGCCCTAGCTTACTCTGCTCGTAGGTGATCATCCCCTGATTGTGTACCCGGAAACCTGTGTTTTTCGCCGTGTCTAGATGTCCTTTCAAAGCGTTCATATATCGTTGCCATGTCATCTCGTTTTGTTTTTTCGACATACCTTTGCACGAAAACTTTGTACCCTCTTTCCCTTCGACGAAGTAGCATTTTGCTGTAAGAGCAATCATTCTTGTGCCGATAAACTCAGGCTTAAACAGACCTCCTGTTCTACTTGAGTAATCGTCTGTCACAAGCCAGTTTTCCACATCTTTGTCGTACTCCTTGAGCAGCTCAGGACGCACGACATCTCGCAATTCTTCTCCAGAGATAGCAAAATACGCGCTATCTGTATCCATGTAGATATACTCAAAATCTCGACGATCTACATACTTGTCCAGGAAATCGTAATAGAATTCAAGCATACGTAGCTTGGCTAGCTGGTACACCGCGATGCCACATTGGTAGGCCCTATCAATGGTCGCTTTATGCTTCCCTTCCTTGATCTCATAAGCATCGCCTATCTCGTCCAAGTCTTCGAGATATGGAGATCTCATCGCTTGATCAACCTTCTTTTCGTCTCTTGTGAACGTTGTATTTGCATGCCTTGCTTCATCCTCGATCATTTTTCCGTAGAACGAGTTACCCTTCAGCTTGGCTGTATCTCCAGTTATCCGCTTGTCTTTATCTACATCCGCTTGTCTACGAGCATCCGCAATCTCTTCAGGAAACCAATCAAATGGCTTACCTCGGTTATATTTGAGAAATTGATAAAACGCCGTCACTTGCAAACCATGATCCAGGTACCATTTTAAAACAGGCGTATATAGCAAGATTTTTCCCGCTTTCATCACACCCAGGAGCTTGCGTGTACCAGGAACTCGTTTACGACCTGTCGCTTCGGGGTACTTGTGCATATGCTCCGGAATTGCTTCATCTGGTATCTCCTTTACCACAAACAGAGGCGACATCTCAGAGAATTTCTCATACAACTCCGCGGGCACTTCAATGTCGACTTGGGCAAACCCAAACAGCGACCCATTTTTCAACCCTTCCGTCAACACCTTCAGGTTGTGGTCAGCTGTTGGCTCAGCAATCTTGATCAATTTTTCCTTACCGCAAGGGAAGTCTTGCAACAAGGTGCTTGGATACAACATGTTTGCATCTAAACCTAAGACAGTCATGCACGTTTTGGTGTCCTTGTATACATGTGATCTTATGCATGTCACACCACGCTCGTGGTACCTACAAAATACGATCGCCGGGCCTCCTACCACACCCGTTTGTAACAGCTCGTAGGCCTTGTTCTTCGTGCATTTCCTTACAGGTCTTGCAGAAGCAGGAGTCTTTACATTTGTGCTTGCATGGTTCGCCTGGAGCGTAGAGCTCTACCTTAGGGTTTAGTTGTAGAGTCTTGTTCACCACATAACGCATAGACACGCCTGGAATACTGACTGCATCCTTCAGGATGTCGATATCATCTCCGTAATATTGACGTCTTGTCTTGTCAACTGCTTCGATGAAAGGTTCAACGTCTGCCATGTTATATTCGCATAACCAGTCCATCATCTTCACACAACCTCGATTATAGAATTCTGCGTAGAAGATTTCGCACTCTTCTGGTGATAGTGTGTTTTTACTACTTAATCGATTATAGAAGTCATCGTGCGCGACAGGCCCGACATGGTTCAACTTGTCATAACTTGATAACCAATCGTACGGGAACACGAGCTTTTTGAGCTTACATTCGAGAGACTTGCACCATCGGTCATAACTCATACATGGAGCGAGGAAATTCATAATATCAAGGAATTTGAACTTTGATGTTGTCAGAAACATGTAGTTGTCGTCCTTCTTCGCAACCTTGATATTTTCGCTTTAGTCTGTCGCAATTTGCTCAACAAAGTATCGCTTGATCATGTTCAGATCATATTTTCCACTGTTGAAGCCTATCACCGCTACCTGGCTCAGCCATTCGTTCCACGCATCCTGGGTCTTTTTGGGAAGCATGTCGAAATCTGTAGGTCTCGGGTACATTCTCTCCACTTCGGTGACGATAAGAGCGTGTCTCCTTTCTAGCTCCTCTACGAATAGTTTCACTAAAATTTTAGGATCTTCATTTTCTAAGAACCTTGGGTTGCCATTCAGACTAACGTGAATACCAACACTTACCGGCACATGCCTCGAAAGGTATGTCAAATCAGATGTTTGCTGGTAATTCAAAGGTAGCAAGAGGGCCTCAAAATCAAACACAATGTAGTGAGGATACGGTCTGAATATTGAATATTGAAATATCGGTTGATCTTGGGAGGATTTTCACATTCCCACACTGTAACGAGGTTGTATCCCTGTTCTCGTATCATATCCTCCTTCTTCATCGTCTGTTCGTAACGGTACATATGAGGTTCTGTTTGACATGGGCATCCGTGCCATTTACATCCATGGTATTCGTAGACGGTCTTCGTGATAGGCTCATAGCCGTCTACTTTCCACTCCTTCACTTCTCCATCACGTATCACACGTTCACCACCATGACCACATAAAGCATGATGTATATGTCTTCCTGTTTCCATCGACATATGTTCTAACCATTGAGATGCAGCGTAGCTAAAACCTTCACCGTAGAATACCTTCTCCGACCTGCTCGTCATACGTTTCACTTTCTCACCCTTGCGGATCGTCGTTTTGAACCCTTCGCATTCGTTCTTCTTGTGCCGCGTGAGATTCCAAGCTTCAGTGAAGAGCTGGCCACATACCTCACACTCCAGCGTTTTTGTCAACACCTTGATATCTTTGATATAGAAGCAGTGGCCTTCCAACATTCCAATAGTGATGTCATCTAGCCCTTTCTTATACTGCTTCTGACCATAGACGAGTCGCCATGGTGCTTTCTCGTTGTTTGACTTAGGCTCATACACTTTAATGTTGATCTTGAGGTGCTTTGCGATACCTTCTATATCCACCAGCTTTGTAGGGCAGAGTCCTTACGCTTTAGCTTGGAGTCCTCGTAATACTCTCGGTCTAGGGCAAAAGCTGGCTTTGTAAAGAACTCTGTTCCACGTTCTACGTTAGCCCTCTTTTTTACCGCTAAACATCTCCAAAAGCATAGATTGTCCGTTCTCTCTTCCTTACCATCCATAGCGTAGATACATCTCTTCTTCCGTAGCCAGTCTGGAAGAGGTCCGCACCCCAACAAAGGCTCACGCGTGCTTATGATCTTGATCTGCACATGATCGAAGACGATTTTCCCTTCGTAAGCTCCTGGGGTCTCTATAGTTCTCACCGCCGGCAGATAGGCTTTGCTCCAAAACTCGCCATCTTCCAGATCGAGACGCTTCATCTCACATTCCTCTATGAAAGCTTCGATCTCTGCGATGCTTGATAAAGACTTGGAGCTCTTAGTTTTGTGATAGAGAGATACACCACCTCCACCTTGGTGAATGTTGCAGCTGAAACTGTACATTCATGTCTATATGAGGGGTGATTTTATCCATGATAGCACGCGTAAGTGGTTGGTTAAGGTTCTTGTTGATTCTCCATGTCTTGACACGATTCCCATCCTCCAGTATCTGAATATCATTTTCATCAAATAAATCCTCCGGGTTGTAGTTCTCTTGTGCTTCTTGCTCGACCTCATCGTGAAGCGTCGTCCATCTCAAAAGTTGTTCCTTTACTTTTTTGTAATAATCAGTAATAATATCTTGCACACTTTTAACCGAGCGGTAAGAGCATTGGTAGTTGCTACCACTGGCGCTGATACAGCGTTGTATAATTGTGTCATTGCATTTCTAAACCAAACTCATTTTGTCTCTTTATTATATACCGATTTTTTTTCCCTTATTCAACATGATGCCGTTGAATTTTGTCAGATGCCGTGATTTTTTGCTAATGACGTCACAATTTTTTTACGGGGGTGTCGGGGGATCTTATAGAAGCGGGGGGGGGGGGGGGGGTACACTTGAACCCCAAAACCATTTATTGAGAACCTCCCTACATCTACTAGTAATTTTATTTTAGCCTTTTCAGGGGCGGCTACAGGAATACTCTTTCAAACAAATAAGCATAGAAAACAACATTTATGATGGTATTGCACAGTCAGGTTAAATTAGTAAGCATATCAGTTAGTTAAGCCAAGTAATGTTTTTTCTAAATTTGAAGTTTTTATATCGCCCGCAATCTAATGATGTGCGTCAAGCTCTGGAGCCGGGAGTATATGTTGTTTAGTGAAAACGGAGCCTGTCTTCACAAATACATCAACCTAATAAGTCAAGTTGTTGAACAAGAACTATCAGCAAGGTTAAGTCAAACCGACATACGAAATTTTTTTCAGTGAAAACTTACTAGATTGCAACATTTGTAAATTTTAAAGAGTCTGAAGAAAAAATCACCTTAACTCGAACTAATATCTCATTTTTGTCTAAGTTTCAATTAACAGGAGCTTCGCTTAACATTCGTTAAGTCGAACTGTTTTCTCTGGTCCCTTGGAGTTAACTGTAACAGTACGATCAAACGTAACTGGCGAACTCAGACAAAAACCGCTGAACCCGCCGGACATCTTATATAAATGACCCCCAATCCGACAACTATGCTGATACAAGATAGGTCTGGACGCAAGTTGAGTACATTCCGAAAAATTTTTGGCGTATTCACGGGCCAAACTAGCCTCGCTTTTCACCCTTCTTCAATTTTATTTCATGAAATTTCGGTTCGATATAATACTGCGATCAAACCAAACTGTCTATCAGGCTGAAACCGCTGTACCCGGTCCTTTCTTCAAAGCGTATTCACCTTGTGGTCAAAACCGGTTGTTTAAAAGACTCTTCTGGGCTGATAAAACGCTTATTATAGTGTTTTTGCCAGGTTGACTCATGTGACCAAGACCCCATTTTCATTATATCTGACAAAAAGGAACCTGCTAGGTCCGCCTTGACTGACGAAGCAGACCTTGAAGAATGCCCTTTAAAAATCTCATTATTGAATTCTGATAATCCAATACTGATATAGTGGAACTGGTCACCTCCTTATGTGGACTTATGTAACTGAGGAGAAGTTGGTTTTAAGGTTCACCAGCTTCTCTCCAGCGTTGTGTTCGTTTTAGGTATGCTTTTAAGGAAGTAACAACGTAAAGGTTTTGATCATCTAAAAACTCATCAAATTTTAGCTCGGGAGTCGATTTGCCGCACCGCCAACTCTTATGGAGGCGGCCAAAAAATATTTTCATAAAACTATTGAAGAATACCATATATCTAATATCTAACAATGAATTGCTGACGCCGTGGAGGCTGACGTCATTGCTACCAAAATAAGTAATTTGTTAGTCAACAATTTATCAGAAAGAAACATATCATCATTCCAATTGCTTTTCACATACTCTAACATCACCTGAATGTCCCATGAATGTGAGATTATACTTTGGCTTAGAAGGATTTTTGTTGAAAACTCCCTTATTTAAATTGCATATTCGAGGGTGTTGCCCAACAGGGTGACCATCGATATGTTCATAATAAGCCGATATCGCCGACCTATGACAACCTATTGTGCTGTATTTAAGACCTTGTTCGAACAGATGTCTAAATAATCTAAAATCGCGTTTAAATGGCATCGTAATGGATCGATCTGTCTTGAAGGACACCAGCTGGACCACTGCTTCTGGGATGAATTGTAACTAAAGTTTGAGCTTGGCATTCTTGCGTTCAAGATAAACATGGCAGCTGTGTCTGAGATTCCTGAATAAGTGAGTTTTTTCCGGAAAGCTTCCATGCCACTAGGTTCAGAGGTTTGTTTACTAATAGTGGGTGCTGAACACCGGATGGGTTTGCTAGTAGGTTTTCCCTTTTCAATAACCATATTGGTCTTGTGATCGAGAGCTCTAAAAGGCCTGGGTACCACACTTGAGACTGCCATACCGGTGCTACTAACAGAAGTGTTGAAATCCTTCGAGGACTAGTTTCTGCAAAATTGTTTTCATCAGACAAAATGGAGGAAAGGCATAAAGAGTCCTGTCCATCAGTGGAATCAGGTGGGCAGGACTGTCCTCTGACTGAGAGGATCTGGTTTCTAAGCCAGATAATGTTCCAATTGATGTGACAACCTTTAAGCAAACACAGGTCTATCACTGGCATTCCAAGTTTGTCTGCTATCTGTTGAAACGCTTATGGGCAAAGCTTTCACTCCGAGGAGTCGTTGGCATTTCTCGACTGCCAATCTGCCTGGCAATTCAATGCACTTGAAAGATACTTTGCAGAAATCATGATCCTGTTCGAAAGTAAAATTTCCCAAAATTCTTTGATGATTTTGTTCAGGAGTGTGCTGTGCGTCCCTCCTATTTTCAGTAAATATGCAAGTGCTGTTTTGTTGCCGATTTGGAAATAAATGGATCGATCTGAAGTTGGGAAACGTTTGAATTGCAAATTTCACTGGTAGTAATTCCACGGCATTAATATGCAGATGGTGTTCCTGTTTTGACCACAAGCCTCCTGTTTGCACCCCTTGGCATGCCGCCCCCCTAACCCTTGGTTGGTGCATCTGTTTGTATCAAGACCTGGCCCTCTGGTTGCAACATGCTCCGGGCATTGGAGAGTGCCAGATTCTAGCCAATAAGTCAGTTCCAATTTTGAATGGTGGTTCAGAATCACCTTGTACTGATAAGATTTCCGATTTTTGAGGGTCTGAATTTGTTGATGTTGTAAACTTCGGTACTGTAATTTGGCTGGAAGAAAGGCCTATATAGTTGAAGATAATAAACCTATTAATTTAGTTAATTCTAAAACCATTTTTCGGCGACTTGCCCATCGCTAACATATGGTCCAGAAAAATGATCGTACTGATGTGGATACGTCGCAAGACAGCCATGGGAATTTTCAATAGTTTTGTGTAAATCCTTGGGTCAGTTCCCAAGCCAAAACAGTGGCAGACGAATTCGTACAATGTCCCTGACTATTGAAAGCGTACAAATTTTGTTGATTCGAATGGAGGGGCACTGAGTAGTAAGCATCTTTTAAGTCTAGTTTGCACATGAAATCGTTTTGCCTCAGAAAATACTTTTAGCCCTATTATACCTGTGGGGGGGGGAGAGGGGCAAAAAGTACCCGCGGCCTCTTTGACTAGGCATAACTTTTGATACACATGTGATTAAGTGCTAAAATTTTGTGACTATTCCTAACTTTTATTAGGACTTCTAATGAAAAAAAAATTTTGTACTTTGCTGGGGGTATTGCATTTTTTGGACGGGGGTAAATTTTTTTGAATTTTTTTTATATTTTATAACATGTATGTTGGTTACTAAGTGGTAACCAAGGTGTTGCTAAGGTGATATATGGTTACTAGGGACAAAAAGCAGACCAGATTTGAAGGAAATATCGATCCAGAAAATTGACGTCATTTCGGATCCCAATGACGTCATTATATTGTTTTCCTTACCTCGATTATCTTAAAATGCCATGTTCTACATATATGCCAAGTTTAATGACATGAGCATCAATATTTCTGGTAGAACGGGTGTTTTTATCTTTATCGTTAAAATAAGAAATTTTCTTACCGAAATGACGTCATTTTTTATCCTAATGACGTCATTAAAATTACTTTTACACATATTTTGGTATTCATTCCACAAATCTACCAAGAATCAAGGCCGTATCATTAGTAACACGGGAGAAATTGAAACGTACTGAAAAATTGGGAAAATGACCATTTTTGACATGTGTGACGTCATTTCTAATCCCTTTGACATCATCAAATCATTTTTTTTTACCAGGATTGAGTTTGTACTAAGATAATCTACAACTGAGCCAAGTTTCATCACTTAAGGAAAAGTGGTTCAGGATTTATGGCCCGCGGGCTCTTTGTGCCACCTTCCCCCCAGGGTTACAAAGGCGAAAAAAGCTCAGGTATAATAGGGTTAGAGAACTTATTCCCTCCGTTTTGAAGTGCATGTATGGAACATAAGAATTCAGACGTTTCAAATTTACCACTGGTCGTTGACTCCCATCCTTTTATGGAACTAGAAAAAGACTGCTTAGAAATTCTCCCTGAACATGCTGTCCTGGCCTGACTGTACCTTTCCTTGACATTTCCTGCACTTCGTTCGAGATAATTTCTCCTTGCTTTTTGTTGATTTGATTTTTGGACATTTGTGGAAGGAGACAATCCTGCTTGGGGGTCTCCAACAGAGTATGTATCTGATACCTCTTTACTATAGATAAAATTTCTGGGTCCTGTGTCACTTTTTTCCACAAGCCTGCAAAAGATTTCAACCGTGCTGCTGGTAGAATGTTTTCGTCTATGTTTTCTGAAAACAAAGAGTTTATCAAGGGGTGGACATAAGTCAATTCTTCGTTCAGAATAATCTTCATCGTGGATGAAATGTCGAGACAAGGTTGATTTTGTTGGCTTGACTTTTCACTTACTTTCAGTGGATCTTTGTTGATATTTCTTGTGATTATAATGGGTTGTCCACCTATACCCGTCAAACTGTGGTTGACGTGATGATGAAAATAGGAAGACAAAGCGCTTCCCCCGGTTCCCTTGCCCTGTTGAGACTGGGGGCTTTCCGAAAGGGCTTTTTCTCCGAGCCTTTTTTGTCGGTGAAGACAGTCAACATTTTTTTTTTTATTTCGTTGTGCTTACTAAATGCTCACCAAATTTGTTACCGAATAAATCAACGTCATGCTTTTGAAGCAACGACGCTTTCTCTGGCAAGGTTTCCTTCGTTGAAGAAGACGAGAGTAACTTCGGCAAAACATTTTGTCTACGGTGATACGTCATATCATTGCTGTCAAAGTTTTGTTCCTTGCTTTTTTTCTTTTCTTTAAAAATATCTTTCAGTTTTTTAACAACGTCCAAATTTGACGGTACGGGATTCTCTGTAATAAAATATTCTCTTTCAGGTCCTTCTCGGGAAGATACTTTTCAAAGTTTTTATTGGCATAATCAGCCATTGACTGTGGAGGTTTGTATTTATTTACATCTTCCTTCAACACTATGGTAAATCGTTTTTTAATCTCCTTACTTTCCGGAAATCGATTTCTCCGACGTTTTTTTCGTCGTCGCTCTGTCGAAGCAGCACTCGACGAGCTATTGCTTGAGCTAACAGAAGAAGAAGATGGCGCTCTGTCGAAGCAGCACTCGACGAGCTATTGCTTGAGCTAACAAAAGAAGAAGATGGCGCTCTGTCGAAGCAGCACTCGACGAGCTATTGCTTGAGCTAACAGAAGAAGAAGACGTCGCTCTGTCGAAGCAGCACTCGACGAGCTATTGCTTGAGCTAACAGAAGAAGAAGACGTCGCTCTGTCGAAGCAGCACTCGACGAGCTATTGCTTGAGCTAACAGAAGAATCGTCGTCGCTCTGTCGAAGCAGCACTCGACGAGCTATTGCTTGAACTAACAGAAGAAGAAGACGTCGCTCTGTCGAAGCAGCACTCGACGAGCTATTGCTTGAGCTAACAGAAGAATCGTCGTCGCTCTGTCGAAGCAGCACTCGACGAGCTATTGCTTGAACTAACAGAAGAAGAAGACGTCGCTCTGTCGAAGCAGCACTCGACGAGCTATTGCTTGAGCTAACAGAAGAATCGTCGTCGCTCTGTCGAAGCAGCACTCGACGAGCTATTGTTTGAACTAACAGAAGAAGAAGATGGCGACCTTCTTCTCCTTTTCTTACTTCTTTTTCTTTGACTGGATGACCTCCCCTTTTAGCAGGGCTGAAGGTGTCAATTCTTCCCCGATCATCTCGGCTAGGAGTTAGGGATTTGCCTATTTCCGCACCATCTTTATGGTTGACAGAAAGTGCGCCCTCATCTTGGCCAAACTCGATAGTTTCTTTATGCTGTTGCCCTGAAGAAGTTTTCGGACATTTTCAAAAAATCATTAGGATTGTTGAAAAGATAAATGTAGATAACTTTGATAACTATACAAGTGACAGTTTGGTTCGATCGCAGTATTATATTGAACCGAGATTTTACGAAATAAAATTGGAACGTGTAGTATCTATTGGCAACAAATTGGAAAATAAACAAAGTGTCACGAAAAGTATAACCGTAAAAATAAGTATGGTAAACAATAAATTTTTAAGTAAAATAACACATGTCCTCACGTAGCTACGTTTGCTTTGCAATGAAAGAGGAGCAAAAAGTACCCTCCGTCCATAAATTCTGACAGTTATTCTGACAGTTATTCTGACAGAGTTATACTTATGACATAAATCTTGTCACGTTTGTAGAATAAAAAAACAACAAAAACATTTTCTAGCTGGCGTCAGCAATTTTTGTGTGAAGTCATCACCAATTTTAAGAGCGGGAAAAATGCTATTACCTGTCAAAATGGCTTTTGAGAACGCTCTAAATAATATATCGCCATTCTATTTTGATTTTCTTGTACTAATATATATGGTTTATAATATATCTGTTGGCTTTTGCACATATTGAAAACACTGTAAAATTTTCATGCTCGTGTGATTATCAGATCAGAACTTGTAGAAGTTTTCAATTTAGAGAATTTGTTGTGGTGGTTTTAAGCAATGTCTAATAAGTCGCAACTTTTAGCAGGTGGAGTCAAAAATTTTAGAAAAGACGTCAGTCATAAAAAAATTAATAATCTCAAAACAATTGAGCAAGTACATTGGACTCTCTCGAACTCACAAGGGAACAAAAAAATTGTTCGAGATAGAGAATATTATCATACAAATTAAAATTTTTGTTAACAAAGCAAAAGGGGGTATCAAAGGTTTATTGAAGGTGCAAAGACGTTTTCTTATACTTATGAAATATTATACACCAGATAAAGTTAAACATATTCATAAAAATCTGTAAATATCTATTTGCATGAGAGGTTTCAGTCTCTCGTTTTCACATGGCCGTTCTTGACAATCGAGCAAAACAAAGGTTTCCTTGTTTGTATCCAAATTTCAAATTTCGGATGTTTTGGATGCATTCAAATTTTCAATTTACGAACTTTTTTGTTCTATTTACTGCGTAGATGAATTCTTAGATACGAAAAAGATAGAGGGAAAAAAAAGTCGCAAGGGACCAGAATTTTGGTTCGAGATAGAAAAAATTCGAGACAGAGAAGTTCGAAATAAAGAGAGGAAAGTAGCTTAGAGCGTATACAAATATCGAAGGGACCGAGGCTTTTGTTCGAGATAGAGAGAAGTTCGAAATGGAGAGTAGTCGAGACAGAGGAGTGAGTCACTGCAATTCAAAAGATAATAAAATCTAAATTTGCCGCGGGCAATTTATGTATATCAAATAAGGTTAAAGGTTAGAGAAATTTATGACTTTGTATTTGTTAGATAGTTCTGATGTGTGAAATTTGTTTTCAGCAAACATCACGATCTTACACGTAGTCATTTCACCATCATTTTATCAACGGTTGGTTTTTTTTCTTGAACCAGCTATATAAGAGTAACCCAAACAGTTTTGTTTTTCAATTTTAGAAGTAATTATGAAACATTCCCATTCATAAGATTTAAAACGTGATTGAGTGCAGTAGTGTTTTATACATTATTTATAACTTGTTTACTTGGATCGTGACGGCTCCATATTCATCGTATCTATAAATGATTTGACATTTCATTTTAACTCAGTATCGATCACCGTTTGAGTGGAACGTAAAATGCTTTTATTTCATTATGTTTACGCCCTGTGTTTATATTTTCATATAACATCAAGTCACTTGTTGAGACAGAAAAGGGCACGATCTGCAGTATTTCACAAAGTGTTTAAATTTACTGGAAAAAAACTAAATATTGCACCGATGAAAACTTTATATAACCTATCGTCAGTAGAAGGTTGCTGCAACCACTGTTTAGTGACGAAGGGCTGTTTGTCTGTCAACCACGAGAGTGTTGGATCAATGCGTTGTGAACTACTTGCAGAAGATCGGAATACAAGAGGAAAATCGGATTTTGAACTCGCAAAGTATTTCTCTTATTATGATACTGTAAGTCAAACTTCTATATTTTCATGTGTTATAACTGGATGACCGAGAGGTGAACTCTAGATTGAACGCTAATTTGACTGACATAAAAGCACAGTTTGCAACCTCGTCATAGCAAACAGTCACGCACGATGTTTTGCTTTGCGGAATAATATCCCGTAAAAGTTGAAAACTTTACACATTCGCTAATTCGAACACGCCATGGATGTTCGAATTAAGCAGTAGTAATCTGAATTTTTTCGTAAGGGTCTGAATCTTGTTTGAAATAGAATATGTGGTGGGACCGTCCTGATTAAAAAATAACTTCGGTTAGAAGAAAAACAAAGACAACAGATTGTCGTTACCCCGACTAGCTAAACAGTCACATTTTGTCGTTACGAAACTAATGTAAGCAAAAAAGGAGAATGTGGATCAACAGGTAACTTCCTGAAGTAATTTAAAGCACGCAAACAAATTTATATAGCTGGCTGGCCACCTAACAAGATATTTAAAAACTTTGAAGCTAGCAATTTATTATAAAGAACTCCAACATCCAACAATACTCTTTTAAAATAGCCTCTCCATTGTCAGTAATTAGGCGAAATCCGCCACAGCATAAATGTTAATGGTTAAATTCCCTCTACGTCAATAAAATAATAGCGAACTAAACATAAACATTCCGACATCAAATTTTATGCTGTAAATGACTTTAAGATCAAAGCTGTTTTTTAGGTAAAAGGTTGTTTTTTCTAATTTTCAAAATATTGGAATAAGCGCACCCTTTGGCTCTAATAATATATTTAAGTAACCTATTGGCGCTAACCTTATTCCAAGAAATTAACGAAACACAAAATTAACGCGTATTTTTAAAATTTTTAAAATTCACAGTAATTAAATGCCCCTTTTAAAGTGTAACGTAAAAATCCAGGATTTTAAAAAAGTTAGTAGTTGATTTTAAAACTGTATTAAATTCATAAAAATTAAAAATACATATGGCAGTAAAAATGTCACACATGCATACTTCATTTTCCTTTTGTTTGATTTAATGCTTTTTGTAAGTCAGTTGAGTCACTCTTTTTTATAAGTTGGTATAGCTATTCGCGTTCAAAATTACAAAAATGGTTATTCGAGAGGACCATTTGTTCGATAGTGAGCGCTTAATCGAGGATTTACGACATTTAATAAATCCTGGTCAAAATATGTTGAGACTAATCAGCTAATTTTGAAGTTCGTCACCACAAGTAATGGCATAGCCTATTTCTAAATCAGATTCACGTATTTCAAACTTGTTAATATTCACTTGTTCAAATACTGACGTCAACATTGCCATTTTTCCACAAATTTTGGTGCCTTCGTGGGCCTTGACGTGGATTATTTCGTTCCGCGGGGTGCTAGCCTAACTGTGTGCAAAAGTAACGACTTTGCAGTTTGCCGGCTGCAGAGCATAGACTGTTGACGCTTTTTCCCATATTTGAAAATATTTTATTATTAATATCTTTGTCCAAGACTGTAGTTGTAGCATATAGTAACTATAGTTACTCAATATGTTGTATGTTCTTCTTGTTCCCAACCTTTGCATCTAATTCTCCCAAAGTTAAACAAATGTACTATAATATGTGGATTAATAAATTGATAAAAGGTTAAGAATAAAACAGTTTAATACGCAAGAGAAGAAACAAGAAAGAATTTATCTTTCTCGATTTTTGTTACCCATAGATTGTCAGAGATTTATGCAACGAAAAGGATTCGTGTTATCCATGTTCCTGTTGGTCAGCAGAATTTTATCGTTCACCTTGCATTTGCAGAAAATGTAAGATCGTTATGTTTGGATATTTTAAAATTCTTTTTACATACTGCCAATGGCGGCTTCGTAAAGCTAGACAAGGTGTGAGTATATGAGATCAACTTTCCCGTCCCCAATCGTCCCATTCTTTTCATTAAAAATGATTGAGATGGTGACGCAGCTTGAAAAATCACACCTTTGATTACGACTTTTGTAAATAACAAAATTGTGAGAAAATTAATGCGATGCTGTGGCTGTAGAAAAAATTTCAAAATTTCGAACATTAGAGAATATGAGCTTTAATTTTTTGCCTAGTTTGAAGAAAAAAATTATACTGGGTGGAAATATATGAAATATTTACCCTAAAATTGTATTTTTTACAGTGACAGAGAATCAACGTTTCTTAATTTCCTAATTCTCAATTTTAGCCTTAAAATGACGAAAAATCAAGATTTTCACATCACCTTTATTTTCAACATGTTCGTTTTGTGTGTTATACCAATGTTTATAATATTTTAATTTTTGAACCAATTGTGGCCTAAAATAGGTATTTAGGTGACAAACACAAAAACTAAAACAAAAGTTTATCCTCTGTATTATTTTCAGCATACTTTTTTTGTTTACTGTCCTCCATATAAACGATGCATATTTGAAAGTAACGCCGAAAAACATGATCTTACCATGGACTCCAGGAGACTGTTTTAATAAATCACTCTCCTTCGGGGTTGAATTTAAAAGCGTATCTTTAAAGTGTATTTATCTTGTAATTTGCAACACGCATTTGCACGAAAATATCGACTTATTTGATGTTTTCGTATTTCTTGAAATGTATCTTGAAACTTAGATTGTATTGACTTATATTGTCTTTGCGTGTTTACACAAAAACCTTAGGACGGGAGATCCCGTGGATTTGTCCACAAATTAACAACTAGTCTCTATAACATAATAATAGCGGTTGTTTGTCTGTCGAGCAGAAGCGTGGCGTGCTAAACCACGCACTAAATCTTTAAGCTACAAATAGCAAATGCGATATATTGTTATCAACTTTGTTGCAACGGGTTAACGACTATCTATATTATAATACTCGCTATCTGTGAGCCAATTTAAAATCCGGGCGTTTTGTAATAGAAAATGTCATTAAAATCGCACCTATAATCAAACTTCACACTAGCAAGAATGCACGAAATAGCACTGTTGGAAATATGTACGACGGTCGATCCCCGCTGGAATTTTCCACGGGCTAACAACTAGTTACATATAATAAAAAAACCTGTTTAAAAGTGGTCAAACCTTTCAGATTCATACTTAACTTGTTATCAATTGTTAGTTCTCCTTCAAGAATAGCATACTATATTTCTTTTGAATACCGAATGTTTTCTTTAAATTCAGTGCATGGAAAAATGACGCAACATTCTTCATCATGGACAAGATATATAACTATTAATCCGTTCAACCTTAAACTATATGGCGTTGATGAAGAAAAAAAAGTTGTGATGTCTCCAGGAACTTCACCATTTAGTGGGAACTCTATCACACATACAACAACAGCAATAAATTTTATAAAATACCGCAATGATGGAGTCATTTGTGCACATGGTTTAAACAACTCAGTTTTTTTCTGGTCAGGCTCGAAATGGACAACAACGGATTTTTACTGTCGGTTGTTTGACTGTACTGATCAACATGTTTTGGGAATCGGTCCTGCCACATTTCAACTTTACTTACAACCAAACGATAACGGTAAATTTTATATTAAGAATAATTAATAAATATTGCATGTGCATGATACATCTATTAACGAAAACTATTTATTCCTGAAAATATAAATACAAGCAAAAATATTACGATTAAGGTAACTAACTTCGAAGTTGTAATATTGTTAAAAATGTGGTTGACAAATACTCGGTACCTTTTTTTAATGCGCAACCCGAGGCTCAAATCTTTCATGAAAGTACACATCCTGGCAGATCCATAAGCGGTCGCAAATTTTCACTCAAGCAAGGCATTTTGCTAATAGAACGTTGGCTCTATTATGCCAGTCAATGTGGGATAAATTTTATCTAACATAGCCTCTAAAGTAGAGAATTACGTTCGTACGCAATTGATCGTTTGGCTACTTCATGTTGGTAGGAAAAAGTAGAAAAAATAAATTTATCGTCAATCGGACAAAAACATAGGTGCTCTTGTTTTAAATTATAAAAATTTAATGATAATGTTTTATTACTTTCAGCGAAAAAGCTTACAAACTGAAATACTTCGTCTTTCTTTACTAGATACTATTACAAAAGTTGCAAAAGGTGAAATTTCAAGAGTTCAAGAACATGGCAAATACTGGTACGCGATTGGAAGAAGTTGTAAATGCATCATGAGACACGAAACCATTCCCTCCCCAACTGTAAATAAATGGGAAATACTAACAACAAATCCAGGCGCATCAGTTGAGTTTAAAGTTGCATTTAACGATATTATTTATTCGTTACACGAAGATCAGAATATTTACGAATGGTATGGAAGTGAGAACAGATGGATTATGATATATCAGGGTCCTTGCCTTGCATTTGATGTCCATCATCTTATATTTTGTGTGACGTCAGATCACAAAGTCAAATCAAGTATGTGTCACTTGTTGTTTTCTGTAAAAGTAGACTATTGTACGAAGTGTTGAACAAAGTTTATTTTGCATGAGCGTCATTCTTTTTCCACAGTGCAATAAACATTTCACATGACTTTTACTTATGGTTGAATTTAGTAGCTTTGAGGGGCTGAATATTTTGTGCAAGTATGCGCACGGATTAAAATTTTTAAATAAAGTGCGTAGCAGAAAAAAGCAATGAAATCAATTCATGTCTTTCTCCTCTTTTCTGCCATCTTTCAGATTATGGTGAATATGTGCCACGCCCAAACATTCACATTCCTTTCAAAACTTTCAATCACACTGATAAAACAACACCATATGGACGAGGAATGGACGAGAATGGGAAATCATCTATAAAGTTGGACTTGTCAACAAACAATATTGCTCTGGATCAATTTGGGAAAGAACATGTCTTACAAATTGGGACTATAGAAGGAATTGTGATTGGAGATTTTGAAAACTCAGCTTTAAGGTAAAAGCTTTTTATTTCATGCATGCTCAACAGCAAATCAAAGTGCGAAAATCACACAGATACTAAATTGTAAAACTTTGACCTTACTGAATGTATATTAGAAAATGGTTTAAACAAAATACGTTTGACGACTCGAATTTCCACAATTTAAGAAAAACACCTCATTTTGAATTTAGAAATCCATTTGGTTATACAACTCCATACTTTATAGTATCTTTGTGGTTCAGAACAACACAACAATCCTATGCTTCGGGAGAAAAGGCGATTCTATCGAACCTTAAGGAGAACGGTATGATTTGGTTTAATTCTTGTACGATATCCCTCTCTCAACCTGATACTTTACAGCACGAAAAAAATGTCATATTATACCATATTACCACTTGCGTCTGCATTGTATAAAGTTTACAAAGCTTTCAAATTTTTTGGACATGTGCAGAAATGTAGGTAAAGAGAAGGAACGCATGAGGTAAAACAGGTATTATTGACATATATACAGACTTTCTCAGAAGCCGAAGATCAAAACAAAATGCGCTGAAATAATTTGTTTTAACTATGTTTCCTTTGTTAAAATTTTTTTATCACGAAAGTGGTCTATGGACGAATTTGGTCCTGAATATATGAAAAGCAGAACTCTCCAAAAAAATGTCAGAATTTTCTAATTTACGAAGGTGTTAATTAAAATAAAAAAAAAGCTATTGTATAAACTCTTTCGGGAACTAAGAAACAATATCCACGAACGAGTTTATTAAAAAAAAAAGATTCAAAAGGGGAAAAGTAAGGTTATTCTTTTAGTGGATGTTTTCCTGATATAGCTGGAAATAGAATGTTTTAACCAAACGTTACAACTCAATTGTTGCAAAATAGTGATTTTAGGAACTTAGGTGATGCATGTGTGATGACAAAAAAAATTATATTTAGCGTTTACATCCCTGTTTCATTACTGTTAGAAATGCTAACCGTGAAAATGTCGAAAATAGTTTTTTAACTTTAATCTTAAGGTTTTTACTTGGCTTTGCGGCGTGTTGATGTCCACAAAGTGAGGATAATAGTTCTTATCAGGGGAAACAAGCAATATGTGGAGGCGTATGTGACAACAGCAAACCACTTCTACTCCTGGACGCATATTGTCGTTTCCTGGAACTATGATTGTAAGTGTTCATTCTTACATGTGTTATTAAGCTACTGGTTATCTTACCTGCACCAACAATCGCCTTACTTGGCTGAGCAAACTATCGGGCATATCAACAGCAAATACTTGTTTAAAATCGTGAAATAAACGTATTTACTAGTTCTTTGAACGTTATATTGGGAACATATTTTTATAGTCTTCAAGCCATGCCATATAAGTTGTCGAACGGCTTAAGGGATCTCTTTTGTGGATGTACTGCAAGTTAATTCCGCTTTAGAAATCAAATTCAGTAAAATCAAAGAAAAATATAGAGCTAGTCAATTTTGAAGTTGACATGTCATTGTGAGCAAGTCTTCCCTTTTTAATCTGCAAACCCACAGACTTAAAATTACTCCGGGTGTGCTCATGTAAAAAATAATTGGAAAGTTATACCGATCAAATTTACAGGTGCCCACAAATTCGAGTAAAAATACCTAATATGCAAGAAGTATACCACACAACACTACCAAGTCAAAAATCTTTAGTATTAGGGTATCTGTTGAAAATCAGTGTTCACTGCAGTCCTGGGTAATTACACAACACATTGGGCTCGGTCCTGGGTAATTACACAACACATTGGGCTCGGTAGGCTGTGTTTTTATACTAATTGAACCAGTAATGTGGGTTTGATCGATATTGTTTGAAAACTTATTTTCACTGAAATTAAAATACTAAAATGTCCGGCAAACATTTTAGCTACAGCCAGATATTTAGCATTATTATTTCGGTCGAAATTCTTAATTCTATGCAGGTATTGATTTTTGTATAACCTGGAGAGTACAACATTAATTGTACTTGGAAAACAAGTTCTCACAACGCGTTCACTTACGTGACTTACGTGGCAGCTCAATGGCAAGCAAACTATTTTCTTCAAAAAAGTATTTGTATCCTCTTTAAGGTAACAGTGCAATATAACTTACTAGTACTCAGCTGGCAGTCTTTTTTTTTTGTTAACCTACAATTGTTGACCTACAATTTATATTACATCACCTTTCAAATGGTTCATTTACTAACGACGTTAAAGCTCCATTTAATTCAATCCAATCTATTTCCAAAGTTTAATGGAAGCATACAATTACTTTAACTGCAATTACATTTCTTATAGCTAAATGTCTACGAGTTGACATTAATGGTAATAAAATGCGAAGCTCTTGCAGTCCCATAAACTTAATCAGAACGTCTGTTCCTACATCACTTCGCGTGCAAGTACCAGGAATATACATTAGTGATATTGCTATATGGTATGGTTTGTTATTGGATGAGCAAATTCTTCAGCTTTATCGATCAGGTATTCACTTATTTGACGAGTTAGTTTGCTTTTTATCTTATCAATACAGATCTCTATTGCAAATTCCCGCTGTAAATTTCCCTAATAATCGAGAGAAAAATTAAAAAGTTTAATCGGGTTTTTATGTAGCTACGTGAGAGAAGACATACAAAGCAAAAGTTAAACAACTATATACTTCCAGTAAAGTTGAAAAATATGCATTCCTTACCGGAATGTTCAAAGTTATGAATCGACTTTTTAAGCGTTTCTTACGAGTTTTTTTTTAATTATTGAACTCAGCTATAACGTACTAAGAGTTTCTTCCACGAAAGAATTGACTAAGATTGGTTCTCGTAGATTCCTAATACCAAAATGATTTGGCCTAACATTGTCCTAACAACAAAAGTTTTAACTATGAAGACTGCTTAAATTTCGTGTTATTACAGGGAGGACGTGTATTCCGTATTGTACGGATATAATAACATGTCGTATATTATAGACAATACTGCACCCGATTGGCGAAAGAAATTTAACTTTGGTTCAGTGACAGAATCATCATGCGAAGAACTGAGGAGACAACGACCATACACAACTTCTGGTTATTACTGGATAAAATTAAATGGAAAAATGATAAGTGTCTATTGCGACATGGTAACTGATGGAGGTAGGATTTATATCAATAGAAAATCACAAAAGGTCTAATAGGTTTAAAAAAGTTCTTTTTTCTGCGGAAATATGTGAAGTACATGATGAAGAAAGAGTCGTATAGTTATTTTACTTGTGTGCTTTATGTTGCTTCGGCATATTTAATTCTTACAAGCTCTTAACTTCGTACTGCAGCCATTATCTATGCTGTATGACGTCACCCATTATTTTAGGTCATAAAAAGACAGTATTTAAACATTACAACCTATAAGTCGTAATCACGGGTTCAAAACTTCGATTTCAAAATGAACAAGATGCAGGCGCTGCATAAACTATCTCGCTATTAAAAATGCACAACTATGAAACATCCACAATGCGACCCAATTCTACAATTTCTGCTAACAAAAATACAGCCTATCATCCATGGTTAAAAGTCGCGCGATTGAAACGTTTATGGTCTTAAACGGCATTTAGGTGACAAAAAATCAAAATTTTGATGTCACCATCATGTTCAGCATACTTTTTTTGTTATCTGTGCCAAATTTTGTCGAAAATAAAGTAGTTTTAATTTCGGACCAATTTTGGCCTAAAATGACATTTAGGTGACAAAAAATCAAAATTTTAATGTCACCATCATGTTCGGCATACTTTTTTTGTTAACTTTGCCAAATTTTGTCTAAAATAAAGTAGTTTTAATTCTTGGACCAATTTTGGCCTAAAATGACATTTAGGTGACAAAAATCAAAATTATGATGTCACTATTATGTTCAGCATACCTTTTTTGTTAACTGTGCCAAATTTTGTCGAAAACAAATACCAATTTTGGCCTGAAACGTCATTTAGATGACTTCCAAGTACTTAGAGAGTTTAGGTACGAAGTTTAAATCTGTGACGTTGCAATTGACCATTTGGGACATTTAGTTAGTTACGAGTTGGAAACCTATCCTCGCAGGCGAGATAGTAAAAAGAAAAAAAAAAAGTAAAAATAGTTACCAAGATGAGATTCGAACACACGACTACTCCCGTGTCGGTGCTCAGAGAGCCAAAAATTTCCATTTTGGGACGGACAGCTGTATTTGAATACTCCTCGCAGGCGAGATAGTAAAAAGTACAAATAATATAATTATCATCGTTATTGCCACTTTATTCAAGTGCGAGCAAATAAATTAGATAACTAATCTATTTTTCATTTCTATTAGCAACATTAGATTATTCTGTCTACACTATTTTCGTAGATTTAGGTAATTATTGATTCTTATTTTATACTTTTATTTAATTTTAGGTGGATGGACACAAATAACTCATTGGCTCGCATCACAAAAACTTTATCAAGTTGCAAATATCTATGAAATGAACCTAACCTCCTCCAAAAACAGCGCATATACTTCTGGTCACTTCCGTCACTTAAGAACAATTCTTGATTTTAAACAATTTCGAATACGCTGCACCAAACCAGCATATCATGACAGAATTGTTGACATAGCAACAACAACGTCATCTGTCATCGATTACTTTTCCTTGGCGACAAACGAAAGACCATACGCATGCGGTGGATTCTATCCATTGGAAGAAGATAACTCGATCTTGTCTGAGAGATGTCAAGAATGGCTAGATGGAAAGTTCTCAGATCCCCTAAAAGTTTCTTCTGGTCGATTTTTTCGTCATTTGATGCATATACCGAACGTAGCAACTGTAGATTTACCCGAAGCAAAATGTGATGATCTTCAGGGTAGTGATATTATTTTTCAAATGTACGTGCGTTGAATTTGCACTGATGTCAATCAACTTATTAAATCCGACAACTACAGAAGCGGGATTAAACTGAATTTTTAAGACTACCAATTGCATGTCATTATGTTACCTGCATTTTTTAACACTGAATCAAATTATTATTTTTGTTGTTGTTGTTGTCGTTGTTGTTGCCACTGTCGTTGTTGTTGTTGTTGTTGTTTTCGTTGTTGCTTCTATCTAACTATTGAAAATGTAAATAGTAACTTGACACGGCCTGTTTGTGTAAAACATGATTTTTATTTTGCACGCTTTTCATATTTTTTTTTCTTCTGAAATTGCAGCAAATTCAAGAAAGTTTGAAATTTTTTATAGACGTCAAACAGGCTACTTTCAACAGGTGCTTAAAGTCACAATGGTTTTGAGAAAATAGTACTGAAAATCAGAAAGAAGTATTGTAAAACGATGCATTTTATGCTGTCGCGGGAACCACATGTCACGGCATGAATTCCCGCGACAAACCTCCACAGGCGCCTTAGTTTTTATAGGCCTTTTAAAACGTACACGCAAAAAGTCCCTTAGCGTCCCCTTTTCTCTATATAAGTGAATGTGTAAATATAATTAGTTAGTTACAACAAGATTTATGAAAAGTTTTTATTCTTCAAATCCATCAAATCAAGTTGACTCCACGCGCAGCGCAATATATGTCACATTCTTTTTTCTAGTAATAT
Organism: Hydractinia echinata; assembly: GCA_030067915.1. Taxonomy (NCBI): domain Eukaryota; kingdom Metazoa; phylum Cnidaria; class Hydrozoa; order Anthoathecata; family Hydractiniidae; genus Hydractinia; species Hydractinia echinata. Next base: position 395,942 of record JASGCC010000179.1, on the reverse strand, counting down.
ACAGATTTAGGCTGGTATTGTTTTAACTTTGCAATTTTTAACAGCAATCAAAACAAAATATATTTAAACAAGACAGCTAAATCGTCTTACGAATATCGGATTTTACCTTGCTGAATATCTGCTTATTATTCAGTCGAGCTTGTGATATTCGACGACGCGCAGCAGAGTCGAATATAACAAAGCGAGACACGGGATTTCCTACAATCGAAGATAGTCGGAAATCGAGTTTCTTGACGATTCTGTACGCATGTTTATCGCTTTCGCTACACATGCGCAGTGCGCAGCACGCACGCATGCGCAATAACTCTAATAAATAAGCCATGCTTGACATGCTATATTCCTCAATCTTTCATTTTGCTGGAAAGTTAACAACAATTGTATATCATTAAAGCCTGGTTCCCACCAATGCGTTTATTGATAAACATATGTTTATTTTCAAAGTTTTAAAGTTAAACTTATAGGTGTGAATGCTAAAAATAAACGCATGATGATTTTACATGCAATAAACATGTTTATGCATGCGTTTAATATTAAAAAGTTTTGATATTAAAATCATGCGTTTAACATTAGTTTATTCAACATCAAAGAAATCTTTTGTTTTTACCGCCAATGCTCAAAGTGAGAGTGGCTTTCATGAGAGCATTGCACGAGTAGAAAAAACGACAGTGACAAAAACGAAAATAATAATACGTGATGAAATCTAAAATAGGAATAGTAGCAGAGAAAGCACTGTCTGAGCTGTCTCTATGATAAAGCTTACAATGGATATAAGGAAATAGTCAGACAAGAGAATGCTTGGTGAGAGGGAGATTAAAACTAGGGTATGAACAAGGTTTGGTGTTTATTTTATTTTTTTTAAATTAGTTTGTGAAAAAGTTCAAATTTCCTCGCAGTCCACATCCATACTTATAAGTCACAAATCTTAACTTTCGTTCCAAAATTAAGTTCAGTGTGAACGAATAATCTTACTGCATAATTAATTAGATGAAAATAAACTCATTCATGAGTAGTAATAAACATATGTTTAATAATAAACGCATTTGGTGGGAACTAGGCTTAAATGTTACGATGTTTAACACTGTTTATTATTTTTATTTTCACGCACTTCATCAAATCGCCATGGGACTCACTTGGAAAGATTATACTGTACTGTCATCATTATGATACTACACTATTGTTTATTCTGTTCCTAGATGATACTTGAGGAAGATTGGGCAAGAATGAATAATTACGATATCCCATTTTACCGCGCTGAATATCTGTTTTATCATGCACCATTGGATTATTATTTGTTTTTGCCTTTTTCGTTGTTCTTGTTTCTTGTTGTTCCAAAACATATCATCGATTTCTTATCTTTTGTGTACTACTATCAAGAACAATAAAAGATAGAGTGCGATATAATACATCCTTTGTTTGATAACTTTTTTATTTTTTAATTAGTTGTAACTCTCCATCTGATTGACTTGCATGTAATTTTATAAAGGAACTATATATATATAAACGAAATATACGTGCCGAAGAAACTGTCAAATACTCGAGCAGATATTTGATTTGGGATATCGGTTGAGATTTTCAACTCTCGGCTAACGACTGCACGAATATCCAAAAATATTCCGTCAGACGCTCCCGCGTGAGGTGCATGATAATAAAAAATATTGTTGTTTGTCATGACAGATATTTATTAAGTTCTTTTAAAAGAAGTTTATAAAATATTGTTACTACTATAGTACGTAAAATATTCTTGGTTATCTTGAGTCAAAACCTACTTATATTTTCACCCATACAGCTATGAAGATTCTGTAAAAATGTTGCTAGAAAGTTCTACAGATACTTAGTTGTGAAATATAGTTATTTGTTATTATACTAGTTTTCTTAGTAGATTTTACGATTTAGATATCTATATTTCCTTTCTCTCTTTTAAAGTTTATTTTGGGGCTGTTAAAAAAAAATTTTTTTGTTCGTCTCTCCTTTAAAGAAGAAAAAAAAATTACAAATCTGTTGTAAAAATACAAAAATGCTTTTTGCCCTTACAACCCTCTAAGCAGAGTATGCAAAAGTTTCCGCATAAAAAACACAACACACTATATAACCGTGTTACGTGTGCTACGTAGCTCTCCTTCGGCGGGACACGATGATGATTTTAAAAGTTCATGTAATGAAAATAACAACGTTTTCATTTGAACATTTTTTTCACATTACCTCAATCAAGAAATATTACTGACACTATAAAATATTTTAACAATTTTTACATGCAATTAATTGAAGATACTTCTTTTCGGAAGAAAAATCAAAAGTATATTTCGCACAGAAAGACCTAAATTATTTATTTATTTCCAGTTGCTTTTTCGGATTTTATAAACAATGTTGAAGTTATATATACAGCCTCGATAAAGGTGAAAAGACCTCAGCATGCTAATGCAACAGAAGTGGTCAAAATATGTTATTAAACAAACGCTATTTCAGTAAACAAAAACCGAATAAGGTTTTTCAACATTTAACAACAAGTTTATAAAAACAGTATTTCGAGGTATAAAGCTGGATTTACAACGAGAAATACCACTATAATAATATTTTGTATCGCCATGCATTATTTTGATTTTAATGGTTAGCTCAAAAGATAATTTTTATTAATTATATTATCTTGTTCAGATAATTTCAAATCAACTAATTTTGTTACGAAGCACTCATATTATTACTTTCATTGGTAATCCAGCTTAGAAGATTCAAATGCAACTTTTTAATGGTCATAATGTAAATAATGGTAGATAATAAAAATAAACAAAACCAAATATTTTAACTTAATTACTAAAACCTGACAAAATAATCTATACATGTAGGCCCGATGAAATGGTTTTGAAAGGGGAGGGGTCAATATAGTGAATAAGGATAGTCCCACCATAGCTAAAACTGCCCTAGAATTTTTTTGAAAGTTAACACTTCCGGATTAGCTAAACGTTATTCAGGTTTAAAAGTTTACTGTGTTAAGAAGAAGAAGAAAATGTTTTCGAAGCTACTAAAGTTGCCTCTGAAAATAAGAAGCGCGCAGTGCCTTCCTAGTGTTGTCGAACCTTCTATGACAGCATGAAGCGCGCAGTCCCTCCCTAGTGTTGTCGAACCTTCTATGACAGCATGAAGCGCGCAGTGCCTTCCTAGTGTTGTCGAACCTTCTATGACAGCATGAAGCGCGCAGTGCCTTCCTAGTGTTGTCGAACCTTCTATGACAGCATGAAGCGCGCAGTGCCTTCCTAGTGTTGTCGAACCTTCTATGACAGCATGAAGCGCGCAGTGCCTTCCTAGTGTTGTCGAACCTTCTATGACAGCATATGATCGTTTCACGTTATATACCAACAATTTCTTCAAAGCGAATTCAAAGTTACGCAATAGATTTTGCTCTTGTATTATTCTTTGAATATTACAAGTACGCAACGAATCTTCCGCTCTCAGAAGCATGTCTAGAGAATTTCAACTTGGTGTGAAAATCGAAGAAGAATTCATGCGGCACATCAAGGATATTGAATACAAGAGAAGTTTGTTTAAGTTGGCCATCTGCATTACACATCCTGTTTTAACTTGTGGAAGGCGGCTTCAACACTAAAAAGTAACATAAAAAGTTGTTTTAATTGTTATTTGTGGTATAACGAAGTACTCATGGGTTTATTTTGAACTTGTCGATTCACGAATGGAACGTTGCTTACTTTATCAGAATAAAAAAAATAGAACGAAACCAGTTGTTAGCCGGTGGCAAACCCATGAGGAGTTTTGTTCTCCGTATATATTTCGTGCATCTTTTACATAAAATAGCGACAGTCATTTTAAACAACAATAAAAGAAATCTCTATATGCTGTTTCTATTGATTAAATATATTTCCATATACTTACACTTTGGCAGATATCTGTTCATATATTCTTGCTTTTGATAGATTTCTTTTAAGCCTGTTTTCAGTCCTTTCCCAAATGCGTCTTGTTTACCTTCGACGCTACCTGTTGTATTCAAAACAGATTCGAGGATAGACATTTGGCTTCTTCTGTCATTCTGATGATATTTTTCTTCAATCTCATGGACGACATTTTCAATTCCAGTCAAGCGTCTTTCAGCGATATGAAGATTAGAAAGCGCATTGTCAAGTTTATGATACTCTTCTATATTCTCTGATGTAACGACCTAATGAAAGATGTCAAGAACAACGTGGGGAATTAAGAATTCTGACAGCAAGATACATTCAAAAGACAAAAAAGAAGACAGGCAAGATATTATGATTGTTATCTCTTACCAACATTATTTCTTTGCGTAGCTACAATCTTCCAATAAGGACTGGACATGTGAGAGCAAGTGTTTAATCGCTCCGCCCTGCATTTAACTCTTTTTTCAAAAAAGTACTGTACGTTACCGTCTGAAAAACTTATTAACAATGCCATAAGAATTCTTCAGTGACCTCAAAGATTTCAGGTTTTTGATTGGTTGTTAATAAACCGTTGGTTGTCGAAGTGTGATCTCAGTCCCAGTACTTCAAACCTCTTGGTTTTAAGTGAAAGCTTTTCTAATGCTCCACAACTGTTTAGAATGGATATATATAACACACAGTTGTTGATCACCATGGTCAACAGTGTTAATAAGTTTACTAAGAAGGGATGGCTAAGCGGTCTAAGACGTCAACCCTACAAAATTCGTCACTTAAACCCGAAAAGTTTGAAGTTCTGTCCATAAATTTTGTTCGTATTTCTGATGTAGAGGGCTTTTTTATTTAAGAATTTGAATTTCCAGTTTATTTATTTTTTACATACTACGAAAAACGAGTCCTGTGATACATAATATGAACATCGTCATTTCGTGTATCCTTAACATAAAGTAGCGAACCGGCTACCATTTTGAGAAAAAACGAAGGGAAAGATACTTACTAGAGGATTGCAGCTTTTTTTATAATAAGAAGCAAGTTTAGTTTTATCTCTTTTGCTCAAATTCTTCTCCAGTTGCAACACAACAGAGGCTTGTAGTAAAGAAGCTTCTGCAACACATTGTCTGAAGTTTGTCGTGAATTTTGACGTAATTAACGCCACAAAAACCGCAAATAATATAAATGTTCCAAACACGTGGAAAAGAGCAATCAAGATTTGTCCTGTAATTTTCTCTATCAACGCATACTCATATAAGAGTTCTTGACCAAGCGATGATTCATATACTGTGTAAATCTAAAACAAACAGTAATTTAACAACAATCTGTAAAAAACGTCGGGAGTAGTTTTTAATAAGCAAAAATATGAGTTACTGATCAACCTTTATGAACACAGTTTTCCAACTATATTTGAGATAATTCATAAATATTTTTCTGTAAGCAAGCACAGAATTAAAAATGTATAATTAACATAACAATCATACAAGCAAAACAAATTAAGAAATTCCCCTTTTCATATAAAAAATAGTCGATAGCCCATAGAAAATTCACAAGTAGCTAGGTCGCAGATTTTAGGAATTTTAAAGACGTCAGCAGTGTATATACCTCCATGATATACATAACAATTGTTTTTTAGAAATTTGTTAACCCGTTGTATCCATTATTTCCACCCGCCTTAATTTTATTTGGTCTCAAACTTAAAAGTGTGCAGTAATGGCTTCATAAATTTAATTAAAAACATTGACGTCAATCTAATATATGGACGTTGCGACGTAACGTCAAAAAAACTAATTTGTCGTTTAGCAATTAAGATATATGCATGTCAACATTTCCCCCCAAAAAATACACTGAAATTATTATAAGGGACTCTGGAACAATCCACGTAGTCGGAGAAACAATGTATAAAATATAAGTTGTTTTAAGAGTTTTGATAACGTGAACAGTACATTCACAAACAATATATTTTAAGAAATTTGCTATTATAGGGTAAATTTAGGCTAATAAGGTTTCCCGATGTCATTCAACTGATATAACGGTGCCAACAAACTATCTTACTGTTCTATAGTATTTTTATATTTTGATAGATGTGTCTATTCAAAGAATTGTTTCCTATGAGGCAAAATACAATATTCATATTCTGGTCACTTACTATTGTATCCAGGTCATTTAAAGTTTGAAACGTGTCTATATTAATGAATGTACTGCCAATATTAAAAGAGGTCGTATTGCTTGAATTGACCAGTACCCGATCAATTTTTCCCTGACCGTTGCTATCGCCAAACATCAGCCAGAATGCAGCTACAAATGGGACAAATAACTGTAGGTACAGAAACGTGATTTGGATAAATGATGTGATGGCGAGACCTAAATTGAAAATATTACGTAAAATAAAACAGCGATGCGCAGACATGCACGCACACTGGCGCATGTCCGTAGTTGTTGCAGTTACACTGTTTTCTTTATGAGAAACGTGGTAGCGGACATATGTTAGAAAGAGGAGCAGATTTCTAAAATTTTCCTTCTGTTTTAATATGACGGAATCTTTTTGTAATAAGTTCTCAATCATACCGTTTTGAGATTGAGATTTTCATCATATTATTTAGCTGAAGACACGTCTGTTGCCATGGTGATCCATCGGTTACTTGGTGGTGGTCAGGGGGGGGAATCAAACATGCTTTCTTCTTAAATAAACTTATTAAGAACTTACGCACTAAAGACGTATTTCTAAAACATCGTTTCAAAAATATGTTTCATCGTTTTGACTTTTTTCAGGTTCAAAAATATATAAGAAGACATATCTTAAAAAAAAGACATCCTTAATTTATTTAAAAAACCAATTCTCCACCATTGAGCTAAAAAAAATTTTTGTGTCAAGTTTTGCAGCAATACGATTCATTACTTTTAGATGTCTGTAGGCTTTTATAAGTTAGTTTGGTTAGATTTTAGATTTGAATTAATTCTAATTTTTCTTAACATTTGTACGCCTTATTGCGGATTTTTATGGGTGTTAGCATTGATTGTTTTATAACTTAAGCATTGCAGAAATTGCGACTTTTATGACCATTAAGCTAACCTACACCACTGTCAAAGTATGTCCTGTGCAATATCTATCGACTGCAGAGTACCAGTCAACTCATCCTGCTTGGCAATTTTGAGAAACAAATAAAAAAAACTTCCAGTCAAATTCTAGTTTTTAACCAAGTGAGAAAATGTCAGTTCTTAGGGCATTTTCCTATTGCAAAAAATCTTTTTTTTTATTTTGTGACGTCAATGTACGGTGGAATGACGAGATACTTCGTCTCTATAACAATAATGGACAGGGCGGGTGAATGTGTAAAAAGGATGGGTGAATGTGTAAAGAGGGCGGATGAATGAGAAGAGGCCCAACCATAGTTGTGGTTACCTTGGAAATTTTTCGAAACTGAGACATCAGCTGTAACGCTATTCCAATTCAACTCTGATGGAACATATTATTAAAAAGTGAATTGACAAAGTTGAAGTAAGTGTTATATTTTCTATCTTGTTTGCTTTTTTGCTGAGGCCTGGCATGATCTAAAGTTAAGTTAAATTTTTGACTGAATTCGAGCTCTCAAACACACCGACATATATACTTCGTGCCTGTTAAATAGTAGTTACAGATGTGACAGAATGTTAAACTTACTGGCTATTTTAAGGAACACAGCAAAATATCGGAATCGGATACAAATTTTTAAGACACGAGCGAACGAGACTAGCATTCCCAAACCAAACACACATTTATGTGCGATAAACATTCCAGTTTCGTCGAGTAACATGTCTAAAACTCGTGTGATGATAATGGCAGCTAAAATGATCAACATGATCCACTCATAAGCAAACCAAAATTTCTCTCTTCCTGCTAAACTTGGTACAGAACGAATTCTTTCTGTTTCAGATTCTAAATTTTCTCGATCACCTGGCCACGCAGGATGGCAGTTCAGATAATTAGATCGAACCAAATGTTGTCTCCATTCGACCCAGGCTCTGTGATACTTAATTGCATCTTTCTTAACAGCAAAATCCTAAAAACATAAAAAATGGTCTCAAGCAATCAAATTATCCACCCTGGAACATTTCTAGCACGTGTCCAATACATTAAAACATAAAATAACAAAAATCTCTTACTGTACTATTTTTAAGTAGATTATTCTTAAACACGTGTATAAACAAGCCCCACCTTATAAAAGAAATAGCTGGCAAAAATAATTATCAACGCCTCTGGTACAATTTTCCATGCATATTTATCATAGGGTTTATAATATTCTCTTTCCTTGCTATCACTGAATGTAGAAGCAAGAATGAGCCAGCAAGTCAAGTAGAGGAATGTTATGAACAACTTTCGTAGAGTGTCGTTTCTACCAAACAAATTCCACTTGACTTCTATCGCTTTCTGTATGACAGGATGCATTATCAAGTTGATATCTTCATATATTGTGATAATCTAAATACGAAAAAAATTCTGTTCATCACCATCGTACAGTTTATCTAACGAGTAGTGATTATTAAAAGCGCTGGTGCGACGCGTTTTTAAGGTTTTACGGTTAAGAGAGGCTATAAATTGTGTTGTTTTTTTCAGTCGTTTTTATAAGGATTTACATTGCACAGTGATGATTACGATTTGTTATATAAACATCCTGAATGTTGTTACCATGGTAATGATACGACTATTTACATGTTTTGTTTACTTTCGTGAATGTTAATTTTACCTCCAATGGGCTTTTAGATACCATGGCAGCCTTCCCCTTTGTATTGCTTTCTAAATAGCTCAAATACATTTCACTTCGTTTCGACGACATATTTGTTATGATGAGTTGATAAAGTGCTCGATTGGCAACATGTGGCATTTTTTCTAACAAGTGACCAATCAGAGAATTTCCTTCACTGTCATAAACTCCTGCGGGTGCACCAATATCCAGCAAAAATTTTGCGGTTTCAATGCTTCCTAAATAACAGTTAATATTATATTTTATTTCGTAAAATTCCTTGCTAAGGAATTATGGTCCACAGCTGGTGAACCACAGCTAGTGGATTACAACCAACCCTACATTCTTGCACCCTATTATATCTGGAGGGGATGTGGTGAGGGGAGGGGATGTGGTGAGGGGCACAAAATGCGTGCGGCAACTTTAATTAGGTACTAGTGCAGTCTAAAACACGTGGGTAGGCGACCGCCAGAGTGCTGTACACGAAATTCTGAATGTATGCATTTATCATATGTGAGATTTTTCGAGTGCAAAATATTCAAACCCCCGAAATTCGCGAAAGTTTTTTCCGCGAAACTTCGTAAGAATTGTCTACCTGACAAGTTTCAACTTGGATAACCAGAACGGTTATCTCAAAAAGAAAGGGTCAAAAGAGTGATTGCACACGCTTTTCCATCGGACCAAGCGTACGCGTGAGTTGATGGAGATAATGCTTCTTTTTATGCAGTTAATTAACTCCGTCATTCTTCGCCACTCATTTCAAAAATGGTAGACGTTTGCAGCGAGTCGAGATTTCAGTCCCTTCACCGCTGATAACTTTCTTTGTGCATCACTAGTAGTTGTTTTGACTTTTTCTAACTTTAATACAGATCCTGATAAAAATTTTGGGGATTTTTTAATTTTCTGGAATTTTCCATCATTTTATTGGCATTGAGATTTCGCTTTATAAAAATTTTTACTTTAAACAAATTGTCAATAGCAGCGTTGTTGCGTTGCTATGTTTCTATATATGCTAATAAAAGTCGTTACCAAGAATATATGCCAGTCAATGTATATAGTGCAGTTGTTCCATCATTGTCACAAGGTTCAACTCATAAGCATTTCTAGTCCAAGACGCGTGCGACACGGATACCAATAAAGCACAGGTATATTAGGGTTTAAAATATAGCTTACTTACTTAAGGATTTTGATTTTTTTTTAAATTGTGGGAAACCTTCCATGCAGAAACAGGCGATATATCCGCTATTCAGTTAGAAAGTATCGCATTATACAGATAATTCTAGACTGTAGCCAGAAGCCGTTGTACCTTTGACATGAGCTTACCTGATTCTGCAGCTAAAAATAAGACCGTCTTATTCTTCCCATCTCTTTGAGTGATACTTGCTTGGAATCGAATAAGCATTTTCATGGTCTCTAATGAATTGAATTTTGCAGCATAATGAATTGGTGTTTGGTTGGTATTTTTTGTTTGTACATCAACTTTAGCTAAAAAAAGAAAGTACGACTGAAAAAATGAACATTTAAATAACCAAATACAGACATTATATGCGTTTTATTACTTCGATTACCAAGATATCGCTAAAGCATTGTTATGACGACACAATGGCAATGCATACAGTCTATGTTATAGTGCGAAAGAAAGACTACTATTATCTTGCTTTTTGCATTCATGATGTTAAGAAGCATCAAAGCAGCATATCACCAAACATGTACCGGACGAAACTTTAGTAATAACTTTAGAATGGTTAACCAAATTCACCGGAAAAACCCAGTCGCAAGTTTTTAATCATTTGGAAGCAAAATTTTAAAAGGAAATTATAAAAACCATTCTATATATTTTGAATTTCTTGTGGTGTTGGTACATTTATAGCCTGTGATATCACGGCGAGTTATCGACCATAAAACATCTGCGGTTTTGGTGATATGCGCAAAAATAGGAAATTTTTTTGCGTCTTGCAATTTACTTGCTGTGTACACGCAATTGTTTATGTATAAAAGAGTTTTTGTCAAGGTATAGCATGTGATAAAAAAAAGTGGTTCAGCATACCGTAGCTTAAATGAGATTTTAATGATGTTTGAGGAACATATTGAGTCCAAACATTTTGATGCCAGTATCCTTGTCACATGATTTTTATTTGTCACATGATTTTTATTTGTCACATGATTTTTATTTGTCACATGATTTTTATTTGTCACATGATTTTTATTTGTATTGTGTTACACATTTTCGTGTTAAGTTACAAGGTTAGTACGAAATTTTGACCTCCCACCAGCATGGTTAATGCAACGCGGAACTAATTTTGCTAGGTTCTACAATTATAATTAAATGTTTATAATAGCTGTAACGTAACTTCCCCATGGCTAAATGATTCTATTTCTTTGTGTATTCGCTTGTAAAAGATAATTGGTGTAAAAAAACAATCCCAGCTGAAAAGTAGCGTTTTACCTATTTGAAAAAATCGGTAGGTACATGTAAAAATTCTATATATTCTATATATATAAATTCTATATATTTCTGTAAAGCTGTAAATTAACAATTCACGTGAGTCACGTGATAAAAAGTGTGACGTCAATTCATTCGCGCTGTCAACAATGGCTTCCTTGGACAAAGACAAAACATTTTTATGGCTCTTTTATGTTATTTGCAAAGAATCTGAAAGCGTTGTTGCTAGTAACAGGACTATTTAAGTTTCTTGACTACCTCGATGAAAGGTGCGAAAACAATGTGTATCTGGTATTTGAAATTAGTTTACACTGCTCTGACTTCAACATTCTTGTTTTGGTGCAAACCCAAGAAACACTGCCTTCTCTTATTTACTTCAAGGCAACTATTGTGGAAATAACTACTACACACGACTTTATCGCTGGTAAACTAAAAGTCACTGGTTTAACAATATTTGTTTATTCCAAGTATCCTTCTCTCGTGCCACAAATTTTTAATATAAACATTTAACCTTTCACTTTTGCGCATGTGCTCTCGCATTTGTGATGTCATCATCTCAGAACTTAACCTCATATCTCCCTTAAAAAGTGCATAATTTTTTGGGAACACTTCTATTTTTATGATAGGAAACAAATTATAAGAAAAAATTAAAAAGTCAATTTTGACCTCCATTCTCTTTTAGTGAATACATATGTAAATAAATAGAAATCACGTGACAGCAGGAAGGATGGGAACAGTTTGATACTTAATGTATTAGTAGCAAATTAAGTAAATAATGGTTTTCTTTATTAAACTGTTACATTGAACGAGGAACCAAGAAATTTAAAATTAATCAGTTTGGCAGCGCCCCTTACCTCCATTTAAGAGTAAAAGTCGTGTAGTTTCAGCTCCGTTTAGTGCTGCTGCCAGATGCAAGGGTGACCTTCCCAAATTATCTTGTGCATTCACATCAGCATTATTCCGTATAGCAAATAAAACCACATCAGTATGCCAATCTCTTACAATAGCATGTAAAATTGTCTGCCCGTGTTCGTCACGGCAATTGATATTGACACCCGAGTCAACTAGTGACTGCAAAAAACTCAAATCGATTTCTTGTTTATCATGTTGATCTGTGAATGTCCACATGTACGTTAACAGACCAAATTCAAGTGACTTTGAATGGGGATCTGGTATGACTGACAACTTAGCTGGTTTATGCTCGTCAACATAAGCCAGTCTTGATTTTGTGATAAAAGACGGACCAATGCGATATTTTCCAGCAGCATCGTAGCGTCTCTTGCGGTTGTACTTATCGTTTACATTTAAAACTTCAGTTTTTGTGGACTGAATTAAAACCGACTTTAAATTGTTTTTCGTTTTGTATGAAGGTACCGGATACTTACCTTCATTCACTTCTGCTACCTGTTTATTATTGCTAGCTGAATTTGTAATTTTCTTTCTAAACTGGTCGATCTCGTCTAGCAAGTTGAACGACTTGTCGGCTTTCTCATCTACCACTGCTTCATTTACTGTGCCGATGGACTCTTCGTCGTCGGCCTCAGACGAAACGTCGTCGTTTCTACTCGTCACGATAGAATCTCGTGAAGATCTTCTGCTTGTCATCTTCCTAATAGTGTCCATATGTCTACCTCTTTTTGTAAATTTCTAATAAAATTGATCAACTTTAGTTTACAAAATGTGCTTCCATCGTAGTGTATTTATCTAATAATTAGAATTTAATACATGCTGTGTTTGTTCTGTGAGAAGGAGAACCATTATTTATAACATAAATTACAGAGACAATACAAGCTGAATAACTTAATTAGCCTGTGTATTCTAAGTACTAATTGATAGTCAAATCAGTTGGCATTCACGACAGTATGAAATGAAATGATGCAGAACGCATCTGACTATGTAACAACTATTAGTTGATAACACATTTAGGATTGTTAATCATTAGTGGTGTTTCTTTCTCATAGTTGATGTGAACTTTTCCTTTAAAATCAAAGTAAGTTTTTAAAAATGCGCAAGTGAGAAAAAATTCGTAGACTCTTTCATTGATTAATATGCAAATACAAACACTCTTTTTGTGTATCTACGAAATACAAACACTCTTTTTTGTGTATCTACGAAATACGACTTTTAGTTTGTGAGCTTTTTCCACAAGTTATATTTAAGCTTATACTTTGTATTTCGAAATAAACCAGACTCTAAGGTAGTGTCTGCTAAAAAATAATAGTTTAGTTGAGCATAAAAGTATATAAAGTACAAATTTGCTGTCTTAATCCTTTAAATAATCATCAGAGCTAACAATATTATTTAATAAAGTTCAAGCTTTCTGCTTGCTCACCTTCAACGAACGCTACTTTTTATTTATAATCTTTAAAACGAATACGAGGCTGTTATAATATGTACCGCATGACGTAGAGATTTGTACAGAAAGAATCAAAACAAAATATAATGATGTTTTTTTTAATCCAAGCACAAAATTAAGCGAAGTAATAATTTTCACCCCCGTTTGCAAATGAGACAAAAAGTAAACGAATTATTTATAAAGCGCACGTGCCACCAAGTCTGGAAATTTTTTAGGAAGTTTCTAGTTCTCAGGCAATGGAAAAGAAGCATTTATCCGTTGCATCAATACCAGTCAAAACTGTTTCAATCTGCAAATTTCCCTCCTATCAACCGATAGGCACGCGTCAATTAAGAAAGTCATGAGGACAGATTCACGGTAATTTGTTATTTTTGTTGAGGTACGTCGTGCAATGTCAATATATAAAAATTCTAACAATTCTTTATAAACTTAGGTTCATCAAAATTCATCATCAATTTGATTCATGGCATATTGGAAAAGGAATTCTTAAAAAAGCTGTAAAGGAATCCAAAAGAAAAGATGCCTAAATCAGCTAGCTTTTTCTCGGTGATACGTTTTATGTTGCGTTTTCAATTTGAATTTTTCCTTACATTCAAAAATCCTAAGAAAATGGGCACCAGCCATCGTTGACGACCTTTACTGGTCCATAGCAACATGCAGGGGGAATGGCCAGGAGCTGGTAGAAAGGTTCGAGTCACAAGTACATCACTGCGTAAATAAGCACTCTTTCCCGCATAATAAGCACTATAAAAAATGTGACCATGAATGGCTTATCATAGGCTCGCAGACACACTAACAAATAGTTACCAGGCCCAGATTGATGAAAGATCTTGAGAAAATAACCGAACCAGTTCATACAACTATGCTTGAGGTAAATCGTTCTCTCAAAATCGGTATCTTCCAAAAAGCACCTTTCACCATATGGAGAAAATGTTAGCCGGAACATAGTTAGCCGCACTCGATCATAGTCAATGTTAATCGTGGTCACGTAAGATTAATTTTAATTTTTTTAAATTTGGTTTATATCTTGTTGCACAACAGTTGCACAACAATTATGGTCTTTATTGGAAACCAAGCTTATATCAAGGAAGTCAAATAAAGTTAGTTGTATTCAAATTTTCTTTCCTTAGAAATGCGCAAAAGGTGAAGAAGGGGAGATAAAACCACTATTCAGCATTATTTAAAGCCAACAAAACGTTTAGTGGCCAAGGTGGTAAAAGAAGAGAAAAATTACAACTACTTGTCGAACATTATAAAAAAAATTACTGCCCGCGCTAGCGAAAGAAAAAAAGAAGAGCAAGAAGGACCTTATTTTTTTTTCCTTCGAACAAATTTTTTGGTCCCTCACAAGGGACCAAAAAATTTGTTCGAAATAGAGAACGTTCGAGATAAAGAAAGGAAAATCCCTTAGGCGGACCACGAAGGGACCGAGACTTTAGTTCGAGATAGAGAGAAGTTCGAGATAGAGAGTAGTCGAGATAGAGAGATTCCATTGTATGTTCAAACCTAATAAGAACAATTTTGTCCTGAATTCTGTAAAAATAAAAACATATTTAAGCTCGGTTAAAACTTAGATGTTCTTAAAAAAAGCTGAATTATTTTTAAAATCCAATTAAAATTAATGGTAGGAAATAAGTTTAAAAAGCATCCACTAAGAATCTGGGAGTGTAGTGTTTTTACTCGCCTTGCGCGTCTGGGTTTTTCTATACAAATGTCTACGTCAAATGCATAATTACGCATATTAAATTATTTACCCAGTCTTTTTTATGCGCAAGTCATTTGAAAAGTTGAGCGCTGTGTTTCAACATGGCCAAGAATATATTTCTGTTTATGTTGACACAAGATGAAGCTGGCGAACTTTAAAGACAGGTTTTGTTTCTTTTTCCACTATTTTGTTTGATACTTAAATTTTATTTTTCGGGAAAAGAATTACGCTTAATCAAACTTACTTTAACAAAATCCAATATAAATCTGTCTTTGAGTCAGCTGCTTGAAGTTTAAAGCTCTCCTTCCATTTTAAAACGAGTTGATTTCAGACAAAAGAGCTTGGAAATTAACTTGTAATTATCATGATACAGCTTACAGTCAGGAAATGAGAATTACGAGAAAGAGAAGAAATTTAAAGATGGTGATCACGAGTACGCTGTTTCTATATTGAATCAAAAGTCGTTAACCCGTGGAAAATTCACGAAAATTCGCACGTCACAGCAAAGACTATAAAAATATTTTGTACTTTTAGCTTAGGTCGACAGACAAACAACGGCTATTAGCTAATAGAGAGACGCCGTAAACTTGTTTATGTTCTGAATGCCCACAACGAACGTATTAGTTGTTTATTAGTTGTAAAGAATGGTAAGAATGATATTATTTTGTGCGACGCCATCATGTCCCAATTTTCATCATGAATTTACGAACGTTCGTGTGCATTGGTTGTATTGGATGGGTGTTACACGGGTGAACAACGCATTTTAAAGGCTGGTCACCATGCATGTGACAAAATGGCTGCATAGTATTGGTTATTAGTTGCTGTTTGTAGCTTCTTATTATGGTAAAAACTTTTGCACGAATTTTGTTTCCGATCGAAGTTTTGTGATTGAATATAATTTTTGCTTGAAACTATTTTACTAAGAAACGTGTTTATCGTAATTCTGACAGGGTGACATATTTTTTATAAAACATTACTCAAGTTATTATATTTATGCTACCATATGAGAATAGTCATACCAATCTAAAACGTGCACGTTCTGTTTTCAGATATTGGAATAAACGATGAAGGAACCGGTAACTCTTTTATTATGTACAAATTCTGATTGGTTTCTGCCTGCAGTATTTTCTGCTTATAGAGTTTAAGTTTACAAGTAAAATTCGTCCAAACGACCTCGGCAAACTCAGCTGAGTTGAATTATTTGTATAGCATGCACAAAAATGCAAAACAATAAAAATAAAACAATATTTCAAGTTGCAACCTACATCAATGAAACATTAGTCACGGAAGCAAACTATATGAGTACAATCTCAAAAAATATTTCCTTATTCTTATTGATCTAATTTTTCAATGTTTCCAATGATAAAAATAACCACAAGATATAAATATTTGTTTGTAAAATCACCAACAGTGGTGGTAAAATAAGTTACATTTGGTGTTTCCCAATATATTCACTTTTTGTTAAATATATGTCCATCAGCAATCATCCTAAAAAATATTCAAATATATGGTTTAGCCTCCAAAGTTACCAAAATTTAAAATTAAAAAAATTTATTACGTTTTTATAAACGATTTTTCCAAGGTCGCATTTAAATAAAAATATCAAAATTAATTTATGTCAAATAAGATTTTACTACCAATACACTTTCGGTCATGCTTTAATAACGAAATATGAATGCTCTTTGAAGCAATATCTATCCTATTTTTTAACTTAAGGGCTTTTATTTCCCATTAGGGAAAAGTTAGGTAGACTATACTATACGTCTTATTTTTTCATTATATATCTTACACGAACTGCAGTCTCGAATTCTGCATACTTACATAATATTAAACAACTTACATTCTATGTTCGGGTTCGCATTTTTTGATATAATCCTTATTTCTCGGTACGTATGTAGCTACTTTTGAGCAATAACCAATTTCATCGTATTTTGTTTTGAGACAGTTATAACGCCATCGATCTTTGTATTTAAATGGAAAAACACAACCTTCACCTCCTGTAAAAAAGTGTATCAATGGTCAAAATAACAAAGAAGGTAAAAAATTCAGTTGAATTTTTGATAATTTTGTTTACACAGAATTTATTGAGGCACCAAATAAACAGTTTATTGGATTAATCCGTGTTTGCGAAACAAAGAGATAGATCAGTTTATTTTTATAACCTCACAAGTATAATCGATGACAATATAGACGAGAAAGCTATTACTGATACACGGTCCATTTGTTGCCATTCGTTAGACAAAAGTCAATATATATTCTTACCCACTGGGCATTTTCTTCGTCTACCTTTGTAAAATTTATCTTTGGAACACCACGCCCTGCCAAAATCTTCATGAGTGCAAGATGTGAACACCTTTCCATTGTAATGAAATGGGAATATACAATCTGTTTCACCTGGAATATTGATGAATCATTAAGCATGAAACTGTTACTAGGCAGGCACAATGGCTAAAGGTGGTCTATTTAGCAATAAGATAGCAATTTGATAAGATTACACCAGGCACAGAAATTGTGAATGAATGTAAAGTACAAAAATGTGGACGTGTAGATGTGTCAGTACAATATGTTGAAAATAAATCGTATAATATTTCGTTTTACTTGAAGTGCATTTCTTAGACTTTCCATTAAAAACAGCGTCTTGTGAACACCATAAATCTTCGCCATTATCGCGCGTGCAGTCATTGTAAATTTGACCACGATACTTGAATGGGAAGACACACCCTTCGCCACCTACAGAAAATAGACATATGAGTGATGTGCTTGCTAAATGACTTTTGGGAGGGTGATATTTGCAATTTCTTATTATTTTGTAGTTTTTTGTTGAAGTAAAAACAGTTAATTGTTTTGTTTCGGAAATGATGCGAAAGTGGAAAGAGTAGAATTAAGAATTGCTTATCTTAGCTAGTAAAATTCGCAAAGGGCGAAAATCATTAGGAGCTTACGCAAGATATAAATTCTTAACATTGTTTGACATAACTAATTATGAATTCTCTTTAACTGTTTTACATAACTCAATGACAAAATAGAACAATAGACCAAAATTACAAAACGATTTGAGCATACTTGTACGAACAGGTTTATCATTAGCTAAAATGGACAATACCTCTTGGACAATATTTCCATTTGTCTTTGAATTCAGCATCTTTTGAACACCAAGGTTTTTCTGAATCTCGCATTGTGCATCCTTTGTATTCAATACCCTCATAGATGAATGGAAATACACAATGTTTGTCATTGGTAACTTCTAAGTCTATAAGAATATTATTTTTTCTTCAAACGTCATTTTTTAGGTCCCTTTTTATATAAAGAAGTACCAAAAAACCAATACCTTCTTTGGACTTGCAAAATTTCCAGTTGCCCATAAACACTGGGTCCTTAGAACACCATAGTGATTCTTTGTCGTTTGTAATGCATCTTTCATACCATGTTCCACGATAACGAAAAGGAAAAATACAATCTTCTCCTCCTAAATAATCATTCAAGGTGAATTTTATGAACAAAATCTAAATTGTTTTTAAACTGACTACCACGCTGCACAGTATGTTTTTGATGTACTTATATTATTACAAAATTATTACAAAATCTAAATTTTTATGTTCTGTTATGTTGTCATGTTGGCAAATGAAACAAGGTCTTTTTGTAGACTGTTTACCTACTCAATATATCTTAAATCTACTTTTGTATGACAGTTTTGAGAAATTTTCCTTAGAAATAACTATTCGCCTAATGAACCAAATATTCTTTTTAAATTAAAGTTAATCCTAATTTACAAAAGGATATATGTTACAAAGATATCACAATGTGTTGATGAACGATTTGTGATCACCATATGAACGATTTGTGATCACCATATTGAAGGTAAAGCCAGCATGAGCGTGTTTAACCACGCATGTGTCAATAACCAGAAGCTTGTTATTAGATACTTAAAATGCATATGGAAAATATAACTACCTGATGGACATTCTTTCCATCTGTCTCGGTACTTAGAATCTAAAGAGCACCACGCCTGACCTTTGTTTTCGACAGTTGTGCACGATTTGTATGTGACGTTTTTGAATTCGAAAGGAAAAATGCAATCCACCTCATCTAAATAAGAGAAAGAATAAGAAACAGTTATTTTAAAAATTCTTTGAATTCTGCATTTATTTATTTTTTTAACCACAAAAATAAAGTAAACAGAAGCTAAAGAATAACCATCTGTGTTTTCTACGCGACATCTGTGTTTTCTACGCGCGACATCTGTGTTTTCTACGCGACATATGTGTTTTCTACGCGCGACATATGTGTTTTCTACGCGACATATTCTTCAGCAAAATGTGGGACCGTTCCCATATGATACCTAAAGACCGTAAATTATTGCGGGGAATAATTATTACGACAAAAATTATTGCGTCACAATCGATAATGGTTTTTGCCTAAACACCCAAAATAAAAGTCCTAAATCAATAAAAAGATTTAAAGAAATAATGTCGTAAAATGAATAAAAAAATGTACATTTCATTTCTATTGTTTTTGACGATGATACCTGATAAACAATGCTTCCAATTATTTTTAAAAATTTTGTCTTTTGAACACCAGAGTGTGTAATGATCCTTTCTAATACAAGTGTTGTATATTATGCCTTTGTAGTTGAACGGAAAGACACACCCTTCTCCACCTAAAAAATAAAATTATATATGTTCTGAAACTGATTGTCTACTGCGTGCACGCACCCGATTCTACACAAAATTACAACCTTTTAAAAATTCCCACAGTTTTAAAGCTTATATTTTTATTTTATTGCTCTTATATTGCCTTTTAAAAAATTTTGATATTTTTTTCAAATATTATAATTTTCGTACTTTTTTTACTCTGTCGTCAAAGTATTTGTAACTTTCTCATATTCCTTCTGTGCGTGCTGTTTTATGTTTCAGATTAATACTAAGGCGTTTTAATTACAATTTTTTTCAATGTTTTGGATGTTTTAAGAAAATACAATTTTGGGAGAAGCTTAATCTAGTTAAATGTTTTTTTAAAAGAACCTAGTATATAAGATGCTCAGATTTTACTTAATATTGAGAATAATCTAAGAATATGCTCAGCCTGCGATCTTTTATTGATTATAAGAACAACATGAAATAAATGTAGGATTACTAGGAAACAATTATTTTAGAACAGCATGTCCTTTCATTGTATACTATATTTTTTACAGCAAGTTAACTTTATTATCATCTATTTTATTCAATCCTAAAAATACTCATCATCATAAAGAAATTTGTAAAATTTGTAAACTATAATATCTATCCCTAAGTTTTCGGAAAACAAAAATAGGAACATTTATGGCTGAAAAAGTTGCAACAATAACAAGCACAACCTAAGCTGAAATTTAGACATTGTTATAAAAAAAAGTGTACAGACTTTCATAGTTGAAATTATATCTTGGCAAAATCATAAATTAAAATTAGTGAGACCACTTAGAGCAAGTCATGATAATAGTACCTGACATGTGCTTTGCAAAAAGAAAGAAATCGATAATTACAACTAAAGCATTTACCGATAGGGCATTTTCTCCATCTGTTATTAAACACTTTGTCCACAGAACACCAAGGTTCGTCCTCTGAAGACAATGTAGTACATGTTTGATGACTTCTTCCATTGTATTGAAATGGAAATTTGCACTGGGTGACACCTATTGAAAAATTTATTTGACAATTGAAAATTAAACAGATGTCTCACCGATTCGCAAACGTAAATAATCCCTCAAAAGATACTTATTTATGAAGGAAATCATAAGAGGGTGTTGCAGGATCAGTTAAAATTGGCCAACCTTTTTCCAAACTTCAATTTAAATTAATATGTGTGTTTTTTTACTCAGTTTAAATTGATAAAAACTTTAATGGTTGTTTTCATTGCGTTGGATATGATCCGAAAAATACCGCTGCGGTTTGTTTCAAAATTTAAAAGACAAAGCAGAAGAAGTTGACGATCCACCCACATACAAGCATTATTAAATCGAAGAAGTGAACATGGAATTCTACAGCACACTCCTAGAAGAGTTTCGTCTGGAAATTTAAGTCGAACGTTTTTTATCAGTCTCTATGTTCTTTTCCAGGGATTGTTATTTCTGTCTTTATGACATTATTTAAAATATGCCGTCCGCAAAAAATTCCTATTCACGAAGTAAGTCTTATCATAGCACAGCCATATAAAAGCACAGCCTCATTAGAGGTACAGCCACGGCGCAGATTATTTTTTCTCCCAACACTCACTTACTTGCGTAGCATGTTTTCCGACGGCCTTTGTAACGATAACTTGGAGAACACCATGATTCACTTTTATCCTTTGTTCTAATGCAGTTATAGTATTTTTTATTATTGTATATGAAAGGAAATCTACATCCATCGCTACCTAAATATACAAACAAGATTTTTTGATCTTATTACTTTCAATTAAGTTTTGTCAGATATGAGAATCTTACTTATGGGTGAAATAAAAATTTGTAACTTACCTATCGGGCAATTTTTGTATCTGTTCTTAAACGTTGTATCAATCGAGCACCACGCGCGATAATGATCAAAATCAGTGCAACCAGAATACGTTTTACTCTTGTATGTGAACGGGAACTTGCATTCTGTGGATCTGGCATCTAAAAAACAGAAAAAAAGAATGAATGAATTTTAAGTGAACCACTCCTTTAAATAAGCATTTCTCTTGCTCTAAAAGAGGGAACCCATTTAAAGTTCTGAGTAAATATTTAAACTTGTGTCTTTAATCAGGACATTTCTAGAAATCAACAGAAGAGACAAGAGCAATTTAATGACAAGCCGAGCTTATTGGATGAAATTTTGTGGTATAGTGTTTTCCTATTTTCATGTTTTGTGATATAGTGGCAACAAGCTAGTTTCCAAGAAGTTTTTAAGTTTACACGAAAATAAAATGCAATTATTAACTCATGAGTGACGAATTTGCAAATATTATCTAATAGGACCACAAGAGATGTCTTTTGGTCAGCAGTATCCCCCATTTTAGAACCCTTCTTACTTTTTAAACGTTGGAAAACATGAGTAAAATGCGGTCTAATTTATTAACCTACAAACACAGCTTCAATGAACTAAAGTTCGCTTTCTATTAAGGCGTTCTTGACTTCACATCCCAGCATTTAGTATCTGGCTTTGTGTGTTAGAATTTTTTCTTTGGACGCGATGTCTGTAGGCAGCTTTGGAACTTAAGACGAGTCAACAATTCAACGTTTACAGACAAACAGTTTTTTAACGACCAATAAAAACTCGGAAAACGCTACTATCTTTTATGTAATGTTTAAACTCTGGAAGATGCGGCGATGAACGCAGCTTACAACCTCGCCCCCAGGGCATCTTTTTACTTTTCTGACACCGGGACGGCGATACGAACATGACCCTGGTACAGGCCTGTTCACGTGACCATTTTACAACCCAGAATCTGGGTTATAATAATTATTAAGATTTTTTTTGATAACCCAGGTTTTTCTTAAAGTTAGGTCGCGTTAACTTAGCAAAGACCATGTGACGTCAAGATTAAACTAGGATTTCTGGCAAGCGGAAAAGTGGTGGCGAAACCAAAACAAGTGAAAGGAACAGTATGTTTTTGCTTCAGACAAACAGAGTTGGCCAGGATCATACTGATCTTTGGTTTTGTTATGTTACGGCGATAAAAAGGTATATATACATTTTAAAAAATGTTGTGGCGAAAATTAGTTTAGCTACCTATCTAGCTGACACTCTAAGCTAGCTAGCTTTAATGTTTTTTAGTTCTGTGAATTTTAGTAACTATATTCAAGGTTTTTTTTTCTAAAACTTTAGCTAGTGAGACAGTTTAGAAGTCATTTTGTGAAT
Source organism: Hydractinia echinata (assembly GCA_030067915.1). Taxonomy (NCBI): domain Eukaryota; kingdom Metazoa; phylum Cnidaria; class Hydrozoa; order Anthoathecata; family Hydractiniidae; genus Hydractinia; species Hydractinia echinata. Next base: position 372,977 of record JASGCC010000179.1, on the reverse strand, counting down.
ATCAAAAATACAATAACTTGAGTACAACCAAGATTATTGACTTAAACGTTGTTATGAGGTGTATCAGCTATATTTTCTAAGTTTCAGAATTTATACATTTTAAGGGATGGCGATAAAATTTTACGAAGAAAATAGTGCTTTTTGACCGAATAACAAAGAAATAGGTATATACAATTTATTAAACAAAATGATTTGTTCAAAGCCAGTGCATAATGCTTAGACATTTCAGACCAACTGTGCTTGCTAGCATCTTTTTAGGCCAAATGGTAATAAAGCTCAACTTGGCACATTTTCATATTTCTTGACATATGGTAATGCCGACATTATAGACTACAATTCAATTCATTGTAACTCTTACTTTTCAGATATTACATGCCGTCACTAAATACTGTGATCAAAGGCTACTCCAAGGTCCTGAATAATCGCCCCTCCCTCCCCGCTTATTTTTTGGGGGAGATTTTTCGGATGATACAAAATTTGAAGTATTTGTAGAAGATTTTGTTCAAAAAATAAAGGACCCTCAATTATTCCAGTTGGAAAAAGCTGAGTGAACTATGTTTTTTAAACGGATGAAACAATTAAGAAAAACTTAAAAATCTGACATTAGAAATTTCTTTAAGATTTTGTTGCCTTATACAAGTTAATTTCAGTATTAGTATTTGATCGTAATAGTTGCGTTGATATTTAAAAGAAAATAAATTGTTTTCATATGTTTGAAATCTTCTGTTACGTATTTCTCTCCTAATGTTTGGAATGTCAAAAAAACTTACTTAGGGCGAAATTGGCATTGAAATTTCGATATTTCACAAATTAAAATAGAATTAATACCCTACGTAGTACAAAGCTATAACACAATTCATTGAGAATCTTAGTTTTAAAATAATATCCAAAATTTAAGCCTCCAAAAATGTCTCAAAATAATCTTGAAAAATTAATACTTCTACTTTATTATAGCTAAAACTGTGGTAACTAATATTAGAATCACCATTGGAAAGTCCACAAAGAGTGTTTGATTGGCATAAAAAAACAGGCTGTCAAATTGACCATATTTGACAAATTACACTCCCATTAATAAAGCTGTTTACCCATACTCTGGTCAGCCTGACATCTGTCTAGTACATTCTACTTACTATTATAATCTACATATTTATTCCTAAAAAGAATATGATCCAGCTAGCTATATAGCTAGTTAGCTTGCTATATGCTAGCTATATAAATTACTTAACTGTCACTTTTAAATATTTACACCAAGTAGCTATACAAAATATCGAACACTAGATTTGAACTGTCCATAATATTTTCTAAATATTTATGGGTAAAAACAAATTCGATCATCAAAAGTTTCTAGCTAAACCACCATTGTCTTTTATTTTAACCCCATCAGCGGGGGATAGCAATTTAATCAAACTCGCCACACTCGCCACACTCGCCACACTCACCACACTCGCCACACTCCATCCAATCACGGCACAGTACAGAGGCCTGCGTCAGGGTCATGTTCGTATCGCCGTTCAGGTGTCAGAAATATACAAGATGCTTATACAAGATGCTATACAATTAAAGTAAATGAATTTAGGATAGTGTGTTAAAAAAGTAAATATCTCGCACCCATAAGTGACAAGACTTTGTCTTATTATCGCCTACACTTAAAAAAAACTCAAGTATAATCTTACTTTCGGTACAGTTTTTCCAAAAACAATTATAAACTTTATCTCTGGAACACCAAGATTTTTGTATTCCAGGTCCCGAAGAAATTTTGATGCAGTCATTGTACAGTTTGCCTTTGTATTTGAAGGGGAAGACGCATCCTTCCCCACCTAAATAAAAGAGATAGTATATGGAAAATCTCAATCAAAGACATGGAAACATCGATAAACATATGGTTCATCACTTTTCCATCTCTTAAACACAATATGCACTTTTACTTTAATCAAGGTATCAACCATATGAAAATGCCAACAACTGCCATTTAGTTGAGCATGGAGGTATACAAATATATTCTCCATAAATGTCTTCTTTATACGTCCATAATTCCAGTAAAAAAGAATGTTTTTTAAAACTCCTAAAGGCTCTAATTGTAACAACTTGCTTATCTTATTATTCATAACATTAACCTTTAGGACAGCTAAGATATCGGTCGGTGTAAACTTTATCCAACGAGCACCATGCTTGCCCGTTGTTATCTGCAGTTGTACAAGTTCTGTAAAGTTGACCCTTGTACATGAAAGGGAATATGCATTTTTGATCTAGGGAGAAAATATAATACTTAGTTAGCAACCTGTTTAATGTTCTTTTACAACGCAATCTGCTACACCGCTACGAAGAAACAAAACTTTTATACTTACTGACATTGCATATGTGTCGTTTCACTTTAGTAGCATCCTGCGAACACCAAAATATATTTCCTTCTTTAATGCATTTGTTATACTTCTTCCCTTTATATGTGAATGGAAAGACACATCCTTCGCTTCCTATCACGAGTAATTATATGTATATGTTTAGGTGTGGAAATTTGTTATAATTCAAACAAATTTTTCCAATTTTACGACGTCTGCTAACTAGACATTATACTCTAGATTCCAAATATCCATTATACTCTAGAATCTTGATTGAATAGGTAACATACCAACAGGACAATTTTTCCATCTGTCATTTCTAAACTCTGCATCAAAAGCACACCAGGCTTGGTCATTATCAATTCTTGTACATCCTCGATACACTACACCATTGTATTTAAATGGGAACACACAATCTAATTGCTCAGCTATGAAAGATCAAGTTGAAACATAAATGTAAAGTGATTTGCAAATAAATTCACTCATACACAATTGTGAGTACAAGCAATGGTGTTTCTAGATCTATATTGGCTGGCACAAAAACATCGCAAAAAGGCTGTAAGGACGTCCGCTTGTAGACGAAAAACAGCGTCGGCAGACGTTAAAACGACGTTGTAACTACGTATTCGATGTGGCAACGTAACAATAACACCATTACCAACTGGGACGAAAAAACTTGCAGATAATAAACTAACTTAACAAACAGTTCCTACTTACCTTCTTTTGTTGCCAATAATAACAATATCACTTTTAGAAGAAGAGTGTAGTTCATGCCTTCAATAGTAAAATATCAAGTTAGATAACGTTCCTACACAATTTGATAGAAGCAATCTGCGATCTTTATCTTTCTAAAACATCATAATAATTTTAACAAGTGATGGAAGTAAAAAAATATTTACCGGTCAATCGATTTTTGTAATGTGTTGCTGTTGAAGATGAAATCACAGTATTGAAGAAGACAATAAGAGGAACAAACCTAGTTACTTGACCTTTCGTAGTTTACTATTTAAAGATATTATTTAACATTTGACTGTCTAATTATTTTATAAGACACTACCATTTACTTGACAGTAAAATACAAGAAAACACGGTAACTGTACAGCTGCGAATGCAACTGGTCATTTAAAAAAATGCCAGGTTATATACGACCAATGGTTTCGTTTTAAAACTTTTATTACACAAACTTCACTGAAAGTGGAAAAACTTTGAATGGTCTACCATAATTTAAAAGTACATATACCTTTGAATGCGAAATTCTTGTGTACCTTGTGATGTGCTCGTACATTTTAGTGAAAATACAATACGATAAGTTTTCTTTGTGATCAACACAAAATTCCTTAATACCTACTTCCGGGTTTAATTGCAGAATGTGAGAAAAATTTTATCACGTGAATCCAATAAACCGTGAAAATATGTCGCTTATCAACTAAGATCTCTAATTATGATTTCATGGAATACTGTCTCGAAAGTAAGATTTTTACCTGTCAAATTGAAGTTATAACAGCGCCATGTGAGAGAGATTAGAGCTACAACATCCACATATAAGAGAAATTAAAACTGTAACAGTCACTTTGGCATCGAATATTTATGGCGTGGAGAAATTTTGTGAGAAAAATTTATTTCATTAAATAAAAATAAGGCAAATCTTCTTTGTTTTGAACCACGCCTACAAAAAAATTCTGAAGAAATTATGTAAAGAGATCTAGTAACTTCAACTATGGTTACTGATAGCTGCATTACTAGAAGAAGTGTGATATTGGTAAGTTGTAGCTAAATGTGCAGAGGTGGGCAGACCAAAAGACCAGTTGCAACTATCTTGGTCACAGGCTGAGTCCAACAACTGTCGGAAGAATTATACGCAAAACAAGCTAGGTTATATGGAATGTTTTATTGAAAAAAGGATATTTAACTACGCCGAAGTCAAAAGAAGATTGGTTTAAAATTTTTAAAGAATTTTATAACGAATGGAAACACCGATTAGCAGCTCTGGATTAAAAACATATAGTTATGCAAGCTCCAGCTAAAAGTGACTTAACCTATTTTAATTACAGAAAAACATATAGCATTGTTTTATTAGCAATATGTAATGCAAAAAACGAGTTTTCTTTATTAAACATCGGTGATGCAAGACTTCAAGTTGATAAAGGAGTGTATAGTAACAGCAAACTTGGACATGCGATTGACAGCAATTTCCTAGATTTTCCTAATCCCAAAGCACTACCTGGATATGGTCATTCAAATATATTCACGTATGTGTTTGTTGCAGATGAAGCTTTTGCTATAAAACCTCATATGACGCGCCGAATTCTAAGAAGAAATGACCCATGTCAAGCTGAAACAATATTCAATTATCGTCTATCAAGAGATAGAAGGGTGGTTGAAAACCTTTTCGGGATATTAGCGAGAAGGTTTAAATATTTTGAAAACCAATTATGTAGAAAATGTGAAGTTTTTAACGAAGGCTGCAGTTTCCCTCTATAACTTTTTTATAAAAGAGAAGTCTGTTAACACTGGAAACTTTGCATATTGTGCAGTCGATTTGATAGATCAAGAGAATGTTAGAGGACAAGTTCCAGGCAGCTGGAGGAGAGAAGTTTGTTTTTACATTCCACAGGCTAGGGTATTATTTTACCAATTCTATAAAGACCTCAGGGTCGAATTCAGTTGTCTTATTATTGTTACTTTTATTCTGCTGAACGATGTTATCCAATATGTCGCCGCTTTGTTTGGCAAATCGATCTTCTTCCTCGTTGAAATCTGTGCTAAAGCTCTTCTCAGCAACCATTCCTTTGTGTTATTGAGTTTACATAATCATATGCAGGGGAGATCGGGGAAGAAATGGATGATGCTATGGTCGAGGTAGATGATGTTGATGGTGGCACATAAATTGGACTGCCATAAATATTTCTTGGCTGTTAATGGCGATGATATTAGTTGGAATTTTCACGAGATTGTTGTCTTGGTGTTGTGGATTGTAGAAGTTGTTGTTGTAAAAGCTGAAAAGCTTCGCAGCTAAACTCTTGATTTAATGCCATTTTAAAAATTTCTTTCCAAAAAAAAAATTCGAACCTTGGTTTGTTATGGAAAAAAAGAATAAAAATTCGAATCTTGGTTTGTTTATGCAATTTTGAATTCTGATTGGCTGATTTAAAAAAAAAAGTTGACCAAACTTTAACTTTTTTTTATGATGCGCTGCAATATTTTTTGCGAGCGGAATTCAGTTTTTATCAAATGCGCATGTTTAGTAAAACAGAATTTTCCACAACGCGCGAAAAAAACTCAAATGAAAAACCGACTTAAGCTTTCGTATGGGAGAAACTCGTTATAACATCCTCGAAGAAAGCTTAGTTAGGCTAGGCTGACAAAAAACATGATTAGTTTTCGAAGAATGGTGTATTATTTCAATATACTTGTAAAAGCTTACAATCATCGTTTTTTATATTTTTACAAAAATCATGCTTTTGGCTAGTTTTATTTCTTGCTCTTTTTGTATACGCAACGGATGCCTTTGAGTGCAGGTGAAAAACCTATCTTTGTACTCTTGCTTTTCTAAAAGGCCTACTTCCAGAACATAACTAAGCATTCAGCAAATATTAAAATAACTTTTTGAAAGAAACCCTCCATACGAATACATTTCCAGTCGGGCAGAAAAAACTTGATGGCTTTTTCAACACGTATTTTTTTCTTTCGAGCTTGAAACATTCAAGGAAATTCAAGGAAATCCAAACAATTGCGCAATCCTTTTATTCAAGAAAAATATCAGGAAAAACAATAATACTTTTCTGCACCTTTTTATTCACAAAATAACAACACCTTTCAAAAATAACCTTTCAAATTGATAACCTTTACGTGAATGGTTTTAACCATTCACGTAAAGGGGCTACGAAACGATTCAATAAGGCTCAATCCCTGTTATGCTTTTATGGCAGCCTTTTAAAATAAGACAGGAAACAACAACTAAAAAAGATGACAAATCATTTTTAGAAGGAGAGAGTTATTATTTACTAGGTTATAAATTTGACTACTAATTTTCCCCGAAAGTACTCGTTTTTGTGTTTGTCAGAAACATGTGAAAAGAATTTACGAATTTATAACTTTTGTTCATAAATTCAATGCTGGCTAACTCAATGTAACCAGGACTCTATGCTCTTCTTTACACCAACCAGTTATTTTTGAAAGGTGTCGTTATTTTAAAAGCCTTCAAAAAATATGTGTTAAATATGAGATATTAGTATGGGCATATCAACATGGTAACAGAGGGTGACAATTTTGGTTGTTATGGAACAATGTTGTGTTGTTGATGATGTTGGCAGTGTGGAATAAAGGACAAGCATAATAAGGGCGCACAACTGGATGTGTCACTTCAGTTATATGAGGAATTTTGATTTATTATTTCCATTTTGATACTTTATTATTCGAACGTTCTTTTGTTTGTGGCAATGGCAACAATATTGAAGGCTCCACCGGTGTTCAGTGAAGAGAATGATTATATAGCTTAGAAAAATGACATTGAGGTGTGGTAGATTATACTGATTTGGAAGTATAAGAAACAAGATCCTGCTGTTTATCTCTTACTTATAGGACATGCGAGTAAAGCTGTTAGGAGCATAACGGCCTCAGAAATAGTGGAAGAAGATTGTTTGACAACAATAATTAATCAATTAGATCCACTATTTTTATGGAAAAAAATACAAGGGTGTAAATGCATTTAAAGATTTTTTGACTCCCAGTAAAAAATAATTAGACTTTAATATTCGGTTCGAGAAATTGTATAATAATATAAAGAAGTATGACATGGAATTATCATAGGGCTTACTCCTTACTAAATGCTAAAAACATGACTGATGACAATGTTGAGGAGAACAACATGTGGTGAGCTGACTTTTAGTAACATAAAGAGAAAATATAATGAAAGTATTTAGAGACAGCAGTGATAATAATTAAACAAATCTGCCGATCAAACAAGAATGTAGAGTTGGTCATGTTGGTTCTCTTTATTTGGTTCAAGATTAGTCACTGGTAGAGGCTATAAAACAAACGGTAGAGGAAGAAGTTATAAAAGAACAAGCTATACAGAAAGGAAGGATGGTGAACACGGCCCAGTTGATAAGGATGGCAATTGTCGTATTTGTGGACCTGTCAAACATTTTACAAACGAATAAGAATGACGGTATCAGTAAAAGGATGATATACATAACGATGGTGTAAATGAGGTTTACGTTACCCTTTTTAATGATGAAACAAGAAAGGAATATTGCTTGATGAATGAAGTATTCCCCAAGGGCATCCTTGACTCTGGATGCACAAAAACTGTCTCCGGTAAAATTATGATTAATGAATATGTGCCAATCTTGCCAGAGAAGTACAAGAAACTTTTGGTGATTTCGCAAGCCTTTCCAACTCAAGTTTGGTGATGGAAGATAATATAGCTATAGCTGATGAAAATTTAGTCATACCTGTCGAATTGGACAGAAATTGTACGGTCAACCACCTTTGATTAGCAGAAATTCAATGAAATTATTCTGATCCAACTTAGAACACGGTCCGTCCATAGACGGGATGGACTATCTTTAGACATGGTGACCCATCTTTAAACGCATTGCCTCATTTCATATGCTGCTTTGTCAATTGACATGACCAACTCTTATATGGCGGTAAAATGTATTTTTCATATTGTATTTAACGTAAAATAACTCTAAGAAAGTGAAAAAACTGCTGTAACTCTCTATGTTGTATTTTGATATATAGCTAGCTGAGATTAAATTGAGTCATGCATTTCAAGTTTATTGTGTGCATCAAAATGCAGCTAGCTACACAACTTTTGCTTGACAACCCTTGCTGCGCAAGACCAGATCGTTAGATTTCCATTCGTAACTGACATTGTCCAGTAAATGAATTTTAGTAGTTAGAGACATTCTTGTTGCATAATTGGAAATGTTTTTTTAAATGGATTGTTGTGTGCATACTAATAATAATTGTGACAATTAAGATATCGAGATTTAGCTCTGTGTTATGTAATGTGATATACATAACAACTAGCCAGCTGGGTATTTTTCAAGCTATTTACGTTTCAAGATAATATTTGACGGAATTTATTGCCACTTGACCTATTATATAATTTGAGGGAAAATATCGCTTTGGCTGGGTTTTGGAGAAAGCCATGATTAAAATACTTTGTAATGTCTTATGCTAAATATTATTTAGTGATTTATATTTTATATATGTCGTTAGTTTCACCAATTTCGAGGGATATACCGTCGCAATTGTATCCAGAACGGACAAAGCTCCCGTTTGAATTACAGAAACCTTTGAAATTTCTGTCCAACTAGACAACAGCCCGGGGATCAAATCCACGACCTCTTGGACATGACTCGAATGCTGTACCGACTGAGCTTTCTATTCCCATTTATCAATTTTATCTGTCAATTTATGTGTGGGCCGGGCCCCCCGTCAATAAACCGTAGACCATACTAACTACGAGAGTACTTGTCTGTCCTGTCTAGAGACGAATCAGTCCCACGTCTCAAGCTGAGCAAGTAGTATAAGGGGGTCATTATAAGTGCAGTGACACTTTTCAACGGTCAAACTCCCACTTCGGAATCCCTCCGCAGCTACCCCTCAAAAAACCTGCGACGTCACAGATTCATCATACCTCAAATAAGTAAAAAAAAAAACACTGACCTTGTTCACTCATACATATCATCATGCGCAGGTTGAGTAGAAAGGGAAATTCCCTACTCAAAGTTCTGTCCACTTCAGAAAAAATCTGAAAGTCCAAAATGTGTAAAGAGAAATGAGTTGGTTCAAGAATGCAATCGGCAAACTATACAGCACTGTATCAGCGCCAGTAGCAGCAACTCGCAACGCTCTTGCCGATCGATTGCAGAGTGTGCGGGATACTGTTACTTTTTATTATAATAGGGCAAAGGAACAAATTTCGAGAGGGGCAACGCTTCACGATCAGGTGGAACAGGAAGCACAAGAGGACTATCATGATACCAAAAACAACCAAGACAACTACACAGGTATTGAAGATATTAAGCATCTGTTTCCACGAAAAAATAAGGAAGTCACAGGTATTGAAGATATCCAACAAATATTTGACGAACACGATATGAATATGTTGGAAGATGGTAATAAAGTCAAAACATGGAGAATCAACAAGAATTTGAACCAACCACTAACGGATGCGTTCATGCGAAAAATTACACCATATATAGATATGCGAGTAAATGTCGTGTACAGTTTCAGCTGTGATATTCATCAAGGTGGAGGTGGTGTATCTTTATATCACAAAAGTAAGAGCTCCAGGTCGCTATGAAGCATCGCTGAAATCGAAGCTTTTATAGAAGAATGTGAAATGAAGCGTCTTGATCTGGAGGATGGTGAGTTTTGGAGTAAAGCATATTTACCACCGGTTAGAACCACTGAGACCCCAGGAGCATATGAAGGGAAAATCGTCTTCGATCATGTACAGATCAAGGTTATAAGCACACGTGAGCCTCTGTTGGGGTGCGGACCCCTTCCGGACTGGCTGCGAAAAAAGAGGTGTATCTACAGCTTAGATAAGGAAGATGAACGAACGGACAATTTATGGTTTTGGCGATGTCTTGCCATACACTACCGTGTAGAGAGAAAGCAGCGCGAGAAGTATATCACGCAAGAAGCCCTCAAACTAGCTCGCGAGTACTACGAGAACTCCAAGCTAAAGCGTGAAGATGTGCGTCCTACGAAGCTTGTAGATTTCGAGAATATAGCGAAGCATTTCAGTATCAACATCAGAGTCTTTGAGCCCAAGACAAACTCTGAAAAGGCACCATGGAGACTTGTTTATGGGCAAAATCAGTACAAAAAAGGTTTAGACACAATCAATCTTGGTATGCTGGATGGGCACTGTTTCTACATCAAGGATTTAGACGTACTGGCGCAACAGAAATGGGAATGTGATGCATGCAAACAACTGTTTACAAAAAGCAACCACCTCATGCGGCATAAGAAAAATGAATGCGAGAGGGTCAAGGCAACAATCATTTTTAAAGGGGGGAAGGTGAAACGTATGCCGAGCAAATCGGAGAAGGTCTTTTATGGTGAAAGTTATAGCTACGCTGCATTTCAATGGATTGAATACATGTCGAAGGAAACTGGGAAATACATACATCACGCACTCCTGTGGGCATGGTGGTGAACGCGTTATCCGTGAGGGTAAAGATGGCAAAGGAAAGGAGTGGAAAGTAGACGGTTATGTACCTATCACAAAGACCGTTTACGAGTACTACGGGTGTTACTGGCACGGATGCTCCTGCCAGGCAGAACCTAATACATACCGGTATGAGCAAACGATGAAGAAGGAAAATATAATACGGGAACAGGGATACAACCTCATCACAGCCTGGGAATGTGAAAATCCACCCAAAACCAAGAGGTACTTCAAGAAAGAATTTAGACCTTATCCTCACTACATCGTGTTTGATTTCGAAGCCCTCTTACCACTTTTAAATTACCAGCAAACCTCTGATTTGACATACCTTTCGAGGCATATCCCGGTAAGCGTTGGTATTCACGATAGTTTGACTAACCACCCAAAGTTCTTAGAAAATGAAGACCCCAAAATTTTATTGAAACGCTTTGTAGAGGATCTCGAATGGAGGCACTGTCTTATCGTGGAAGAAGTCGAGAGAATGTACCCGAAGCCTGAAGATTTCAACATGCTTTCCAAAAAGAGCCAGGATGCGTGGAACGAGTGGGTACACCAGGTAGCTGTAATTGGTTTCAACAGCGGCAAGTATGACATCAACATGATCAAGCGGTACTTTGTTGAGCAAATTGCGCAAGATGAAAGTGAAAAAATCAAGGTCGCAAAAAAGGACAACAACTACATGTTCGTGACAACATCCAAGTTCAAATTTCTCGATATTAAGAATTTCCTCGCTTCTGGTATGAGCTATGACATATGGTGCAAATCCCTCGAATGTAAGCTCGAAAAGCTCGTGTTTCCGTATGAATGGTTAACGAGTTATGATAAGTTGAGCCATGTCGGGCCTGTCGCGCACGAACACTTCTATAGCCGATTAAGTGGGAAAAACACGCTATCTCCTGAAGAGTACGAAACATTCCGCGCAGAGTTTTACAAGCGAGGCTGCGTCACCATGATGGACTGGTTGCGCGAGTACAATCTAGCCGACGTGGAACCGTTCATTGAAGCCGTGGATAAGACAAGGCTGCAGTATTACGACGATGACATAGACATTTTGAAGGACGCGGTAAGCATTCCAGGTTTGTCGATGCGCTACGTCTTGAGCAAGTCTCTACGACTGAACCCAAAGTTAGAGCTATACGCTCCAGGAGAACCATGCAAGCACAAGTGCAAAGAAGACTGCTACAGCAGCAAATGCAAGGAATGTAAAGAGGTGCAGAAAGCATGTAAAAAATGTGCAAAGAATGAGGCCTACGAGCTTTTGCAGACGGGGATAGTTGGTGGCCCCGCGATCGTATTTTGTAGACATCACGAAAGAGACGTGACGGGCATCAGATCTCACATCTACAAGGAACCAAACAAATGCAAGACCATTCTAGGCTACGACGCAAACATGCTCTACCCGAGTACCCTGATGCAAGACTTTCCGTCTGGGAAGGAAAAGCTGGTCAGATTGGCTACACCGACATCGGAACACAATCTCGAGATACTGACGCGAGGTGTGCAAAATGAATCGCTCTTCGGCTTTGCCCAAGTTGATATTGAGGTGCCTGAAAATCTGCGTGAAAAGTTTAGTGAAATGTCTCCACTGTTTGTGAAATACAACAGAGAAACAACAAAGAAATACCTGATGAAGCCATTCCGGAGCACATGCACAAGTACTTGAAAACTAAGGGGCGCAAGCGTGTTCCAGGTACGCGTAAGCTCTTAGGGTAGATGAAAGCTGAAAAGATCCTGTTCTATACACCTCTGTTGAAATGGTACCTTGATCATGGGTTGAAAGTGACTGCTTTTCACCAGTTCCTCAAGTACACTCGAGGTAAGCCATTTGCATGGTTTCCGAAAGAGATTGCGGATGCACGACGACAAGCCGATAAAGACACGGACAAACGTATTGCGGGAGATATGGCCAAGTTGAAATTCCTTCTATGGGAAGATGATTGAAGATGTAGCAAGGCACACGAATACTACGTTTACAAGAAATGAACAGAAGGTGGATGCAGCAAGGAGATCGCCCTATTTCGAAGACTTGGAGCCGATAGGTGATGCGTACGAGATCAGGGTAGGCAAACACGAGTGCAGCATTGATAGAGCCTACCAATGTGGTATCGCGGTGTACCAACTAGCCAAACTTCGTATGTTGGAATTTTACTACGATTTTTTGGATAAGTACGAGGATCGTCAAAATTTTGAATATATTTACATGGATACGAACAGTGCCTATTTTGCCATCTCTGGAGAAGAGTTGCGAGATGTCGTTCGCCCTGAACTGCTTGACGAGTACGACAAAGACGTGAAAAACTGGCTCGTCACCGATAACTACTCGTGTCGAACGGGAGGGTTATTCAAAGCGGAATTCATCGGGTCTCGGATGATCGCATTGACAGCCAAGTGCTATTTTGTCGAAGGGAAAGAGGGTACAAAGTTTTCGTGCAAAGGGATGTCAAAGAAGCATAATGCCATGACTTGGTCTAGGTACATGAGCACGTTGAACGGAAGCTTAGACACTGCGAAAAACATAGGTTTCCGGGTACACCGCGAAAAACATAGGTTTCCGGGGGTGATCACCTATGAGCAAAGTAAGCTAGGGCTCTGAAGCGTTCTACGGTATACACACTTCTCCGCTTGTGTTTTAAATTTTCTCACAACTTCGAGTCACTCCTCATCACTATGAAGCGGTAGCAACAAAGCAAATGAGTTTGATACTCATTTGCCTCGTTTTTAAAAAATTTATGAATAATCAAGAGCTTTTCTGCATGATGCGTGAATGAGCTAACCGGTGATGCGTGGATTTTCACACAAGTAATACTCAAGGTGATACTGAATAGCTATATACGAAGCTCGAGATATAGTAAAATTGTGATAGCAGGCTTAGGCCTGGCGGAAGGGTAGGGTTACCTGGAAGCGGACGTCTCGCCCCGGTTTCTATCACACTGTGCCAGTCGGGAAAAATTGTGCCACGACGGGAATAAATTGTGCCAAAATGCCGGTTAAATGTCAGTGCAAGGAACGGTCTCTGAAAGTGATCACTTAAAAAGGTGGATTCGTTAATGCGTAGTACTACAGCACGACATTCTGTATAGAATATCAAGAGCAAGTACGCTAAGCCTGCATAGCAGGACAGCGCTGAAAAACATCTGGAAGATGGAAAACCAAAGGCTCTGAATGGGATATTCGCAGAATCAAAAACCTTCTAGATTTCAAACAACAACAAACAAGAATAAAAAACCTAGAAGGTTCACCTACGGGAGTTTTGTTTCTAAAAGCTGTACAAAGTTTTGTAAAGTATTGCCCTCACAAAACAACAAAAAAGCGTATAAATGCATCCTAAAAAATATTGTTACGTTGGTACCATCAAAACGGTACCAATTCTACTTCCTACCATGTCATCGATATATCTCTGAGTAGTGGAATAAAATTGTAGTCCAGTGTGATTGATCATACAAACTTCCAATAAATGGAGTTTTGTTTATGTATTGCGATAATTCTGCCGTATGTGATAGTACTACTATTTTTTCTAAAATTTCAACGTTTAATAAACAGAATGACTGAACTTGCGATAGATATATTTGATATATTTGATGAAGTAGATACTCCTGTAGAAGCTTTTGAACATCGCGAAAAACCAATCGACAAACGTCAAGCTTTGAAGGAGGCATATTCAGAATATGTTCAACGTGAAATTCATGAGAAAGGAGAAAAGACAGCCAAGGCACTGTCTTCTCATGCAATTAGCATGTACGCCAATGTTGTAGGGAACGTTGTTCAACTCGATAGTGCTGAAAAATTAAAGCAAGATATTGAGGAGGACCCCATTATTAAGGATAGTATGGCCGATTTAGGAATCCTCGTGTACTCTGCCTTTGGAAAATTCCTAGCGCCACTATTGGTTGTTGCGCACACAAGGAAACATGTTGATGTTTTAAAGGCGCAGCGGCAGCTTACGCTCGAAGATCGAGAAGAAAAAGAGTGAAAACATACGCTTCGCGACTTATAAGAAATGAGTGAGATCAAGCAACTTGCTACTAGAAAAAACAATGAGGGCCGTGTTGCTGCTGGCAAGAGACTTGTTGAATGGAATCGCAAGAACAAGGAAAACTTGCATAAGAACAAGGGCGAAAGTAGTCAAGTACCTGAGTCAAGTACCTCACTGAGTACTTCGTTAAGTACTTCGGTAAGTACCTTAGGAGCTACAACAGTTATTGTGATAGTAGGCTTCGGTGCTTGATATAAATTTTTTAAAAATCAGCAGCAGAATCAGCAGCAGCCTGATAAATCCTCAGAGCATGTTGGAGTGGCAGATCGCCTTGCGGCTCAGCATGAGCGACAGCTTACGCACCGCGCTAGCGACAGCTTACGTAAAATAGTTCAGCCTCAGCCTCAACAAATTGACATTTTTAAAATGCGTTGAAGCCTTATAATAAATGACAAACGTAACACCTCAGGAAAAAGAAATAATCGACATGCTCTATGAAACTGTAGTAGATCTCGGTTTTACCTTCGGATATGCCCTTGCAGGTAAGAAATTTTTAGGGATCACACGACCCTCTGCCAAAATGGACATGAACGATGTGATGAAAATGATAGGGTACTTCGCAGCAGGTAGGGCAAGCCGTGAGATGGCTGTAAAAAAAGGTTGGATCCCCGCATTGATCGTCCCGAAAAAATAAATAATAAACAACAAACATGGCAACTATCGGTGTTCTTGTAGCAGGTGCTGCGATTAATGCATTAGCCTTTTCCGGCTCTAACTTTTTATTCAGTAAGCTGGCGGGCCATGGCGAAGAAGAGCGCAAGAGGCATGATAAAGCAATCGAGCAATTGCAAGCTGCTCAGGCCCAGTGGGTAAGGGATAGGCAGGCAAAGATCGACTGGTATAAAAGACAACGAGAATTGAAAAGACAGGCAGGGGAGGATATCAAAGAGCTTGACGAAGGTATGCGTGAGTATTACATTGCAACGATTGATAAAGCCCCAAAATTGTCTGATTTTTACACACCTTCCAAACAACAACAAGACGGCGAACTCACGTTCATTGCTGGATCCTTGGCCCTTTTGCGGGTGGTCGCGTATAAATATTTATAAAAAAAAACACACGTTTTTGATATGTAATAAACATGTCAAAAGCAAAAGCAATAGCAAAACAACATACCCCTAGAGAGAAGGAAGCAGAAATATTAAGCAATATTTACTACAACCCGGAACATCTTTGGATTGGACGAAAAGCCATCAAATTCCGCTCCTCAGAGAGTGGCCTACCCAAAAAGAAAGTCGTACACTGGCTGTCTCGGCAACTCTTATGGCTTAGACATATTCGGGGTCCAAAAAAGATTGATTACCCTCATTTCACCATTACAAAACCGAACGAAATGCACCAGTTTGATCTACTTTATATGCCTCATGACAAGCTGTATGGAAATACATACAAATATATTCTGACAGGGATCGATGTAGCCTCGAGATATAAAGTGGCGAGACCATTGCGTACGAAAAAGGCTAGCGAGGTCGCAGACATGATTACGGACATTTATAAAGCAGGACCCTTACGGTATCCTAGAATTTTTCAATGTGATAACGGGTCGGAATTTAAAGCAGATGTGACAAAGCTGTTAGAAGACAAAGGGGTAGAGATTAAGCGTGCAACAACCAAATATCATCATACCTTTACAGCCTTTGGAGAAGCCTATAACAAAGTGCTTGCGGAGAGATTATTCAAGCCTCAGGATGCACAAGAGTTGGTCACTGAGGAGATTAGTAGTACATGGGTTAAACACTTGTACTCCATAGTGAAGAATTTAAATAACACCAAGACTGCCATGATTGGTATGAAACCGTCGAAGGTTATGAAGTTGGATGATGTACCACTTGCTAAAAGCGAAGAATATCCCAATGAAGAAACTTTGCCTGAGGATGGTCTGTATCTCTATCTGTTACAACCTGGAGAAGAACATGGTGATCAAAAAAGACGCGCAATGGATGCTTTTTGGAGTAAGAAAACATATAGATTGGATAGAATCGTAGAAGAGCCAAGCCAGCGTGTGCTGTATTATTTGAAAGACGGGCCTGATCGAAGTTTTGTCACGGAAGAATTGATGCAAATCCCAGAGGATGTTCAAGTACCTCCAGAGCATGTGATGAAGTGGTAATTTTTTAATTATTTTATGCTCACAAAATTATCGCCTGCTTACGCCATATCGATGTCAAACAGCCCCTCGAACAGCTCCCGCTTATCATCGTCAGGTAATGTGAAATGGTTGCGGTAAAAGTTCTCGGCACCAGGCATGCACAGCATTCGGATCGTCACATTCTGGTTACCTTGCGATCATATTTGGGTACATCGCTTGTAACGTATTTATTCTCGTGCCGAGTTGCCTACGCTGGCATCGGATCATATAGTGCTTATGCCTGCATTTTTTCCATGCTCGTGAGGATCGTTTTTATCAACCACACATAGCACGGTGTCAATTTGAAATCGGTGAGGGACATGTCTTCGCCGTAGTTCCGAGTTGTCTTGCTCAAGAACAGCAACCTGTCGATCCTTATCCTCAAGATCGTCCTCTAGCACCATCAGTTGCTTATCTCTGTCATCAAGATCATCTTCAAGGATCTCCAGGGCCGTATCTTTTCCTTCAATGGCCGCGTTTTTTTCTTCGATGGCCATATCTCGCTTCTAAAGTTCATCGTGTAATTTTTCAACACCTTTTTTTGCAAGCCATCTGGTAAGCTGTGCTGCCTTCGGTTTTCTCGAGCGGTGCGTAATCTCTAGAGCACCATCCAGGGAGATGAAGACATCGTGCGGGTTTTTCGCTTTACCAAGGGTGTAGTCGCCGGCTACACCCTCTATTTCTGCTCTTGATGCAATCATATGGTGATCAAGAGTATACTGCCTAACATTTGGAATCCCTAAGAATCTCCCGAGATCAGCACGTTTGAAATGAGGTTGCGTAGGCTGTCGCTCATCGAATAGAGTCTCGATGGCTCCAGCAGGTACGTTAAACAGGGTAAGTTGAGAAGACATCTTTTATCTTGTAATTTTTTGAAAACCGAAATTTTTTTTCTTGGACAGCCAAGGAGATGAAGACATCGTGAGGGTTTCTGCCCTTTCCAAGGGGGGGCCATCCGATAGGCCCCTACTATTTCAGACCTTTACCTATATTGCTGACGATAGTGCGTTTCGTATTGGTGCCAGTTAGTTCCAGATCAAACAATAGTCGAAGACTCCCTGGAAAAATTACATCATTCTGCCCCATATTGGGAATATCCACATAGAGGTCCTCATTCTGATTGATTGTAGATGGGACATGACTTACCTTTACACGCTGTTTCTTGGCCTTTATTGCCATTATTGTTTTAACTTCCTGGTAAGGATCGAGTTTCTTTCCGAATATGTTAGTCATGCTTTATTATTAGCTGATTTTCTTTTAAAATAAATGCCGATAAATCCAACATATGAACCAGATGGTGATTTTACAGAGGAAGGTGATATTGATGATGATACTGATGGTAGATTTAGTAGGCCTGAGGACCTTGGTCAGCCGACCACCAGTTCAGTATCTGAAGAACGACAGGGAGGCACCATACTAAGTCAGAGAGAAGAGATCAAAAAATCAAAGGTCAACGTTCTTTACGAACATCTTGGTGAGGAGTTGGGGCAGCCAATTGCGAGATTTTACAACGAGTTTGAGCTAAAAGGGAATCAACTTCTTTATGATGGTATAGAGATCACGAAAAAGAATGGTGAATTAAGAAACGTAGCTGAGATACAAAAGAGGTTAGGTACAAATCGTCTGCGAGCCATGGGTTTTACAGATTATAGTACACCAAGCAAAGGTAGTAAAGCAATGGCTCAGAAACTCCTGAACGAGATTGTTCATGTCGAGGAGAAGGCTGATGATATTGAAATGATGCCTTTACTAGAGAATGTCCTAGATGAAACGGAGAGCCTTATAGCAGAGACTTCCCATGGTGGCGGTGAATTTACGGAGCGTGAAAGAAGAGGACTCAATCTCGAACTTCAAACCATTAGAGGAAATTTGAAACACTTGAAAAGCAAGATGATATTCTACGATGGTGAGATCGCTAAAGCAGAAGCCAAGGTGAAAAGGCTTGAGACGAAGAATGCTGAACCTGGAGTATCCGAGGAACAGCAAACTATCTGGAACGAAGACATTGCAAAGGCTAAGGAAGATCTAGAACAACTCCAGGATCAAAAAGAGGCCGTACAAACAGCGCACGGACTGTTATCATCCGACACTCAGAGCCAGTTGAAAGCAATTAAGGAAACGCTGATGAAAATCGCAGAAGGTGATAAATCTCTAGCTGAAAAATTTAAGATCTTATTCAAGGAGCAGGGGATCACTATAGCGAGCATCGTCTCGGCTGTTGGCTTGCTCATATCCACCATTGTACTGGCGACAGCTTCCGCATTTACAGGTGGAGCTGGTGTTGCAACAGGTGCTGCAGGGAAGGACTTTATACAAAAACAGCTGGAAAGACTTGGGAAATTTTTAAAATATTTAGCAGGAAAAGCAGGTGCAACTCTTCCTGGCATCATAGGGACAGTTGTCTCCTTCTTTTTTAGAGTAGCAGCAAAAGTTGTCGAATATGTAGCCAAACACCTATACATAGCGATCGCTGCTGCCGTTGCAACAGCTTACGCTCTTGTTGTGACATATGTTGGGTAGAGAGGCAAAATATCGTAAAAGTCTAATTTGTTGATCTTGTAAGTCTTTGACAACTTACAAATTTTTTTACGGTTTTGGTATTTTTGCATCCATTTATTTCAGCCAAATATACAGTAAAATAACGCCTACTCCGCTCGTAATCAACGCAGCCTTAGTATCTGCATGTTGTTCCGCTTCCCTGTGTTTAGTAGGTGTTGCTTTTGCAGAAGCTCTCTCTGGCGTATGGTTAGCCACGGGCAAGGCGCGAAGCTGTGTTGTATGATTTGGCAGCTTCGGTGTCACCTGCTTTGCGTTAATCTTCGGATTTATACCGATCGATCTCAGGCTTTGGGATAATCGCTCAATACCAATACGAGTAAGGCCTTGGTCCTGAACCGGGATAGTCCTCACGGTGACTCTACCAACTACTAAAAATGGTTTCATTTCTCCAATTCTGTTCACTGCTGGGCACTCCAAATTCATTCGCTAATTGCTGTAGTTTTTGTTGATTGAATGGGTTGTTTAAACGTTTAAATCTAGCCGAACCTGGTAGAGAAATTTCGAGTTGGGATAAAATTTTACGTATTTGGAAATAAGTGTGGAAGCGATACACGGCACGAACCATATGCAGCCCAGTGTTTAGATGTTGCATGGAAATACCACTGATGAGTTGCATGGAAATACCACTGACGGAAATACCAAGCTGACGTAGCGCAGTGGGCAGCAAAATTAAGTTGAGTTGACCAGAGACTGAAAGGGTGGCTGTTCCATTCCTTCACTAGCTGGCTAGTACCAGAATGAAATTCATAGTCGACAAAGATGTCTGGAAATTTCACCTTGAACGAGGAACCTTGAGCATCAATAACGATGTTCTGCACTGAAAGGTCATCCCCTTTAAACCGTTCCAAATATCTCCCATGGTTTGGCGCATACTTGGCCTTCGGGTTGTACGAGTAAATGCGTAAGTTATCGCTGATTGCTTTGCTCATTGCTTTGCTCATCTTTTCTTTTAAGAATAAACATGAAACAATTGTATATCACTGATATCGAGAAGCCTACGGATACGAGGATTACTCTAAAGTCGATCAGTATTCGACCTACGTGGCTGAATATTTACAGTAATAATGATTTCACCATTCGGAAGACGGGGCCTGATCAAGAGGAATTCCGAATCAAGATCATGAACGGTTTGTACAAGATCGAGGATTTAGCGACTATTGTTAACAACCAAGCACAGGATAGGATCAAATTGTTTGTGTTGAAAAATGGACTATGCAGGCTCCGTGTAAATGATGGATACACCGTTGTAATCCACAGAGCATTGCAAGAGCTCATGGACTTGCCCTATGATCCAAGTAAAAAGTACTATACGAAGGGTGACTACGATGTAGTCTACAAGACTGACGTTTACATTCGGCTACGACTTGTTTGCCCTCAGTTAGATGAGGATGATTGCCTACTTGATGGGAAGAAATCAAAAATTCTTGCTTTGCTCCACACCAAAGAGTTAAATGCATGGGGAGACATGCTTACCTGGAACTTTGAAATTCCAATCTACCTTCCTTTGAAAGGGTCGACGGATCGACTCGAGTTCATGCTGAGGGATGAACATCATCATGAAAAAAATGTTTCGTTTACAGGAATTACGATGTATTTGTATACCCAACCTTACCACCAAGTGCGCCTGAGGACGATACTATACACGAAAGTCAGGTCCACAGACTCAAAAAGATCGAAGAAATCGAGCAGTATCTTCGTAAGGAGATCAAGGAACGGAATGGACTTGCAAAAAAATTCAAGATGCATGGTACGGTACGCTATTGTGATCATGGCCTACTAGGCGTGAGCGTTATCACTACAGGATGCGGACTTGGTGCATTAGCAACAGGTCTTGGGGCTCCTCTGTGCATTGCTATAGGAGGAATCGCAATAGCGATGGGAATCGGGCAGGCTGGCCTGAAAAATACTTCGAAAAGGTTAAGCGCAAAGGCTCAGAAGCATGAAAGTATTCGATTACTAGCCGAATCGAAGTTGAATTCGGTTGTTGATTTTATATCAAAGGCAATTGAAAATGGGGTTATCAGCGATTATGAATTCAGCTTAATCATGCAAGAAAAGCAACGGTATATGGTGCTGAAGGAGCAAATACGACAACGAGTTAAACGTATCGTGAATAACATCAATGAGCGGCAGTTAGTTGAAAAAGGAAGACGGGAAGGTAAAGATGAACTTCTAAAAAAAAATCAATCTGTACAGTATGCCAGCGGTACCTAGATTCCCCGCCTGCCTATTCAATGGTATAAGTTTTATGGGGAATATTTTCCCTATAAAACTACAGCCTCGCGCCTTACCTGCGTGTATAATCAATCTCACAGCCGATTACCTCTCCAGTATCAACATCGATTTGTGTACCTCCGTCATCTACTATACGTCGTGATTTTTTAGCGAGTTGCTGTAAATATTTTTCAACATTTTTCTCGCATGCAATTTCAACACAAGGCTTGCAATAAGGTCCGTCTGTTTGCGTTGAAGCGTCCTTGTACTTAACTTTGCGGATTGCCTCAATAAGTTCGACCTTATTCATCATAGAAAAACGAGGAACGTACAGTGATTTTGCTTCTTTTTTAAGTGCGTTCATGTTTGTTTATATGGTTGGGTTCAACCATATAAATGCAGGTGATGCAACATACTACGACTCGGCTAAGCTCTCATCATCGGAGTCACTAAGATAGTGTGCGCCATACCTATCAACCTCTTTATATTTACACTCTTCCAAGTAGGTTTGTACATAATAAATTCTTCCTTGTCTATAAATGCTTCCTATTTTTATGATGGCTGTACACTCACAACCTCCCTGTGGTATTTTTTTCTTATGGAAATTGGTTCTAAACTCATCCTCCCACTCCTTGAGTTTAGGGTTGATGTAACGATCTTTCTTTACACTGATGTTAGTGAACCCATGCCCCTCCAAAAACTCCACTGTGTTCAAGATCTCCTCGTATTTTTTTAACCATTCAGGATAGTCACCAAGATCAAACGACATCGTGAACGCAGAACCCTCACTGTATTGAGAGACACCCTGAGAGTAGATTTTTTTAGGGGCTTTTATCAATAACGGTGATATGTTACCGTCTTGGTCCTGATATCCAATCACGAATCGGTCATCCTTGCCTTTGTTTGATGGAATAGAATCACTCAGCACAAGGTTTTCAATTTTCACATCTTCGATATTTAGTGGTGTTGCGTTAGTGTAAAATTCCTTTGACTTAATGGTTTTGTCTCCAAATTTCAACATTTACGGATTTTAAAACCTCAACTAGCATCTGCTTATGAGCTTCGCGCTTTACAACAGACCTAAATCATAACATACGCAGCTGCCTCCATTATATGTTATATACTCTTGATAACAATACCAACATAAAATTTTACCTTGCGCCACAAGTCTCGGTCCACATTTGCATCTATCATACTCGTCAAGTATGCATTCACAGTCATCGCATCGTTGTTCCATCACTTTATCTTATGTTTTCTTGTAAAACATAAGATAGGTCATATAAATTACCTCCCATTGTCGCGTTCCATTGCTCAGCTCCACAATAATTCAAGATCCTTTTTTCGTCCTCTGGAAAGCACCAGTCTATAACTCTGTCTGGATGCCATGTTATTGGAAGCAGCTCGTTCTTAATTCTATCCTTCTCCGCCTTCCTCTGGTGATAGACATCGAGCACTTCAGGCTCAATGCTCCTACATATGTCCTGAGTAATAAACCAGTCCGGAACATACTTAATCATACGGGGATACTCTTCAACGGCCCTGGTGCACATTTCCTGAGTCATGAGTTCATCTGGAACATACTCGAGCAACCAAGGATCCTCTTCAAAAGCTCTCATGTACATGTCCTGCGTCTTGAATCGATCCGGAACATCCATGAACATATTGAAATTCTCTTCAAAAGTTCTCGTGCAAATGTCCTGTGTCTTGAATCGATCTGGAACATACTCAAGCATATGGAAATCCTCTTCAAAAGCTCTCGTGCACATTTCCTGCGTCTTGAATCGATCTGGAACATCCTCAAACACCTCGTTGCACATTTCCTCCGTCTTGAATCGATCTGGAACATCCTCAAGCAACCAGGGGTGCCTTTCAATCACATCGTTGCACATTTCCTGCGTCTTGAATCGATCTGGAACATACTCAAACAATCAGGGGTGCCTTTCAATCACATTGTTGCACATTTCCTGAGTCATGAGTTCATCTGAAACATCCTCAAACAACCAGGGACATCTTTCAATCACATTGTTGCACATTTCCTGAGTCATGAGTTCATCTGGAACATTTTGAAACCAATTCATTTCTCTCAGATTTTGGATTTTCGGATTTTTTCTGAAGTGGACAGAACTTTTTTTTGAATAAGGAGATTTCCCTGATTCAATCACGATTACTCCCACAATTTTGAGATCTCTTGTTTCTCATCCTCCACCATACACCAATCCCAATATCGATCTGGATGCCAAGCTACACGGATTAGCTCACCATGTATTATAGTCTTAAATTTCCGCTTATGATTTATCTTAGGGTAGCTTTGAAATAGCTCTTGAGATAGGTTGTCATAATATTCCGCTTTATACATCGATAAATTAAAGTCATTGGTGTACATGTCAAATAATTCCTCTTCATATAGCCGGCTGAACCTATGATCAATCCTCATCATCCTCTTCAACCCCTCCGCGCGTTGCTCATCGAAATAGATCGCCGTGTTTGCCATTTTTACGCATTTTGGACTTTCGGATTTTTTCTGAAGTGGACAGAACTTTGAGTAGGGAATTTCCCTTTCTACTCAACTTGCGCATGATGATATGTATGAGTGAACAAGGTCAGTGCTTTTTTTTTTTACTCATTTGAGGTATGATAAATCTGTGACGTCACAGGTTTTTTGAGGGGTAGCTGCGGAGGGATTCCGAAGTGGGAGTTTGACCGTTGAAAAGTGTCACTTTACTTATAATGACCCCTTATACTACTGAGCAGACGTCCGTAACAAAAAGCATATTGAAAATAATAAAGATGTCAAAATCTTGATTTTCTGTTAACTTCAAATTGTTTTAAGCCAGTTCAAAAATTACAAACGCTTTGTTTTTGTCCAAATTTAGCACACGAAACAAAATAAGTAGCTATGATGATTGCGCTAAAATTTTGTTTTCGCCACTTTGTCCACAATTAGTCCAAGTATTCAAACCGCTTTATCTTTGACAAAATTTAGCATAGTGAATAAGAAGTTAAAATGTTAATTTTTTTCAAATTTAGGCAAAATGGGTAATTTTCCATATTTAACACTCAGTATATTTTATGGACCAGGAATTTTAGAATTTTTTTCACTCCATCAGCATTATATTAGCTGATAGATTTTGGTGGTGGCTTTGATAAGTCCTTCCATGATGAAACAAATGGCTACGCATGTTTCTTAGTATTTTACGAGGGCAAAGGTACTTTGTAAAACGAGCATTAATATGTGCATTTATTGTAATTATATCATCACTATTTTCAATGACACAATTTCGTCATCCGAATTATCTAAAGCGATTATTCAGCAATCAAAAAGCCATAAAATCTCTCGTGGTCTATTTTTTTCTTCGTTAATAGATGCAATAAAATTTAAAATTGAAAGATGATTGTAAAATATAATTAAAAGTAGTTGCAAAAGGAAAATATAATTGTCGTTAGCTGTCATTAAAGTTTTTCACATGTCAATAAAATAGGCCCAGGGTCTTAATATTGATATTTCCACGCTTTTTTGTTATTCTCGAGGTTCTCTAAGTCTTGTGCAGTTTGAGGATTGTTCAAATCTTGCGGTACTTATTGTTGTGGGGTTGGGCAATGTTCGTTAGAATAAGTTCAACAAAAAATATTTTGGCCGTCCAATTAGCAAAAACAAATTCTGAAATCCCCTTATTTCCAAAAACATACGGTCACAATATCATAATGGTAAAAATTTTACCATTAAATTGTAAAAATAAAATTCAGCAAAGATTTCTCCAGCATTAGTTAAATCACGTCCCTAAATAAAATTCAGCAAAGATTTCTCCAGCATTAGTTAAATCACGTCCCTAAATAAAATTCAGCAAAGATTTCTCCAGCATTAGTTAAATCACGTCCCTAAATAAAATTCAGCAAAGATTTCTCCAGCATTAGTTAAATCACGTCCCTAAATAAAATTCAGCAAAGATTTCTCCAGCATTAGTTAAATCACGTCCCTAAATAAAATTCAGCAAAGATTTCTCCAGCATTAGTTAAATCACGTCCCTAAATAAAATTCAGCAAAGATTTCTCCAGCATTAGTTAAATCACGTCCCTAAATAAAATTCAGCAAAGATTTCTCCAGCATTAGTTAAATCACGTCCCTAAATAAAATTCAGCAAAGATTTCTCCAGCATTAGTTAAATCACGTCCCCAAATAAAATTCAGCAAAGATTTCTCCAGCATTAGTTAAATCACGTCCCTAAATAAAATTCAGCAAAGATTTCTCCAGCATTAGTTAAATCACGTCCCTAAATAAAATTCAGCAAAGATTTCTCCAGCATTAGTTAAATCACGTCCCTAAATAAAATTCAGCAAAGATTTCTCCAGCATTAGTTAAATCACGTCCCTAAATAAAATTCAGCAAAGATTTCTCCAGCATTAGTTAAATCACGTCCCTAAATAAAAGAGTGATTTATTAAAACAGGCTCTACCGTAATTATTCTAATTTAACGCGCCGGTAAAAATAATTATTTTAACCGCCCCGCGAAAATAATTAGAAGCGATAAATTACAAACTTTTGAGCATGGTCAACCCGCGTTAATAATTAGAGGCAAATAAACTAATCCGCTCAAAATAAGAAACATTTTTTTGAAAATTTTCCTTAATTTTTTTTGGAGCATTTTACCAAAAATGTATGGAAAAAGCACAGGACGAGCTTGACATGGACGAAGACGAAAATAATGATCCCTTTGCTTGATCTCAGTATCATAATATATCGAAATATATATGTTCATTTAATCTAAACCACTGCTTGTTTTTTTTAAAAAAATACAATCCGTGTTAAATTAGAGGAAAATAAAACACGCCAAATTTTCGACCCGCGTTAATATTTAGAAGCTATAAATTACAAACTTTTGGCCATTTTTGTCCGTCCGCGTTAATTAGAAGCAGCTTTAAATTAGAATAATTACGGTATAGCATGGTAAGATTGTTTTCCCGACCTCATTTTAAATCATATATCTCATTTTCAATGATGGGAACGTCAAAAATTTTGGATTTTTTTTCACCTATCGTTTTAAGGTCAAATTGATCCAAAATTAGAAAAAAATCTTTCGTTTTCAACAAAATTTTGCACGGTTCATAGCATCCTGAACACAGTAGCATTTAATTTTTGGTTTTTATCATGTATGCCAAAATTAGTCCAGATATTAAATTAAATTCTCCCAACAAACGAGACCTGAAGTTTGTTTAAAATTTTATAATTAAATTATCCCCAAGGATGGCCAGAACCGCAAAATCAGGCTTCACAACATTCAACAAAAATAATATCAAACTTAGTTACTCGTGCACCACTAACATTGGTAATATTATCAAAGGCCACAATAAAAAGATCTTAAATTCAAATAACAAAAAACAACAAAGACCATGTAATTGCCGCATAAAGAACGAATGCCCTATGAATGGTGATTGTCTCGCAACAAATATTGTCTACAAAGCGGAAGTCACTTATGATAATTCAATAGGTATATATTATGGACAATGTGAAGGTGAATTTAAAACAAGGTATAATAACCACACAAAATCATTCCGCCATATTAAGAACAGAAATGAAACGGCATTATCAAAATTAATCTGGAGCCTTAAGGATGAGAATAAAGCATATGATCTGCGGTGGAGTATAGCTGCCCGGGCTTCCCCATACCGAAATGGTTCGAAATCATGTGATTTATGTTTAACGGAAAAAATAATCATCGTACGTGCCGAACCCATGGGACTACTAAATAAACGAAATGAACTTATAAGTAAATGCCGTCATAAAAACAAATTCACACTGAAAGTATTTAAATAGTATTTATTGTGATAAAATAGAGTCCTTTATAAAAGTAATTATTCTGATAATTATTGTTTTGTACTAAGTTTTCATAAAATGTAGATCAAAACTGTATGTAAACCATTTGCCTGACGAATGCGTTGCAAGAAACTTTAAGTTGCAAATAATATGTAGTTTTACTCTTGTTTAACCTAACATTATAAACGCTCTGTTTTACATTGAGCACTCTTTAATCGATGAATATTTACATTAACCTATATATATATATATATATATATATATATATATATATATATATATATATATATATATATATATATATATATATATATATATATATATATATATTATTTTTTTTTTACTTTTTTATATGCCACTTCTCGATCATCGTATTCCTTGAAAATTGATCAAAAAGTGAATTCTATCTTTAGTACAAGTAAGTGAGAAAGCTAAAAATAAAAATATACACTCGGATGGATATGGATATTTTAATAGTAAAAAGACAAATTATATCACTGACAAAAGAATCTCAAGCCTAAACTCCTTGTCAAAATTAAAGGAGGTATTGGGATGACGTTGATCTATAAATACTGGTAGAACATAAGAGTATATATATCTTGAAATTCACAAAGAACGAGCTGAAGGCAACTTTGATAACACGTAATATTTGCAGCGAATAATAATCAATTACCTTGTTATGTGAGAGTTCTTATCCATAACCACTTTATTCAGCAAAGTAAAAAACGATATCTAAACTGAAGATGAATAGACTCTTCTCAGAATTTGGAAACGCATACATCATCTCAAAAATTACAAAAGTTTGCACTTACCAACAAAATCTTTGAAAAGAAACAAGAAAATCACCAATATGATGTTCGAATAAATAAATAAAGGTAAAAAATATAAATTTAGCCAGTTTACATACTATTATATTATATTATAGATTGCTGAACTTTCAAATTTCTTTTCCTCGAACACGTCTATACGCTACGTATAATCTAACTTTCAACTGAAATTTTGCGTAGCGCGCTTTATTGAGAGATTGTCTAGACGAACATACGATGAACTTGTTCCCATTACAATGCTGTTAATGAAATGGAGATGGAGATTCTGTATCACACTTGTCCTCATCCTTTTTCAGGTTTTTTCATTTCACAGCAAGACCCATATAGCCCTGGGTTTCAGGTGGTGGAGTACCTCAAACACGTAAGCACGTAAAGCACGTGAGCACGTAAGATACGTGAGCACGTAAAGCACGTGAGCACGTGAGCACGCAAAGCACGTAAGCACTTAAAGCACGTGAGCGCGTAAAGTACGTGAGCACGTAAAGCACGTGAGCACGTAAGCACGTCGAGCACGTAATTTAGCAGACTCTATTATAATACCCGTATGCGTCTGTCTGTCACGCAAAATGGTAACCGCAGTAGCGAGACACACGAAATGCGGCTAATAAAGGACGGGCGAACCCGTGGATTTCTCCACGGGTTAACGACTAGTAATATATAATACAATATGACAATAAGTTCGGAATAAAAAAAAAATGAAAACATTTGTTAGCATATTTTAGCCCCAGGTGTCAGATACAAAATGCTGTAGAGATTTTTTACTTCAAGAAGATTTCCTGCGAAATGGAACGGACAGGAAAAGAAAAGCTTTTGGCGCTGAAGATAGTTTCTTTGTTATCTTTGAAGGTAGCTTCTTTGTGAAACGATTACCAGGATGTTTGCTTGCTACTATTGCAATTCAAATTGAATACGATTTTTAAGGTTTTCGTTTCTAAACACTGAAATAACATCTTCCTATCTGCAGTAGCTGGTAATTATATTATTTTGTTGAGAAAACAAATGAGGGAAGATCATTTTTCCATTGAATATGTCATTACTTTAGGCTAATGTAAGCTGTGTTAATAAGAACTAATAAAAGTGGCGGTAGGTGAATAAATATCAACATTCAAATTGTCACGGTAGTATCCAAACATGAAACACGATTTTTTCTGAATATTAAGCAGATATTGCAGGACCGTTCGTGGAATATCAAGATTTATCCACTCGAGGTGAGCAATATTCGACGAGGCGCAGCCAAGTGGGATATTGCCTCACCAAGAGTGGATAAATCTGATATTTGACGAACGGGCATGCAATATATGCTTTATTATATACCTAACATCTCTTTTTTTGTCAGACATTTTTTATTTTTCTATTGCATTTTTGCCAAATAGAAGGCCCATGAAGGGAAGTAACGATATCTCGATTTCGTTTTTGTTTACGGAAGTCATTGCATATTACGGAAGTCATTACAGGGACCATATGTAACGGTCAGACCAATAATCTATGACGTTATTGATGACTCGCTAGTGCTAAGAGCGGCTCTCACAACAAAAGGAGGGCCAGGTCCGTCAGGTTTGGATGCTGACGGTTGGAGAAAACCTCTAACATCAAAAGTGTACGGCGATTGTGGAGGAGATCTACGAACAGCGATTGCGAATGTTATAAAAAAGCTATGGGAGCAACTATAGAATACCCCCGTAAAAAAATTAAAACTGCGTAACTCAGCAACGCAGCTACTCAGCAATACAGCAACGCAGCTACTCAGCAATGTAGATACTCAGCTACGCAGCTACTCAGCAATACAGCAACGCAGCTACTCAGAAAAATAGTTGAAAATGGTTTTAGATAGTTAGGAGGGATCTGAGCAAAAGTTCCGTTTTTAGAATTAAACCAGTTTAAAAAAACATTATATAACATTATATAAATGTTTTCTAATAACTAAAAATATTAAATGAATAAGGAAACTATTTAAAGAACGAAAAATTTGTCGTTACGAATGTATACACTATGAGTTTAAACTATAGAATCATGAAAGCGACGTCGTTATATTGTGAAATGTTTAGTGTAACAAACCAACTTGGTATGTTTGTTGATATTTTACTTTAGTTTAACTATCCAACTGTGTTTTAATAATCTAGAAATAGTGAGCTTTGCGTAGCTGCGTAGCTGCTGCTATATTTGTTAGTTTATTTTTTTTTATTATTGCGTTGCTGCGTTGCAGAGTTTTATAGTCTTAATTTTTTTACGGGGGTATTCTATAGTTTAGCCAAGCTTATGTACAGAAAATGTAGATGATGAATCATTAGAAGGTGTCTTGGAATGCAGGTTGGTACCGTTAAACAAAAGACCTGGTGTGCGACCAATAGGCGTGGGAGAAGTTCTGCGGAGAATCTGTGGAAAAGTTATAATGGCGGTGATGAGGGAGGACGTGATTAAATCATGTAGCAAGATTCAAATGTGTGCAGGTCAAAGAGCGGGGAGTGAAGCTGCCATTCATGCGATGCGAGATATGTTTGAGAGTGAAGAATCAGAAGCAGTATTATTAGTAGATGCAGCAAATGCATTTAACTGTATCAACAGACGAGCTCTGATTCACAATATTCGAATATTATGCCCGATCTTATCAAATTATGTGACAAATTGCTACAATATACCAGCAAGGCTATTTGTGATTGGTGGGATTGAACTACGCTCGAAAGAAGGAACTACCCAAGGCGATCCCATCGGTATGGCAATGTATGCAATAGGTATAACACCACTACTTGAATTGATGTTAACAGTGATTACAGGACAAGATCAAATGGTCGCTTTTGCTGATGATCTAACGGCGGAAAATGCGAATCAGTGATTTTATTGCGGGAAAATCTGAAAAAAAAGGACCATTGTTCGGGTACTTTCCGCAACCTCAAAAATCGTGGTTGATTGTTAAAGAACAGTATGTTGAAAAAGCCAACGAATTGTTTCGAAATACGAACATTCAGATTACTACACGTGGCGAAAGACATCTAGGAGCAGTAATTGGCAGCGATGATTATAAAAGTGAGTACTGTAACAAGATGGTAAACCAATGGTTTCAAGAATTGTCAATGCTGTCCAGAATTGCGATAACCCAACCGCAAGAGGCATATACCTGCTATATTAGTGGATACCAACATCGCTTCTCCTACTTCGTTCGCACAATTCTAGGAATTGAAAAATTTCTTGATCCTGTAGAAGACGTAATCAGACATCAGTTTATTCCAGCGATAACTGATGGTCATGTCGTAAATGATGAAGAACGAATGCTTATGTCACTGCCGCCCAGATTGGGAGGACTTGGTTTGAAAAATATATGCGAATACGCTCCAGTCGAGCTGGAAAACTCGAAACAATTGACGTACCTGCTTCAAAAAGAAATCGTGGGAAAGATCGACGATGACAGTGGTAAGACAATTGCAATGATAAAAAGCGAACGGCGTCAACAAAATAAAGAAAAGCTCGAGCTGTTAAGAGCAAACATGAATGAAGAACAGAAGAGGATTAATGATGTAAACATGATTGTGGGAGCATCGAATTGGCTGACGAGTTTACCTATTAAAGAACTGATGTATGACTTAAACAAAGAACAATTTAGGGATGCGTTACGTATCCGTTATAATTGGGCACTACCTAGACTCCCTTCAGATTGTGCATGTGGTAGCAAATTTAACGTGACTCATGCTTTATCCTGCAAGAAAGGTGGTTTTATCACGATGAGACACAATGAAGTTCGTGATATCACTTCTATTTTTCTAAACGAAGTGTGTAAGGACGTTCGACGCGAACCAATGTTGATTCAGTTGGATGGTGAGCAAATTCAACCACGAAGCGCCAATAGAAGTCAAGAAGCCCGTCTTGATATAAGCGCTATTGGTTTATGGACTCCTGGTCAAAGGGCATTTTTGGATACACGGGTTTTTGACCTAAACGCTCGGAGATACCAGGGTTTGGAACTCAATAAATGCTTTAAACGCAACGAGGATGAGAAGAAACGCCAGTACAATGAACGTGTGCTTGATGTTGATAACGGGTCGTCCACCCCATTGGTTTTCTCAACAAATGGTGGAATGGGGCGAGAGTGTAAGCTGTTTTACAAACGTTTATCGGAAATGATTGCAGAGAAAAGAGACATACTTGTATCACAAGCAGTCAATTATATTAGAACAAAAATTTCCTTTTCCCTGTTACGGTCAATGTTGTTATGCCTTAGAGGTTCTCGTTCGCTGAAGAAAGAACATTACATCCATGACATCGAACTGTCAAATGTCATGTCGACGATATAACAAATGATTTATTAAAAAAAAAAAAAAAAAAAAAATGTACACCGGCGGTCTATCGGTATAAAAACAGAGCCAACAAGCGTTGTATATTATCTTATAATCTCAAAAGTCATTGCATTGTAAATTGAAAATACTAAAATGTACGTGGAATATCGCGTCAGTTATTGCACGGTTGGTACGGAACATTAACCCTATAATAAATATTTATGAGGGCAATACCGGAGAATATTGAACGACGTCAAAGTATTGCCCGAGCTTGTGAGGGCAATACGTGACAGAGGTCAATATTCGAAGGTATTGCCTAAAATAAACAGTTATTATATGGATTATTATCCGGATACTGCATTTTACAACAAAAAATATAACATTATAAAAGCAGGATGTAGAAGCAACGTCTTTATAGAAACTATTCCCATATGGAACGTACATTCGAACAAAAAATATATTTTTTTAAAATCGAATATCGTGTAAACATAGCAGGTTTTCATTGCAGCCACAACATTGAATTCTTTAAAAGATAAAAGTAAGTTTCACTTCTGTTTCACTTACTTCTGTTTCGCGTTTTGTTTACTTTTTTCCGTGTTTATTTACATTTAATGCTACCATATTTAAACTTTAAACACGGTTGCTATGGTAGCGGGCAATACCGTGGAATATTGCCCGCTATGACGTAAGTTCTAACCAATCACATTGCACGATTTTCGAAAATATCGATGCCGCCCTTTTACCCGGGTAATAATTAGATTTATTGTATATAAAAAAGAGTTGACAGGTATATAATAATTGAGATTATTTCATTTAGATGGTAAATATTTACAGAATATTAATTTAAATTAAGACAAAATGTAAAATATCAAAAAGTTTTGAGGACTTATAAAACCTTCACATGGCACACATCAGCGTAAGATAACAGCATGCCGTCTATTAACCATAACTCGTGGTCACCTAACTTTGAGATACGAAAATGGTGCACGTATGAACGGGAATTAAATATCTTTCTCAGTGGTACCTTAACGTCGCTCACGTTGGAAAAGCAAGTGACCAGAAATCGGGTTCAATGATGAGAGTCGGAATTGAAAAATTGAGATTGTTTTTGATTCTCTTCTTCAGACTTTTAATAATATAATATAAGGAGGTCTGTGAGCTTTATGTTACAATAATGCCAACCTAATAAAATAATCTTGTTTTTTATTATTATTATTATCCGCTGTTATCTGTACTAATTGTTTGTCACTGAGATTGATAGCAAAAGCTCCCTCAAAAGGGGAAGGGTTGAATATCACTAAGGCAGAACATGGCTCCAGATTAAAAACACGCACAAATAGCCATCGTAAACAAAAAATAAATTTCTAAAAAATGTAAAAGCAACAACTCCTTTCGATACGTCAGTGACATTTCCGAGTTGCAAATGACGTCAGTATAACATACAATAAGTACATCATCAAATAAGAAAGTAAACAAAACATAAAAAGGTTGAATTATCAGTTTTAATATTTCCTTTTTGTGTGAGTATTATTGCAATGGTTAACCAGACACTTCTGATTAAACAAATACACAATTACTAAGTGTATTGAAAAACTGATAAAACGTATAATTCCACTTGTTTGATTGACACAAAACGTGATTATTACAAGATAGAGATGGATATTATTTTGATTATAATATATACGAAAACAATGGTTACCACAGGCAACGTGGTGACAATGGGAAAATTGATAAACAAATATATGAAAAATAAAGTGAAATGACATTGATGATGGCATGAGTGGCTATAGAAACATTGACAACCTTTCGTGTGTTAATGTTGGAAAGCAATTAAACAAACAAACAAACAAAAAATAATGTAACTAATTTCAAATTTCTTTTAGTCTTCTGTGCACAAAAACAAAAATAAAAAGAGAGAATGATGAAAAAATAAATCTTCTGCATTTCGTGAGAATAAATAATAAGATGCCAATAATTAGTTTTAACCTGAAATAAAAAACTTTCCTTTTCACTCTTTTTGGTTTTTTATTCCGAACAAATTCATTTTTGGTCAATAGGTAACACATAAAAAGCTATAAAAACAAAACTGCGAAATGGCGAGTTTGGAAAAATAACATTTGGTGTTTGCAATGATTTTCCGCCATTTTTACTGTTTTCTTCACACTTTTTGAATACCACTCCGGTGCAAAATGATTCCATTTTAAAGAGGAAACGATCCGATTCAGAAATTGTTCCGGGACACCACCAATTGGCAAGTGCCAAAGTAGTCTCTTGCTGAATTGAATAATCTGTTGATATTTGTAAAATAATTATCTTAGAGAAGATTACTGTTAACAAAAAGTCGGTAATAAAGATTTTCACTAAGGAAAAATATATGTCACCTGCACAAAATTTAGTCACTTTCTACTGACTAATTTTATAAATAGCTGCAAAGTTTAAAAATATAAATCATAACAGAGAAAATTTTTCTTCTCATATATAATTTCAACTAAAAAAATTAAACTGAAAATATCTAAAGTTTATCTTAGAAAATCGATAATCATTGTTAAAGAAAATAAAGTCGGTAAAAATTTTTGGTCCAAACAAATATTTGTCTCTTAGCAAAATTTGGTCACTTTTTACCTTTAACCGTAACCGTGAAAGTTCGTCCTGTGAAATTTTATTTTTTGTCTGCCTTGGAGGAGACTTTCAAATAAAAGTATACAATAAGGACTCGCGCTTAAACCGCTTTTGCGATTGCATCGTTGATCTATATAAACATATAACGAATAATAAAATGGCTACTTTTGGATTCAATATTGAAAACCCATTCTGAAAGTGTTGTTAGTAAAAAATATTTGTTATTTGAAATATTTGTTTTACCTACCCTTTCAAGTTATTTTCAATTCCTTTTTGAAATTTAAAATGCTGTATCTTTTTTTAAAACTCACTTTAATGTAATGTGAACAAGAATCTGTTATTTAGAAAATAAAATATGTTGTTTATTCAAATTTTTGTTTTGGACGGGATACAACTGTCAGCTAGCGAAATTTTTGTCCTACAAGATCGTTAGACTCAAAACTATTCTTAATTTACTTTATCAGTAAAAAAGAGTCGGCAAAAAATGACCAAGTTTTTGCTAAGTGACTAATATTTTTGCTGACCAATAATTTAGAAAAAATTTCCAATCCTTTCTAAGCAATGTCCATCTTCTCTTTAATAATAGCCGTATTTTGTCTGTCTGTCCGCGAAAGCCGCTTCCTGTTACGGAAACACGAAATGCGATATATAAAGGACGGGCGACGCCGTGGATTTTTCCACGGGTTAACGGCTAGTCTCTTTAATAATAGCCGTATTCCGTCTGTCTGTCCTCGAAAGACGCGTGCTGTTACGGAAACACGAAATGCGATATAAAAAGGACGGGCGATCCCGTGGATTTTTCCACGGGTTAACGACTAGTTATATTAATAATACCCGTATTCTGTCTGTTTGTGCTAAATAGCAAACGCGATATGTTCTTGTCACCTTTGCCGAACATGTGGATTTCACAGGCCTCACGAGTATTACTTTCACTATGCATTCTGCGTTTGTTTTAATGTTTTGCTTTTAGGACTTAATAACCTGTACAAGCAAGGGTATTGTTTTAAACTCGTATGATTAACAGTAGCAGCTAAGAAAGAGTCTTTCATGAAGGTTCTCGAAGGTTACAAAATGGATTGAAAACAAAGTCCCTATTGTTTGAAGCATAGATTAGATGTGGCTTTACATTATATTGTGGTAATGATCCGACCAATCTTTCAAATCACCAACCACATGTCTAGAAGGTAGAAATAGAGTCTAGTTATCTAATTTTTGTGTTCTTTTCTTCAACAGATGTCGTTGTTTCAGCAGTTCTTTTACAGTATTTTCTTTGCAAAACGAAAATGCGGAGTGATTTCTTTAGAAACTAAGTTCTATTTAAAACTTAAAAAACATTTTTTTCTTACATTTTTTTATGGCTCCTTATTTTTAATAATCACTTTATTTTTTTCGTCGACACTAAAGGAGGACATCTTCGTTCCCAGGAACCTTTCTACTTTTACTTCACAAACAGATCATTGACAAAATTAGGAGATATAAAAGGCAGTAGCTGCAACATTTGAAAAATTTACAGTGAGTACGAAGTTGCTAAAGAAGACTGGTTTCCGTTTGTTTAAGACATAGGGTCAAAAGTTGAAAATTTAATGCCTGACCACAGATATACATTCAAATTTTCCAAGAAAATTAGAAACAGCGTTTCATTCCTCGTTTTACTCCATAATGAACTCATAAAGCGATCATTCAATCTTCTCACTCCAATGCAATTCTATTTAAAGATTTAAAATATACTTTGTCGGCGCCTTTAGGTTATCGATAGTCATTCAAAGTCAAGGAGCATTCGTCTGCAACTTGAAAAAAGGACCGAAGTGGCCAACTTCACTTCTAAGATTGCAACACAGAAATAGAATTGAAGGCAAATATTATTAATATTCTGTTATTTACAATTTTTATTACCTTTCAGTTTTAAATCTTTCATGTAATTTATAAATCATAACTGTAGCTGATATTCAACGCCACAACGGACTGGCTGGCCCATTTTGATTTTAAAAGTTTTATACTTTTTTAACCGAGCCTCGTTGGTTCATTCATAATGTTTAAGTGTATATTTCTACTTATAAAACTGTACGCCATGAAGTCAAATTAATTCAATGATATTGCGAAAATGGAGTTGGTGAATTTGTTTGTTTTTTGCTAATTTTCAGTCCCAGGTTATCCTCAGACATCGCTGCTTTTACGAAATCTTAAAAAATTCAAGATTTCCCGCAAAAAAACTTTTGTTATTGAACATGATTTCTAGACACACGCTGTCCAACATTGACGTAGTTGGGCACCAGCTGTTCTAACATTGTTGTTGGGCAACACTGGAAGGGTAATTTGATATATTACCAGTACTCGTTGTCTCTCTGCGCGCTAGAAATGTGTTGTATTAGGTACACCAAATAACAAATTCGATATAATTTTATTGGCTTCGTCACGAGGGGCGAATTCACTACCGACTAGTTCTCTATAACACGATTCTTTTTAAAA
This sequence comes from Hydractinia echinata, assembly GCA_030067915.1. Taxonomy (NCBI): domain Eukaryota; kingdom Metazoa; phylum Cnidaria; class Hydrozoa; order Anthoathecata; family Hydractiniidae; genus Hydractinia; species Hydractinia echinata. The sequence goes on along the minus strand of JASGCC010000179.1, from coordinate 335,524 downwards.
AAAGTTGAGTAATCACGATTTATGACCAATAGATGCATATCCGTACTTAGGTTTTTCTTTGTCGTTGTTCAGGGTCTTAGGGGTCACGACGTCATAACATTATACTAAGAACTAACTAAGAACATGGGTAAAAAATCAAGAAATTTGCATATCTTGCAATACATTTTTTTTTTCAAAAATAAAACGTCTTGGAATAAAAAGTGGACAACGCAAGGGACACCTAAAGCTTTTTTGGAATCCTGTTTGTCATGAAATAAACGTGTTTTAAAACATGACTTAACCCCTAGCCGCCAACGACGACGCATGTCGCATGAACCAATAAGGTATTGTTAAATAATCGCTTACAACATGATTAGGTCTTTGTAATTGACTCCTAAAATTTTATAAATACTAAGCCTGGTTTCCACTTAATATAAATTGTTTAAATCAATCGCTAAAAAAAGTAGAATTTAATCCTGCTTTTGGACTCGATCGACATCGAGTAAGATCGATTCGCTGGGCGGACAAAACCACGGCGGGCGGGGAGAGAGGTGGAAATGATCCCCTTTTTTTTCTTAGATAGCTTTGAAAAAACTATTTTCTCTTTTCTTAGATTTTGAAAAAAATTTCTAAGGCAGTCCCACCAGGTGGAGCCTGTACTTTATCACTATATTTGCCCTCCACTTTCGAAACCAATTCGTTGGCCCTGATTCGAACGATCGGGTTTTAAGTTATAGAAAAAAATCACTTTTGTGTTTTTTTATTCGAGACTTCCCAAGCATGTTAAACACCGCCTTAAGGCATCATTTTTCGCCTTTTGTACAGCCCGACATCACGCATGGAATTTATGAAAGAAAAAGAAAACCTCTCTTATTTCTTACATGATAAGGATTGTTATTAAAAAAACGTTTGACCACGACAAACAATTTTTTTTCTGTGTAGCTACATTAATTGTCAAAGTTAATTTATTCTAATTATTTTATTATTCTTATCGATGCATAATTAATTTGTTTCATATTTTTCAAATCGAGACACGTTTTAGGGCTGTTTATGTTTACGTGGATTCTAACATGATTGTTTGCAATGATATTTCCTACGTTTGACTATAACATGCATTTGTGTCAATAACGAAATACTTTGACAGATATAAACTCTTTCAACTATTTTTCTTCTAATCCATACATAAACAATTGCACAAAGAGATTTTTACTTTTTCGTAATTAAATTATACATAACAAATGGAAACAGTAATTTTATCATCAAGTCATAAATTACCACAAATAGCTTATCATAATGAATAGCTATTTGCTAATGATACTCTGCTAGCTATAAAATCAAGAACAACATGTAACGAGAAACACTTTGCATCGACAGCTCAGTAGAATAACATAGTTGATTCATGACGTTTTACATAACAATTTGGCACAGAAGAAAAACTTTGTAAACATCGCATGCTTGTATGGTTATATGGCTTAAAAAGTTTACCAACTATATAGTTTTTCTTGAATTAATTTGAATGTACAAAAGCTATGAATATGTATCAGACACCAATAGTTGTCGTAATTGCGATATTTATGATATGTTCGCTCTACACTGTGGTCGCAGAGAAAACGGTAACAAAACGAAAAGGAGATTTTTGCGACACGTTGCCATTTAACCAAACAATCAGTGCTGATGGCTGTGAGACCAAATATATGGAGAATAATTTATGTTATGGTCAATGCAATTCGAAGTATACGCCAGGTTTTAAAACTGGTTATATAAAATGTGCAGCATGTCGGCCCACGAATCCCACGGTTAGAAAAATAACGTTGAAATGTAAATATGGAACTAAGAAAGTGTTAGATGTTCAGTATTTTGAATTCTGTCAATGTTTACATCGATCGTGCCGGAAGATCAACAAAGTCAACGCACTCTCACACTTATTAACTATACGGCGTGGCCAAGCGCCAGGTAAAAGATTAAAAGGGAGAAGAGCATCCACAAGGCGACGTCGTTGTCGAAAAAAGCGCGGGAAAAAAAAGAAAACATGTTTGGAAAGATGGCGGCAAGATAAGAAGCGAGAAAAACGCAGGAGAAATAAAAATCGAAATGAACTTCTTGAAAACGGACAAATTTTATGAGGATTCTACACAAGTTGATGCTTGAACACTTACATTTGAAAAACCGCATCTCTGAATTTTTCTTCCGTTGTTATTAGTAACACAAAAATGATCTATGCTCACTAATAAAGATGTTAAGTATAAACAAAGTTAAGCATCAGAACAGTGACTCTACCTAAAAGTTCTTTCACTAAACTTTATTTATTTATTTAAAATACTTCATTGACTTTTTTTACGCCGATTTTTCGTGGTCATATTTTTTTAAGCTTGCAATCAAAGTCTCATAGGCGAGCATTTGACGTTTTTAAGCCATAGTAAAAAGGATCGCACTTGAAGTTTCAATATAAGATTTTATACTATATATTAGAAATTTTTAGGGAGTAAAAACTCTTTGGTGTGATATCAGAGTGTTCCTTTACGAATCCATTAAAAAAAATATTTTAGTACGTTTTGCGCTTTTGTCTTCCTTTCCGCATTAAATACGCTGTCAGAACTATCCCTTTTTCAGGGTCATATAGAGCGGTTATTTTTTTGGAATATTTTTTTGTTTATTTTAGGAATTATTTATTTCATTGTTTATACAGGATTGATAGACTTCCTTATTTTAAAAATTAATAACTAAGAAAAGTATGTTAACAATATTGTGACAATATTATTGTGTAGTATTTAATGATGGGATAAAATATAAAAATGTTTTCCTTAATTTTATCTGTAGTTTTATTCCCTTATCTTTCTGGGTCAGCCTTAATATCTCGTTGTACTGAGATAAGAGGTTTATTTGCATCCTACAAAGTGTTCATAGACCAACAAGTTAATCAGGTCAGTGTGGCCATGTTTTACTAAAAGAAACTTCCTGAGCAACAGTGTACATACCTACAGTTATGACCGGAATTGATGAAACTTTTAAATCCCAACAACGTCCTAAAAAATGTGTCTTGGCTTTCACATTTACCAAGCGCCCTTCATGTAGCAAGAGTTAAAAATGAGCCAGAGCTTAAATATAACATAGTTCTTTAGTCTTTATCAGTTCCCTTTCCTCCCCCAATAGGGTTCTTACCTGGCCCTTTGGAGGGCAATGAGCGGCATGTACCAAAGCAACCATTAGCTAAATCTTTATCTTTCCTCTAAATATAGCACTAGATTTAAAAAATAGCGTTTTCCATTTAACAAGAAATTTGACTGAATGTAGTTTTCAGATTTTATATAAATATTCTTATTTTCTACTTAAAATAAAAGTATGCATTTAAAGATTTTGCACAAATTTAACCCCTCTCCCTATCTTGTTGTTGTCGCATTAAAGAAAAAAGACATACGTTTATATTTAAACAATTTTTTTGGTCTAAGGTAAATAACATCTTTTTTGTATAATCTCAGTTAAACAGTTTTTTTAAAATGTCAAGGTCGAAATAATGAACAGATATTGCATGTTTATTTGTTTAATCTCAAGATAAGGCCAAGAGTGGATGAATCTGATATTCAACAAATGAGCGTCTGTTTTATTATGTAATCTATTCATTTTTGGTTGCTGCTTTTGAATTGTGTTGTGAGAAATAAACGCGTTTGTAGATTTTCAGAAACTCCCTACCTTAACCATTTTAGAATATCTATCGAGGGAGCTACCCATTAAATGTGAAATGAGCAATAAACGGTTTTAAATTTTTATTATAAAATTTACGAGTTTTAAGCGTCTTGAGAAGTCTGACGACATCAATTTAACTTCTGAAGCACCTCCGCGCCTAAAGACTTAAGTATTACGTGCACAAAACTGACGGATTCAACTGTAGCAACTCGTGTAAAATTAACATTTTTGCATGGAATCCTATACTAGGAGCCCCGGAAATACAGTGTACGGATTAAAACACTCCTAACACAGGTAAAGCAGCGAAAAAGGTTGCTACGGGCGTTGCTATGCAGAAAATAATTTAGTTGGTCCGGGAAGAGCTTAAATGCTACATTCAAACCTAGTATAATCAAGAATTTATCCTTTTCATTGAAGCCTCTAAAAATGTTTGTGTCATTTAGACGCCATAAAAATGTTTTACGAATTGTCGAGATTTTGAAGGAAGTTTCGCTTTAAGCAGGAAAATGCCACTGGAAAATTTGGTGTTCAGTGATAAGCACGTGAATTTGGTGTTCAGTGATAAGCACGTGAACTTGATGTCTGAAAAGACGTAGAAGACACTTATTGAACTTTGGACTTATTTTCTAGAGAGGAACTACTTTAAATAATAGGGGTGGAATATCATATTTTCCCTTCTTCTGTGCCAATTGATTGAGTTGAATAAGAAATATATAAATTACGGGTAAAATGGAAATGAGAAGATAGTAAATTTTAAAATTCTAAGCAACAGCTTTGTAATTAAAACTATTTTTTACAATTAACTACTTGATCAACTTTCTTCTTTTGTATTTCATGCTGGATTTATAACTCATTTTCAAGAATATTGTAGCGGTATATGAATAGGTATGCGCACGGGGGTTCATATTCATGTATGCGCACGGGGGTTCATATTCATGTATGCGCACGGGGGTTCATATTCATGTATGCGCACGGGGGTTCATACTCATGTATACCATTGCATTTCGCCATTGAATCTAAAGGGTTAGCATTTTAAGGCCAGTTGTCGCAATAAATGCTCAGGAGTTTATAGAAAATATCAAGAGATGTTTGTATCATCTGCCATTAGTCAACACATTTGCTCCTCCAACAACATATTAATTTTAATTGTCATCAGAAGTTCCAAAACCACAACTCCTCCCTGCGTCGTATAAAAAGAAATTCTCCAAGAGAGATAATTGTTTGAACTATTAGAGATTTGTTAAAAAAGTATTTTTAAAACAGGTCGTACATTTCACATATATATTTTTTTTAATAGAAACATATTACCAGGTTCAAAATATATATATATATATATATATATATATATATATATATATATATATATTTAAAAAAAATATATATGTGAAATGTACGACCTGTTTTAAAAATACTTTTTTAACAAATCTCTAATAATTCTCTAACAATTATATATATATATATAAGTTGGAAAAAATGTAACAAAAACATTTATAAAATGTGTGAATTTGTGTTTGGGTGAAGGGAAGTTGAGGTTTCTAACGAATGCAAAAAAGTTTCAAAATTAAAAAAAATGACATCATTATTATTAAAACATGGGCGGAGAGGTTTAGAAGACCTCTTTTACTTTCTGTTATCTCATTTCGCGATCAGTTTCAAAATTAATTTTTGCTTAAAATAAGAAGAGAAATATTTTTTTTGTGGCCCGAGTGGTTGGTCAGAATTCTTTCATACTTGAAACATGTTTAAATTCATTCGGTAATTCGTATGAATACATTGGACAAAATGTGACGGGGGCTAAAAGATGTGCTGTATAATAAAAGTTTTGTTACTTTTTACTTCTTAGAACTGTTTCAGAACGAAAGATTTAATAGATTGTGTATACAACCAAATTATGTACAGTAAAGTCAGAAAACACAGTCTTGTCGGTCAAACGTTCGGGTAGAAAGTGCGTCTCTCTTTAAGATCGTGCAAACATGTGCTAGAGGATTGTTTCTTAAAACAAAAATCACCTTAAACCTAGATTTTGTTGAGCTCTAATGCTAGCTCAAAATTCAGGTGGACATAGTTTGTGTTGGTAATTGTTTATTTTGTGTGTTCTGCTGAAAAAAACAACAGTAACAACAAAAACAAATAACTATGAAAATACCCCCCCCCCCCCCCCACTACCTCTCGCATCAAAGTCACGTTACCTTCTGGGATCTGTTTGCTTTTGTAAAGAAAAAAAATTGAGCTTAATTTAAAACTATCGATTAGCAGAACGCCTTTTTTTAAAACACGATTGTTTATAAAACCATAGGTTCGGTGAGAAAAATTTGAGTCAACATTTAGTTATAATTATAGGTTGATACAATTAATTATAAATCTTTTAAAATAACGCGAGTTGTAAATATTGACATCTAACAGCACTAGGCACTGCAGACCACAAGCAGAAATATATAAAAACAACATGTTTAAGGGATTAAAAGGAACCCGTAATAGCATAAAAAAAACAGTTCGGTGGCAAGGAGATAGCTGCATCGTAATCTTAAGGAAATGAGTTGTGGTTACTGGATCAAAATTACGTTGCAGTGCGAGAAGCTGATCATTTGGAACAATCGGAGTCAAATGTTAAAAATGTTCTCTTAGTATTCTTGCTTGCTTAGTGATGTTCTCTTTTTGCAATCCTTCTTTTTTAGGGCCATCTTTTGATCAAGTTTATATGGAGGTAAAATTACCTACAATTTTATCTGTAATTTTAACAAATCTCGCAGTTTTCCAATGAAATTGGCGAAATTAAGTAACGAATGGATAAAGTCGACTATTTAAAATGTATTTTTGCCCATTGAAAGGATTAACATTCTACTGTAAAAATTTAAAGTGATGAAAAAAATTGAGTCGCTACTTTTATTAGAAAATTTTTTAAAATAGAGAATCCGTAAAAATATATTCCCGCAAGACCTTTAAAATCTAGTTCCTTTTTTCACTTTCAAATCCTGTGAAAAATTATGAAAACTTGAGAATCTGCAAGTTTCTCTCTACACGATACGTAAACATTCCGCACTAATAATAATAAAAAAAATTCAGTCTGGTTGCGCCTTCTCATGAGCAATGTTTGTGAAAAAAGCGCGTAGTTTATACTATGCTAAATTTTTGGAAATATTTCTCTTCAAGGTAAAGACACGTTAAAACACTATAATTTTCTATTTCCACCATTCAGTGTCCTTGAGTAGAATGTGATTAAAGTACTTTAAAATGCTGCTAATCATGTTTAGTATAATTGAAATTTTTGGATCAAAATCCTTACCCACTAACGTGAGGTATCCAAAAACTAAATAAAAAAGAAGAAGAATTTTACATGTGAGTAGATTACTCTGATTACTCGGAGGGCGGGATAAATTATTGTTTAGTCAGCGTAATTTTGATTTACCAAAAATAGATTATTATGACGTAATATTTGCTCATCTCGGAAAGGTATCTTTGTCTAAATCAAATACACTGAAAACCAATTTAGTCATGCTAAAACAAAACCCCAGTTACCGCCGCTATGTTTTCATTTTAACACCCCCCAAATGTTCCAACCAATCAAAACGTCAATCAAAAACGTCAACCAATCAATCAATCAATCAATTAACCAATCCATTAGAAATGACAATGGGTACTATGACTGGACAATGGTGACATACAGACCACACTTCAAAAATATTACCAGATAGTTTTAGGTAAACCTTTAAACCATATCCTTGTATGTGTTACTGTTGATCGGTATGTCTGATTATTGAGCAACTAATTAATGAGGCGTTTTTCTTTCTTTAAGACAAAACTTTAGCAGTATTAGATTAGTTTTAGTGCAATTAACAACTGAGACCACACACACAACAAGTTTGACCACAAAACACTACCAAAAAAAACTGCAATGTCTATAAATATTTTTTTATTAATAAATAATATTCGAAAGTTAAAATTGCTCATACGCCAAAAAAATAAAGTGTAGCGCCTCCCACTAAATCGTCCAGTTTTCATTTAAAAAAGGTGAATTTATATAAGTTGACATATGCACACACAAAAAAGAACAAAGAATAGCCAAAGTTTTCTCCTGCTGCTCAGCATATTAACCCAATGTTCAGCCTTGAGGATGAGCCTGCCATTAATATTTTAAATTTTCATGCTTTTTTTTGTTGAGGTCAAAATTTGAGTAAAAAAAACATACAAAACTGGTTCCATCTTTAGGAAATGTCGACACATTTTAGGAGGAAATGAGCAGTTGCTTACAATCAAAGCTTTCCTAACACATGCACTGGTTATTTTTTATTTCAAAACGTGATAAAGAAAATTATAGAACTAATTTAAAAGAAAAAAAAAGCATATCAGCATACTAAATTTTAGGGAATCAATAATTTGGCCCAAATTTTGATTATTTAGATTGTATAAGTGGCTCCTTTTTTCAGTTTATTTAGGAAATGCAAGTAGGATCAGTCACCCTGCAAAAACTACAGCAAAAACCGATTACCAGGTGAGTAAAACGTCTGACTGAATATACACGTTTTAGGCTTAACTTTACAAAATATTTTAACTTTCATAAACGATTAGATTTGTATATCGACAGGATACTTGAAGAAGATTGATTTTCGAACATGTACTTTTATGCCATCATATCTTCACAATATGGATAATTTTGCCATCTATGAGTTATACAAAAATAAATTCCAAGGTCGACATTGCTCGGGTCTATCATTTTGACTATTGTTCCATAGATTACACATCCGGCTATTTTTTGCGACGGGATGAATGCGTTACAATACCGTGCCAACATAATGATTCCATGTAAACACTTTCGCAACTATTACAGCGGAATATTCCGTATTTTCGAGATGGCTTTTACAAGGTTCTGATCTGAAGATGGTTCCGTCGCTTTTTCCTGTAAACTAAAACAAAAAAAAACGTAAAAAAAACTTGAAATACAAGGTGCACAAGCGGTTTGAAATGTTTGCTTCGAGTAAATAAAATGCACAAGTAAAAAATATAGTGAATTCTTAAGCTTGGTTCTCACCTGACACTAAAGAGCATTAACGAGCGATATCTCATGAGCCTTGAATTTTTTTCAATAAGTGACAATCATTTTCAGCGCTCCTTAGTACTCACTATCGCTCGTTAGTGTTCTTTTTTGCGCACTAAGGCTTAGTGCTGCTTAGTGCTTTTATCAAACAATTTCAAACAATTTTGATAACAGCACTAAAACATTAGTGCTCATTCCATTGTTTTCTTCGAAGATCAAAGGCGCCGAAGGTTTATGCAAAAGTGTTTGTACAGAACATAATTTCAATGCTGTCCGAAGCGGTGAGAAAATCTTTCAGGGCTCATACAGAAATACCTAAAAAGTATCTCTGTCCCTTGCCCGTCATTCTTTGATTAAATTGGCAAATTCTCTTTTTTCATTACACTGTTTTTTAAGAACATTTAGTCAGTACCTCGTGGCAGCTGCCCATAATTGTTACTTTACTCCGACCTTCTACAAAATTAATGAGACAAACGCAGCTTCTGGGTTCATGTGTTGTGCTGGCATATCCAGGAGTTTTTGCATTTGTTATATAATTTTATATATTATAATTAAATTTGCTATATAAAAAATGCATTTACTGCATAAAAAAGGGAGTGACAAACGTAAAATTGTTTGGTCGCTTATAGAGAATTACTTGGGAGGAGTCTTGGTCAAGAGATCAAATTGATGTGACCACAGAAGTAAGTGGGCCAATGTAAACATCTCCCAGTTTGTCTTTATTAAAAAAGGTGGTCACACGCAAGAAAGTTGAAAGCAACATGGTGTAATAAACATAACAGCAGAGATATCATCTAAAATAACACGAGCATGCTGTAAGGCTCAAAGAATAACCTATTCAAAGCAGAATGTCTATTTAGGAAATATCTAACTTTGTTAACGTCATCATTGACTGACGTCATCAACCCGTCGATATACTTTTTGCTTAAGTTCTTTTACTGTTCCTTTTATACTGGATGAGAAACCTAATAAAACAATGTATAAGATCATGAACTTTTGATGAAGGGTTGAGGACATATTTGTGTTGACAAGTTGTTGACTCTGTTTCGGTGAATCACGCAAATAACAACAACAACAACAACAGCAACAACAACAACAACAACAGCAAAGGTGCTGCTAGCAACGAGTGAAACAAAACACAAAAGACAATTAAAAACCAGCAAACCATCGGATGTGACAGGATATATTTAAGTAACAAGCCACATTTCCAAACCTCGACCATATGATATATTAATTGGTTTGAAATTAGTCGATTTAATTAGTCTACAATTAGATCGTTTCATTAATTAACGACAAAAGCGACCTCGCCTCTAATGAAAATGTTATTTTGAAACAAAGCCAAAGCATCCATTTCTCTCATTTTATTATTTCCAATACAAGTCATGGCAATTTATATATTTGCTAATTTTAGCGGACGGGAAAGAAGGAAAATCAATACTCTCATTAAACAAAAAAGTACGTTAAAAATGCCTAAATCTTTCACGGCTATTCTTCCGAAATTGGTTACTTTTCCGTGACCATTGACTTAAATGCTTTTCTTGGTAGAACGTCATTGTTTGCAGGTATGTCAAAAGATTTACATTTACATTACACAATTTTGACACTTCATGAATCTCACTGTTCCCCACGTTTTTCCTGACTTTAGAAAAAGAAAACCAAAGTAGTGAAAGTTTCATAGCAGTTTCTTTAAAAGGGAAGGTAAAAAGATTTGAAGATACATTCAACGCAATAGGTGGCTGATCTTAATCTAGCCAACGTCTTTGTTGCTCCACATTGATATTTTCTCGGTTCAAAAATTCATTTCGCGTGTATTAATTTTCGCGAATTACGTAAAAAATGTTTCTCAATAAAACATTCACACAAGTACACTTTTAATGAGCCATTGTTACGATTTGGGTTCCATTTTTATTTTTATGTGGATAAAATAAATTATTGGCATTTGTTGATTTTTCCCGAGAATTTATTTTCGCGAATGGGATTTTGAAGATTTAGCGCGCAAATAATTTTGGGAATTTTTAGCAAATTCGCGAAAAGGATAAAAAAATATCCGCAAAAATAAAAAATTTAATTATCTAGCTACTATGGTTTCATGTACCCGGGTTTTTTATAACTTTGTGGGAATGACGATGTCTTCAACGCGCTCGTATTTCTACCACAACTTCAATATTTTACACACAATGAACAGACGTTCAATAAACAACATCAAACAACCGCCGTTGTCTCTTCTTCTTAAAGATATTGTGCAAAAGTTGGCAAAGAACGAGCAGTTAAAAATTTTGCAAATGAGAATTACTTAGTAAGGAGGAATGTATCGCCACATTGTCTGAACGCAACAATGTCATTTGTACGCCTACGTTCGAATCTAAAGAAACTGAAGAAAAAAATATTTTCGTTATGAGGAAAAAAAATGTAGTGTACTGCAACGTAACGTATCGAAAGGCAAGGAAACGTAATATTTCGATGTCATGATTTGTCGAACAGATTTAAATTCATCTAAAAAAAAATTGACATGCTTACTAACCACTAAGCTAAACTTAATTTGGACAGTTAAATCGACTAATCTACGAACTGTTCATGAGGTAAAATGGCCCCGGGCTGGTCCACGTTTGCGAGATGAAACGCAACAAAGTAGTCTGTAAAACAAAAAAACTAGCTTGAATTTGCGGAAAGATTGAGCACAACAAAATTTAAGGCTGCTAATGAAAACATTCTTGTAATCCTGTTTTCTGAACAACGTGTCCAGTGCAAACAATGTGGAGAAAAGCTATAGTAGCTTAAAAATACCGTCCGAGGGTACGCTAGTTAATTTAATCCAACAAGTATCTTTTACGTCAAGATTTTGGTTCCTTAAGTACGTCGTAATCTCTAAAAAGCCGAATTATTTGATTTTGAACGACATTAATCATTTCCATAAAATCCATGAAAAGCAGAGTTATAACTAAATTGTAAGTAATTCGCGTTAATAAAGGAAAGGATTCAATTTAGAGCAGCTACAAAACAGGCTGTTGATTTTCAATTTTTGTGACTTACACAAAAGTCAAAAAAATTCATGTGTAAAAAACAACTCAATTTGGGAAAAGATTGAGTTGCATGAGTTCGTTTTTACGTTGGTGGAAATTTCAGAGATGTCTATAGCTAAAATGAAAGCTTTAGAATCGCCTTTGTGATCCCTCCCGGAAACAATTGACAGGGAGGGATGCTTCTTTTTTTTAAATCTTTTTTTTTTCATGACAGAAGGTCAACTTCGACTGGCTATCTTCTTACAAATCTTGCATAAGAAAACACACGGAAATTTTCAGCACAACGCCAGTTGAGACAATGGAAACCATAACCTTCTTCAAAGTGGCAAATGCGTCATACTACTCAGTAACTACAGGTCCTCACTTTAGCTGCAGCGCCATGTCACAAGGTCTGAGGTAAACCAGGGGTTAAATTTTCTTAGGGTTTATTTCAAACGTGCAAAGGGGGATTCAATGGGAACAACATATCCGAGATGACAATAAGATTTACACGATAAAAAATGTGAAAATATTACTTCTCAAACAACTAAGGAAAAGTAGCAACAGTAGCACGACTTCCGTTTTGTCAAATATTTTTTGGACAATTACTGGCATGACTTACTGCGTGAACACTTCTATAAAGGTACATAAAACAGGACAGCTCATTGACAAGCGTAACTCTTTTTATAATTCTCATTTTACTATTATTAAATATAGTAAAGCTATCCAAAAAAAATAAAAAAATAAGGGATATTAGTTTCTTGGTGTAACAATGTTGGATTTCAACAGAACTGCCAGCTTTCCGATCACTATCTAATGGTAATACATTAAAACAACGAATAGATTGTTAGCTGTTTTGTCATTAGATGTTTTCACGACCGCTTTGCACATTTGTCTGAAAACTAATGTGTCTAACCACAAAAAATAAGAAAAAATGCAGAATTCCGAAGAGAGAAAAAAAAACCCGTAAAACTTGAATGAAAGAGAAACCATAATCATGTCTTCAGTTAGCTTTTTATACCTGGCTGATTATTAAGAAACGATTTTTTGTTTTTTCCCGTTTTTGTTTTTTGTTTAGGATATAATTCTAAATTCCTTTATAAATGTTTGTCCTTAACTTATACTTGTGGAAACCTCCATCACCAATATTTCAACGCCAGGAGACAACGAAGAGCAAAAAACGCTCACGCGTGATCATATTTCGAAATGGGCGATTTCGAAGATATAATAAGTATTCGTGTAGAGAATGGTTTGCTAAATGTATTCTTGGAAACGCCTCAGCAAGTTGGTCAAAATACGAATATTTTAGAGCAGATTATACCTTGCACAGTCACTGGCTAAGGGGATTCATATGAGCCTGGTTAGCCGGGCTGGAATCAGCTCGCTGTCACATGAAGTTTTCTCAGTTTTTTATATATATTTATTATTCCTAATGCATAAATTACTTTTCATCAAAAACTTTATTTTTAACGAAATAAAATAAAATAAATTTGTTGATAAAAGTTTATTCTTCAATATTTTTGTTTTTAATGTACAGAAAACATGCACACAAAAAAGTGAGCCTAGTTAGCCATGCTGGAGCTGTCATGGTAAAAATTCAGACCGCCTTGCCGGGATCTCGGTTGAAAAAAGTGAGATCCCGGTTAGCCAGCTTGCTCGTTTTCCATAGGACAGGTTGTTTATTTTTAGGAGAATTTGTTAAGAGAACAGAGATTACAAGCGGGCTGATTTCATCTCGCAAACCAAGCCAGACAGGGTACCAGGCTCCTTTGAACACTCTCTAACAAAATACAGCCCATCATAGAAAATGGTACACAAAAAAACTTTTTAAGCACAAGATCAGCAAAAATATCATTTTTGTCTACTCAGCAACAAAAACAAAACAACAAATAAACAACAAAACCAAAAGAGATCAACAAAACAACCACAAAAAGAATAACATCAAAAAGGCGTGAAATACCTGGGAGATACGTTGTTGACCGCTGGGTTTGGCCATTCTTTTTTGATTGCGTAATGTTTGAAGACAGGAAGTACGGCTATGTAGTTAAATGTTGTTTCAAAAATGCGTTGTGTGTAGAAATAAATTCCTGTGGAGTAAAGATATTGAAAACGTCTCTCCTGACGTGATTAAGAAACACCTTAAACGCGTTCAGTCGAGACAACCGCATTTGTCGCTTTCAGCTGACCATAAAAGTAAATCTAATGCGTCGTTGGGGGTCGCATGGTATTAAAAAGGTCATAATTATGACATGTATAATTTATGCGCGCTAAGATAATTTATGCCGATTGCTTTACTGACCGCGCTCACACACACTGTAGTAAATAATTGCGTTAAATGCTATCCACAAATATGATACTAAGTCTTTTGCCTACAAAAGAGTAACGAGAAATCTAACTAAGTTACCCACGATTGGTCATTCATTACGATGTATAAGCTCAAATGGAATTGTGAAACAGGTTTGTACGTCCTAAATTTCTTGAGCGATTTATTGCTAAACAGCGTGAAGCTTTAGATATACACACTTTACATGCAATACAACAACAATAGAATTAGTACAAGAAAAAGACAAGTGTTATTGCAGTACAGCCAATCATGCAGTTAAACAAGGATGCTCCATGAATGAAAATTTTCTATCTTAGTCAGCTACATAATCTTGCAGAACTCAATTAAGAAAAAATTAAGTAACGCTCTTGCTATACAAGCCCTGTTTTCTTTTAACCTTACCATCTGCGAAATGTGAAGCAACAAATTCGTCAAGTTTGCTAAAACATCCAGCAAAAAAGCTGAAACATTAACAATCGTGGACAAAATGTAATAAAACACCTTGAAAAATATTGATATTATATCAGAATCGCTAATACTGGACCGTTATTGATGTAAAATCAACATCTTTTCTGCATCCTGAGACAACAGTGAAGTGGGGAAAAGGGAATTTTCATAGGCATTTCGTTAAATTTTGTCCGCCATTTCAGCAGAGAAGCTGAAAAGAAAATCAGTCAAGCTTGTTAGAAAATGTAAAAACGCCCGCTCTTTCCTTATAGATCTTTTTAAGCACTTCTCCACTCTCTTTTTAAGCACTTCTCTACTCTCTTTTAGGCACTCCTCAACTCTTACTTAAATAGACCAAGCGATTTTGGATGCAGGTATCTTTCAAGCGCATCCCAGCATACACACTTTTAGGATCCATTTTAGAAATTAAAACGCTAACACCAAACGTGAGGTAGAGGTTAATTTCTTCTCTAAAACTGCTATGCTTCCTTAAATTTCAAAGAAGTTAAACAAAACAAAAACAAGATAATAACCTTCATCAAAACGATTTTTTGCGAAAAAAACCAGTGAAACAGCTTTTTCGATGTTGACTACAATAACTTTCTCATTCCAGGGGTCGATCCAGGTCAATTTAGACATAGGTAATAGATTTTGAGGAGAACTGATTTCGGCGCAAAAAAAAAGAAGACATACTTTTAAATTGTTTGAAAAAAGCTCTATTTTTTTATTAGGATATTTTCCGGGTTTTTAGCTATAAAAAACATATATTTTTAGGAAGATACACTCGTGTATGATGCATATTAACAATCTATATATTTTTGCAAACTCTCTGTGCAAACATAGCAATTAAACACATGCCAACAAAACAATAAGGCCTTTTTCAATATCGCCTTTTCATGATCAGCCGTGGTGGCAAAAAATCAAAACATTGCATGAAAACGAGGTTAGTTTTAGATATAAAGTTCAGGACGTCAAGTTGTTTACTTGCTGTTCTGACATTAGTTATCAACAAATATTTGTTTTATAATTTTCAACTGCCATATTGGAAGAATCGTAGTGGATAAAAGTATATAGAGGGTATTAGTAGTGGTAGTGTGACAAAAATTATGAATATTTATTGACATTAAGTGCGTATTTATGGTAACTTTAATGTTGGCTAGTTAGCTAGCTAATAGCCAACAAACATATTGCTTCTTACTCCTTCAAAAAGTTTACATTCTATACTGTAAAGTCTAATATGTTTACCTGGTTTACTGAAACTTCATATAACTTACGTTATAATTATTTTCTTAAAAAAGTTACCCAGCTTTTTATCCTAGTCAGCTAGCTATGCACACAGGGATGATGTGCTGCCCGGCTATGTATCGTTATTATTGTCACACTTCCCTGCTAATATGCTTTAACCTTTCCATTTAGTATACATTTATGATAAACAAATTTTGGCTTAACCCAGTGTACTTTTAGTAATCACAAATTGTTTATTGTTTTGGTTTGTCTGTTCAGATTCATATTAGTATTGTAGGTTTATCATTTCTTGAACATGTTCTAGAAATGATAATGTTGGTATGGTATCGGTTCTGGCATAATCAATTTTTTTCAGTAGGTGAAGACACCACTGAATATATGCTGCTGTTCTTACGAAAATGTTTTTTGTCACAGCTCACACATTTACATAAATAAAAATATTTAGTAGGTGTAGTATAGCTCTCTTCTTTAAGAAAATAGATTCAAGGTTCTTAAATTGCTCTTATTCTCTTTGAAATAAACCTATCAGAGCAAGATTAGACCTCTATCAGCTTTTTTGATAATGACAGTGGTAAAATTATAAGGTTATGTTGTCTGGGTTATCCTCAGAAAAATAAAACAAAAGTCATTTATTAGTTGTAAGGACATTTATATATATTTAAAACTTAGGATACCAGATTAAGTTAAACATATGTTAGGGAGTGCTGTTCAGCTTAACTGGTTAAATATGTCATTGCATTGAAGCAACATGTGGCTTAAAACAAATCATGACTGGTTTATTTATCTACAATTCTCTTACCTTTTAAAGGAATCAGTTTCCCCCAAAATACATAGTATTCTTTATAAAAAAACTATAGCCATCTTACAGTAGAATGCTTAATTTTACAGGCCATAATTTTTAAAAATCTTGGCTCAAGGGTACTTATGAGCACGCGTGCTTTTACCTTGGATGATTGCATTGCTCTTATTACATTTTGTTGAATATATAACATGATGAAGACCAATATTCAGTCTAATACCACCAACCCAACATGCTCAGGATAGCCGAGTCATAATGTTATTTACAGATGTTTAAAAAAATAAAATATATCCAATAACAAAAAATAAAGAATGTGCATCACTTCTCTGAAAAATTAAAAAAATGTCTCTAAACTAACCTCGTTTTCATGTTAGTATGTTTATTTCGGCTGTGTATTTTGCGGAATGAAATGAATATTGAAATAGGCTTATTAAACGGATGATTATCATTGTATAAGGGGCTGATGACCAGCCCTTGCATTCATCAAAAAGCTTACCTCTTTGCATCTACTTCTAACAGTTCCTTAATAGTCTTAAGCTCGTCACTTGGTTGAATTTCTAAAGCAGCTAGTATGTTGAAAAAGTAATCTAGAAATTAAAAAGAGAGTACAGACTGGATGAAAAAAAGTTGGCACTAAATTTTGACATCGACATATAACTTTAGTGTTAAAAAATCAAGTGTAATGTCGGCATCAAACGTCAACTTTGGCAAAAGATTTTGACGTCCACAAACAAACTTTGATGTCACATCATATTATTAAAGATATTCTTTATCAGCATACCTATATCAGCACTCAATTGTCGACGAGAATGCCTCGTGAGAAGTTTAATTTTCAGAATACTTTCCGTGTACACGTTCACGGCACCGAAAGCAAAGCTCTCCAACCAATGATGGTCATAATGAGCACCTGTCGAATCTAGAGTAAAAAAAGCGTTTCTAATTCAAATTGAAAAAAATTAACGACGTGAAATGCCATTTGTCTGCTTCACGTCGGCATGTGCTTCCCGTCGGCAATTTATATTTTATAGTATTATCTCAGAATGCGGGTAGTTTTATATAGACATAATAATAGCACACAATCGTAACACAAAAACAAAAAAGCGAGGAGTCGTTGTTTGTAGTTAAAGGTTGATAGACACTATCCGGGGAAGTTACGTGTGATCGTTCACATATGGTTGCACGTAGTGTGTAGTGCGTTTGTTTGCGGCTCAAAGTTTCAACGACCGTGGATAGAATCCTGCTCGCTGCCAGCAGTGTGTTGGTGGTGCACAAAGTAGCTCTGCACCAATTTAAGCCTTTGTTTCACGAGTAGGTATTAATACAAAAACATTTACACAACTATCACAGTTAACAACAAAACAAATCTTTTTAATAAAATGTATCTATGCATACTTCCAGCATCTTGGTAAGGTATTCGCCCCACTTTCAACGCAATGATCAATGACTCATTATCTTGACTGAAATATTGCTCCAATTGTTGAGGTAGTGTAAGAAGGGAATCACCAACCTATGAAATGTTGACAAAAGGGTCAAAAAATGTTTCAGAAGGAAATCACCAACCTATAAAATGTTATTAAAAGGGATTGAAAAACAGCAAACACGTCCCAAACAGCTCATAGCAGATTATAAGAGAGAAAAGACATTACATGTGTGATGTAGGGTAAGGGTGACAAACTAAATGTCGGTAGTTCGCCATCCACGGCTTCTCGTTCACTCTCGCACCAAATCTAGAAGAAAATTTAGAGCGATTTGTCACAGTTGCGTCACGGTAACAATAACAATAACAACTCAACGCAACAATAACTGACATCAACAACAACAAATATATCATACTTTAAAGGGAAAAAATGAATAAAAAAACTTTCGCGAATGATCCCTTTCGAATTTGACTATCGTGAAAGGTGAAGATACTTACGGGAAACAAACTAGAGGAAGTAGGGAACAAATTCATCCTATCTTTGTTTTTAATCTTTTATAAACTATTGATCACTACCTAAATACTTCACATGATTCAAGTAAAGAGCTACAAGGTGACGCGACCTGAAAAATCAAATCCATGATTACGAATTTGTTAACAACGAAATTGTGAGAGAATTAATGAGGTGCTGTAGTGAAAAAATTAACTAAAATTTAAGTGTTGTAGAAGATTAACTTTAATTTCTGTTCTAATTTGAAAATATGAAATATCTACCTATTTTTACGTGAAAAAATCAATATATTAATTAACATTAAGCCAGCTTTTTTGTTCGCTGTACTAATTTTTGGACCAAGGTGAAAAAAAAAAAATTATTGTCACCATAATATCTTCAGTATGCTTTTTTGTTTTGTGTATTGTAAAAAACAAAGTTAATTTTTGTACAAATGTTGCTCTAAAAACTGTATTTAAATGACAAAAAAAAATTATTGTCACCATAATATCTTCAGTATGCTTTTTTGTTTTGTGTATTGTAAAAAACAAAGTTAATTTTTGGCATAATGTTGCTCTAAAAACTGTATTTAAATGACAAAAAAAAAATTATTGTCACCATAATATCTTCAGTATGCTTTTTTGTTTTGTGTATTGTAAAAAACAAAGTTAATTTTTGGCATAATGTTGCTCTAAAAACTGTATTTAAATGACAAAAAAAAAATTATTGTCATCATCGTATTTTTTGTTTACTATGCCAAATTTGGTCGAAAATAAAAACGAGCCATGGTCAATAACTCAAATCTGGAAAACCACCCTCTACGTATTTCGTGAAACAAATTTTTAGATTATGCCTTTTCAACAGTACGCGAGGTCTAATTTCTGCGATATTACCAAATATTGCGTAATCGCAAAAGTTTCATTCGCGAAAGTGTGTTTCTTTGAAGTTACAAGAACGTAAGCACGATAAATGTAACCATATTCCTACTCTGGTCCAAAATTCGCTGGGATAGGAAAATCCACATCCAATAACTATTAAATAAGCTGTTTTTTTCTTATTCGTGTTCTGCAGATATACGGACCTGTTTGTAAGCAATACTTGACTTGATACTTACAGGCAAATTTGGAACAGCTAGTAACTGCCTTCTCAAATGAATGAAAATGACATCAAACGCAAATTTGAGTGCATGTTCATTCAATTTTACGATATTGTCTCGTGTTAAAGGAAGAACAGCTTCGACGCCATCTTTAAAAATAAAACAAATTAGTCAAATCATAAATAACATAGCTAATAACATAAAATGTTCTGAGTCTCCCAGTGTTTCATTTGAACAATTTTATTCAATTTAAATCTCATGCAGGGTGAGCACTAATAAAATGAGAACCAAAGTAAGGATATTAAGGAGAATTAAGGAGACAATTTTTAAGAATATTTTGCTGCGAACGAGAATAAAAAAATAAGGATAATTAAGGAGAAAACCAATTTTAGTTCTCTATCTTTTAATGTTACATACTATGTTCTATGATAAGAAAATTATACATATTATACAAATACACATATAAATTATGCTCTGAAAGATAGAAAATATAGGATTTCAGGTAACAGAGAAATATGTCTTATTTCACTGGTGATGAACAATCCATGAACACATTTCCAAAAAACGTTACGATCAGAAAAATTAAGAAATAAGGAGAAATTAAGGAGAATAGCTAAAATTTCAATTTTTTTAAGTATATTTCAGTACTTTTAAGGAGATTTTCTTTTTCTAAGGTTATTTAAGGAATTTAAGGAGGAGTGGTCACCCTGTCATGACAGTAAGGTTATCCAGTGGTATCCTAATTCACCTTTTTAAGAAATCAGTTTCTCTCGATAAAGGGTGAGCGTTAGATTCGACAAACTTTTTACATTTAGATCCTTAAACTTTTTCTCTATTAACTCAAGATTCAAAAAAGGATGTCATTTGAAAAAAAAAATTTCTAGCCAAATCGTACAGAAAAAATAACTGTCCATCTAAAAGTGCACAACACGAGTAAAAACCACAAGAATTGACGCAAATCGTTTTAACACCTGTTATTTGGAAAGGAAAGAAATATGCAAAAATCATCAGTTGTATAGTTAAAAAAAGTTCGATTAGCAAACTAGACAAACTTGGTCAGGCGGGAGGTGGCATCAAGTGTTAGCATTGTCACGAGGTGAGAAAAATTCACATTAAAAAGGCTGGTCAGTCAACAGCAGCCTTTACTAGATTTTCGTACTTTTAATTTCTCGCCTTTGTTGGCGAAATAATTATTCATAGTTTTTACTTTTAGACAATGAAATCAAGGACAATTTAAAAATAAATAAATAAACCGCTGTCAATTTTATTCAGTATCGATTTTTTGCTAAGCCTTTGTTTTTATGATTCCGAAGCAACGCCCGTAGCCTTTATACAATGGAACTTATTAATATTTACTTATTAAAATTTCACACTAAAACGTTTTTGCATTCCAAAAAGTAATAGCATCCAGGGTTGGCATTTAAAAGTGATGTACTTACCCGAAGTGAATTTTTCATGCAGTTCGACAACTTTGTCCCACTCCATTGGTCTCGTTGCTTTCAGATAGTTCTCATTGTATCTAGTCTGTGAATGTGATTCTTGAAAGATGTTCGTTAGCTCTTTTTGAAGCTCAGTAGATAGTTTTAATCGAAACTCCTCCATTTTTGCCATGAGAACTCCTGGAATGTGTTACAGACCGGTATTGGAGCACAAAAGTATTACTCAAAAGAAGACTGGGAAGGGGTAACTCCCTTTGACATTAGAAAATTGAAAAAACAAAACATGAAGATTTTTAACTAGTGTGCTTAAGAATGTCTCGTAAAAAATATTCTTCTTACCACATATCTCTATAATTTTGAAAGCATGTTGAAAGTTTGACCACTGGTTGGAAATGTCATCGTCAGCATGGTGTGAGTCGTCATCCAAGTGACAGTGCTTCCTCAGATCAACTAATACACAGTCTAGACGACCAAAGTAGGCGGAGAAAAAAATCTAGTAACAAAAAGCATATTTGATCCGTAGTAGTTTATTTTGTCTTTAAATATATGTTAAACAGTTTATCATGTTGCTACAGACAAGTCCTTTAACTTATCACGATTAGTTCATATACCATTTTAATGGTATTAAATTTAGTTATCATATATTATTGAAAAAAAGTAATTTGTATAGTAATAACATGGTTTCGAGGGCTATTTGGGATAATAAGCTCAAGTTTCATTTGTAATGTTGACAAATTTTTACATTTAAAGTAAAATATAACGCATATAATACTAACGTACTAAATTTGGACTAATTGTAATTTTTCCTTTGAAATTTAGTTGTGCATTTCTCAGGTCACACTTGTTCACATAACAAGTATAATATACAGATAAAGCATCATAATGTCTTAAACAATCAGAGCGCAAGGATTATTCATCACAGAAATGCGACCAACATCAAGTAAAAAATAGTATAAGCCCTGAACATACCTGGTCCTATAGGTCCTGACGTCTTATACAAAACAAATAAAGTAAATTTTATTGTCTTATATTAAGAAAGTGTTAATTAAGAAAAGCATCTTATTTTCTATTTTCTGTATGGATTTTTTATGGGCCGTTTTTTAGGAAAATTACAAATTTATGAAATTTCTTATTGTCAAACATAAAATGTTCCAAGGGCAGAAGAAAAAGAGGAAGAAATTACTCATCGTTCTAAACAATAAAATGAAATCGACAATTAGTTATGGTATAGAAAATAGCCCATCGTATAACTTTCGAAAATCGCGGACATTTTTGGTGATAAAACAACCGGTCAATTACAACCCGGTCTATTTCAAATTTGAGATTTAAAATTGACCAGTTACGGATTAATAACACGTTGATCACTATAGAGGCTTCACTGTAATAGTTTTTAGTCATATAATTACTTCACATTACACATTTGTTCCTTATGTACTTTTCATGTGCTTTATTTGATTTTTTTTACAACCATTTAGATGCCACAGCTGGTTCAGATTTGTTCAAGTTCTGCGCAATTGAAAATTGTATTCATAAAAGTGTATTGGAGATTGGAGAGATGCGTTTAGTGGATTATCCATTCGTTAAATTTTGAAGTTACGCAAGTTCCCTATTGCTATTAGGGCCAGCTTAATAAGATCAAAATACTGTCATTATCATAAAAAATAAACAAACAAATAAATAAAAATCACGGCCAATCACCTGTAAAGCTTCCATTAAACCAGCTGAACCGTATCCATTAGTAAATTTTACACATGATTCCAAAGCCTATATGACAAATATTTTTAAATAAATCACGTTTTATCTTCTCTGAAATTTAGAAAACTATCTTATAACATTGTAAGGTTACACCTGTTACAGGACCCCCAACACTCAGGCTTATATAGAAAATTATTGCTGTTGATCTGGCTATTGTAATATGTCGTGGGTGATCACAGACAAAGACAAAGTGAGCGAACTCTACCTTGCTACAGAAATAAATATAATAAAAATAAAAAAATAAAATAAAAAAATAAAATAAAATAAAATAAAATAAAACTGGAGCAGGATAAATTAGGATCAGAAAACCGAAAGATAAGATGGCAACCACCTATTCTTTATAAAGAATAGGTGGAGAGGGGAAGAAAACTCTTCTATGTCATGGTTTGCTGACGGCAAGGAAGTTATACTTGTTGTTGAAAGACAATTTAATTTAAAACATGTTTTACAGGCAGTTGACTAACTTTTCGTCTATAAAAGATGATCCATTCACTGATGTGTTTCGTAACAATTGTGTAACCAGGAAGGCAGCACAGTTCAAAATTTATGACTTAATTGCGGCCCCTGAACACTGGGACAGAATCAACTGTTGTTGCTAAAATGTTTCCCAGGTTGTAACAACGTTGTTAAGGTTCTGCTATTGTCTAATAGGAGTTGTATGAAGTTGTCGTGGTCACAGGTACAGAAAACAAATTGTCAACCAAAATGGAAGATCCAAAGCTCCTTAAAAATAACCTGAAGAATCTCCAAAACACCCTGATGGTGATTGTAATAAAAGGTGTTTTTCTTTCGAAGATGTATTCATTCGTAAGATACTTCTACATATAATTGGCTAGAAAAACTGTTTAAGGATAAAAATTAAATACATTACCTCAACACTAGCTCGGAATGCTTGACTTATCGAGTCCAAAATACTTTCAGCAGTATCTGCTAAATCTTGAGTATTCTAAAATAGTAAATGAAACTTTCACTAAAATAAAATTTTAATGATTTTGTCTACCCTTTACGTTTTTGCTAAAAAGTGAGGGGCCAAAAGACAAGAAAAGCTTCTTTCACGCCGTTGTGGCAAGTAGCAAAACATGCTGCGCGCACGTACAAATATTCTATGTTGGTGGCAATCATACGTAGAAATGTTCTATGTTGGTTGAAATCATACGTAGAAATGTTCTATGTTGGTTGAAATCATACATAGAAATGTTCTATGTTGGTTGAAATCATACATAGAAATGTTCTATGTTGGTTGAAATCATACATAGAAATGTTCTATGTTGGTTGCAATCATACGTAGAAATGTTCTATGTTGGTTGAAATCATACGTAGAAATGTTCTATGTTGGTTGAAATCATACGTAGAAATGTTCTATGTTGGTTGAAATCATACGTAGAAATGTTCTATGTTGGTTGAAATCATACGTAGAAATGTTCTATGTTGGTTGAAATCATACGTAGAAATGTTCTATGTTGGTTGAAATCATACATAGAAATGTTCTATGTTGGTTGAAATCATACATAGAAATGTTCTACGTTGGTTGAAATCATACGTAGAAATGTTCTATGTTGGTTGAAATCATACATAGAAATGTTCTATGTTGGTTGAAATCATACGTAGAAATGTTCTATGTTGGTTGAAATCATACATAGAAATGTTCTATGTTGGTGGAAATCATACATAGAAATGTTCTATGTTGGTTGAAATCATACGTAGAAATGTTCTATGTTGGTTGAAATCATACATAGAAATGTTCTATGTTGGTTGAAATCATACGTAGAAATGTTCTATGTTGGTTGAAATCATACGTAGAAATGTTCTATGTTGGTGGCAATCATACGTAGAAATGTTCTATGTTGGTTGAAATCATACGTAGAAATGTTCTATGTTGGTTGAAATCATACATAGAAATGTTCTATGTTGGTTGAAATCATACATAGAAATGTTCTATGTTGGTTGAAATCATACGTAGAAATGTTCTATGTTTGTTGAAATCATACATAGAAATGTTCTATGTTGGTTGAAATCATACATAGAAATGTTCTATGTTGGTTGAAATCATACATAGAAATGTTCTATGTTGGTTGAAATTTTACGTAGAAATATTCTATGTTGGTTGCAATCATACGTAGAAATGTTCTATGTTGGTGGTAATCATACATAGAAATGTTCTATGTTGGTTGAAATTTTACGTAGAAATATTCTATGTTGGTTGCAATCATACATAGAAATGTTCTATGTTGGTTGAAATCATACGTAGAAATGTTCTATGTTGGTTGAAATCATACATAGAAATGTTCTATGTTGGTTGAAATCATACATAGAAATGTTCTATGTTGGTTGAAATCATACGTAGAAATATTCTATGTTGGTTGTGATCATACGTAGAAATGCTCTATGTTTGTTGAAATCATACGTAGAAATGTTCTATGTTGGTTGAAATCATACATAGAAATGTTCTATGTTGGTTGAAATTTTACGTAGAAATGCTTCTATGTTGGTTGAAATCATACGTAGAAATGTTCTATGTTGGTTGCAATCATACGTAGAAATGTTCTATGTTGGTTGTGATCATACGTAGAAATGCTCTATGTTGGTTGTGGTGGAAATCATACGTAGAAATGTTCTATGTTGGTTGAAATCATACATAGAAATGTTCTATGTTGGTTGCAATCATACGTAGAAATGTTCTATGTTGGTTGCGATCATACGTAGAAATGTATTACAGTATAGTTTTTGTACCTTGTATGATAGTTAATAATCTTTTATTTCTAAGTTAAAAATTATTACATATGTTTTAATTACACACACGTTGCTCAAGTATAAGCTTTTTTTGTTCAAAACATGAAAGCCAAATTATAGACTTTGGGGTAAATTTCAGTCAATTTAGAGCTTGAATTTGAATTTTTTTTGCCTCCTCAGCCACAATCATGGTGAGGCCCCCTTAGATACTTAGATTCTAAACATTTGTAGCCCCTCCACTGTCAAAATTACTTCCCGTCTAGCCACACAGTTTAATAATTTTTACATGAGAATGAAACTGAGATAAAAATATTATCATTGTTGCCTTTTGCGATTTCTTTAGCGGGTATTAATTTTAACTAGAATAATATTTTGTGAGTTGTTAATTTTTCACAATTTTGTGCAAATACACTAAACTGCAAAAAATAGTACCATTAAGATGCGTGAGCTGTTAGTGTGACATGCAGATGTACATCAATCAAACAATGAACAAACATGCAAATTTAAAAATATGAACACAATACAAGTGAATTCTGACATCAAAAAATTACAATTAATTCATCGCACAGGTACAGTAAGACCTGAATTCTAGATTTACCTACAACTAATCCAAAAAACATGAGAAGTGATGAAAACCTTACCATGGTCATAGAATCAAGCACCTCCATCAAAGTAGTTTGTTGCAATGTTGAGTATTGAAGTAAATAAGAAGAGTATGGAGATTGGACAACATCTATCAATTCACACAATGCATCATTGAATATGTTAGGTGTAGCTGAGAAGAAACATGAAAAAAAATGTAACATTAGCACTAAATTTTTTTTAACGCATAAAGTGTTTTTATTTGCCTAGACCAATTAAGTAAACAAAAACAAAGCAACAACTATTTTAGGTAATTTTGGGCCTATACTAAGATAAAGTTCTTTTTCCATCGCAGTGCTTTTTAAATTACTCTACTTAACAAATCCAAATGTATAGTAGTAAGAAAATTTCAAAGCTTACTATAATTTTAAAATATCACGAGACTTCTCCGTTTATAATTGAAACTTTAGTTTCTAAACCCTATCAATAAATATTTTTTGCGCCTATATTCTAAAAATACAACAAAACAAATATTTATCAAGACATATACCTTGAAACGTTTCCACTGCCTTTTCCAATCCCTGCACAAATATTTGTGTAATAACTTGCAATTGAATAAGTAGCTGCAATGAGTTTTCTTCTTCATTCAGAGAGTCTTTTATACAATTTTGCATGGACGGGTGTAAGCTTTTGATAGTTTGCGCCAACAAAGAACACAATGCTTGCACAGGTTCAGGAAAAACCTGACCACACCATGTGATCTAAAAAAGAGAAGTGAGACAGGTAATTGATTAAAAATATTTATAATTTCTAAATACATACATCACTGAATTCGTTCTGTCACACACACCACAAAAGTTTATTAGTCTGCGAAATTGATGTGAGCACACGAAAAAAATATTCCATAAAAACACATGCACATATTATTATTTTACATTTCCAGAAAAAAATATCTTGTCTATAACTTATTCGTTAAAATTTCACCGTCCAAATCAGTACGTTAAAATAAAAGACAGCCAAAAGTCGGTGAGAAATACTGAGTAGGAACCAATGCTGTATGATACAATAAATTACAATTTTTAGTATACTACAAATTTAAGTTTTCCCTGCTTGAATTACCTCTCTATGCCACAATGCAAGAAGATGATCAAAGAATGTTGGCAACCAAGAAAGAATGGATTGGTTTGGATCATCTCTGATTTCGCTCCATGTTCTCATCAAAGAGGACTAAAGAAAAGAGAGATTATTAAAACAAAAAGGTTTACGTAAAAGTAGCACAAAAATGTAACCAATTAAGTACGCTAATTTAAAAGTTAAATGACTAAATTAAAGGACAATAATGCATAATTCAGAATAGATTTTCGCAATTGTCAAATCCAAAAAAAGTGAATCCTTATATATAATTCTCTCTGTAAAAAACAAAATCAAAGTACTTCACTTTTCGAAAATTAAAAAAAAATCTTCCAGCATCCAAAAATATTGTGAACGAGTCTTGATGGTATAACTTCTAAAACTTCTAAAAAAATTTCTTTCAAATAAAAAACATTTACAAAAAACATATTGTTGTCAAGAAAGGTTTAAGGATTAAATTACAAGAATTCAATGAAATATCCATTTTGTGCCTTTTTGTGGCAAATTTTTGGGTTCATTATTCACACAAACAAATTGTCATAAATTCTCACCTTATGGCAGTTATTGTAATATGTTTGTAACTGAGAAAGTCTATCAAGTTCAGAAAAGATATTCACATAATATTTTGCATCATCTAAAAAACATAATTCAGACTATTATTATTTGATTTTCAGGAAGTTTGCGTGGAATTTGAAAAAGTATTCCAACAGCATATTATTTTAAGGGAAGAATTATTTTCAGAGGGGGATTAAAGTTTTGGAATAGGACCTCCAAATTAATAGCCTCAAACACCTTATTCCAGGAAATTAACAAGGCACAAAATAATGCGAATATTCACATTGCCCAATTCTATCACACACGCGTGTGTGGAGGTGTGCAAGTGTGATCACAGGCTAGAACAACAACGGATTAATAACAGATGGAAACCAAGCTTTAGGATCCAAGGGATTAAAAAGTGTAATTTATATTTACTTGAAACAAAAACGAGACAAACTCCTTGAAATAATGTTTGAAGACCTTTCATTAATGCTTAACAAACAAAACACTTGCAGAATTCGAAGTTATGGCTACCTCGGTGTAGATTTCAAGTATATAATTGCTAGCATTTATTATGAAAAATAATAAAATAATAACAAAATAAACTGAGATTACTCATTGTTTAGTTTTTTAAATAAATGTCGATATGTAAGTAGATAACATTTTATTGTATGGCACTGACGATGATATGAATATATCAAAAAGCTTTTGCTTGAATATTTAAATATTTGTTATGTCTAATAGATTTTACACAAAAAAATAAACATCACCAATGAAAACTTAGCTACTTAAAAATAGGAAATAATAGTTGTAACAAATATACGCAAAAAAGAATGACTATATAGTCCGTCTAGTGTACAACTTCAATTTTCAAATGAGTTGACAATCAACACATTTGCAGCTGTTTTGAAAATAGTGACTTGACTTAATTTAAACTTTTAATTGCACTCTTCCAAGCAGTTTGGTAATTGAAGCAGGCATATTCAACCAGCATATATGTCAGTGAACTCTCAGGTTCCATCAGTTTTAACCAAGAGAATGAAAGAGGCGCTTGCAAATTGGCATCATTTTTTACTGCCTTTTAGACAATTTTTGTGTTCCAAAACCATAAACCTAATACACATTTTTTAAAGATACAGAAATTTCTGGTGTTTTAGAATAGGGCAGATTCTTATAATCTTGCTTGTTCTGGGTGTTACCACTTTTACTTATTCTAAGTTTTTAAGGACCCCAGGTCAACACACATGCATACTTCTTTCTCCTTCTGTTTGATTGATACAAATTTAGTATAGCCTTATACGGTTTACTCATCCAATGTGATTAGGGCAAGCTGCAGGGCATCTGATATTGCTAACGTTTTGAAGAAAACAAGAGAAACTGGTTGTGAATGAACCAATTCTCCACATAAAGATAATTATATTTCTTAATTCGCATTATTTAATGCTTTTTAAATGTCAGTTGAGCTAAATCACGTTAATTAAAATTTTTTTTATAAATTTTTATACGCATTTGCATTAATTTCCTTCAAGTTAACTTTGTGTATTGTTAATTTGCTGGAATAAGGTTGCTATTGTTTTAGTTATATCCTATGTCTAAAGTAGATTCTACACAAAATTTACAGGAAAATTGAGAAGCTGGGTTGCAAAATAAAAGAATAATAATTTAAGTTTGCAGATGAATAATTTAATTTTGCAGATACAAGTTTGCAAACATTAATTCTGCATTAGTTTTTTCTGCAGTCTTTTCCTATGCATTCATTTCTTTCCTAAGATATATCCAAAGTAAGGGCCAAGTGTATTTGTTTTAGAGAATGATAAAAGGTATGGTTTTACCTAAATCATGATTGTTAAAAGTCTTTACTAGTTTAGTGCTTAACAATGCTTCAAGACGATTCTTTAGGTTTTCCAACATTCTGGATCTTTCAGAATAATCTGGAACATCTTGAAGAACTTGCTATAGCAAAATAGATATGTATATGTTTTCAAAAGAAATAAAAGTCACACCTAAAACTTAGTACATAATAAAAAATATGCATTTCCAAAGGACATCCTGAATAAGTTTTAGAATAGTTTTAAATAATTTTGAAATTTTAATTTTTAATATCAAAATGTGATCCAAATTTTTCTAAATTCTAAATGTAATGGTGTATGACATAAAAGTAATGGTGTATGACTAATTCACCAACACGCCAGCTATTCTGTTCAATTTAAGTAAAAAAAAACATAACTGCATAAGAAGGCTGTACTCACCAAGCTTTTCTGCATACCGATAAGTTTATCAGCAATCTAAAACAACAGCAATAAAAATAAAGTATACAGTACCAAAAGGTTTTGGTGTGTGTACGTAGTTAGCAGATAAGACTGCAAAGTGCAGCATTTAAAATCCTAAATGTGATCAAAATTTTTTGCTATTCATCTTTTTTCCAAGTTACCTTATGTGAAATAATTTTCATATGGACTTATTGTTGCGAATGTACACCCTGGAAAAATTTGCGTTAATTTATTTTCACAAATGAGCTTATCATTAAAAAATTTATGCTAGCTACATTTTCATTAAGGAAATATAACAAAAAACAATTAAAATTTTACTGTAAATCATTCGTTCAAATTACTTTTGTTTACAATTCATATGTATTGATAACGATTTTACGTGGGGAGGAGTGTGGTGATGTGATTTTCGCAATGACAGTTTGTAAAGTGTTCAAGTTTACTAGTGCTGTAAAAGGTTTTAATGTATATAGAAAAGTGTGGAAACCAAACAAGGGCCAACATCTTAATTGTTCTCTGGACTAGAAATGTGTTTCGCACTTTTACAACTAAAGTATACGAGTTAAGCAGAAATTGGATTGTACCGCATGAAATTTCCAGAAATACGAAATATATCATTGAACCAGGGCTGACAATGATACTTTAGCTTACATCAAGCCATTGTAGAAGGTCACTATTGGTACAAGGCGGCTTAGAAATAAGATGCAAGATATGGATTAAAACAGGAGTTAATTTTATCGAGCCGTTTTAAAATGCTACCATGCGTTAGCAGCCCAGCTATATGTTAAACCAAATCCTTAGTTCATTCTTATTAATAGAAGGTGGTGAACATTTTAAATGTGACAAAGATGATGCTGTGGCAATACCGCCAATACCACAAATTAGGATGAAAAGAAAGAGAAGACACATTGAATTTCGCATCTGTAGCACTGATAAAGTAATTCAAATTAACTAATTGTAAAGCATATTTTTTCTTGAGAAATACATGTTTATCAGACTCAAATTCAACCTTTTCATTTTGTCCAAGCTCCTAACCCTTTAGTTACATATGCTAACCATGCTGATTACTTTTTTATAAATAAATTTGTGGATGATGAAATTTGAAAAAATTTGCGAGTATTGATTTTCGCTAATGACAAGATTAAAAAAATTTCAGCTTTTCTAGGGCTGACGTCTTAGACCGATCAGCCATCTGTCCATGGGACGAATCATCACTCTGGCCTAGATTTAGCTAACTGATCAATCTTTGTTAACCATGGCAAATGGTCAAACAAAAGGTCCAGGAGGTTTCCTTTTTTTTCACTTAAAAAAAACAAAATGGTTTTTGTATTACTTGGCTTATATCTCCTTCTTCAAAATATTCATCAACTTCTGAAGACAGTGTTGACCAATTATCAGCTTCCTAAAAATGACATTTATAATAGTTTTACAGCAATCAACTTTAAATAACTTCGTATAGTCTAAAAAACCAAGCATTGTTTAATTCTACATAATTCTACAATATTACAGCAGGAAACTTTTAATTGCAAGTACCATGTTTTGGATTCACTAGGTGGACGTACAGTACTGTGAAAAGGTTTGTTAACATCGTGTTCGTGTAACGAGCGTGGTGCACACGAACCATGATAAAATCGTGGTCTTTATGTATAACAAACATTCAAACATTCTATCGTGGCCACCACGCTAATATTATTATCTCCACGAAGGATCGTGTGTCCCACGATTATTTTCGCGAGATCCACGATTTTTATAGCCAGTATAATTTAATTTTTTTTCTTTTCAAAAAAGTCTTTCATTAAAATTAATTTGTTTGTTTCAGGTTTTATCAAGTTAAAAAAGCATATTCGTAGTTTTTGCTTGGTGTATACTCTTTCGTCATGGACGCGATTGTATTTTTACGAAATGTCATTTGTCTAGAAAAGTTAAATTTGTCTGCGCCGATAGAAATGTTTTTTTAGATCGCATTTTAAAAGTTTATAAACGAAAAGCGGCGATAGAAATGTTTTTTAAGATCGCATTTTAAAAGTTTAAAAACGGAAAACGGCGATAGAAATGTTTTTTTAGATCGCATTTTAAAAGTTTATAAGCGAAAAGCGACGATAGAAATGTTTTTTTAGATCGCATTTTAAAAGTTTATAAGCGAAAAGCGGCGATAGAAATGTTTTTTAAGATCGCATTTTAAAAGTTTAAAAACGAAAAACGGCGATAGAAAAGTTTTTTTAGATCGCATTTTAAAAGTTTATAAGCGAAAAGCGACGATAGAAATGTTTTTTTAGATCGCATTTTAAAAGTTTAAAAATGAAAAACGGCGATAGAAAAGTTTTTTTAGATCGCATTTTAAAAGTTTATAAGCGAAAAGCGACGATAGAAATGTTTTTTTAGATCGCATTTTAAAAGTTTAAAAACGAAAAAAGGCAATAGAAAAGTTTTTTTAGATCGCATTATAAAAGTTTAAAAACGAATAGCGGCGATAGAAATGTTTTTTAAGATCGCATTTTAAAAGTTTATAAACGAAAAGCGGCGATAGAAATGTTTTTTTAGATCGCATTTTAAAAGTTTATAAACGAAAAGCGGCGATAGAAATGTTTTTTAAGATCGCATTTTAAAAGTTTATAAGCGAAAAGCGACGATAGAAATGTTTTTTTAGATCGCATTTTAAAAGTTTAAAAACGAAAAACGGC
The DNA here is from genome assembly GCA_030067915.1 of Hydractinia echinata. NCBI lineage: Eukaryota > Metazoa > Cnidaria > Hydrozoa > Anthoathecata > Hydractiniidae > Hydractinia > Hydractinia echinata. Next base: position 302,894 of record JASGCC010000179.1, on the reverse strand, counting down.
GATAGAAATGTTTTTTAGATCGCATTTTAAAAGTATATAAACGAAAAGCGGCGATAGAAATGTTTTTTTAGATCGCATTTTAAAAGTTTAAAAACGAAAAGAGGCGATAGAAATGTTTTTTTACATCGCATTTTGATTCACGAACGATTAAAATCTATTATGTAGCTAGCTTTATGACAACGAATTAAAACAACAAGTGTTAATTTATTTTTTTGACGTCGGTTTTTGATTTAATTGATAAACTAATACGGTCTTTGTTGTTTTACAATAGAAGTTATCTATCGTGGACACCACGGTGTAATGTTTAATTTTTGTTCGTGTAGTCCACGAAACATGATCGTGAGGTCCACGATTGTTAAAAAAATACGCATCGTGGGCTATCGTGGTTCGTGCGTAACATGAAATAAACACGAACCACGATGTTAACAAACCTTTTCACAGTACTGTATATAGCTACCCACAATACAGATTCTGATATCTAAACATGATATACTTTTAGAATTTTGCAACTCTAAAATCAGTTCCTCAAATGTAACAAATTAATACTTGGAATTGTTTTACCTTTAAAGCATTGGATGCACCTTGCATACGAGACTTTACTTCGTCAATCTCAACTAGCCTTCTCATTGACTGAGCTGTATCTTCTTCAACCTTCAAAGACCACCAAAAGTTATATTCCCCAGGTACACCCAGTAAGAAAATATATTATTGTGGAATATATAAAGATTTTTTACATAAGGAAAGTTAAACTTAACAACACAAAGATTATGTTCATATGCATCTTTTATCAGACGCATCTTTTCTCTTATTTATATTGTGTTTTAACCTTCTTGGTTACCTATGGGCTTCAAGTACTTTAATATTTTTTTGTGCTTCGTCAATACTTCACAACTGGCAGGCTACTAATTCTTACATTTTTATATAACCAGGTGGACAGCATTTAAAATCTGCTAGTCGCACTTCTATGTCTCAAATATCCCAAATATGCATTCTAGAGGGCCTTTCTAAGTAATATGAGATAATATGATTTTAACACCATCAAATCCTCTTGAATGGTTTCATAAAGAACACCTAGCTAAAAACACTTTGGATGTCGCATTCCGGTCTTTTTGCATGACTTTTAGACATAATTTTTTTTTCAAATATAATAAGAAGTAATAAAAGGCAATAAAAAATGTCATTTCATACTTTTCTGATATCATCCTTAACCATCATCATCTGATTTTTCAGCAATGATGTTTCTGTTTTGATAGATTCAACTTCACGAAGCACTCTAAAAAACATAAATACATTAACGTCACTTTATCACTGTACCAATTAACAGTAGTTGAGGTTAAGTTGCAGTTATCATTAAAATAGTTACCTTGGAATATTATTCAGAGCCACCTGACTTGTTTCTTCTAGTGACTTGCTCACTTCCTGTATATAAAACATAAAGATAATTTTTTACAGAAAACAATTTTGAAGCTTTTTGCTTTGAGCAAAAAACTGGTTACACTGTTCACAAAAGGATACATGAAGCAACTGACTGCTTTAGATTCTTGCAGGATTTAAATTTAAACTGAAAACAGAAGTTTGGGCATATGCATTTAATATAAAATTTTCACTTACTTGAATAAATAGTTGCAATTTCATAACAAGATTTGAATTATGAGCCTAAGAGAAAATAAATAATGCTAACCTTAACTGTGCATTAAAGAATACTGACAAATATTAAATCTAGTCTCTCATCTTCAAAAAAATGTGTTTTTAATAATGATGACCAATATGGTTGTTACATAACTATAATTTGAGCATAAATGAAAGTCTATATGAAGCTTCAGTCGAGGCCCCAGCGACCATACAATACAAACGGCCTTTACGCCCTGGACACCACCCTTGATCTATAGTTTACTCTGCAAAATATCTTGACCAACCTAAATAAATTCCTTTACCCGCCGATTGTATTATTTTATTACTTTATGCATAGAGTCACTATAAAGAAACTATTTATTTAGAAATTGTAAACACATCCATAATTAAATTTGTCACCAAATTCTTTTAAATGCAACAGGTGATGAAAAAAAAACATTAGCAATATACCTCATCATTATTTTTTTAATTTTACCTGAAGTTTGTGTCAAAACAGATTAGGAACTTTGTTAAATAACGAAGCAAATCAAATATTTCTGATGGTATGCACACAAAACAGAAAATATGCCGAAGTACATGCTTTTCATCATTACTCACTGGAGGTCCACAAATTTCACAGTTTAGGGGTCAAGGAACAACAGTCCCCTAACGATTTTTACTTTTCCTTGCAAAAATTATGTACATTAAAAATATATATTATTTATTCTTCAAAACCAGAGTGACCATGACCACATTCCAACTACAAGCTTTATGCTTATGTAATTGTCTGATGGCAATACCAAACACAATGTGAGTAGAGGATGTGCATGTTTTCTAAGGGTGCCAATGAGAAGAAAAAAGTCATTCAATTCATTCCATCTTAGACATGCCTTCAACCTAAAACATTTCACATTTCTCTGACAGCGGTAACATGTAAAACCTGTTTTAGATGGCACAAACTATAGAGATAATTGTTATTTGTAGTTTCCTCAACCCTAATCGGTTCGGGGGGTCCAGTCCAACTCTTTTTTGCTTAGCTGCATGATTAGGATACTTCCTGAGTTTTAATATTTATCTATAAGACACCAGCATGCCAAATTTTTAGGTTCCATACCTCTCAGAGGCGTGGATATTGGCTATATTTCTCAAAACTATCCCTAAAAATCTCTATGAAATCCTTATAATCATGAAACTGTAATAATTTTTGTTAAAATTATACTTAGAAGATGAAATGTACAACCTCCAGTCATAATATGTTAAATAAAACCCAGACCAAATAGGGTTGAGTGGCCGTTATATACACACAAGTTTGACTGTAACTTGATTATTGAAGTTTAAATTAACAGCAGCAAAAATTTAACATCCAATTAACAAGCTCAATTTAAAAATGTATTAAAGTGATAAATCTACAATAAAAAGATATATTATTTCACAATAAGCAAAATTTCTTACATCTACAGAAGTTGTACTGTCATTGTGCCTTCTTAATGCATTATTAATCCATTCCTTCATATCAAAGTTATCATCGGAAAATTTAGAAAAGTCCTAAAAGAAAATTGCTTATTAACAAATGGAATACCATTACAACACTGGGCAAAAAAAGGTGGGCAATCACACTCCTATTCAGACACATTAGTTGATTTAACTGTGAAGAGGAATTTATATAAATAAAAATCTTCTGTACAGGATTTATGGTGGGTGGGTTTTGATAGTGTGAAATCAATTGTACACCTTGTACGTGCGTTAAACATGTGCTTCTTACGGCAACCCTTTAAATTTTGTTTACAAAATTCATGATAATGCTTGCCTGATCTTGTTTTGACAGATATTTTTTAGTACACACAGAAATGGTCCAAGGAGATTAAACTAAAACATCTTCTGTGTAAATTAGGCAAGTTTGACTGCATGAGTAATAAGGTTTTTTTCAGTTTTCATAAAGGTATATATATATATTTAATAAAAAAACGATGAAAAAAAAATGTAGTGCAGGATTAATTGTTTTTCAAAAAATAATTTCACAAAATTTTGAAGGTCCGTAATTTGTGAAAATAAGTTAACCATTCAGGCAGAAAAAGTGGACCTTTTGTCTATAAGGCATTGAAGTTCCAAAATTCTATATGTCCCAAGGTGTCAAGTTAATCCAATTAAAGTTTCCCAGGGTTTCTTTTTAATATATTTTATTCAAAACTGTTCTCCCTTTTTAGGAGGTAACTGACCTTTACTATACTTTATTTGGTTCTTTTTACTGCTTACTTGCTGAAATTAACTTTTTAGAATTTATTTTGAACTATTACAGTAAAAAATTTTATTGCATTATTTTTTCCAAATATAAACATAACACCACATACATACACGTATACCCTAAAGAAAGTTTCAATGAATTTATATTTCTCTGTATCATTTTCCCTGATTCATAGAATGGAACAGAAATTTTGATGCCTTGAGGCACAACCTGTTATTCCTTCCTTTATTCAATGGTTAATTTTACACACTTAATAAACTCAAGGGTACTTTTGTATTAGCTACATATCAAATAGGTTAGGACAGTGTTAAAAACGAATTATAAAAAAACTACGTACCATTGCATGTGTGTACAAGTATGAAATATATAAACACGTTGCTTGTTTCCCTGTCAAAACAAACATTATAGAAACAAATACACAAAAAAATTGTAAAACATAAAAATTGTTATTACACACAGTATCAAGAGAAAATATTATTTTTTGTAAATTATAGAGGATACAAATTATTTATATAATATCTAGAAGTCCTTTAAAAATCTTTTTTATTATTTTAGCATATAACTATTGTCATTTTTTACAAAAAAATCAGAGTGGCACAATATTGCAAGTATAATTTCACCAGCTAGATTTTAGACTATATTATAGTTCCTTGTGGGTCATTCCGTGTCAAGTGGACCAAAATTTTTAAAGTCCCCACATGCACCATCTCAGGTTTTGATAAAATTTGATGGGAATGTTTCTACATGTAAGATGAGTTAATCCTGAAAATTTCAGCTCTGTATCTTTTCTCGTTTTAAAAATATGCCTTTTCAAAGTTTACCAGTTACTCGTAAAATCCCAATTCTGGGGTGCAGAACCAATTTTTGGCAGACTTTGAGCACCAGTAATTCTTGATCAAATTGCATTAAGATTCTCAAAATTAACAATCTCAAACGTATCCATGAGTACTATGGAAAAAATCAAACAAAAAAGTTGGTCGGGCAATATTCAAGTCATAATGGCGGCCTAAAAGTGCCGAAAATTCATTTATGCAAGAAAAAAAATGGAATTTCAAAGTGCCCGTGACCAAAATTGGGCATTTTGAATATGGCAAATGTGATTGATTATACATCTATACATAGAGGACCATTAGGTTAAAGAAAATGAAAAAAATAATATTAAGTCAGATCAACAGCTATTGGGTCCTGAAAATACACCCGCAGGGAATTTTGAAAAAAAATTAGGTCATTGTTTAAAGCCGCAGAAACCAATGGTCACAGTTACTTTATAGGCTGAATCTTTTTTCACTGTTCACTCCAACCATAAACTTGTAGTATCAACAAAAAAATTAGTGGGGACTAATGGGGAAGGTGTATATTCAGGCCATTCAGTATGGCCTAAAATTGTCAAAAAAGTAAAAAATCATGCAAAAATAGCAAGTTCAGGGAGTTGATGCAAGACAGGTAACATTTTTAGCTAAATGAAAATTGATGAAAATAATTCAACAGAGGGTATATTCTGATGATATAAACATCTTAGATGATAAATATATATATATAGTCCTGAAAATGTTCACAAAAATCACAATTTCATAGCTAGGAAGCAAATTTTATCAAAAACAGTAAATTTCAAAACCTTATAACTTTTCTTCTAATTGTCCAAAAGACCTGATTTTTTTAGAAGAGGTTCATTGAAAGGAATACTGTGTGGAAATAAACAATTAAAACAATCAATGCAATGAGTTAGGCATAAAAATTAACCTCAAATATTCAATAAAAAACTTTTTCCAAAATATTAAGCAAATTTAACAAAATCGGTAAAGTTTAAAACCTTGTAACTTTTCTTCTAATTGTCTAAAAGACCTGATTTTTTCAGAAGAGGTTCATTGAAAGGAATACTATGTGGAAATAAACAATTAAAACAATCAATGCAAGGAGTTAGGCATAAAAATTAACCTCAAATATTCAATAAAAAACTTTTTCCAAAATATTAAGGAAATTTAACAAAATCGGTAAAGTTCAAAACCTCGTAACTTTTCTTCTAATTGACTAAATGACCTGATTTCTTTCAGAATAGGTTGACTAGATTGGTTTTATAAGGAAATAAACAATTAAAGTAATCAATGCACAGAATTAGTCGTAAAATTATATGTCAAATGTTTAATAAAAACTTGTAAATTACTAATAGTTTTATAAGAAACAATACTGCAAAATATTTTGTAGTTTTGATTAAAACAATTGACAATCATGGTATTGGTGTATTTCAGTCTAAACCTGTATGCAGGTGTTCCTTTTATATTCAATATCTATTTTGAGCATGGGAAATAGAATTCTTATATTAGATTAGAATTCTTAAAATAGATTAGAATTCTAATATTAGATTAGAATTCTTATATTAGATTAGAATTCTTATATTAGATTAGAATTCTTATATTAGATTAGAATTCTTATTTTAGAGTAGAATTCTTATATTAGAATAGAACTCTAATGATAGAATAGAACTTTGCATGATACAAAATATATTTGCAGGGAATTTAAAAAGCCAGCATTGTAGATGTAGTATTGTTGAAGATGGCTAGTGCATCAGGGGTCCCTGTTTGCAGTATTGGGAGCAGCTTACAAGACTCCTGCCATGAAACTACATTAACTAAGTTTAAGGGGAATAAGAAGTTTGAAGAATTTAGTGAGAGAGAAAAAGAATTGTTAGTATTAAGAAGTAAGGTGGTTCCAATCAAGTTGGTTTGTTACCATCATGAGAAGATTTACTTAACTAGATTTGAGAGTATTAATGGAAGATATTGCTGTGATCCATTTAAAAAACATGCAAAAAAGGTGGAAAGTGAGTGAATTTCAATATTAAGCATAATTCTCTTTTGTTCTACTTTTGGCAAAAACTAAAAACAATATTCTGACTAAAATTTTTTTGTAGAGTCCCTTCGAGTCATCAGCATTGCTCTTGCTAAGGAATTTGATCTGTTACCAGGCCAAAAGCTATGCACTGATTGTCACAAGTTGCTGTGCTTGAAATCTTGCGAAGAACAGCATGAGGACATGGACGTTAGCTTTGAAGACAGTAATTGTTCACAATATGATTTAAATTCAAGCATACAGAATTTAGGAAGTTCACCTTTAAAGTTAGTTGCACAGAGAGACAGAATAGGCTATGGGAAAAGAAAGCTTGTGCAGTTAACCAAAATTACCCAAAATAAAATGGCAAATGCGTTGGGAGTGGATGCACAAGTGTTAAATGAAAAAGGTGATAATTCTGAACAGTGTTGTGACAGTAAACAAGATTTGGGTAGACTCATGGAGTTAGTCAAATTAAAATTTGATGTTTCTTCAGTAAGTGAGAAATTGAAGTTATTAACTTTAGTACCTGACAGCTGGTCTATTGAAAAAACTCAAGCGTACTTCTCAACCTCTCAAAGATCTGTCAAAACTGCCAGGGAGTTAAAAAAGTCTTTTGGAATACTGGCAGAGCCTTCAAAAAAGGAAGGGAAAACAATCAGTGATGAAGTAAAAGAAAGGGTTCGTTTATTCTATACATGTGATGAATATTCCAGAATGTGTCCAGGTAAAAAAGAATTTGTTTCAGTTAAAGTTGACGGAGTGAAACAGCACATCCAAAAACGACTGCTCTTGGTTAATTTGAAAGAACTACACTTGGAATTTATTAACAAACATGAGGACACTGTTGGATTTTCTAAATTTTGTGAGCTCAGACCCAAGTGGTGCATCCCAGTTGGTGGTGCTTCAGGATTGCATTCAGTTTGCGTTTGTGAATACCACCAAAATTTTAAACTTCTTGTTTCAGAAATACCAGGTGTCTCTGATTATAAAGATCTGCTACAGAGAATAGTTTGCAACACAGAACAACGTGACTGCATGCTTCATAGTTGTGACAGATGTCCAGGTAGCACTGCTTTGAAAGATCATCTGATAGAATTATTTAATGAAAATAATATTGATCAGGTTACGTTCAATCAGTGGACGAAGGCAAACTTTGCATGTAATTTATCTCCATCTACTCTACCTGTAGAAGATTTCATTGAAAAGGTTTGCAACCAAATTGAAAAGTTACGAGAACACCACTTTATAGCTAAAAGTCAAGCAACCTATTTACAGCAATTAAAATCTACATTACCACCTGATCATATCTTGCTGCTACTCGACTTTGCTGAAAATTATAGTTTTCTCATTCAGGATGCTGTACAAGGGTTTCATTGGAACAATAGCCAAGCTACGTTGCACCCCTTTGTGATCTACAAAGTTAAAGGTGATAAACTAGTTTCTCAAAGTTACTGTGTCATTTCTGACCATTTGCAGCATGACACAAATACAGTCCATTGCTTCATTCATCAACTGCTTCAATGTATAAAGGAAAATATGCCAGGTATAAACAGATGTATTTACTTTAGTGATGGTGCTGCTTCCCAATATAAAAATTATAAAAATATTTCAAACCTTTGTCATCATAAAGAAGACCATGGCATAGAAGCAGAGTGGCACTTCTTTGCAACATCACATGGAAAAAGTCCCTGTGATGGTGTTGGGGGCACTGTCAAGCGTCTTGTTGCTCGGGCAAGCCTGCAATTACCAACCAAACCAATTGATTCCCCTGAGAAAATGTTTAGTTGGTGTTCAACAAACATACATGGTATAAAGTTCTTTTATATTCCAAAAATTGATGTTGATACCAATTGTTCAAATTTCAAGTTGCAAGTACGGTATGAAAGTTGTTCGACAATTCCTGGAACTAGAAATCACCATAGTTTTATGGTTGGAGTGAACAGTGAAAAAAGATTCAGCCTATAAAGTAACTGTGACCATTGGTTTCTGCGGCTTTAAACAATGACCTAACTTTTTTCAAATTCCCTGCGGGTGTATTTTCAGGACCCAATAGCTGTTGATCTGACTTAATATCATTTTTTTCATTTTCTTAAACCTAATGGTCCCCTATGTATAGATGTATAATCAATCACATTTGCCATATTAAAAATGCCCAATTTTGGTCACTGGCACTTTGAAATTCCATTTTTTTTCTTCACAAATGAATTATCGACACTTTTAGGCCGCCATTATGGCCTGAATATTGCACGACTAACTTTTTTGTTTGATTTTTTCCACAGTACCCATGGATATGTTTAAGATTGTTAATTTTGAGAATCTTAATGCAATTTGATCAAGAATTACTGGTGCTCAAAGTCTGGCAGAAATTAGTTCTGCACCCCAGAATTGGGATTTTACGAGAAACTGGTAAACTTTGAAAAGGCATATTTTCAAAACGAGAAAAGATACAGAGCTAAAATTTTCAGGATTAACTCATCTTACATATAAAAACATTCCCACCAAATTTTATTAAAATCTGAGATGGTGCATGTGGGAGCCCTAGTCCACTTCACATGGAATGACCCTTGTTGCGTATGATTTTATATTAAAAAGAAGATTCTAGGTTATGTTATTGAGCCTAAAACTAATTCTAAAGTCCCTTGTGACTTGTCTAGCCCTAGGTATAAAAATGAGGGTTTACAAAGTGAATCTTCTCAGATCTATAAAAATGAAGCCTAGTGAATTTGTACCACTGGCACAAGGAAAATAAAGTCAGCAGGCCTGGAAAAAAAGAAAATATAGATGAGTGAATGTTTACAAAGTTCTGCACTTGTGGGTACATCCTGACAGGCAAGAAAAGGAAGACCACACAGCCAAATTGGCATATATCTACGGGCGAAGTCGATAGTAGCTTACAGTCGGTCGGTCGGGGAAATAAAAATAATTTTATCGAGAATGTATGGTGGGAACAACAACAAAGAGAAGAATAAAAAATAACAACGGAATAGGGTGTTACGACAACCATTTATTTCTATGTATTTTTGCATAACTCACACAGTTTATATTTTTTAGTTGCGAAGGAAAAATAAAAATAATTTGTCTCACTAAAAAAAATGTAACTAGTTCTCAAGGTGAAAAGATAAAAATACTTGCATGCTCAAAAACTTGTTTTTAAGAGTTATCAGCAAGAATTTTTCTTGTGTTTTTTTGAAAGTTATATATACAGCAAGAATTATTCTTGTGTTGTTTTGAAAGTTATACAGCAAGTTATTCTTCTCCCACTTAAAGTGATAAAAAGTTGTTTTGATAAAAAATTTTAGTGTTCTTTTAATGTTTTTTGCGCAGTCTTATAAGAAAATCTAAATTTAAGTGCAAAATATTTTTACTTCTTTCGCGGCATTAAAATTATTTATTTAAATTTCATAACGGAGGAGGGTGTTACGACAAGCGTATTCTATACCTTGTTTTTATTATTTTTATTAAATGGTATCGACTAAAAGTCTTGCAGTATTACATTTTAGCTAGTGTAATTAAAAACATACTAGTCGATAAAGCCCGTGGAAAAATCCACTGAGGCAGGATAAAAATGGAAACGAAACTTCATTTAAATTTTGATGACGTCAGCAACCCATCCACCAAAAAAAATTAGAACCTTGTTTTCACGTTGCCTCTACTGTGTAGGGATTAAACTGCTGATCAAGAAAATGTATATGATCATGTGCTTTTGATGAACGCCTAAGAAGATATGAGGCTTTAAAAATTATGCTGATGTCAGCAATGGTCTGTCAAAACCGTAAAAAATTATTTCAGAAATTTGTATGCCTGTTGCCTTCATTGTATAGATCTTGAAACGCTGATCAAGAAAATGTATAGGATCATGTATCTTTGACAAACGGTTGCAAAGATATTGGGGTTTGAAGGATTTTTGATGACGTCATCAACCTGTTCATTCCAAAACGGATTAGGGGACCCAGGTTTTGGAAACTAACCCAAATTGGTCCCAGGTGGTCCCTAGTTACCCATGCGGTGAAAAATCCTTGACGTCACCACATGTTTCCAAGTTATTTGGCCTCAAAGTTTTAAGTGCACTGTAATGGCTTCATTAATTTAAAGTAAGATATTGACTTTAAAGTAGTGATATTGATGTCGTGCCGTAACGTCAGACAATTTAACATTTGAGACATGCATTTTTTGGCTACATCAAAGGAAAATGAAAACATCCACTTTGCCTGTTACAGACACATACACAGACACACTTAGCATATTATTATAGAGATATAATAATCATAACAAAGGAGGGTGTTACGACAATAATAATTTGTCTTTTTCTGCACTTGTATTATAACTATTTTAGCAAAAGTAGCTAATTTTTGTTATATAAATCACATAAAAATTTAAACTTCTGTTTAACCACCTAACTATTTTTGTGATTACAAAATTAGCGCATCGCGCATTTTAGTTTTATCGCAACAAATTACCATGAACAAAGAATCAACTTCAAGTGGCCTTACACAGACATTTTTGATTTCCCTTTTAAAAAGATTTTTTAAACATTATTCAACATGTTTTTTCTTTGGTATTACATCACGAGAAGATTCATCCGAAAGCTGTATTAAGGTACAGGACACCTAACCTCTCCCATGTTCTGGTTATATTTAACCTGCATGGGTGCGCACTCTTCTCGCAGTATTCTCTGTGACGATGAAGGTCGGACTGACTTGTGGCATGGTTCCAAATGGCCTTCCGTTTTTTGTTCGAGTCTCAGTGTAATGCACCAGCCGAGCATAAGAGTGTCAGCATGAAGGAAAGGGGCCGACTTTAATGTTCTCTATACCTTAGTTCTTCGTAATAACACTAACCGTATTTGATCGCAGGCTTCATAAACTTTGTGTTTTTAGTGGTTAAAATATAAGAAAAATATATGGTAGATAGACATGCTTTGAAAATAAAAATAAAGTAAAATCCCGACCGACCGGGTCAGTGCTTAAACCCCGGGTGGGTGACGGCAAACATATATATTTTTAAGTCCAGCCTCAATGATACCAGGGGTAACCATAAGCATTTGAAGGACATGATCACACACTGCAAGGAGTTGTCTGGTAGACCTCAGACCCTATTGTGAGGGTGCCGACTCGCTGGTAAATGGCAGTTAAAATTCTGTCCGAAAAAGCCTGCATCCATTTTAAAATTAAAAAAAAAAAACTTTTTAGTTCTAATAAAGCACTGATGTTTTATCTTAGAACACTAAGGGAACTTTTACTTAGTAGGTGTCTCCAACTTAAATTGTTGTTCTATGGGCCCGACCGACCCTAATTTTCACGAAAACAAATAACTAATAATATCAAGCAAAAAATTTTAAAGAAAAATTTTTGAAAAACAAACAAACATTTTCTCATTCCATCTTGTGAAAATATAATGAGCATAGAAGATAATCAATGATGTTATTTTTTGTTGGTTGAATATCAATCTACAATTATACTAAACGAGGTGAATTAATAACGTTACCACCAATGGCAAGGACACTTGCAGTTGATTCTTTGTTCATGGTAATTTGTTGCGATGAAACTAAAATGCGCGATGCGTTAATTTTTTAATCACAAAAATAGTTACGTGGTTAAACAAAAGTTTTTTTGTGATCTACTTTCGCTAAAATAGCTATAATACAATTGAAAAACAAGACAGATTATTATTGTCGTAACACCTATATTGATATTGCAATTTGTGTTAATTCTGTTGTTATCTTTCAGTAACCAATGCATCTGACAACAACTTCCTTCCATATGAATATTATATATATATGTTTCAAATTATGCTAGCTAAAATGTAATACTAGAAGACTTTAGTCAATACTATTTAGGAAAAAAATAAAAACAAGGTAGAATACGCTTGTCGTAACACCTTCCTCCGTTGTTATTTTCTATAATTTTTTTGTTGTTGTTCTGACCATACATTCTTGATAAATTTATTTTTATTTCACCAACCGACTGTAAGCTACTATCGACTTCACCCGTAGAACAACTAATTAGGTTGAAGTCGCCTTAGTCAGAAAAACACAAAGTTTACGTCAACATTACTTTGTCTGTTAACAAGAAATATGTGGCATAAACATGGCAGTGACAGGAGTGTCCAGGGTATATTCCTCTATATTTGTAAGGCTTTAGGTAGCTGGTCATGTAGCTAAAACAGTCAAGGAAAACCACTGGTATCCCTGTATTTGTCTTAATGGCAGCCCGTAATTGGTAAGCTATAGCAAAATCCATCAGGCTTGAAGTGAAAGTTTTTTAATTTATGTTACTTTTTAATGGTCCATTCCTTTAAATATTTTTATGAATTATATACCTGAAACGATTTTCTCAATTACTTTGTTTTCTTTTGGATCAAATAAATCAGGAAATGGATTTCTTAGGAAGTGGTAAGGCAAATGTCCCGTTGATAAAATTGTTCCACAAGGGGTATTATACAGAACCAAATCAAATTCATTGTCCAATGACATAAAGCACTGACTGAAGACCCCGTTTCTGATTTCTCCTGTCAAGTACGGTATATTCTTGGATCTGGATGACCAAAAAACTTTTTGGAAAAATAAGTGGCATATTATATTTGGATTTATCAACAAAAATTATATAAGATAGGAAATTTTGAACATATATACCAAATAATTATTAGAACAGGATTTCATGCAATTTAAAGTTTTTAAAATTTTTATATAAGAGTATGCCCACAAATTCAACTGCAGTGAAAATTTTTTTCCTGCAGTTTATTTGCGTGCTCATTTCTTCATAAAACATCAAATGTTTGGCTACTAATAGAGGCAGTTGTACTTGGGTATAAATGTGAAAATTTGCATGTTTCCATAAATTTTAATACTGAATTTAAATATGATAAAAAAAAATCATGTTAAAACGGATCCAAGAATATACTTTGATTGTGAGATCCCACATTTAGCGGTTTGCCTGACTGCACTTTTATTTATCTACTGCAGGGTTTGGGCACATATTTCAGGGATTCTTGAATTTTTGCAGGTGGAATAAGACTGTTAAACACTCCAGAACTGTCTCTGTATTCTAATCGTTCTCATAGCACTGTCCCCAATTTCCCTCACATGGCTTGGGTTAACCCGGGGCTATGGTAACATCATACATACATTCCAACCCTCTTGAGTCGAGCGGAAGACTCCTGGTATTTGGGCAATACTCCCAATCTCACGATGAAATGGTAGAGTTTCTGATTTTTTCCACGGACCAATGAATTTCTCTGTACAAATTTTTTCTCCTCATCAAAAAGTAATGTAATGTATATAGTCAAAATGTAAATTCAAAAATTCAAAATCTGGGGACAAGGTTGAATCAAAACAGAATTTGATTGAATCAAGGGGCACTGGAAACAAACTTGTAAAAATCGTGCTACAGCTACACAAATTTTTGTTGTTAAATCATCAGGAATAAGTTCCAAGATGGCGTTTTCTGGCGTTCCACAAGATACATATCTCAAAATTTTCCCTTCAGGCCTCTACACATAGTCAGGATCTAATGCAGGTCAATTTAGACATCGTTATCAATTTTGGGGACATTCAATTTGGGTGCCCAAAATAGAGAGATGAAAACTGCATTACTTCTTGTAATGATGGATAGGGAAAGAATGTGGTGGTAACAGTTCTAGATCTTGTAGGTTCACTTTAAAATATTAACTGTTTGATACAAACAAATTGAGTTTCTCGTTTCCTGAAAAGGTTGAAAGAGAATTTAAGGGATTACGGATGCCCAAAATGATTTCCTGGATTAACCCCTGATAGTTGGCCCTCAGAGAGACTCTGCTTAAACGAATCTCCTGCTGTAGATTTCTCCAAGGTTGGAAAGTTTATAACATTTACTTGCCCATATTAAATCTGTGCCAAGGGAAATCAAACCCCCAGTCTTCCACACAAAATGAAAATTATAACCACTAAGCTGCAGTGCCACAATGATTGTGTGGGTCGTTGGATGTCGCAGGGAGTTGTCTGGTAGAGCGCAGACTTTAATATTGGGTTTGCGTAGGTCAAAATGTTCATTAAATACTCTAGGGACTCCCCATCTAAGCCATTCTCCTGGTTGCCAAATATCACGCGATACTTTTTTAACCAATTACAATTTTAGGGTAGCCATTATGATTTAAGGGAAAACATGTCGTTCATGCAGTAAGCTTTTAATATATCAGGTGTGAATTTCTCTTAAAATCTTTGTTTAAGGTGAGTTTTTGCTAATTTAGCTTTACTTTACTTCAGATATCTGTAGTTCTTGTTTAATCAAAGCTTCTTCTGTGAGAGTTTGACCGTGAAAAGACTTGTTTTCCCTTAACTGAAAGTGGCACCACGTGACACTCCGACACTGAGAAAGTGGCCTATCCTAGAAATAATAGAGAGGGTATATATATAAATATATCCCTCGATATTTGTGAGGGGAAAAATATGTAAAATATGCACATCATCAATCTCTAATGGCATGAATAACATTGAGCTTGAACAGTATTTGGTACATTAGCTGGTTACTTTTTTTTAAATGGATTACAAGGGGGACATGCAGATGAGTGGCTAGCTAGCTATATACAGTCCTTCACATTACATTCACAATGGTAAGAACAACACAACAACAACATTGACCGCCATTATTATTATCATCACGTGTAAACAACACATCGTAAAGATCCGAAAAAATCCCGAATATTTTGGCACACAACTTCGCTTCCACGGCCCCCGTTCGTCTATGGTACAACCAACCTCGATCCCAGGACATGTTGTCTCTTTTTGCATATCGGACGGCGAGACGAATATTTTCGTCAGACCTATATCAATAAGCGCAGCGCCAATGAGAGACAAAAAGCCCTGGGAACGAGGTTGTGGTACAACCAACCGGGCAGCAGGTTCACGATAAAAGAAAAAACACATTATTTAATCTATTTAACACTCTGTTAGTTAAACTCGTAAATTTTTTACGATGGGTCTTAATTAGAGAGCCTCGAATTTTTTTTTTGACATTGAAGAATTTATAATGTCGTAGAATGTAGTGGGCGTTAATTTTTTAGCATTTGGTTTGGACATTAATTACCAAGGGGCGTGAACAGAAGTCCTCAAATAACCTCACAACCTTCAACTGAGCATCCCTAAAAAATATTTTTTGCAATATAAGACCTTCTCCACCCTTGAATGAGTGTTTAGGCAGAATTAAGATTACCTTTCCATTTTATATGTCTAATAGTTTATTTTCATTCCGAAATGAAATTAAAATTTTCAGCAGAAAATTTAAAATCCGTCATTCAGAATTCATTCAGCACGAAATTAAAAAAAAAACAGAAATTCCACGTTGACCATATATAGCGTTGTGTTTTGAATAACTAACTTCGCATGCTCACGTAATTAAAGTGCTGAAATAGCTATACATTGGACCAAGGTTGGACCAGTGCACCTAATATCGCCATGAACACCATCATTTTGCGTCACAATACAAGGTTATTGAATAAAACAGATGGGTCTAAAATAAACTCGCTTGTTCATAACATGATAATATCTATATTGTTCAATGGCAATGCCTGAACAGATAAGTGGTAATATTTTTAAACTACAAGGTTCTTTTTTTTATTATTTTTTATTTTTCAAAAAGCTAAGACAAACGATTTAAAGGGTTAATGGCAAAGAGAAAAAAATACAATTAAAAATTGAATACGTATTTTCTAAAAATATACAAGGGTTTCCGTTGATATGAGTACACTCTCTAGTTCATGATCATGTTTATAAAATGCTATTGAGAAAATATGAACATGAGAATTCTCAAAAGTATGGTAAAAATATGAATAAAAAAAGATACCAAAATGCTTTCAAAAAGAGTTGCCAGCAGAGTCAAACTTTCTGCGAAATTTGATTTCTGAAAACTCTTAATGATGAGCTCTTCGTTAAGTATTAAAAACAATCCAGTATTTACCGCAAAAATTATTTATAAAAGAAGGCAACGTGTTATAAATAAAATGAAATACAAAAATGATTTTTAAAGGAAAAAAACAAGCTTATAAATAATAAAATCAAAAATATACAATTTTATCGTAACAAACAAACCATGCCGTGTAACTTTCAGCAAAAACAATTATAAACCACAGTTATTTCTTGACGCGAAGATCGACGCAGAATTTTTTTACTGTAACAGACATTTACCGAATTTAAATTGTAGTAAACTGTTTCACTGCACCAAATGCTGTCAAAAATCGCAACCGTTCAGGCAAAAAAAAATTGTGATAATGTTCCGTGATATGCTGTTTTGCTCCCCTAGTCAATTTTGTCGGGTTTTTTTCCTTAGGACATCTCGACGAAAAAGAAATTGGTATTGCGTGAAAAAATTAAAGTGTAGTGGCTCAGTTTTTAACAAAGTTACATCTTGACGTTATTCACGAACACAAATTATTGCCTACCGGTCAAAAAAAAATCCACCGGTTTTTTACATTATTTAGATGCGCCGCGGATGTCTAAAACAATGGAAATTTCAAGAAAAATATTTTTTTTTGTCGATAAATAAATCAATCATCTGTAGTCAACGTGTGTTAATTAGTGACACAAGTTAATTATGAAAAACAAATAATGAAATATAAAAACCTAGCTAAGAAATAAAATCATGTGTTTGCATTTGCTCTTGGTTTGTTCTTCTTCGGTCTGCTTTTGCGACCGGCTTGTTTTGTTGCAGCAGCATTTGTTTTCAACTGATTTAAGGTGTTATGTGTGTAGGTAACAGCGTTGTACGTGTATGAAGCGTTCTTCTTCTGCTCTTGATACTTTTGACGTGCAGCACCCTCCAATCGCTGGTATTTGTTACTTCTGAAATAAAACAAAAGTAAGTAAGATTAGGGAGTGTCAAAGACGTGGAATAATACCAGAAAAGAGTAACTTATCAGCACAACTTTCATCTTTTTTAAGTGTGACCGTGTACGAAAGGGTAAAACGTGTGCCTATTTACAAAAAAACTTGATCGGTAAGGACGACATAAATAAATCAGTCCTATAATATTAGGTATCCAAAAACATCATATAATAACAAGGCCGAGCTAACTCCCAAGGAATGTTAATATTTTCGCAACGATAGGTCAAATTTAGGTCCTGTGGTAAGTATGGCTTTCGGCAGCTGTAACTCTGCAAGACGACATCTAAACGTCTGGCCTGAGATCTAATCAGAAGATTTTAAAAAGAGCATAAAACTTGATATTGCAGGCTCGAGATACAGTAAGAAATTTTTTCACGTTTCAAGATCGAAAAAAAGAATTTATGCCGTCCGGAAAAATTAAATGGAAATTCGTGTCTTTCAAAACATTTCAGCATTGTAAAGGCAGTTTTGTCACATGTTTGATGTTACAAAAGCTTGAAACAGACACATCAATTCCCAGACAAAAAAGAAATTTCTTAAAAATGTCAATACGAGATTGACATTTCTATGATCGACAATTCTTTACTGTGTCAAATAAATTTCATAATAACAATGAAACGTCATGCTTACCTGACTAGACAAGTTAAAAAAAAGTACAACAATGCTAACATGATAACAATAATAGATGAGATTAACGTCTTCACACCAAAGCATAAGC
Source organism: Hydractinia echinata (assembly GCA_030067915.1). Classification (NCBI taxonomy): domain Eukaryota; kingdom Metazoa; phylum Cnidaria; class Hydrozoa; order Anthoathecata; family Hydractiniidae; genus Hydractinia; species Hydractinia echinata. The sequence goes on along the minus strand of JASGCC010000179.1, from coordinate 284,642 downwards.
TTAATGGAGGTATTACAGATCTAAGAAACAAAAATAAATAAATAAATGGAGCACAAAAAAATAAGTGGATTTTCAACACACAAGACTCAAAAACTTGATGGTAATATATTTACGCAAGTTTAGTGGCTGTGAACGCATATAAATATTTATAAAAGTAGAAATTTTTTGAGTGTACTGAACTTTCGGATAATGAGACTATATGAAAATACACTTACACAAAATACATCAAACCTCTCGCCCAAAATGGAAATTTTGTTTCGAATTTATCACAGCAATTATTCTTAGCACCTGGACAAATGCAGCACGCACACTCCATAATGATTATTACAATACCTACAACTCTAAAATAAAAAGTAAAAAAACGAAATGTATAAGCAAAATAAGTTTGTAGCCCAACGCCTAAAACAATTATAAAATTAGTAAATTTACATTGTATAAAAATGCCGAATAAAAGTTATGTCCAGTTGAAGGGGCCACGTGCTAATAGGGTTAAACCTAAAATTCTTGACAATATTCTGACAGATCAAAGAAATCGCTAATATTTCAGACTTTTCCAACATTTTGAAAAATGTTGGAAAATTCCTGAAAGAATGGACACCTTGTCCTCAGCTAGAGAGTAACAAGAGGGTCTAAGATATCACAAAGTCAATCTTGGATGACTAAGGATGATCTCTGCAATATAATAATTCCGCAAAGCCACCGTCTGTAAGAAACCAGATATAATGTATAGTTAAAAGATGTTTTAACTTTTCCATCAAGATAAACGAATGTAGTTTCTTAGTAACAAGAAAAAATGCAAAAAACTGTATATATAAAGAAAAATGAAACAAGGTTGAGATACGGTGGCTTTCCTGAATGATCATATTGTAGAGATAACCATGAACAACAGCTGCACAACATGCACTAAAAGCTTCAACATAAAAGTGACTTACATCATATATGCTCCAGCTCCTTGGCATTTTCCATCAGTGCCAGACTGAACTAATAAATATCCACCGTTACTAACGTACGCTAAAAATATATCAAAAATTGTGTTTATACGACAGTTCCAAAAAAAAAATAGCAATGCAACTTTTCTTAAATTATCGCTGTTGATGATGAAATGGTTGTTGCTGTAGCTGTTGTTGCTATTATTGTTGCTGAAACACAGTTTGAAATTGCAAAATATTATTATCCCTAACATATCAAGGTCAATTACTTTCACTTGGTTCCTCAGATTTCGGTGAAAGACATGTTCATCAATTAGTTAGTGATAACTCTGAATGACATTTTTGTCCATAGTCACGACATTAAAGCTACTTGTTCAACGTGCAAGAAAAATACGTATATTTTTACATAAAACAAAACAAAAGGTAAGGAGTGACTACAAACGTTTGCCTGATAATAAAAGAGTTTACGAGCTTATTGTCCTGCTGCAACATCTAGGTCAAAATAGAAGATGGCAAACTTAACAGATTTAAGCAGATATATTACTTGACAATGATGACATATGCTCATAACAGGACACAATTTTCAAAAACATAGATCCATGAACTATCCACGAGAATAAATATTAGGATTCAAAGCTTCTGTTGTTGTTTCCACTTTTTACTTTTTACTCGATCTCGATTCAGTTAGATCAACTTAAATCATAAAATTCAGGTAATAAAAATATACAATAGTCACACAAATCATACACACAATCATACACAGACTACTCACAAATTCCAGATATTAAACCCCAAACGCGTGCAACAATTCGTGGCAAGCCAACATCTCGATCACGCTCAACATGGCGGGACTCCACATTAGCAACATTCTTGTTTGCATTTCTTGTTTGTTTAGACATTATGCACTATATAGCAAACAATTAAATTTAAAAACAGTCACATATACACGAAACACAAATCGTCAAATACATTTTTCTAACCTTAATGTTTCATTATTAGTACTTAAAACTTCTATTATAAAGCAGTCTTCACATTTTGCAATATGCACATCAATTTCACAATGAACAAGAGTTAAAGTTAACCTGATCAGTTGTATATATATACAGATAAAAAAATATCATCAACAAATACATCATGTCATTGATGTCTAACATATCATTCGTTACATAAACAGATTCTCTTACACATAAGGTCGAACACAAAAGCTTTACAAGATTTCTTATATTTAAATATTATCAAATGCATATCAAAAACATTTTCTGTTTGTTTACATAATAAACACATAAGAACTCCACCTTAAATGTCAAATAAAATGTCTGGTACCTGTAATGAACACTCCAATAGTACGTAAGTGTTAAATACTCATCACACATATAACAGTTGGGAATTTATATCATAATAAAAATGTCGATATTAATTATAGTGTACTTACAGCTCACAGTTGATGAATATTCTACGTTTGCTTAATAAACAATAATGTGAGTGAATTTAAACAGGTCATCCATTTCTCATGTTTTATTAATCCTTCTTTAAAATTTGATAAACAAAACATTTTTTGTCTTCTGGTACATACAAAAATACCTTTGTAAACATGTCAAAAAGATATGCTACTTAATATTATCCTGAAAATACTAATGGATTTTTATAATACACAAAATTAAGGACTAAGCTTGCAGTTGAATAACTGTCTAATATCATTTTCACAAAAAAAATATTTCATAAAAATAAGATTCTATAATCATTCTTCTAATAAATAAATAATTTAAAAAGTAAACCCAGTATAATTCACCAACATATACATACAGATATATATGAGCAATATATAACAGAAAAATACACAGATGTGGAAACCAAAATCAAGAGTACTATTCTAGTTTCTTGCAAGTGGCCTTTCAGCAGATGTATAGATATCCAACTACGAACGATTTGAGTGACTTTTCCCAAAATTTCTTCCAAAGTGTTTTTTCCACGTAACTCTTCATACACATTTCGAATTTGAGCACTTAAATTTTCATTTATTTCTTGCTTTTGACAACAATGGAAACTAAAGTTGAGATTTTATAAATAATTCAGATAAATATATTTATTAGAAATACAGAGGCTGATACAGATATTTTTGGGTGTCTGACGGGGAAGCAAGTGTTGTTAACATAATGGTATTAATTTGTCTAATTGCTTTGTTGGCACAGAGAGATGTTTAAAAAAATATGTATGCATGGATTAAATATGTTTTATTTTAGTCCTCTGTGTATAGTGTTTTTTCTAAAAAATATATGTTCTTCATAGCTACAAATCTGAAAACATTCTTAGTAAAAAACATTTTTCAAACATTTTAAAACTGTCTCTATTTTGGATGCCCAAATTAAATGTACTCAAAATTGATATACCAATCTCTAAATTGACCTCAACCAGCTCTCATATGAAAAATACATATATCATGAACATTAGAAAAGATATGCTAGAATAGTACTAAAGGGAATGAATTAATGGTTCTATTGAGAAAAGTGGCTGCAACGGCACTTATTATGGCAAAACTATTCACCACATATTCCTTCTTATTGATAAACCTGTTAATAGTCTTTATCATCTTGTCTGCTGTGTTATTAGAACATAGATATGAATGTGATTATGTTCGATTGTTTTGTAATTTTACGGTGTTATATGCAGCTATAGTAATGATTTTAAGTTAACCTTGAAGGACAGCCTACTCATTAACCAAGATAAACCTCCACTCAATAAAACCATTACATTGCCTTTGAAACTATTTTAGCATTATTATTTTTTGACACAAACAACTTACTGATCACAACGAGTAAGACTGCTGCCACAACCGAACCAAATATCGCTTTTATCTTAAAGGAAAATAAATATCAGTAAAACGATTGCCCTTGTATAAGTATATTTTTGTATTCAATTGCAGATTATGTCCTAAATTTTCTGCTATCAATGAAAGTACAGTCTTTCCGATTCAATTTATTCCATGTTAGCAAAAAATTGCAGACCTGACATGTCATTTGCCTGCTTTATGTCAGCAAACTTGTGTTTCATCTCATATATATATTTGTTTTGCAATTGCATTCAACTATACACAAACAGCAGTTAAATTAAGAGAGAAAATGAGAGCAAAACTTTTGTATAAGTTCAAGTTTCATCCATATTAAAGAAGAAAACATGTCGGAAAAATTTGACAACATCAATCACAAATTTTTGTTAACACGTCTGTATTGTTAAGTGCTGATGTAAATTAGAAAGGTTGAAGTAACATATCATGGCCTAAAGAGGTTCATGCATATAAATTGCACATTTGAATGAAAAATACAGACATTCTCAAATAAGATTTAGGTATTCGTTGTAAAGGTCTGATGGAGTCGGATGATTTATAGGATGTGTTTAAACGATTCTAAGTATCCGTAGAATTACAGATGTTATCCAGATAAGAAGATTGAATTGGCTGGGGCACTTCGAAAGAATGGAGGAGGATAATTGGGTAAGAAAGTGTAGAGACTTGATAGTTCCTGGGGCAAAGCCCAGAGGCAGACCGAGAAAGACTTGGCAGGAGGTTATAAGGACAGACTTGATACAGAGGAAGTTGAGTTTAGATCTAACACAGTCTAGATCAGATTGGAAGAGGGTCATTAATATACCCCGTCCAACCCATGCTAGCATGGAAAACAGACGTTAAGCCGAGAATGATGATGATGATGATGAGTGAGGGTAAGACCAGAATTAACACTAGATCAGGTTAGGATTCAGTCATTTTCAAACCTTTCCACCAGGAAAGTTGGCAAGAGATTGGTTCATAGTATTTGCATTACAAAAAATGCTTTCAGTCAGCACATTTTTACACACTGACTTTACATTTCTAATTCAAACCCTATAATTTCTGTCGCACTTTATAAAAGGGAGAGAAAATAGCAGTGTAGCAACACACTAAAAAAATATATTTACCTTGCAGTTCTGCCACCACAGTCGATTTTGGAGCTTTGTTGATGAGTTTTTAAACTGGAAGGCATTCATTTCAAAACTTTCTATAAAATTGTAAGTGTCACTTTACAGAACTGGTAGGTTATTTTTTGCTGAAAGGAAGAAATGAAAATAGATGATCATAGCATAACAAAATAAAAATCAATTACCTGATTTAGCTTCTAGATCCTCAAGCCTTTCTCCACGATCTAAAACTTTGCCTAAATTTGTTCTCATAACATTCATTGCACCTTCCAGTTCATGTTTTACCTTTGAAATTGTATCAGGTTTTTTCTTGGGGGAATTTGAACGTTCGTATCTAAATAATTACTAAGTTTATTACACATATGACTTTTTACTACCAAGGGAAGGGACACAAAAAACAGAATATATATATTTCTTATTAGGGAAAAATTAATTTAAGCCTTTGCCCTTTATTAACCACTGATTAGTGTTTTTTTTAATATTGAAATATTTCTACACTAATAAAATTATTAAAACAAGATTCTGGAAAGCTTAAGTATTGTTGCCGAAGTTTATAATTAAGTAATGGCAATGTAATGTGATCCTAAAACATTCTGTATTCTGTATCATTCAGTATTCTCATACTCCTATCCAACTAATCATATACTTGTTAGCTCATTTTTTTCCATTTAAATTTAATGAGATCGTATGAAGCCTAATATCACCATTATTATACCAGAAAGCAATTACAAATAGATTATATTATATTCTATATATATTTGGTTATAAATTATTTAAACAAGATCATAAAAACTTCCACGTCTAACAAAAAATCCATAACAGTTTTTATGTCACTGCAAATATCTCATGGAGAAACATAGACAATGAAAAAAATTTTCTACACAGTGTACTGGTAAAAAATAGGCTTCTTCTTGTTTTGCTTGAAAAGAGAAATCTTGTTATATGTGAGGCTGAAAATTACTTCGTTTTGCTCTTCACAATCACATTAACAAAAAGAAATAAGAATAGTGCTAGTAATTAGTTGGTTAGATAAATGGACTTTTTTTTCTCTTGAATTAAAAACGCATTAAGCCACAGCCAAGCCACTTACTTAACTGTATATTTGAGACATTAACCCAAGTATATTGACCTCCCTTACTATATTCCCCTTCCAAACTTGAGAAATAATTTCAACATCAGCCCATATTCTCAAGTAACATTCCCATAGACAGTTACCATTGCATATGTATTTCAATGCTGCTTATCTTATTTGGGTTCAGAGCCCCTAAAAGATTACATTAAATAAATAGGTATACTTACAGTTCTTCTTCACTGTCATCGTCATTTCCAGACAACAATGGAACCTGCTAACAAAACAGATTTAGAGTCAGAGTTGGTCAAGGATTTTACCTGTTAAGTAATTACCAATTAGCATAGCTATTTTAATAATAACACTACATTTATTTCTGAATTTAAAGTCTATTACTACCAAGACTTTTATTTCTCAGTAAAAAACATTTATTTTCTTACACATTGGATGCATCACTAAAAATTTTCATTTAGAATATTCCACACCAAAAAGTCCTTATGAGGTGGCCAGGATTGTCAACATGTTTTTTCAATTTACAGAGTTCAATGCGATATACAAATAATCTATTTTACCCTTGTGTAACCAGTATCACTTCTTGATCCAAATACCATAATTTATTTATTTTTTTTTACGTCATCTAAAATACAAAAATTGATAAATACCCATATTGACATATTAAAAATAACAGGTGTAGCTAAAATTTATACCAATTCTAATTTTACATAATATACAACTTATTTCTCCCAAAAACTTAATTTGAGCCTGTTGTCTTTAGGTTTTCATATGATTTTAAGTCTCAATCAGTTTTGGCCCTTTTTTACACATGATTTTGTATGCATATCTTGAAAGACCCTAAAAGGTTATCTTCAAATTAACAAGAAAATATTTATAAGTGCATACAAGGGCCAGGGCATTAGGACCAGCTTTAAATCAGAATTTTGTACCATGTTGTTCTTCAATAGGATATAACAGCAGTGACCTTAAGTTTAGAAAGTTGAAATCAGGTCAGTCGGTCTCCTTATATATTCTATTTTCTTTTTAAACAAACCCATGTACTTGGGAAAAGGGAAAGGCCCTAGAGCTAGAAAAGTTGGCAATTTCAATTAATCCAAAATTGTTCCTGGCAACTGGTTTGTTATGCATAGCAAAGCCTGCAATGATTTGTCTCAATCTTTTTTAGTAATAAATAAATTTTTGTGTAACGTTAAGCTTTGAATTCGAGTTGAGAACAATGGAAATGTGCAGACATTTCAAAAAAAAAAACTGATCACATTAATGAAAAGAAATCGTTTTAAATCCCTTAAAATTGGTGAAACCTTTTACAAGAATATAGTTAAAATTAATTCCAATGTCTTTGGGATTTTTTGTTTCCAAAAAATGTTCAATGAAATTCTTAAAATAAGAAATGTACTTTCATGATAACCTTCAAATTATGAGCAGACACTTTTAGTATGCATTTTTTTATTGTACTTTTTGTGTGTTTTAGCTATTCAAACAGATGGATTTTTCAGTCGGTGTATTATCAATACAAAATATCTTTATTATTTCCTGAAAATAACAGCCTTTAGGCACATAGAAATGGTTTTGTTTAATTTTTTAATTTGCTGAGACAGCAGATATACTCATTTAAAAACATGCAATAAAGAATAAAAGTAGTAGCTTTCCCGAGCTCCAACTTCTTACAAACTTATTTTACATTGACTTCTGTTTTGAAACAAACCTTGGGTTATTTGTATCAAAAGGGCGTGTGGTAAACTTTTGTTTCTTTTATATTTTTCTCACAATAGCCTTTTGTTTGTTTTGAAATAAATCTCAATACCATATCATGCTGCATCTAACTGCTGTCAAGAGAAAAATATTTGAAATCAAATTCCACACACCTTTTTAAAGCTCTATGATTTACAAAGCTTGTGTTAAAATTTTAAAGATAAACGAAAACGCTCTCAGAAGTTAGAACTCTTGGGGTGAGGCGCTATGGAGATCGGAGTTTATTTTTACTTTAGGCGCCATCTTTGTTGTTATTCACATTTCTCTTAAATAATTATGTCATTACTTTCTGTACAATTTCGCAAGTGCGTAAACTAAAGCTATATTCGGCAGAACTAATTACTTATTCATGAATTTTTATTTAAAGAGAAATTGTTGAGGCTGAATATTTTTGGTGAAATGACAAGTCTATTATAACAGAAAAAATATGTATATATATTCTGAAGATAACCTTTCGTAACGAATTACATAAAAAAAATTTTTAAAAGGTTTACTGCCATCTTAACAGTATTATAGTATTGATAATATTAAATTATAAATTATATAACATTTTTTAGTTTTTTAAAACTTTTTTTTTTATACATTACTTTTTTGAAACATAAAATTGTTCACATTGTTAGCCTAATAACATAACGTCTATACTATATTATTTATTTTCACTGAAACAAATGTATTTTACCACACATCTATACTCTGCGTCGTAAATTTTATCTTATTTGCAGATGATAGATTAATATCTTTTACTGACATACGGCTACAAGCGTTCTTTTTTAATAATTTACATGGAATTAGGAAATTAAAAGGCATGGTTCAAAAGTAATAAACTTTCATTCAATGTATATAATACAAAATATACTCTATTTCACAAATCTTCTAAAGTCGACAACATACCTCTTAAGCTACATAAATTTACTTTAATTTGTCCTACAAGGAAAAGAGTGTGTCTTCTTGAAGCCTAAATATTGCAGTGTTTAGTTTTAAAATGAAGAGAAAACAACCCTACAAAGCTTAAAAATGCTGCATTTCATTTCAAAATGACGAGAAAAGGTCCCTATAAAACTAATATATAAATAGTTTGAAATCTGATCGTACATAAACATAATGAAACAATTTTGAAACGAATCTAGTTTATAATAAAACAATTTAAAACAAATCAGAAAATAATGAAACAATTTCTAAATGTTAATATTAATGTTAATTTAAAATTGTTTCAAATTTGTATGGCAAGTTATGTTAATAAAAATGACACAATATGAAATAAATTTTTTTAAGATGATCGGAGATGATCCCTTATTACATTAGATAATATACATAGATGAATGAGTTATTAATGTTTAGACAAGTAGACAGGTTTCCCTTAGACATGGTGGCCCATATTTTGACACGGTGGCCCATCTTTTGACATGCTGCCCTGCCAATTGACGGGTCAGGACCAATTTGCAACATGGCGTTAAAAGATTTTTGCATACATAAACTAACTATAACTCCAATTAAGTGAAAAAACTGAACTGCTGTATTGTTGTATATGGCTAGCTGAGATTAAATCGAGTTATGCATTTCAAGATTGTTGTGGGTAGCAAAAACAACACTACTTAGTAACTCTTGGTGCAAGACCATATCTGCGAATGCATTTTTTAAAGCAGTTAGAGACTTCCTTGTTCCATAATTGTAGATGTTTTTACCTGAATTGTTGTGCGCATAATGACTAGCTAAATAATTATGACTCAGATATCAAGATATAACATTCAGCTCAGTGTAATGTCATTTTATATATACATAGGTATAGCTAGCTCTTGTTTAAGCTATTTATGTTTACTTTTCAAGATGGAATTATTGCAACTTGACCTATTACGTAACTTGAGAGGCAGAATCGTTTTGGCTGGGACAGCCATGATTGAAATATTTTGTTATATACGACTATGATTTAAAGAGATATTATGTGTTAATTTATATTTTATGTGATCAGTCTCACCAGTTTCAAGCAGAGTCTTTAAATCTCCCATTTGAGCTACAGAAACCTTTTTTGAAATTCTTGCCCAACTGGACGACAGCCTTATATGGGGATAAAACCCACAACCACTTGGACATGAGTCGAACGCTCTACCAACTGTGTTACTAATCCCCATTTATCAAATTTATTTGTCAATTTATGTCTGTCTGTTCAATTTTTAAGAAAAAATAATTTATGACATGGTATTTGTATTGCTCACTACTTTACCTATATTTGTAATAGATTATATTTAGAGAATTCATGATTTTTCCTCCTCCATACATTTTTTGTTCCCTTTAGTCCGCTCCTATAGACACTGCATTTGTCCAGTTGCACTAGGCCTGTCTTCAATTTCTTTTAAATTTGTAACAGTGTGTATGTTGCCCATGTTACAAGGTTTAACTTTATTCTGAGATTGTTCAGACTGGCCCATGTTGTGGCTGTTTCTAAAAAGTGCCAATAGTTAGGCCTGTTCCTTTTTTTGGTGTGATTTTTGAAAGCACAAGTCCTTTGTCAATAGTTGGGCCTGTCCCATCTTGTGACACATTTTTCTAAAATTGCAAAAGCCTTTTGTGTACAGTTGAGTTTGTCCTATGCGATGACCAGATTTTTCAAAGCGGGAGATTCCTTTGTCAATAGTTGGGCCTGTACCAACAGACGAATTTGCATACATTATTTGTCCAAAGTTGAGACGGCCCCTGTCAATAGATGGGCCATCCCAACTGCGAACGCACCGACCCGTCTTTTGACGGGCCGTCCTGTCTAAAGACGGGCCAGTCCTGCGTCCAAAGTTGGGGCGGTGTCCGTAGTTGGGTCAGAACAAAGCCATCATGTGAGGGAAATTGGGGGAGATGAAACAACTGTGTGTGCGCCCTTGGATGTTGAAGGGGGAGTTGTCTGGTGGGTCTGCGTAGCTCAAAATGAACATTAAATACTCTAGTATTCCCATCTAAACCATGGCCCCTCCTTGAAAAAATAGACAGGGTAGCTTAGGCTAGACCCTGTCTATTATTTTCCAGAGAGCGACAGTGTCTATCTTTGTGAAGCTCTCGCTATATACTTTTGCTAGAAAACCCTTTATGTATATGATAACAGTTTTAACCACTTAGCAGATAGCCATATACCCTACAAATCGTATATATATCGACAGAACAAAAGACAAAATAGCTGCAATGCAATAAAAATGTAGTTGGCGCTTTGTACCATTTTATTAAGAACGTGGCTAGTGCACCGGTACCGGTTCTTTAAGCTCAAAATAGCTTAAAGAACCGGTAAATTTAAAAAGGGCATGTGTGCAACGATATTTAAGAAATTGACATGATATTTGTTAACTGAATGAAGTATTACACCTTCTGGATCTCAACAATGCAGTTTGCTAAATAGTCAACGTGAATGGCGTATAAGAGCTACCGGTGCTTTAAGCTGAAAGCGTTTTGAAGCTTAAAGTGTCGGGTTTTTTCGTAAAAGACAGTAGACTTAGAGTGCCGGGTTTTTTTCAGTGATACTTAAGGGGGTTTTCACGAAGCGAATTGAACGGCGAATTCGACGGCGAATTGTATCTGAGCATGCGCAGTTTTGTGCAAAATCAAAACAAACAAAACTGCGCATGCTCAGATACAATTCGCCGTCGAATTCGCAGTTCAATTCGCTTCGTGAAAATCCCCCTTTAGAGAACCGGTTTTTTCGTAAAAGTTAGAGTGCCGGTTTTTTTTCAGTGATACTTAGAGAACCGTTTTTTTTCGTAAAGTTAGAGTGCCGGTTTTTTGTGAGATACTCATTAGACTTGAGTCCTGGGTTTTTTGTAGGAGACAAGGTTACCTTAGAGTGCCGTTTTTTTTGTAGGAGACAAGGTTACATTAGAGTGCCAGTTTTTTTGTAGAAATATTAGAGTGCCAGTTTTTTTTGTAGAAATATTAGAGTGCCGATTTTTTTGTAGGAGACAAGGTTACCTTAAAGCGCCGTTTTTTTCGTAAAAGACAGTATACTGTCTCTTACGAAAGACTTAGAGTGCCGGTTTTTTTCGTGAGACTTATTAGACTTAAAGCACCAGTTTTTTTCAGAAATACTTAGAGTGCTGGTTTTTTTCGTGTGATTCAATATACTTAAAGCACCGGGTTTTTTCAGAAATACTTAGAGTGCTGGTTTTTTTCGTGTGATTCAATAGACTTAAGGCACCGGTTTTTTTTCAGAGATACTTAGAATGCTGGTTAAGAGAACATTCTAAAATTAGAATTATAAAAACTTAAATATATATTTATTCACCTGTCATGCCATATTTCCAAATACTGCTTTTGCACACTGTATCTGCAAAAAACAAAGTAGCATGACCAAAGAGAGGCATTACCTTTCGCCCTATAACTCCTGCCAGGATTTGAACCTGGATCTCTTATGAAATTCTCCACAAGAATCTTACCTTTAGACCACAGGAGTTTCACACAATTCCTAACGGACTGTGAGAATTGCATTACTGTTTTCCATCCTTAGACACTGTGTTACTTTTATGGTTCTACAATCCCTTACCACAATTCAGTAAAATTTCTCTGCTCATACAAGCTAATTTTTTGTTGTTGTTCTTCGAACGAAGAGCACAACTGACCTTCCGCAATGAGAGCCATTTTGGAAAGAGCGCGCATGAGGGAATGCACGCCGTATAATGGTGGTCCAGATGAATCACGTGACCTAAAAATTTACCGGTTCTTTAGTTAAAGAGCCGGCTAAAAATTTACCGGTTCTTTAGTTAAAGAGCCGGTACCGGTTCTTTAGCCACGCCGTTTTAGTAAACTACCATCTTGCTTCGATGACGTAAAAATTATGAAAACAAACTAGATTGCCGGTACAGATTTTCGCGATTTGAATAACCTCGTTCCTAGGGCCTGTTGTCTCTCCATAATAGTATGTTGTCTCATGTATTGGAAACAATGGCGTGCGAGACGAAGAATAAGCTCCAAAAAAGTTAAATTTCAAAAATTCTTCCCACACTCCCACGGCACTAACATTTAACCCCTCCACTTTCATTAATGGATCGAGATTAAAAAAATACGTACTCAATAAATGACCGCTTAACACCAGTAACAACACAAATAACGTAACAATAACTGTTAACGTGAGCAGGTAAACTTAACAAAGTAGCGAATGGTAACTTAATGTCCCCTTCATCCCTTTTGAAAGTAGGTGGAAGAGATTTAAATATCTAACCTTGACACTTTCGTTTTATTTTAATTAAAACAAAAAATACTTTTTCATCCCAATAATTCCTGATTTCAATACCGGATATAACTCGAATTATCCCGTTCTTGAACAGTTTTTGGAATTCCCTTGAATTCTACCTCAATGCTTTCTTACTTTTCTGGGTAACTCGACTACCGTTTAACCCGGACATTTTCATATTCAAATCGAATTTGAGTATCATTGTTGAACAATTCCCTGGTACATTCTTCTGTCAACAATCTGAAGTAGATAAATCTTTTACCCATAAGTACAAGTTCAAAACACCTTATAAAGATCATATTTGGGTAGACGACATTTGGTGTTCTAATTAAGAAACCGTAAGAATACGAAATTACGGAGACCATATACCAGCTATTTGTTTGTTGTGTTGCCAACGCCTTTAATAGGAACTATGACGAAACCTTTCACACGATATATTTATTTGCCTGGTGCATCGTAAAATGATATTCTCGTTCCTCAGCTCTTTGGGATAATCCTCAAAAGTGCGAGAATGTTCTGAGAATATAAAACCGACTCGGTGGTGTAGCAGTACGGTATTCCATTTTTCGGTTTTTTGACTAAAATATTTATCTATAGTTCTAATATCTAAAATATTTTTGCGGGGTTCACACTAGAATTTTGAAAGCATGCTATAAATTTAAAGCACGGTTTAAAGCATGCTTAATAATGTGAACGCATTTTTGCTTTATTAAAATGCCATTCAAATTATGTTTACTTGCTTTAAACATGCTTTAAATAAAGCAAAAATAAAGAGTGCTTCGATGCACTCTTTATTTTTGCGAATTGGTTTGCCATCATTTTATTGAACCAATTTTTATCGTACTCAAACAACTAGTACCTTTTTAGCGTGGGTAGATCGTGGACAATATTCAAAAAATTGTATTAGTCGTATTCATTGATAAAATCAGAACGAGAAGGAAGTGTCTCTTTTTCCTTGAAGCAACTTTCGTCGTAAAAACGTTTTGAGTGTTCAAAAAAATCTTCTTCCTCGCATCCACTTGTACATCTGCTTCACTCACATGTGAATGAACATTCGTTATGTATGATTTTAAGTTTCATTTTAAATTTTGTTTACAACTCTCCCTGTTACCGGCAACTTGCTTTAGTCAAACCATGCTTTATTCTAATGTGAACCCCCCTTAGTCTCCCCGGTAATGTTTTACAAATTTTGCCACATTAACATTTCTCCATCTTTAATGACCACAAAGATTTATCGAACGAAGAGTTTTTGTGTCATTTCTGTTTTCTATTTTCAGAAATAAATAATAGAATCGCACATTTACACACAGGATAACATATAGGAATGCACAAAGTCAATCAAAAATTGTGATAAGCTTTCTCAAAAAAATGAAACAAATGAAATGAAATGTTACTCTTTATAACTAAAAATACACACTCTCCAGTGCAAAAACATGTTGACAGAATTTCTCCCAATAAATGGCGTTTCAGTATGTTCTTTCTGATTCAGAGCTGGGCATTTATGGATTAATACATGAGATATAACACTTTTTTGTGAGAACCAGGATTGGCTTTTAGGGTGAGATTTTTTTTCCATATGTTTATCATTTTTTTGGCGCCATTTTAATAAAAGCGCGAAATATATATATGAATCTTGTAAAGTGCGTTCCGTCACTAAAATTTGCACCCTGTGAAAATTTAGTGAAAGCGCAACCTACATAATACAATAGAATCCTCCTATCTCGAACTCTTAATAGACCGGAAAAAATTTTGAGATAGCACGACTTCGAGATAATGGTAACACCAGGAAAAATGCGAGATAGTGTGGATTTCGAGATAATGGTAACACCAGGAAAAATGCGAGATAGTGTGGATTTCGAGATAATGGCAACACCAGGAAAAATGCGAGATAGTGTGGATTTCGAGATAATGGCAACACCAGGAAAAATACGAGATAGTGTGGATTTCGAGATAATGGTAACACCAGGAAAAATGCGAGATAGTGTGGATTTCGAGATAATGGTAACACCAGGAAAAATGCGAGATAGTGTGGATTTCGAGATAATGGCAACACCAGGAAAAATACGAGATAGTGTGGATTTCGAGATAATGGTAACACCAGGAAAAATGCGAGATAGTGTGGATTTCGAGATAATGGTAACACCAGGAAAAATGCGAGATAGTGTGGATTTCGAGATAATGGTAACACAAGGAAAAATGCGAGATAGAGTGGATTTAATTTTTTCACTAGTTGCGGTATAATTCGGAAAACAGAATATCAAAAAATACTACACCACTTCGAAAGATTAAAAACATTTGAAAATCATTCAAAAATTTGAAAACTGAAATTGTTCGAACACAACAACACAAATATTCATGATGGGCTGGTTTCTATGAGCGATAATTTCAGAAAAGTTCGAGATAACAACTGTATTTCGTCGTTAGGGACAAAAAATTAGTTCGAGATATCAAATAATTCAAGACAGCTCGAGACAGCGGGACATATTTTAGTTAGGGAGGCTGTAAAATGCTGGACCAAGGTTTTTCTTCGAGATAGCGCTTCAGTTCGATATAGCGTCAAGATAACGTTAGTCAACTGTGTTACTAAGCTTCCATTTACTTTCTTGACATCAAATCACACTCTCAAATCTCGTTTGCAACAACCAGATTTTTTGTTTAATTATTTCTTTCTCTAAGGTAAAAAAATCTGTGCAAATTAACAAAAAAATAACACGCACTCAAACTACAATATTTTTTCACTGTTTAAAGATTTCCCCTCGTTATTAGTTGCTGCAAAAAGAATGTGTTTCACCAAGTTTTCTTCAACGCAAAAATAATTTGTTCCAACTTTTTCATTGATTTAAATTTTTCACACTTTCAGCTGCAACCATAACAATTACTCAATGTTTAATTTTTTTTTAGTATAACACTTAGGCAAGGTAAAAACAAGTTTTACCGAAATTACTGATGCTTAGAAAGTGTATGATATAATTAGCTTCGTGTTCCGCTTACGGCACACATTTTTGTACAGTGGAACAATCAAGATCAAAAAGTATGATACGTCTCGTTACTTATCCGTAAATATTTTCGTTGTTGGTTTTAGTTGTTGTTGTTATTATTTGTTCGCACTTTCTGAAACACAAATAGAGTTTGTTAAAGTTAATTGTACAGTAATTATATTTACTATGAGATGTTATCGTTTCTAGTGAATCACGTATATGCGCACAGTGCATGTTTTTCCAACCCTAAATGCGGACACCATTTAGTCATCAAGCAATTATAGTTTGGGTTTTAATCTCAAAGAGATTTAAAAACCACTTTTTATTTTTTACTGCTTTCGTGATCAAAAAAGAGATATTCTTTTTGATCATGCAAAAAAAACAGGTGTACCATAAGATAAGATTTAAGTTTCCACCTGTATTTTAATGGGTATAGGACCAGTTATTTATTTTCCAAATTGGTGTACGTGAAATTAAAACACTGGATATGGTTTTGCAGAGCAGCGAAAAAAACGTTATTTTTGTATAGAACAATGCTTTTTTTTATGGAATGTTTCTGTTACTTTCTGGTTATTGGAACGGTATTATTTGCATATATTGTTGCAGTAATTTTGCATAATTAAAGGCCATATATTTCGAAAACCAATAAAGATTTTTCAAAAAAATAAAAAGATTCATAAGCAACAAGTTCTTTCATATGAAACCAACTTGTTGTTTAAGTAAGGTTTTAAGAAATATGCTCGCTATGTCCGCTGCAAACACTTTTGAAGTTGGTCAAATGTGTGTATAAACACTAAACGGCGGAAGCTGTAGCAAAGAACAGTTTAATGGAAAGCCAATCTTCATGTTTGCACTTAAATATTGTTGTATTTCTTTTTAGGCCATGATTTGTAGCTTCGTCCTGACAAGCTTTCACCTCTTATTACTATTACCTTACGTCACATCGTTCCCTGTAAAAAGTCTTAGTCTGAGCAAAGGTGTATTTGAATGTAAAAATCAAGAAAAGATACCAAGAGGATGGCAATGCGATGGCGAAACAGATTGTCAAGATGGGTCGGATGAGATGGATTGCTCCTTCATTAAAAGACCTTGCAACGATGCTTTAGGTAAGGGTAGGGTTTCACTGCAGATTTGCATGCTATTTATGCGTAAGTTTCACCCCATTCTCTTGCTTGTATTACATGCTTTTCTCTTTTGATATTTTTATCGACTCCATTGTTTAAGTATACCTACATATAGTTGTTTTTATCAGGTGTTTCAGATGCACAGGTCATCTCTGACAGCAATTTCCACGCCAGTTCGTCTTGTCAATCCTTAGAAGGCGCCACCTTTCATCCATGGTATGCACGCTTGTTTCAAACAGAACGAGATAATGGAGCTGGTTCCTGGTGTGCAAGCACAATGTCACCAGAACCACATTGGATTGCTGTCAATCTGGGGAAAGAATTTGTTGTAACCAAAATAGCAACACAAGGTAGGTTTCAGTTTACCATTCATAGGACCCCCTACATCGGTATTTCTAATTTTCCTCAGATTTAATTTACTCTAAATGTAGCACGTATGTAGCGTATATAACAAGCAATAATGTTTTTCATCGGGAAATCTATTGAGCAGTAATTGTATGAAAAGGTGCAAAAAAGCAGAAATCGTTTTTCCAGGCTGTCCTGATTGACCACGTTGCCTCACTTAACCGAGACCTCGCTATGGTTTAGAAAACCTTGAAAAGCATGTGTTTATATGGGAAGCGATTCAGCCAACCTAACCGGGTTAGCCAATGAACAGCCCCTTATTAATATGTTTTGTTTTTCTCCAGCTTGTTACAGTTTACGCTTGTATTCTCTACTAAGACAAAATTTCAATCCTTTTTTAGGTAGATCTTGTATGTCGGAATACGTTACGAAGTTTAAACTTCAATTCAGTGTCGATGATGTAAATTGGGAAGTTTACAAATATTATGGCCATCCAAGGGTAAGGGAGGACATTTTGTGTTTCCATTACACGTTTCTTCCTTTATAAGAATATGCTTTATAAGAATATCAAACTTTACCAATTGGAGTTTTAACTGTTGCTTAATTAGGATTATAAATCCCATTATAATATAGTCACTACTTTGCACGCTTATCATAAGCTTACCTGAACGTCTCATGCACCATTACTCTGCTCAGGCTGAAATTGAAACAAGATTGATTGACTTACTGGTCTATTCTCTAACACATATGTACAGAACTGTTTTACACTGAAACCGACCACTCTATCTGTTAATTAGAAAAAATCTTTTAATAATTTATTTATTTCTATTTCAGATATTTAGTGGTAGCAGCGATTCGAATACAGTCGTTTATAACAAACTAGAGCACCCGATAAAAGCCAAATCAATTAAAATATTCGTTATGGAGTATCATTTAAAGCCTTGTTTACGACTTGAAGTTTACGGATGCGACACGTGCATAACTAAGCCTAACCCAGATTGTTGTTGCTGTTGCAATAAATGTCAGCCCTGTACTTGCGTTCCCACGTGCTGCGAAAAGCCGTGTGACGTATCGTGTTGTGATAAACAATGTCACTGCTCTTGCTGTGAAAATAAATGCTCATCACCTGACCCATGTGAGATACCATGTGAGATTAAAAAACCATGTTTGAATCATTGTACATGCTGCAACGGACAAGATCTGGTGCCACATCAAGATATATCCCCAGTATCTTGTTGTAAAGATCCATGCCCAACAACCTGCCATCCATGCCCGGAAGCATGTTATAAAAAACCTGACCAAGCAATTTGTTGTAAAAAACCTCACGAGACGACTTGTTGTAAAGAGCCATGTCCGGCGATTTGTTTTAAAGAACCATGCCCCACGACTTGTTGTAAAGGGCCATGTCCGGCGACTTGTAAAGAACCATGTCCGGCGACTTGCTGTAAAGAACCATGTCCGGCAACTTGTAAAGAACCATGTCCGACAACATGTTGTAAAGAGCAATGTCCAAATAACTGCTGTGAGAAACCTTGTCCACAAAATTGTGACGAGAACTTACATGAAACAACATGCTGTGAGAAACCAAACTTAACACAGGAATGCAAAGATCTGTGTGAGAAGTCAAATTGCGAAAAATGCAACAATGATATGTCTCCTAAAGGACCCTGCCCAAATCAGTGTTGTTGTGAATCGTATCCTACAACCTGTTGTACAACCTGTTGTACAAGGCCTTGTCCGGAATGTCCATGCACTCCATGTCCAACCGTCCCACCAACAACTCCGACAACAACGACTATGCACCCTCCAATTCACATAACCACACCCACATTACCTTACTGTCCACCGTCTTATTGCACAAGTGGGTGTATTTGTTTAGATCCTCAGCCCGGAAGATGATATCATCTGTCTAATAAATAAGCAAATGTAATGACGCTTTTTAATTGGAAAGTAAACAATGTATTAAAAAGAAGGACATGAGATTGTGTTTCTTGTTTGCACAAAAATATATATTAAAACTGTCAATTGGTTTCCCTTTTCAGTTTACTACTGAGAATAATTGCACATTTTCAGGGAACGTTGCAGTTTGAGGGGAACGCTTATTGAAATTTTATTTCCCGACGTTTACTTTAAATGGTAGGAGTTGCTTTCGCTTATTCGAGGGAGGTGAACAATGTTATTACAGAAGTCTAATTCCCGAGCATCGCAACCGTTTTCTTTTCTTTCAAAGCAAACTAAGAGCATGAGGGGGGGAGTAGTGGGATGAGGGAGAGGGGAGAAGGTAGGGGGGGGGGGGATAAATAGTATAATTTTCACACCTTTTTTATCATCCTAAATTATACTTCTTCTGAAAGACCTGATTATGCGCGTGTTAATGAGGTGTAGACAAAGAAACTCGATTTAGTGCCACATTTTTGTACCCCTGCAATGCAACATTTCTCCATTGCACATTTTTGTACCCCTGCGATGTAACATTTCTCCATTGCACGCGCATGTTTTTTTGTGCAGCGAAATAAAAACGTAGTGTTACGAAATTGTCTCAACGCTAATAGCGTGTAGGTATGTTCTAAACAGTATGACCGTAGAAGCCTTAAAACTTTCTTGTTATATTTTTGCTGGTAGTGGTCTTCTTTATTTTGTCGTGACCTTTGTTCTTTTGCCTTAAAACTTTTCAGAAGATTTCAGAAGATTTCAAACGACTTATACATTAATTAATCATTTAGATAACTATTCTTGTGTTTCCAAAGAACGGTTAAGAAAGAAGACAAACTTTTTTAACCAGTGCATTTTCTCTACAAATTGCTATGCAATAGCTAGTATAGGGGTCCATATAGGTACACTTTGTCAAAAATCACGGTCAAACTCTTATAAAAAATAACGAGTACAGAAACGCTCGTGACGTCACAGCTGTTCATCACACCCCATCTCCGCAAAATCCGCTGACCATCAGCAAAAAATCTAACGCATGCGCAGTAAATCATCAACTGCGCATGACCATCCTTTAAGGTTGAATTATGTACGTAAAGAGAGGATGAGTTGGTTCAGGAATACATCGGACCAGTTCAAGACACAGGAAATGTGCAACATGGCTGTTGAGGAGGATCCCCACCATTTCTGGTGTGTGCCGGACCAGTTCAAGACGCGAGACATGTGCAACAAAGTTCTCGAAAATGATCCCAACCTGTTCCAGATTGTACCGGACTGGTTCAAGACACAGGAAACGTGCAACAAAGCTTTCATAAAGGACAACGACATTTTCTGGTTTGTTCCGAACCAGTTCAAGACGCGAGACATGTGCAACAAAGCCGTTGAATGGAAGTTCTGGATGCTAGAGGCTGTGCCATACCGGTTCAAGACGCAGGACATGTGCAACAAAGCTGTTGGGAAGTGCCCCCACGTGTTAAGGTTTGTACCATATAGGTTCAAAACGCGATGCATGTGCAACAAAGCTGTTGGGGAGTATCCCCACACGCTAAGGTTTGTACCTGACTGGTTCAAGACACAGGAAATGTGCGACAAAACTGTCGAAAGGTATCCCCCTACGCTCAAGTATGTCCCCGACCAGTTCAAGACACAAGACATGTAGGGTAAATTTCCAACAGGCGCTGGCAATCAACGCATGCGCAAAACCTTCAACAACATGCCCGGCAACCTGTAGGAATATACATCTTGACCATCCGAGGAGAAAAAAAGGGTTGTAGTGATAAAGATGAGTTGGTTCAAATATGTCCCCGACATGTTCAAGACGCAGTACATGTGCAAGCGGATAGTTGAAGAAATACCCCACATGTTCAAATATGTCCCCGACATGTTCAAGACGCGGTACATGTGCAAGCGGATAGTTGAAGAAATACCCCACATGTTCGAATATGTCCCGGACCATTTCAAGACGCGAGACATGTGCAACAAAGCCGTTGAATGGCATGTCTGGATGTTAGAGCATGTGCCAGACCGGTTCAAGACGCAGGACATGTGCAACAAGGCCGTTGAAGAGGATTTCGATATGTTCGAGTATGTGCCGGATCAATTCAAGACGCGGGACATGTGCAACGAGGTGTTTGAAAAACACCCCTGTTTGTTCGAGGATGTACCGGACCAGTTCAAGACGCAGGACATGTGCAGCAAGGCAGTTGAGGAGATGCCTCATCTGTTCGACTTGACGCAAAAGGAATTCCTGGCATCGGGGTAGGTTCATAGGAGCCCTAGGTAATTTATCTTACAACCTTTTGGTGTTGTAAGATAAGAACAATGCAAAATTACTATAATAAATGTGCATCAACTGTGAATCAAAATTCGAGATGTTTGGAAATGCAGTAGTCATGATATTATTGGCCGGCGTTGGTATCTCTCTACAACTTATGACGTTGGCATTAGTGCAAGAATCGTTGAAGGATAAGGAGAATGACCGATCAATTAAAGATTTGGAGGATCGTGTTCGTGATTTATAATAAAAAAGATGGAAGAACAATGCAATGATTGCGAACGCGTACTCGATGAATATGACAGATGCACCTGTGGGCGAAGGCTCATGATAAAGGCTAAAATGCTGTGTTGGTACTGCTACCAGGAGTGTATCACATATAACGGAGGTAGTTGCGCGTGTGCGAGCAGAAGCAATCCTCGGATGTTGTTAAAAATTCAATAAAGGATGCTAAAATTCGAGAAGGAAATTGTGAAACCCAGAAATTTCTACAACTTTGCTGCTACTTTTACCGACATCAGTGATATTAATGTGGACTATCTGACAGTGTCAGATTCCATTTCTGCCAACAAGGACAAGGATCAACGGTACATCGTGGAGTATCATACACGGGTCCTCATAGTAGCTCTGAGGATAAAGACACCTGAAGTCTGGTCCAATGGAGCGAGTCAATACAATACCAGTGCCGTACCAGCGATGAGTCCTGATTTTGAAGAGTACCCTGATTTTATTGAAAAATATTGTCAAATTTGGAACAAGGTCGGAGAGTTGATATCTCAAAAATTGACTACGGAGCCAGTCAAAAAAGATCGCTATATCAACGCCAAGCTCAAATACTACAAGGACGCAATCACGACTAACTTTCATGGTCAACCAGTACCCTATGATAAACCTTGCAAACTCAGTGGTGTGCTGGCGATATCATCTGTATACGTTCAAGGTAGCAACTACTACCCACAGGTACATGTCGTGGAATGTACGTATAAAAGCCTGAATAAATGGTTGTTATAGAAAAACCAGGGTTTTATAACCCCCACAGGGCTTATAAAACATACTAAGGTCTATAAACAGGTGGAGACTCTAGGTACTGCTTGCATACTGTACAGATTGAAGTTTTTTTAAGACGTCATCTCTACCTTCCTGCCTTCCCTTCGCTACTAACTGGGCGCGCTCTCGTTCATTGATGGAGTCAACAATCCGTTTGAAGCGTTGTCACATCTGTTCCTTTAGCAGCATATACTTTTGCTTCTCTTGCATAATGAGACTAAACTCGTAGTCGCTGATAACACCGTTCTCGATGGCTTTTGATATTAAATCGATGATAGAGTTCAATTTGGACTCTGCTAATAGCCTTATATTCTCGTGCTTCTTCGATTTCACACCAAGCCTCTTTGAGGCGTTCCTCAAGCCAGCTTGTCCGAGACCTACAGCGATTGTTATACCACCCATAGCAATGCAGAGTGGAACCCCCCAGACCTGAGGCTAGGGCTCCGATTCCGACCCCCGACGTTACTATGGTAATACCCAGCAATCCATGGTCAGTATACCTCACTCAGGTTCCGTGCATCTTGAATTTCTTTGCTAGTTTATCACGTTCCTTAATTTCACCTCTCATATACTTTTCAATCTCTCCAATCTTGCCGAGTCTATAATTCTGGCTTTCATCCTGCATAGTATTTTCGTCAGGAGCACTTGATAAATCTGGATACAACTTAGCTACATCCATTTATTATTCTATCAGTAAATGCATCGTCATTCCCGTAAACGAAACATTTTTGTCGTGGTGAAATTCATCTGTCAACATAAACTCGAGGCGGTCCGTAGAACCCTTCAAAGGAAGCTAAATTGGAGTATCAAAACTCCAGGTCAGCATGTCCCCCCAGGCATTTAACTCTTTGGTGGGGAGCAAAGCGAGAATTTTTGACCTTTTACCATCAAGCAGGCATTCCTTTTCATTCAATTGGGGGCAAACCAGTCTCAATCTTTGGTAAACATCAGTCTTGTAGAAGGCATCATGGTCCCCTTTTGTGTAATACTTACCACCAGCTGGAGGAGGTAGGCCAAGAGCTCTTGCAGTGGTCCGTTAATAACCACTGTGTACCCCTCATTGACACGTAGCCTGCAGAGTCCGTTTTTCAGGACAAACAGTTTGATCTTGTCCTGTGCCTGACTGTTGACGATAGTTGCCAGATCCTCGATCTTGTATAGGCCGTTCATAATCTCGATTCTAGTAACCCTTTGATCGGGCCCTGTCTTACGGATGGTGAAATCATTGTCGGTATAAATGTTCAGCCACATGGGTCGAATACTGATGGACTTCAAGGCTATTCTCGTATCCTGACCTAGGTGATCCTCAAATAATGTGGGTTTTTCAATATCGGTAATGTAGAATTGCTTCATCCTTTTCTTCTTAAAGAAAAGGATGAACATGTATTCATACAACCCCAAGGCAAAGTACAAATCCAACAGGGGAGAATGGCATCTTGGTATAACAAACCCGGAACACCAGGACCTGTACGTGTCTACAGAATCACACATTTCCGTGGTCTTCCCTGAGTTTAGCAAATACCCCATCAAAGTTCCAACAACCTACCTCAATGACGCCGTCCTAGTGGGATGGGCGGGACAAGCCTTGGACTACTGGAACATTCAGGTTAATTTCGCAACCCATTGTGCAACCACAGCCCTGGGCATATCGGCAAAACACATGACGGACTCCGTACCCCTTGTGAACTTCATCTTCAAATTTCACGTCTACTACCACATGTGTCGTATCCTGGCAAGAATGAGGGTACCCATGCCTTATGACGATGGGTTTAGTCGGTACAAAAACCCCTACTCAACCTCTGGATACGCACAAGTGTGTCGTGAGTACGGTGCGGACCCCGACAGTCTGTACAAATTCAAGGATGTAGGTGCATCATTGACCAACGGTTCGTGGTGGCCTCAAGTTGATGGTGACTATACAAAATTCATCATACCAACAAGCCAGTGTCTGACGTCGGAAGGTCTTACTAAGCTAAGTGAAAGTATTCGCGCCTACGTGCTCTTGTTGCTGGGGTCGCAGGCGGGGGCTATGGCATCCCTACTCGGTTCTGGTGCGGACAACTATACGGCCAGGCAAATTCTGTTGCAAAAATTTGAAAGTATGGTGCGGCGTGAAGAGAACGTAGGGAAAGACATAACATAATTCCAAAAAGTGCTGCAATATGCCAGAACCCCGGTAAATTTTGCCGTCATGCCCAGCGTGTACATGTTACCCTCAGACATGACCCTGCGTATAGGTAAAATTGAGGGTTATAACAACAATATCCCGATCGCCCCTACCAACGTCAATGTTGGGGTCGAGGTTGATGTGAATAGTGTGAAGCCGAAGCCTATTGTGAAGCCCATCAAACCACCTCCTAAGTATATTATCAAACCACCCCCTGAACACAGGGAAGCCCCACAGGGTGAACAACATGAGGATACCAAGGTAGTGTTGATTACTACCGGAGTAGGCCTCATCATTGCCTACATCTGGCTTAAATAGGTCTAATGTGTTTTATCGACATATTAGACCTTTCTCTTTCCAACATAGACCACGACAAAACCAACGGCAGCAGCGATTGCCATGTACAGGTGTTTGGCTGCATATTCGACAGTTTTTGCTGCTACTCTGAGAAAGAACGACACAACCGGGCCAATGATGACAGGAAGGGGAGCACCTGCCTTACCTGCCAGGTATTTTAGGAACTTGCCCAATCTTTCCAACTGCTTCTCTACAAAACCCTTTCCTGCGGCACTTCCTCCTGCACCTCCCCCTGTCACTGCGAGTACGATGGTGGATATCAGTAGACCAACAGCAGAGACTATACTAGCTATAGTCAGACCCTGTTCCTTGAACAAGATTTCAAGCAGGGACGTGTCTTCCCCAGCGATTTTCATCAGCGTCTCCTTAATGGCCTTTAGCTGGCTGTGGATCCCCGAGAATAACAGTCCGTGCGCTTCTCGTGCGGCCCTTTTTTGATCCTTCAAGTTTTCAATCTCTTCCTTAGCCTTTACAATGTCTTCGTTCCAGATAGTTTGCTGTTCCTCGGATACTCCGGGTTCAGCTTTCTTCGCCTCAAGCCTTTTCACCTTGGCCTCCTCCTTACTGATCTCGCCGTCGTATAAGATCATCTTACTTTTTAAGTTCTTTAAATTACCTCTTACTGTTTGAAGTTCGAGGTTAAGTCCCCTTCTCTAGCGTTCAGTGATACCTTCATCATCTCCACCAAACGAAGTATCTTCGATACACCTCTCCGTGGCATCCACAACCTTCTCAACCTGATCCAGATCATCCATTTCAATATCATCCCCCTTATTCTCATTCTTCTCTATAACAGGATCAACCTTTTGATTCTGGGCTGCCACTTTACTGCCTTTGTTGGGTGTAGTGACATAGTCGTGGAAACCCAAGGCTCGCACGGTTTCTACCTTCAAATTTTTTATAATGGTCTTCGGGGATAGGAAACCCCTGCCATCCTTCCTCATAATAGCTTCTGTAATATCCTCACCGTTGAAAAAAAGATTCTTACCGTTCAGTTCAAACTCATCGTAAGGTATATCATTAAGAGGCCCCAGCTCCTCCCTAAGATGTTCGTACAGCCTCTTGACCTTGCTCTTTAATGCACCTACCCTCAGCCTTGACAGGGTGTCTCCCGGAACACCCTGCTGCTGTTCTCCTCGGGTTGGTGTTGCTGGAGGCCTTATCGTTGCCGGGGTATCTTCAGGCCTGTCCCCTGGAAGATCCTCCTCATGTGTAATATCTGGTTCAAATACTGGGTTTTTTGGCATTTTATTTAAAGAAAAAAATCCCCCATAAATAAATGAGTGCATTTGGAGCTAAACTTAACCCCTACGCAGAACTGAAAACGATGCTGGCTATCAAAGGAAGAAGGCAGCGCGTCAAGGTAAGCCACGTACCCTCTACGATCAACCAAAACGAAGACTTGTACGTCGATATTCCAAATATGGGACAAAATGATGTCATTTTTCCGGGGAGTATCAAACTGTTGTTCGACTTGGAACTTGCAGGAACAAACACGACACGCACGATCGTCAGCAACATTGGTAAATCCTTGGTTCGAGACTTACGTATCACCTTGAACGGCAACGAGGTGCAAAATATCAGTGACTACAACATACTGGCGGTCTACAGAGACCTCTGGTTACCCAAATTAGAACGGGAGAACAACCTAATCCTTCAGGGGTTGAACCCTAATGACGGTACAATCCGGGCCCTGCAGGTGAAAGCCACTGACCATGCCAGCACGAACGAGGAAAAGGCCATTGTTGCCGCCTATGGTAACACGTTTTGTATACTCCTAGGAAAAATGTTTGAATTGACTAACGACCTACCCTTCTACCAGCCCGGCCTTTATGACAGATTGCAATTTGTAATACATTTTGCTGAACATGGCAACGTGATCAAAGACGGAGGTACAGCCGCCTCATGGTCTGGATCTACTGCGGTAGCAGCCAAGGCAGCGGATGCCGCCTATAAAATCACCAACATTGCCTTGGAATTTGACAAGGTCAATCACGAGGGTCTCGCGAGTGCCATGATGTCACGGTATAGTCGTCTTGCACTACCCTATGAACGTATACTTCGAAGCAAGGTGGTAACCCTTAAAAAAGCGGATACGAGCTATAACCTTCAAATCGACACCCCAGCAAAAAGTCTAAAGGGTGTACTATTACTCTTCGTGGACCCTGGGGAAGTGAAGGCATACTCTGGTAAAAATGAGGTGTTCTACAACCCCAAGATCGAAAAAATATCCATCACTGTTGAGGTTGAGCCCAACGAGTTGTACTCGCACGCTATGTTACCCAAGGATCATCTTGAACAAATTGTGAACCTCCTTGGCACTCACGATTCTAATGTGACTATTGGGCAATTCCTGACAGAAAGATACGCCCTGTTTATCGATTTCCGAACTTCCCCTGACCCTACTCTTCATGGATCTGGAAGACCCCTGTAAAGGCTCTCAGACGGCATTACGTTACACATGACAAAGAAAGCCGATGGAACCGGGGATATTAGATGCTATGTGTACCTACTCCAAGATGCCCAAATAAACATCCTAGATGGTAGATTTCACTCTGTGGAGTATTAGTGACCGAAATTTGTGTTTGTCGTAAAGGTAAACACAAAACAATATGGAAGGAACCAAGAGCTGCTCAAATTGTAAACACTATCTCCCCTTGGACAATTTTAGGATCAAGGGGAATGGAAAACCGACAAAAAGTTGCATCAAATGCCTGGATGTTAGCAAGGCATCCCAGGAACGTGCAAAGTGCCCCCATGAAAGGGTAAGGGGCTATTGCAAAGACTGTAAGGGGAGTCAGATTTGCCCCCATAAAAGGCAGAGGGCCAAGTGCAAAGACTGCAATGGGAATCAGATTTGCCGCCATGAAAGGCAGAGGGCCCATTGCAAAGAGTGTAAAGGGAGTCAGATTTGCCACCATGAAAGGCGGAGGGATCAATGCAAAGACTGTAAGGGGAGTCAGATTTGCCACCATGAAAAGCAAGAACAAAACAATATGGAAGGAACCAAGAGCTGCTCAAATTGTAAACACGTTTTAACCCTAGAAAATTTCAGGATTAGGAATGGCAAACCGACAAAAAGTTCCATAGGTTGCTTGGATAAAAAGAACCAGCGGCGTACCAAAAACAAGTGCCCCCATGAAAGGCGAAGGGATCAATGCAAAGACTGTAAGGGGAGTCAGATTTGCCCCCATGAAAGGGTGAGGGTTTATTGCAAAGAGTGTAAGGGGAGTCAGATTTGCCACCATGAAAGGCAGAGGGTTTATTGCAAAGAGTGTAAGGGGAGTCAGATTTGCCACCATGAAAGGCAGAGGGCATGTTGCAAAGACTGTAAGGGGAGTCAGATTTGCCGCCATGAAAGGATGAGATCCCAGTGCAAAGAGTGTAAGGGAAGTCAGATGTGCCCCCATGAAAGGCGGAGGGCCCAGTGCAAAGAGTGTAAAGGAAGTCAGATTTGTCACCATGAAAGGCTGAGGTATCGCTGTAAGGATTGCAAGGGAAGTCAGAATAAATGACATCCTAGATGGTAGATTTCACTCTGTGTAGTAATAGTGACCGAAATTTGTGTTTGTCGTAAAGGCAAACACAAAACAATATGGAAGGAACCAAGAGCTGCTCAAATTGTAAACGCTATCTCCCCCTGGACAATTTTAGGATCAAGGGGAATGGAAAACCGACAAAAACTTGCATCAAATGCCTGGATGCTAGCAAGGCGTCACAGGAACGTGCAAAGTGCCGACATCAAGAACAGGTCAATATCGAAGGAACCAAGAGCTGCTCAAATTGTAAACACGCTTTAAACCTAGAAAATTTCAGGATCTGGAATGGAAAACCGACAAAAACTTGCATAGGTTGCTTGGATAGAAAAAATCGGTGGCGTGCCAAAAACAAGTGCCCCCATGAAAGGCAAGAACAGGTCAATATCGAAGGAACCAAGAGCTGCTCAAATTGTAAACACGTTTTAACCCTAGAAGATTTTAGGATCAAGGGGAAGGGTCAACGAACAAAAATGTGCATCAAATGCCTCGATGTTAGCAAGGCGTCACGGGAACGTGCAAAGTGTCACCATGAAAGGGAGAGGGCCTATTGCAAGGACTGTAAGGGGAGTCAGATTTGCCACCATGAAAAGCAGAGGGCATGTTGCAAAGACTGTAAGGGGAGTCAGATTTGCCGCCATGAAAGGCGGAGGGGCCATTGCAAAGAGTGTAAAGGAAGTCAGATTTGCCCCCATGAAAGGCTGAGGTATCGCTGTAAGGATTGTGAGAAACACTCAGAATAATAAATGGCAACACTCGGTGTTCTCGTTGCAGGTACCGCAATTAACGCATTGGCCTTTTCTGGTACCAACTTCCTATTTAGTAAACTTTCGGGGCATGGCGCAGCAGAGCGCAAGAGGCATGATGAAGCGGTAGAGAAACTACAAGCCAGTCAAGCTCAATGGGTAAAAGACCGACAAACAAAAATCGACTGGTTCAACAAGCAGAGGGGAATGCAAATACAAGCCGGGAAGAGCCTTAGGAAGCTCGAAGATGATATGTACAAATACTACATCGCAACGGAAGAGACCAAACCAAAATTGTCAGATTACTATGTACCATCGAAGAAACAACAAGACGGTGAACTCACCTTCATTGTTGCCTCCTTGACTCTTTTGGGGTTTGTTGCCTACAAGTACCTGTAAAACGTTTTTGACATGTATAATAAACATGTCAAAGGCACCTGTTACCGAGAAGGAGGCGGAAGAATTAAGCCATATGTATTATACTCCGGAACACCTCTGGACCGGACGAAAAGCTATCAAATTGCTATCCTCAGAAACTGGCCTATCCAAAAAGCTAGTCATTCACTGGCTGTCTCGTCAACTGCTCTGGCTCCGCCATATCTGAGGTCCGAAACGTATCGATTATCCCCATTTTACCCATCACGAGACCTCATGAGATGCACCAGTTTGATCTCTTGTATATGCCTCATGACAAGCTATATGGTAGCACCTACAAGTACATTCTCACGGGTATTGATGTGGCTTCGAGGTATAAAGTGGCGAGGCCTCTACGTACGAAGAAAGCCAGCGAAGTCACGGATATGATCAAAAACATTTATAAAGCAGGACCTCTTCGCTATCCCAAAATTTTTCAATGTGACAATGGCTCCGAATTCAAGTCAGATGTAACAAAATTGTTAGAAGGCAAAGGGGTGGAGATTAAAAGGGCTACTACCATACGTTTACGGCCTTTGTAGAGAGTTACAACAAGGTACTTGCGGAAAGACTCTTTAAACCCCAAGATGTGCAAGAGTTGGTCTCCTCAGAGACTAGTAGTACATGGGTGAAACATCTATACACCATCGTAAAAAGTCTCAACAATAGCAAAACCGCCATGATTGATATGAAACCTAATAAAGCTATTAAACTCGAGGAGGTAACGTTTGCGAAAATCCAACACTATCCCGAAGAGAAACCTTTGCCTGAGGATGGGTTGTACCTCTACCTCCTCCAACCCGGAGAGGAGCATGGTAATCAAAAAAGACGCGCAACCGACGCTTTTTGGAGTAGGAAAACGTACAAGCTGGATCGTATTGTAGCGGGTAGTCGTGTGCTGTATTATTTGAAGGACGGGCCCGAAAGAAACTTTGTGTCGGAAGAGTTAATGCTGATCCCTGAAGATGTTCAGGTACCTCCCGAGTATGTCAAGGAGTGGTAAGTTTTTTTTCTGTGGTCCTGTTAAACCACAAAAAAAGTTCTCATTAAACATCTGCATTCGGATCCCTTAAATAATCTGAGGGATGTAGGGTATAGAAGGGATACCCATATACTACACCTTTTATGACATTGGGTTCACTATCGAGATCAATATCAACCAATTGTCTATCATCTATGGGAAAGTTTAGGATATCGCCTATTTTTGTCAAGTCAGCCAAATCTGATAACTTCAACTCCTTCCCTTTGATAACCTCGTAACATAGTGCACCATACTTGTTCACGGCCTTTTTAACAATATGCAGCCCTAGGCGTTGGATATCAGCCTCCAGATCCTCGTCGATCTCGAGTCTCTCGAATGTTGCCCAGGCTTTTTTTCCAGAAGCTACTCTCTTTAAAAGCTCTTCATCATCCGGGTCCTCAAACCCTTCGTAGTAGAGCCCATTTCGAAACCTGAAATTTTCTACACATTTCGGGCAATACCCAGTCACTGACGGTGCCTCAAAACAACATCGTAATACATGTACCTGTATATTATATGATAGGGTATGTTGTTGTTGTTGTACGAATTCTTCCATTTTTTGTTGTTGTACGTATGCTTCCATATTTTGTTATTTCAATGGCTTTCAGCATGAGACTGAACGGGTCAAAAAAAAAATTATATTTTTCCAAAGTGTAGGGTGGTGCCCTACACTTTAGTAAAACCATATCTCCAAGGGGTGGACAGATCTGTCCACCCCTTGGAGACCGCCTATTCCGCAAGCTCTAAGAGACGTTGGTGAGTATAATGTTCACCAAGCCTAAAATGTCTAACACGCTCCGGGTTGACTTCGATACACCCACGCTCCCTGAGCCAGTTGTAGTGTACAATGGCATTTGGAGTCTCTGCTAGCACCACAATCTCACCATTGGGGTAGTCAACAAGTTTGTTTCGAATCTTTTGTGCCACATACCCTTGTTGACCACAGATGGCCAGGTATGGAAAGGGATCGTTGTTGTTCTTCCGGATCACAACCATACCGTTATCCTTTCCAGGATCTTCGAGGTAAGGCACGGCACGTTCTTGAAGTCTCGCATTTTGCTGGGTCTGCATTTCGAGATCGTCCTGGAGCATTGCAAGTTGCCAATCCCTGTCCTCAAGCTCGTCCCCTAGCACCACGAGTTGTTTATCTCTGTCGTCTATATCATCCCCAAGGACCGCCAGGGCCATATCCCTATCCTCGAGGGCTTGACGCTGCTCCTTAAGTTCATACTGCAATTTTTCTACACCTTTTTTCGTAAGCCATTTTGTCAAAGCTACAGCCTTGGTTTTTTTTGATCTGACAATAATATCCAATGCACCATCTAATGTGACGAATACATCATGCGGATTTTTCCCTCCTCCTAACATACCTGACCGGGTGTAGTCGCTGACTATACCGGTTATACCCTCTATTTTCGCCCTTGATGTTATCATATGGCGATCAAGGCTATACTGCCTAACATTTGGAATACGTAAAAATCTCTCAAGATCAGCAAGTTTAAAATGAGGCTTATTTTGTTCATCAAACAGAGTCTCGATGACTCCTGCGGGCACTGCATTGAAAAGGCTGAGTTGCGACGACATCTTTGTTCTATTTTCAGGTAGAATCGGATTTTTTGTATGCTCACTCTAGAATTTTATAGCTTCTAGGATGTTTCAGCCTCACGTACAGGCATGCATGTTCGGAGTTTTTCAACTCGGCCTTTATCCCTTCCCAATCGGATATCATGTTCGTCTCTTCATCGATCGTCTTCATATCGGACCTTTTGTGGGGGTAAGCCGGAGGAAAAGCTGTTTTTTCTGCCTTCTCAAATTTTTGGGCAGAGCAGTATACGATTGGGTTAGTAGCCACAAACTATGCTTGCGATGCCTACCTGAAATAGCCAATTCAAGCAAGGGTTGACGTTTTTTATCAAGGCTCTCGTCAGCTATACAATCGTAAATAAGGTAAATAAGGTAAATAAGGTATCTTCACCCACCAGTAACGATGACAATTGTTGAACCCATTCGAACAGTTGATCCTTTGGGTTGATCAGGAACACATAGTCATCTTTCCAAAGTGAGGCTCTCTCAAGGTAAGTCCTATTCCATTATAGTGTAGGGCATAGTATGACTATGTTGTAGTAGTGTCTTTTATACTCATTTTCAAGTAGGTCCAGGACACGTTGCGTTTTCCCACAACTTGTAGGCCCTGTGTAGATTGCCGTATGCGGCTCTTTAATAACGTCTAGCATTATTTTATTAAAACACCGCGGTTGTTGACCGGCACGTAAAAATCTTTGCAGGCTGGGCAGAACGCCATCGCGGGCGCGTGGGTCGTGTATACGGGAGGGAGAGGCTCAAGCACTATCTTACCCTCTAAATACCGGAGTACCTGGCAGTACCTCTCGACGAGGCGCGCCTTCTCCTGGGAGACAGGGCATAACATTGTAGGGGTAAGGATGGGTGTTTTTAAAAGCTCAACGTACCGCGCCACAATGTTGCGGGAAAACAATGTGTAAAGACGCAGGTAATTTTCGTCCTGTTGAGAGTCTCTAATTTGCTTGTCTATTTTGGCTACATCAATCCTACCATGCTCGCTGCAAATCTGACTCCCCTTTTCATGGGGGCATTGTGCACGTTCCCGTGACGCCTTGCTAGCATCCAGGCATTTGATGCAACTTTTTGTTCGTTGACCCTTCCCCTTGATCCTAAAATTTTCCAAGGGGAGATAGTGTTTACATTTTGAGCAGCTCTTGGTTCCTTCCATATTGACTTGTGTTTGCCTTTACGACAAACACAAATTTTACCGGACGGTCCTTACCCATTCTGGCAATGTCTAGCATTTATTGTTTCGGAACGATACTTGCGGGGATCCAACCCTTTGATACAGCCATCTCGGGGCTGGCCCTGCCCGCGGCGAAATAAGCCGTCATTTTTAACGCGTCACTTGTATCCATTTTTGCAGAAGGCCGTGAAATGCCTAGGAATTTCTTACCTGCAAGAGCATAGGCGAAAGTGAAAGATAGATCGACGACAGTCTCATAGAGCATGTCTAAAATTTATTTTTCCTTAGGAGTTACTTTGTTGCTTGTCATTTATATTAATGCATTTTGAAAATATCAATTTTGGGTTGAGCTTTGCC
Organism: Hydractinia echinata; assembly: GCA_030067915.1. Classification (NCBI taxonomy): domain Eukaryota; kingdom Metazoa; phylum Cnidaria; class Hydrozoa; order Anthoathecata; family Hydractiniidae; genus Hydractinia; species Hydractinia echinata. Next base: position 250,672 of record JASGCC010000179.1, on the reverse strand, counting down.
TTGAGGCTCAGGATGAATCGTGGGCTTGTGAGGTTCTCCCTTACCCCCACATTTATACCACACTCCAACCCCTATCGCGAGCACAGCTAGCGTACCCACACCGTAGATGTAGACGTTGTCCCTCGACTTGTGCGGACCTGATGCAGGTTCCTGATCATCTGATGAAGAACTTTTGCCTACGTTCTTCTGTAAGTTTTCCTTGTTCCTGCGATTCCATTCCGCAAGTCTCTTGCCAGCAGCAACACGACCTTCGTTCTTCTTGACTATGATTTGGTTAGACTCTTGACTCATTTCTTATAAGTCTTATGTCTTATAAGAAATTTTACCATAATCCCTGATCCTCAAGGATCTTTCTCGTTAGTCTCCGCTCCATCCTCCTTTTTGGACATATGTCTAGCTGTATGCCCCAACACCAAGATAGGCGCTAAACACCTCCCAATTGTGCAATAGACGAGGACCCCGAGGTCTGGCATGGCGTCTCTGATGATCGGATCCTCTTCGATATCTTTTCGCAGGTCCTCAACGCTGTCAATGTCCACGAAGTTCCCAATCATGTTTACATACATGCCTTGGCCGTCTTTTCCCCCTTCTCTTGGAGCTCTCGTTGAACATACTCGGGATGTACCTTGTCGATAGCTTCATCGGGAGCCTTGTCGACAAAGCCTTCGTTACATTTCTTCGGTAAGAGATGTCTCTTGCCCTTGCGCAGGGTTTCCCTCAAAGCTTGGCGTTTATCGGTGGGTTTTTCAACGTGTCCAAATTCTGCGGAGTCTACCTTGTCAAATATAGTCGCGAGCTCTGTCATTCTCTTTATTGTATGTTGAAATTTTAGATAGAATAGTAGTACTATCACATAGGGTAAAATTACCACAATATACAAACACACTTCCATTTATTGGAAGTGTGTTTGGTTGACCACTCTACTCAGAGATATATCGATTACCTTTCCTTTGGTTATCTGCAACCCATATGGGCTGTATGTTAGTGTAGTGCAGCCTGTTTAATTGTTCTTCCTCGCTAGGATATTCCCCATTCTCCCTATACTTTATCGGTATCTTGTGATCAAACTCCCAACTACATCTATTCCCCCGGTTCATCCCGCCCTTAAACTGTGCTTGGATGTGTTTCATGAATGTTACAATATCACAGCCTCGATATTCCTGGGATGCTATCTCTGTATTCCAATTTAGGGCATTACGAATCCTTTGCAAAGTAAGCTTATAGCGATAACCTAGGGGATCGCATGTTGGACATTGGTTTCTTTCTTTTTCATGGGGGCACTTGTTTTTGGCACGCTGCTGCTTCTTTATATCAAGGCATTTGATGCATATCTTTGTTCGTTGTCCGTTCCTTTTGACCTTGAAGTTGTATAGTGGTAAGGTTTGGTTACATTTTGTACATTTCCTGGTCCCCTCCATATTGTTTTTGTCTTGTGGATGTGGTGCCTTACAAAACTTTGGACAGTTTTTAGAAACCCTCGTCCTTCAAAAATGCTTACAACATTTCTGAATAGCAATTAAAACATAAGTGGGGAGGTATGTATCCCATCAGCATGTACAACCCTTTTATCGTAAAACGCAGAGAGACCGAGCTTGTTCTGTTCGTACGTAATCATACCCTGGTTGTGCACCCGAAAAGACCACCCTTTAGCGCACTCATGTACCTTGACCAAGTCAAGGCATTTTGTCTCTTCGACATGCCCTTACAAGAATATTTCGTACCCTTTTTACCCTCCACAAAGTAGCACTTGGCCGTCGTGGCAACCATCCGAAACCCTATGTATTCTGGTTTGAATATACCTCCCTCGCGACTTGAGTACTTATCAGTGACGAGCCAGTTCTTCAAATCCTCATCGTAAGCGTCAAGCAGTTCGGGGCGAACGACATCCCGTAACTCTTCCCCAGAGATGGCAAAATAGGCACTATCGTAATAAATTCCAACATGCGAAGCTTGGCAAGCTGATACACAGCAATACCACACTGATAGGCCCTATTGATACTGCACTTGTGTTTGTCTTTTCTAAGCTCGTAAGCATCCCCGATCTCTTCGAGATCTTCAAGGTATGGGCTTCGCAGGGCTGCTTCAACCTCTTTTTCATTGCGTGTGAACGTGGTGTTTGCGTGCCTCGCTAGGTCTTCGATCATCTTCCCATAGAACGAGTTGCCCTTCAACTTTGCTGTATCTCCCGCAATACGCTTGTCGGGGTCTTGATCAGCTTGTCGTCGTGCATCAGCAATCTCTTCTGGAAACCATGCAAATGACTTACCTCGAGTGTACTTGAGGAACTGGTGAAAAGCAGTCACCTTTAGCCCATGGTCAAGGTACCATTTTAGTAGGGGGGTATACAGTAGGATTTTTTCAGCTTTCAGCAATCCTAGAAGCTTACGCGTACCTGGAACACGCTTGCGACCCGTAGTTTTCAAGTACTCGTGCATGTGCTCTGGGGTTTGATCGTCAGGTATCTCCTTCACAACAAACAGTGGAGCCATTTCGCTGAATTTGTCACGCAGATCTTCGGGTACTTCGATATCCACCTGCGCAAACCCAAGGAGTGATCCATCTAGCACACCCCGCGTTAATAGCTCTAAGTTATGCGCTGATGTCGGTGTAGTCACCTTGATCAGCTCTTCCTTCCCACAAGGAAAATCCTGCATCAGGGTACTCGGATAAAGCATGTTTGCATCATAACCTAGAATGGTCTTACACTTGTGGGGTTCCTTGTATACGTGAGATCTGTTACCCGTCACGTCCCTCTCGTGGCATCTACAGAATAGATCGCGGGGCCACCTACCATCCCCGTTCGCAAGAGCTTGTAGGCCTCATTCCTCGTACATTTTTCACAGGCTTTCTGTACCTCTTTACATCTCATACAACCGTTCTTGTAGCAAGAGTCCTCGCACTTGTGCCTGCAGGGGTCTCCGGGAGCGTATAGCTCCAACTTGGGGTTCAGCCGTAGAGACTTGTTCAAGACGTAGCGCATCGACACACCCGGGATACTTACCGCGTCCTTTAAAATGTCTATCTCGTCGTCGTAATACTGCAACCTCGTCTTGGCCACAGCTTCGATAAAAGGTTCCACATCGCCTAGATTGTAAGCGCGTAACCAGTCCATCATGGTCACGCAGCCCCGCTTATAAAACTCAGCGCGGAATGTTTCGTACTCTTCGCGAGATAGCGTGTTTTTCCCACTTAGCCGGTTATAGAAGTCTTCGTGCGCTACAGGGCCGACATGGTCCAACTTGCCGTGGTTTGTTAACCATTCGTATGGAAACACGAGCTTTTGGAGCTTACATTCCAAAGACTTGCACCAATTGTCATAGCTCATACCAGGAGCAAGGAAATTCTTAATGTCCAGAAATTTAAACCTTGAGGTGGTGAGGAACATGTAGTTGTTATCCTTCTTCGTTACCCTGATCTTGCCTTGCGCAATTTCTTCAACAAAATACCGCTTGATCAGGTTGATGTCATATTTCCCGCTATTGAAACCGATTACAGCTACTTGATTTACCCACTCATTCCAAGCATCCTGGTTCTTCTTGGAGAACATGTCGAAATCGTCGGGTTTTGGGTACATTCTCTCAACTTCTTCCACAATGAGGGTATGCCTTTTATTCAGCTGCTCCACAAACTGTTTCACCAAAACTTTGGGACCCTCGTGCTCAATGAACGTCGGGTGGTTGTTCAAGCTATCAGCAATACCAACACTTACAGGGATATGTTTCGAAAGATATGTCAAATCAGAGGTTTGCCGGTAATTTAACGGGTGTAGGAGGGCTTCGAAATCAAACACGATATAGTGGGGATAGGGCCTAAACTCCTTCTTAAAATACCTCCTGATTTTGGGTGGTTTTTCACATTCCCAGGCTGTGACGAGGTTGTAGCCTAAACCCTTTATCAACTTTTCCTTAGACAGGGTTGCACTGTAACGATTCTTGTCCGCGTCGGTTCTCTAAGGCCGACAGGGACAACCGTGCCACTTACAGCCGTGGTACTCATAAACGGTCTTTGTGATGGGCTCATAGCCATCTACTTTCCACTCCTTTTTACCCTCGCGTATAACGCGTTCTCCTCCATGTCCACAGAGTGCATGATGTATTTGAATTCCAGTTTGCTTCGATATGTATTCGATCCATTTTGAAGCATCGTAGCTGAAACCTTTATCGTAAAATACATTCTCCGCCTTGCTCGGCATACGTTTCGCCTTGCCACCTTTGCAGATAATCGTAGTCTTGACACCCTCGCATTCATTCTTCTTATGCCGTGATAGGTGGTTGCTTTTGGTAAACAGTTGTTTGCATACCTCACATTCCCATTTCTGGGTCAGCACGTCCAAATCCTTGATGTAGAAACAGTGCCCGTCCAGCATACCAAGATTGATAGTGTCTAAACCCTTTTTATACTGCTTTTGCCCATAGACGAGACGCCATGGTGCTTTTTCAGAGTTTGTCTTGGGCTCAAAGACTCTGATGTTGATCGTGAATTGTTTGGCAACTCCTTCAAGATCCACCAGCCTCGTAGGGCGCACGTCCTTACGCTTTAGCTTAGGGTTCTCGTAGTAATTCCGGGCTAATGTGAGGGCTGGCCTTGTGATATGCTTCTCGCGCTGCTTTCTGTCTACACGGTAGTGTACGGCAAGACATCGCCAAAAGCATAAGTTGTCCGTCCTGACATCTTCACCATCCATAGCGTAGATGCACCTCATGTTTCGCAGCCAATCCGGGAGGGGGCCGCATCCCAGAAGAGGTTCACGTGTGCTTATCACCTTGATCTGGACGTGATCAAAGACAATTTTCCCTTCATAGGCTCCTGGGGTCTCGGTGGTTCTAACAGGTGGTAAGTAAGCCTTAGTCCAAAACTCGCCATCCTCCAAATCGAGGCGCTTCATCTCGCATTCTTCAATGAACGCTTCGATTTCCGCTATACTTGATAGTGACCCGGAGCTCTTAGTTTTGTGATATTCAGACACGCCACCCCCACCTTGGTAAATATCACACCCGAAGCTGTACACAATCCTAACGCGCATTTCCATGTGGGGTTCAATTTTTTGCATAATAGCGTCCTTCAGAGGTTGGTTCAAATGCTTGTTGAACCGCCATGTTCTGGTTATATTTCCATCTTCCCTTGCCTCCTGTTCAACCTCATCGTGAAGCGTTGTCCCTCCCGAAATGTGTTCCTTTGCCTTGTTGTAGTAGAAGGCAACAGTATCCCGCACACTCTGTAGTCGAGCGGTAAGAGCGTCGCGCGTTGCCGCTACTGGTGCCGACACGGTGCTATACAGTTTGCTGATTGCATTCTTGAACCAACTCATCTTTATTATAAGTACAATTTTTTAACTGTTCACGAATTTCAAGGACGGTCATGCGCAGTTGATGATTTACTGCGCATGCGTTAGATTTTTTGCTGATGGTCAGCGGATTTTGCGGAGACGGGGTGTGATGAACAGCTGTGACGTCACGAGCGTTTCTGTACTCGTTATTTTTTATAAGAGTTTGACCGTGATTTTTGGCAAAGTGTACCTATATGTACCTATACTAGCTACAATTATATCTACTTATATTTACATACCATTTATCATATCTGTCAATTTTTATGATAATAAGTTTCAAAACATAGATATAACCACTACATGTTGTTGTTCTTTTACTAATAAAAGTATAAAATGTTATTTTTCCAACATAAGTCGACGAAATTCTGTTTGTGAAAAATAACCACAATGGGAAAATGGTGTCAACGTAGCGTACTGTGTATCATAGTGCGCCTGATAAACGTGAACACAAAGCATGTTTTCAGTTTTCACTTTGATGTAGCTTTTTTCTTCTGTTCCTACAAATTCAAATTTCCAGCTTGAAGCACAATCTTCAGTGAGACGAAACTCGTCATTAACGGCATAGACACAAAGATTGCCAGCCATCAATTTCCCATATCTATCGATTTGAAAATATGTGTATTTAGAGGAACAGAAATCAAGCTTTAACGTTGATTCTTCATATGAGATACAAAACTGTGGTCCATGTGTTAGTTGTAACTTAAAAATTCGATGTGAGGAAGTGTAGAATGTGTAACCAAGTGCGTATTCCAGTTTTGTGTTGCACCATTCTGCTGGGATCAAGGTACAGGAAAACGTGTCGTTGTTTCCATGGTGATAGATGTGTGTACATGCGCATCGCAAGGTATTAATGCAATCCCAAAAGCAACCTGTCAAACGATTCGTCTGAGTTGTAGAAAAGACACCAGAATGTGATACTTTCATATCATCAGCAACATGTTGTAAGGTTAGCTGGCGATATTCTGCCAGTGATGTGGAGATATATGTGATGAACCAAAACAGTTTTCGCATCTTTCAATTCCTTCGTAACACTTCTGTTCCTATGTTTTGTAGAAAAAAAAGACTGAATAATAGTAGAGCTAAATGATTTGTGTAAAAATTTAATGATCACTGTACATTGAGAGAAAAAGTTGGGTAGTAACATACATTCAACGAATTGATTTAATTTTGTATTTAATAATACTCTAAATATTACATTTTAACATTTTTGAATTATTTATTTTTTATTTAGCATTTGTGACATAAGGTCATCTTATGTACCCTCTCGAAGGTTTGTGGGGATTCTGCTCCCATCAATAATTAAACTAAAAATCACAATGTGTTTATATAAAATATTTTGTGCCGGGACAAATTTGTCCCGTCCCGGCTTAACGAGATCCCGCTTAAGCGAAGAGGGATCCCGGCTCAGGCTCAGATTGTGTCTTTTCATTAGTTAACCATTTGCGTAGGGCGCACTATATCTATTTTTCGTGGAAACGATGTGAAATTAAAAAGAAATTAAAAATGTACGCTATGAGTTGCATCTTCTTCTGTTTTTTATGTTTCTAGCCTGGGCGAATTTAAAACGTGGTAAAACTTTTAAATTCTGCCGTACAAAGGTTACTTTTATAAAATAGACAATACCCTTAATAATAGGGGACCTGAAAAAAAAATACAAGCAATAAACTTTTGAAGTTAATAAATTTAAGAAAACGAAGCGGCTGGGGACGAAACCAATTTTAGACCATCATTTTATCAACCAAATATTTTTAGGAGGCAGGTCATTAATACTCCAAAGCGTTTATTTTTTAGCGATTTGTCATTTCTAGTTCTAAGTTTTGTGCTGTTTGATAGCATAAGAAGTTTGAAATGAAGTTTACAATTATATCTATTTTAGAAATGCGCACAAAAAAATTCTTAAAAATAGTAGTTTTTATTTATGTTATTTATTTGTTTATCCGTTGTAAAAAAGTCCAATTCCAAAAAAAAGTTGTTTTGCGAATTTATTAAATAATCTGAAACAATAAAATATAACGGACAGATAAGGCAAGTTGAAAAATTAAATGCTGTATATTTTACGATGTTTCTTATTTTCATTGTCTACGCATTTCACAATTTGCGTAAGCTTCTGCCATTAAACCAACGATCTCTACTTTAGCTAACAAAAGATTTTTTCTATTTATATGGGTGCTAAATACATTTTTCTATTCGACTTATATAAAACAACAAATCTTGTAACTTCGCAGATCAAGGCTCAACACTCACACAGAAGAAGGTAAGAAATCAAAGTTGGGGATTGAATTTAGTAAGGGTACGTGAAAACACAGTTTCACGGCGTACAAGACATACGAGTTGTCTTGTTATACCAGGAAAAGTATATTACTTAAATCAGTTTTTAAAACTCGACTTCCCAATCAGTAATATGCATTTTTGTTTTAAAAAAAATAGTTATCACTTTCTACATAATTGGAAATGAAGCCAACATCGTTCCTAGGACTCTTTTACGCCTATAATGTTCCGACAGGCCGTCCCGTCGGAATATCCTGATATCGTTGAACATTTCGGTCTTATTCTCTCGTATTAGATTGTTGGGGTAGCCCTTTTATTACGACTCTTTTAGCGCATGGCTTTATTTACTAAATTAAATATGACGATAACCTATATCATGTTGCAGAGATGAGATATGCAATCTCGTTCCCCGAGCTTTCTGTCTCTCATCTGCGCTGCGCTTATTAATAGCTCTGAGGAAAAAGTCTCGCCGTCCAATATACAAAAAGAGACAACAGGTCCTGGGATCGAGGTTGATGACCATGCTCACCAACAAATCACTGATAATTCGCCTCCCTTCATTTATTTTGATTTCCTAAAAATTATCATTGGTGATTAAGAGTATTGTTGCAGCTGAGTAACGCGATGAGGTGAGGTCTCCTGACGAGTCTGAAATAACCCGCATAGACTCACTTAAAAGTTTGAAGAAGAACAGCTCGCTAAGTTACTCAGCTTTATACTGACAGCACTCTATGATTTCATTTACTTAACATTTGTAAAGAGTTGTAAAGGGTTAATTAAGCTGGCTTTATTCAACCTCGTCCCCAGGGTCTTGTGGCCCCTGAGCCGTTATTACGGAGTGGCCAACAATGACCCTGGAACAGGCTGGTCATGTGACACAAAAATGCCCAGATATACTGGGCATTTTTGAAATTCCAAAGATAATGAGATGCAAATTTGGCGCTCGCCTTACAAGCAAGATTTAAAGATGGCGGGCGAAAAAAGACACAGCGTTAAAGAAACTATTTTGTTGATAAAAGCAAAATTGTCAGAATATTACTGACGTAAAGTCTATTAATCTGGCTTAGCTTGATTGTTCAATATTGGCGAAAGGCTTTTAATTTAGAAAATGTTTTGAAAGTTTGTTTCCATTAAAATTCATGAGCTCTAGCTAGCTAGCTGGGCTGTGTACTATATGTAGCTGCCTAGCTAGCTAACGTGACATCCTGAGACAGCTTTACTCAACCACATTTATAAAGGACATATTAAATGGCTATTATTTTCCAGGTAGGTGATTTTGTTAAGAACACGTTAGAAATTGTAGGAGAAGATCTGGACACTCTAGTTGCACACAAATTTTTCTAATATGCACAACAAATTTTCCTATTTTTAAAATCAAAACTAAGAATGACAGGTTGTAGTGCTAAATTTATGGATTATTCTCGGATCCGGGTTAACATGCTTGACACTTTCTGATCATTTTCAACCAAAATGACAAATATTTAAATTCAGCATCAAAATTTATGGAATCTTGCATTTTTCAAATTTATACCCTAAGTAAACTGCCCCTATTAGTAGCAAAGCATTTAATGTTTTATAATGAAATGACTGCTGATGCTTTTTAATGAAATGACTACACAAATCAACTGCAGTGAAAATGGTTCACTACAGTTGAATATTACAGTCAAACTCTTATAAAATTAATTCATTTTCTCCGAACGTTTTTGTTTTATCTTTTAAAATGGTCATAACCAAGACCTGAGAATAAAAACTCTATTTCTACCAGTTCTAAAATGTAAACATTTGTCATGTTCTTAATTATATTTTGTAAAAGGGACAATATTTGATATCATTAAACGATATAAATAATGGGTTAAGTTAAAGCTGGTTTATTATATACGTGCAGGGTGTTAATTCCAAAAATGCCATTTGTACTTGGCCACGATATGTAAAAATATGCTTGTGGAGCATAATCAATCACTGGCCAAAAATAAAAGTAGGACATTTATTGGCCTTAGAAGAATTATTTGTTCAAAAACCTTACTTGTTTGTTCATATTTGGTCAAGATTTAGAAGTTTTGTTACAAAAGCCTTATCGACCTCATTTAAATTGCTCAAATTCTGAAACCTAGAAAGTATACCTAATACAAAATCATTCTTTATATCTATCCTTAAGTATATAGGTGAATAGGAATAAAATTTGTGATATGACGAATTTGTAAGAGCTTTCTTCATTTAAAAGGCAGTGCCAAAAAAAGCACAATACAGGTTACATTTAAGTGCCTCACTTAATGTACATTCCATGGGCCTGGTTAATATATCAAATAAGCTCATCATATTTACCTACTTATATACATGAGTTCCAATGTTTACATTTTTTAAAGATTCTTGTGCATGGCCAAAAAATCAGAAAATCGCCAGGCAAAAAAATGCAGACCTTAGGTGAAGAAAGTCAAATTATGGTTAAAAACTTTTGTACTGTTTGTGTTCTAAATCTAAACTATATGCAAGTTATATATATACTTTAATTTCATTTTCAAAATATGTCTCTACCTGAAAAAAAAAGTTTGGAATAGACTGGCACACGGCTTACCGTCTGCATTTTTTGCCTGCCGATTTGCGTAAGAGGTTTAGGAATTATAAACAACACATGTCACGATGAAAGTCAGCTGCAAAATTTTCAGCCAACAAAATGTTTCTTAGAAATGTAACAGATAATTTAGCTAATTTGCCCACATAAGATTTAAGGAGAACACCTTTAACCAGATCGATATATGTGGCTACTAACTATTAGTTAAATGTTCACGTAATTTAGACGGTATACGCTCTAGCTAGCTAACTACCAGTAGTTCTGCAGGAAAAGACAAACACCGCATATATATCAATTTAATTATCGAGATAAATTTGCTTTATATCATGTTGAACTAAAAATGGTATCTTTTTCTAATATATTTCTCAAAAACTAGCCTCTCTAAAGTCAATGCTAAACCTTAGCTAGTATTTTTATCCACTCCACAAAATAAATCGACCGCCATATTTGTTGTACTCCTGTTTACATAAAACTCCCGCGCGGGGCAAAAATAAATTTTTGCAGGGCAAGAACTGTTCATAAATTATTTTTTTGGTATAATTATCTTAAATTATAAGCGATCATGTGACCATCATGTTCCAGGGCCTTTTCGCCGCTATCAACTTATCAACAAGGCAAAATGCCCTGGGAACGAGGTTGGGCTTTATTGCTATACAATTTTTTCTTCCCCCATCCTTTTTCAACAATTTTAACGCCATAAACACCACAGCGATACAGAATACAGACATTGGACTGGGGTTAACGATCTAAGGATTTGAACTAATAGTTTTAGCGAAGCTTTTGGACTAAATGTCAAAAATCGCCGAATGAATACGGTGCAGAGAAGTTATAAGAACCTTTACTGTAATCCTGAATAAAATATAACAAAAGTCCTGACACAAAACTGAATGTTGCATATCAAAAACCGGCTCCGACTCTACCTTTCTCAAATGTTAAAAACATTGATGACAAGAGAACGACATTGAGAAGAAAATAGTTTTAAAGATATAGTTATTGATGTTCATAGAAGTCATTGACACTAAAGCAAGGTCATTGAACTGGAACGGGACGGTTAATTAAACCTAGAATCTAATAAAGGAGCTTACGTTTATTTTTATTAATTATTTCTACATTATCTGTGAAGGAGTGTTCATGGTAAATTTGAATGGTTCTTGCCCTTCTTCCGATAAGTGAATATGCGGTTTACCGTCTGACGTTAGTTGCGTCGGCCGTCATTGTTTACATTTCTACATGATGATGTTGGTTTATTTTCAAGTAATGAATGTGAGAATGATCAGTCTATTTATAATTTGTAAATTACAGCATTTGTAAAGAATAAAGACGAAGTGATAAATAAATAAAATGTATATTTTTACTGTCTTTTTATCTTTATATTAAATAATTTTTTATGTTTACAAACAATAACCATACAAAATAATTATCTTGTTCCTTTCAAGAAGAAGAAGACGGACCTCACAAAGCATAATTTTAAAAATGATGCCATAGATAAACGCTGCAATGTGGGGTGTCGATTTTCAACTTTTGTCTCCTACACAGAATGGGAAACGGTTTAAAACAAATAAATAAAAACATTCGCAGTAAAGAAAATCAATAAATTCATTCAAAAAGGCTCCTTTGTTGCGTGATTTTGTTGACATCGGTAATGGGTACAGCACCAAGCCTTTGAAAATTTTAGCTAAAACATCAAATAAATTAATTAGACAGATACTTATTACCTAGACGTCAGACCGTGGACAATCTACGGCAATCATAAAAAGTATATCGCATTAGCTATTTCGGCCAAAATACTTTGTACATTTTTAACACGAGAACCACTAATGTGAAAGACGAAGTACGGGTATTAGTATAAAAGACAAGTCTTTAGCCCATGGAAAATCCACGTCAACAAACAAAATCAATAAAAATATATCGCATTTGTTATTTTTAGCGTAAGGATTCCGTGCGTGACCCAGTCTTGGCTGACAGACAGACAATGACTATTGTGTGTTTGCTAAAATCGTGCGTTATTGCCAATATGAACATGTTGGGGTGACTATATACATATCTTTCCAATGACGCTTTTCACTGTATTTAGACCATAACAATTTCATTTAGTTATTTTCACTTGGAAGTGCTTCTTTAAACTGATGATGTGGTTGTTTTCTTTTAACGTCTAAACAATACGGAAGTGGCGACAAGCGTGATATAAACAAAACAACCATCTTGTGTACCTATTTACCCTCGGATATACAAATCTGTATTAAATTTTCATGAAATGAGAAAAGTAAAAAAAGAGAAAAGCTTCGAAGTACAAGAGTTTACTTTGTAATATAAAATTTAATTTTTCTCTTGGTTTATTCTAAATTTTAGTTTCGTCATTAATTTAAAATTTTATTAATTTAGAGATCTTTTTTTTCTTCACTTCTTTTGTGAATTTGTATATATTTCCCATATCTCAACCACATCCGTCCACACCGGCTAATCACATTTTTACCTTGTGCCCAAAACTCTTATGAGACAGAGTAAACATAGAACAAATTGGGAAAAGAAAAAGGGAAACAAATTTCCTTCTATTAATTTTTCTTTAAATCTTTTTCCCACACTCTGGTATACCCTTTTGTGAAAAAAAACTACACACAGCGGTAAATACCAACGGACTCATTAAAATTCAGTTCCGTTACTAAAATTCCAAGAGGTTTTCCTTATCGAAATAAAATCTTCAATAACTTTTGTTTTGGAAATGCCAAGACTTATATAGCTAAGTGGATATCTAACGTCAACCTTACCGCCTTTGTTCTATATCTGCTCTGTTCCTTTCATATATAATGGAACCTTTTTAATAGAACATAAAGTTATGCTCCAATTTCAACAGACGGTGTTAACACGCGCATTTTTACGCCTTGGCTTTCTTTGCTTTGGATTTTCAATCCTGTTCTTTCACGATATTTCTAATACTTCGCCTCATCTTCATTGATAGCAGTACCATATATGCTGAGAGGCTATCCTGGGTGAATAATCATAATTAGTAGGTTTTATGTTGATATTTATTCGATGTTTTAAGGACTGATTTTAATATTTTTAATTTGGAATGCGTTTTGTTTCCCCTATTTTATGAATTACAACCATTATGGTGGATTATAGGAAGCGAATAAGCTGTTTTGAGATTTAGCAAGAAAAAAATGACACGCAAGATGACACTGTTCTGAAAATGATAAGAGGAGGATTTCCACTAGGCGATTTAGGATGGCCGTAACGGAAACTCAAACTTGACTGAATGTTTTTGTTAGAACTTAATACACGTTTTTTTTTTGTAAGTAACAACTTATAACACTATGAGGCCGAAATCCTTCAAAAAAACAGAAATTTTAAAAACAGCAATAGTTTCTGAGACTTTTCTTTTTTCATATAGCGATAAAACACGTGAATTTGGTCTTTCCAACAAGTAACAAGTAACAGTTGAGCCTGTAAAAGTCAGAAGAAACTTAAGCAACAACAAGCGTCCGTCAAAATTGCGTGTTGCTTTTACAAAAAGTGTGTGCACTTCTTCGTATAAAAGCGGTTTTCTAGGAGGAAAAATCCGACGGCAAAATGTTTGTGAACTCACACAGTTTGTTTGTTTTGGTTTTAGTTTATAGCATTAGCTTTGCAGAAAAGTAGAAACAAGTTTCTGATTTTATCACTCGGAACGAAATCGTTGTTGTTGTTTTTTAGAAATCTCTTTACTGGTAGGAATTTAAAACAACTATTTTTGAACCAAAAACTGCGTTTATATTTAACATTTCAAATTTGCCCCATACTTTTAAATTATTTGTGGGAATCAGAAGAGTTTTTCGCAATTAATACGCTATTTACAATTCGGGAAAATCCGCCTTTAAGTAAGAAAATATGAAACTTGTCTAACAAGCTTGAACATTTTATAAAAGAAACTTTACAAAAAGGAAAAACCGCAAAACAATGACCTTGTAAAAAAAGCGGGAAACTTTTTTAAGTGACGACATACAAGCAACTGTGATATCATTATTTTTTTTTTATTTGCTAACAACATTTTTAAACTAATTATTTGATTCTGTTTGAGTAAAACGTATGAAGTTTGTTGACTTTAACAACTTTCATATAACATGAGGAAGTTCTATTATTAAATCTGACTCATCAAGAACAAAGCAATAAGATCTTGATCAATCAATCTTTTTTGCAACAGTTTCAAAAATCAACAAAATGCTAATCAAAACAAAATCCATAAATTATCTCCACCGTGTGAACAATCGAAAACTTGTCAACTTTTACAAGCTATCAAAATGTTATACTAAAAAATTAGAACTTTTTCAAAAGTATTAACAACATATATACAACCGAAGTTTTCAGACAGCTTAACATAGAAATTCCTCCATTACAAACCATATTTGTAGATTATTTATTCTATAAAAAGAAATTTTTCTAGGGGGAAAACATCTGGTTTCTTAGTTCTAAGGTCAAGAATTGTCAACAGCCTGTAGTTCTAGAGGTAGCTATAATTCAACTCTTTACGCATGCTTAGGAAGAATCGTATAAACGAAACAAAAATTTGAATAAAAATAAGTGACTTTGATCAATTGTTGATATGAATCATGCCCCCGTTTTTGACACCGGATACTTAAATCTGTTGTTTTTTCTTCAATAGGGAGTAATCGTCAACAAAAGCCATAAACCTTTTTTCTTTTCAACTAAAAACACAATAAACAGCTTGTTGTTTTAACACGATAACAAAATATCCTTTTGCATACATAAACTGTGACTATAAACACTAAACTGAAGCGTGGTTTTCTTGTTGTTGCTTTCTTTTGTCATCAACCGCTTCTTGTTTTACATTCTAAGAGAACGTAATTAGCTGTGGAACACACAGCTTCTAGTTTCGGCTGAAAGCTCGAACAAAATCCTGATCTTCTGAGATTTAAGTGAAGATATGTGTATCTCGGACGCGGTTAGTAAAATTGACGTATAATCTGCGATTTTAAAAGTTGCATAGCTCAGGTTTGGAAAAGACCTCTTTTTGTCTTGTAAATACTTTGTATGTTTTCTATGCTTCTATATGCTAATAAAGATACCATCACATCCATGTAAATCTTAGTAAAATCATTTTTATTATCTTGGCTATAACTGGCGTATATATATAGCAGGCCAGCTAACGTGGTCAGTGTCAGTAGATAGCAATAGACGGACAGCTAGCTAGCTATTTTGTGCTTTTCTCCAAAGTCTTTCATTTAGTTTGGTATAAGTGCATTTTGTGCTATCAATCGTTATTACTTCTTGTGTTATCTTTTACCAACCTGAAGCTAGCCACAAAAGTAAGGAGGCATATAGCTATAAATCTTGTAATAATAACCATGCAAATTTTAGCTGCAATACTCTGCTTAACAAAGTATCTTTCCATACATCATAGTTTATAGTGTTAGCTTCACAGCAACAGAATAAAATATTTTATCCCAGTGGTATAAAGTTTAAATGGAGTTTCAATGTTTACGTTTTGACAGGATTTCCACGCTCGTGTATAAAATCTGAAAAATCGACAGATAATAAAATGCAGACTATATAGAAGAAGAAAATTAACAGTCGGTGAGAACTGATAATTAGCCTGTAACAGGATAGTTAGTCGATGCTTATACGGCTATAATACGGTGGAGATCTTTTTTGCCTAAATTTCCACAATTTTCTTCAATATGTCGATATTGTAGGTATGCCTTCCTCATATTTTTCATGCCTGACTACGTTTTTTCAATGTTTTTCTATAAACTCAGCGTTGTTGTTTCAAGAGCATTCATAAATTGAATCAGCTAGTTATATAATATACACTATAAATATGGAACTGAGGCCATACAGTACCAGGAAAGTCCGTATTTATATGGTTAATTAGCCGGTATTAGTTTGAAAATGAATATCTTTCATGCACAGTCGTTTCTTGTTCTTATTTTGTTTTTTATTGGAGCATAACATGCTATGAAACTAGGTAGATGACTATTGTAAGATCGATATCGAAGAAAAGTGTAGAATTTGAAGAAATAAGATCTCTACCGTATAATTAGCCACATAAGCAGCTAATTTTACTGTGTACCGTATAATTTCCTGTAATGGCTAACTGTCCTTTACAGGCTAATTATCAGTTCTTCCCGATTGGTTAAGTTATGATTAGAAAAATTGTTAGGCTAGTAGCATTTTTTCACTGATGTATGTTGTAAATTAATCTGCATGCAAAAATTGTAATAGGCTGGTTGGTCTACGGCTTATTGCATGTTTATTTTGCCTGTCGATTTGCACAAAAGATCTTGGGAATATATGAAACTAGTCTGAAATTGCTCAGATTTGTAGAAATTTTCTGCAGACCAGGTCTGAAAGGGCGTTCTATTGGACTAGCCTTCAACCCATGAAACAAGGGATGGCTCAGATATTTTTAGACTTGCCATCCCTTTTTCGGGCGTCCTCAGCACAAAATGACAATTCGGCTACCAGTTTGAATAAAATACGTATATTATTGAGCTTGCTGCTCAGTGACTAAACAGGAGGGGTTCTACAATTTTGCCAGCCTGTTTAATTTTTCCTCTGTAAAACAAGCACCAAAAGCTCATTTTTTATTAGTTATGCTATGAATAAAGTATTTTCAATGTAAGCTCAAATGAGCCTGTTTTTTGTGATACACACTTTTTTTTTATAAGAAACACGCTTATAAGAAACCCGAAGCTCAAAATTTGAAAATATTAAGTACCTCAAGCTCCTCCAGACCATAAACTATTACAGAAAATATTAGTGAGCTCTTAGCACTTTTTTTAATTGATCAAATAGTAGACAAAACTAGAACTATATATTAAGAAAGAAACAACCCTTCATTTCCAAAAGCGAAATGAATTATCAGAAAGCAATACTCATACTACTAACACAGCACTAGTATATATCACTTATGTAAAAACAAAATCATTTGAACTTTAAAGAAATAGGTCAAAAATGTTTCCATCGTTGGTAAGCTCATCTACTTCCATGTCGTCAAAATTAAGAAACAGTTAAGAAACTTTTAGCCTCAAAATCAGAAAAAAATAAGAAACTTGAGGCTCAGTAGTCAAAACTGGTTTCTTATAAAAAAAAACAGCGTGTACAGTATATATATTCAATCTTGTCTGTGAGAGGTAATTAATTGGCATGGTATACGACAGACTGTAGCCTGTTTATTATTTTATTTGATCTGAAGTTACATGGGTGTTTTTTTTTTGAAACAGCATTTCAAGTAACACATATACCTGTATCCTGATGGTCAATGTGGTTTATTGTATTGACTGCTTGACCGGTCATTGTTTAACATTATACCTTTATAGGGAAACAGATTAAGTGAAATAAAATATGTCGTCTGACAGTTTTTGCTATAGCAGACCTCCGTAAGAGTTTTACTGGAAGCACTCCACTTTTACTGGAAGCACTCCACACCGGTTGTGCGAAATGGTTTAACTGGACTATATGGTCAACCTAAATTGCAATGCTAACCTTTTGTTGCTTTAATGAATTTCTTATCTTCCATGCCTTAAAGTGTTTTCTTGATGCTGCATATACTTTATTGACATAAACTAGCTCCTATGCAGGGATTTTGTTTTATTAAAACATGCTTTTACTGGTACAACTTTTATTAGAAACCTTATTTACTCAAAAAATGATGTAACTTTATTTCATTATATTTCAGTCTTGCGTTTGTGAAAAGGTTTAAAAAAACGATATTTAGTAATTAGTCTAGCATCACCTGTTGCAAATGCTAGGCAAGCGGGCTTAAGTTTTTTATTGGCTTGCGATACGTCGATGATTAGAAATAGGCTTTGTGTATCCTAGAGTAACAAAAAAAACCCAGCTCCGTTTTAACATTGGTTCCACAGCTTCATAGCTGTACAGCTTTCTTGTTCTTATTAATATCAGGACATTGAGGAGAATTGAGCACACAAGATGCGTTGACGCTGCAAAATCAATCAGAAGCAAAATTTTATTTGAAATCTATCACTTTGCTTAGTATTATTAAAATTTTGTTATTTAAGAATGGATTTAACATTTGGAAGGACACTCGTTATATTAATGGTTTTTTTTGGAAACTTCATATCCGCTCAAGATCTCCCTGATAGCACAGAATATCAATATGGAAGAGCTATAAAATGCAAAAGCGACGAAGGTGTATTACAACGGTGCATGCCTGTATTTGAAAACATTGCCTTTAATAAGGATATAACAGCTAATAACACATGTGGTCTAACTGAACCCAGCAAATACTGTGTCCAAACTGGAACATCAGGAGCTAAGAAAATATGCGATGTTTGCGATAATAGATATCAAGGACAGAGACATCCTGCCAACTTAATGACAGATATTAAACTTGATGATCAACCCACATGGTGGCAATCTGAAACGTTGCTAGAGAACAAGTACGGTGTGCATCTGATTTTGGATTTTAAAAAGAAATACAATGTGGCTTTCGTTAGGATTCGATTTCATACAATACGTCCCCATTCTTTTGCAATTTACAAGAAAACAACGTACGATCCAAACGCCAGATGGATCCCTTATCAGTTTTATTCACGGACTTGCAACGAAACATACGGGGTTCCAAATCGTCAAACTTTAACGTTAGCCAATCAAAAGATAGCATTGTGTACAGACAAAGCGAGCGGCATGATTCCATTAAGTGGTGGTAATGTAGCCTATCTCACTCTTGATCATCGTCCTGGCAAAAAAGAATTTGACAAATATCCCGCTTTACAAGATTGGGTGACAGTCACTGCATTGAAATTTAGTTTGGATAGAGTAAATACGTTTGGTGATGAAGTATTTGGAGATCCTAAAGTACTGAAGAGTTACTATTTTGCTATATCAGATATCGCAGTCGGAGGTAGGTTGTTGGTATTATTTCATCAACGTTTGTAAAAATAATTTTTGGTAGCCAATTTAATTTTATTGCAATAACATGTTACATCTTTTAGGTCGATGTAAATGCAATGGTCATGCTTCAGCCTGTAGTAAAACTGACACCAGCTACCATTGTAAGTGTGACCATAACACAGCTGGAAAAGATTGTGAAAAATGTCTACCATTATATAATGACCAACCATGGTCTACAGCACTAGGTCGAGACCCAAAACCGTGCAAAAGTAAGTTTGACCTGTACTTTTTATAAACTTTTTTCGTCTTCTCTATTTTTTTCGCACTTCTTTGTTTGAGCTTCGTGATTTTTGGAAAATCGAAATCTTCAGCCTAAAATAATTCTTGAAGTGATTCTTAAATATTCTTTAAAAAAACGCCACTATAATTGTTTAAAAGTCTGATGAATCGTACTTGGACGAGGAGAAGGTTTAATTTATAACACATTTTGAATACATGCACGATTGGTCACACTACAATAATATTGCTGCTTGGTGTCGAATGATCGAGATTATTATTCTTAAAATTTTAACAATTGAGTCTTTAAAAAAATGGCTGGCGCCTTTTAACCATCCATTGAATGTGACATTACAGACGACGATCCTACATTATTGACTGATAAAAAACATGACAAATTAAAGGTTAACAAGTTCTGGTATTTGAGCTATTTTTTCCCTTCATTCATCTGTTTTTGTTGTCTTTTTACCAATTGTTTGAAGTCTTTTAAACTCTTTAAATCTTTTTTTTAATCGCTGTTGTTTAATTTTTTTTCTTAGATCTTTTTTCTTCTTGACGTGTTAAAATAAAAACAAAAGTTCGAAACTGTGATCGTTTGTGCTGTGACAAGTCAAGTTGAATTCTGGTCATGAATTTATAACGGTAATTGGCAGACCTAGTACTAGCATGAAGGAGTTTTGATTAAAACTGGGAGCTTGGACATGATCATATGTAGTTTTCATAAAATCAAAAGTTTAAAAAAAGTAGAATACAAAAAATTAGCAGAGTTGACAGAGTTTTTCTAAGCAAGTGTTTTTCTTTGAATTTTCTACAATGGTAAAAAATGGGTGCCGCGTTTTAATTCGATAATTAGTCGAATTGTTCTATGGAAATACCGTGCAGGTATCCAGTCTAGTTTAGTCCTCGTTTTGTGTTTTTCTTAATATATATAAAAAAAATATTTTCAATTTATGTGTTAAGTCCAGCAGAGGATGTTTAACAACGCTCTTGCGGATATTTAATATTTTTGATTGGTTAAGAACATCAAAAACTTAGGATATGATTGGGTTAAAACAATAAACAAACAAATTTTGTCTGTCGTTGAAAAGAATAATCACAAAAACATTTTTTTTATGGTTTCCTAATGTTATGTTAAGAATTACGTTCCATGTTGAAACAATGTCAATATATGGTAATGATATAAACATTTCTCACCTTCGATGAGATGTTTTTGCTTTGTTTTTATTTCCATTTTCTCACTGATTGATTCGGAAGCCAACGACGGATGTGTAACAAAAGAGAAAGAAAAAAGTTCTCTTTCAATAAATACGTAAATTGGATATCGTTTTTAAAAGGAATGAGAAATCATAGAATATTTATCCTTGTGAGGTTTCTTAGGTACTATAACTTTAGTTCTAAAATTTTATACAGTTGGTTTCGTTCTTAGCACTCGACAAAGTAAAATTTAACAAGAAAAAGTTCCATAAACGCACAAGAATCATTAACGATCAGAATATGCTTAGAACATTGCTAAGGATCTACCTCGTTTCCAGGGCGAAAATAATGAAAATAATGTTTTTAAACGTCCTCTAGTAATGTTTATTTTTCATCGTGTATCACCGCCTTTTGTCGAATTCGACAAATTGGATCGTGTATCATGTAAAAATCGTATGCTTTCGGCATGCATGTTCGAATTCGATTTTTAAAAAGTCGGACCGGTTTAACTTTTTCGATTAATCGAAAGGTTTTGAACCAACCAAAATGCTCAAAATCTGTACATCAAATGTGCGTTCAGAAAAACGTGAGTTTCTATATGAAAAATAAACATTACTAGAAGACGTTTAAAAACATTTTGTCTTCAAAAAAGGATAACAAATAATTTAACGAGATTTTTATCAGTTAAAGGATGTTGGAAGAAGCGCTGTGGAGCGTATTAGCAGCAGACATCCAAAGAAAATTAAAATAATCTTCTTCGTGCTCTAACCGAAATTCATTCAATAGAGTATCACACACTCCTAAATTAGTTCTTTTCTGCAACCATTTTTTCGTCCACATACGACGCTTTCCATGTTGTCTTAACCTTGTAGTTGCTGAAACAATAACTGCAACAGCAGCGAGTTCAACTTCGTCTTCGCTAATTTCAACAAATCGAATTCGATTAATTGGATCGTGCATCATCGCCTTATCACCTGTCAAGTTTCGATTTTATGTTAATGCTCAATATAATTTTGACAAATCGAATTCGATTAATTGGATCGTGTATCATCGCCTTTACTCTCGTTTCCTTCAACTTTAAAGCACTGCATAAATAAACTGGAGGGTGTTGGACAAAATCCAATGATTTGATTGGTTCACGCCTTATTTTAACACGTCTTTAGCATAACAACGTAAATTTTAATTCACAACGTACTAAATATTTCGCCTGTGAAACTCTTATTCCACCATATCTAGACACTGCACTGTATTTTAAAGTTTACCAAAAAATAATACTATTTAAGAATAAAATGTTTTAAAATGTTGCACGAGTTTAAACATGCCTGTAAAAAAACCTAATTAGCGTAATTGCGCGAATGATGATGAATTTTAAAACGTAGATTGATCAAAATTGTATTTTTATCACTATTTTTATTAAGTTTCTTATTACTCAAAAGAGGCCAAAAATAGTCATTACATTTTTAAAGAACTTTTCATCCTCAATGTTCGCAAGAGGAAAAAAATATTTTGGAAAAATTTAGTGGATAAATTTTCGCTAATTAAACATCTAGAAAGTTGGTACAGAATAAACTGTCATGAATAGTCATTTTTAAAATTTTCGCAAGACGGTGGCGCAAAATCGTGAAATTTGCGGAAGTTACTAATTAGATAACACTTCCATTTATTGCTTCGTTAGTTAATGTTTTCTAAATTCTTAGAATGTGATTGTAACGGTCTGGCAGATGAATGCGTGTTTGACGAACAGTTATATATCGATTCCAACAAAGTCTCGGGTGGTCGTTGTATCAACTGTCAAGAAAATACAGACGGCGTTCATTGTGAAAGGTGCAAGGACTACCATTACAGAGAGAACAAACGCGCAGCGTGCAAGCCATGTAGTTGTGACAAAGATGGCTCACAATCTCTGAGCTGTAACAGTCAGGGACAGTGCGCTTGCAAACCAGGTGTTGATGGAGATAAATGCAATAGGTGTCGTGAAGGTTATTATGGTTTCTCTGCAGCAGGATGCAAGTGAGTTTCACGTCTAATGTATCTGTTCGTGTGTGTTTTGTTGTATATAATTCTGTCATTGTAGACATTTTACATCATTTCGAAGCTTCTATAGTACATTAAGACTATTTTCCTTTTTTTTAGTGTCAGTATTTATTTTTAGTTATTATTATTATTATTATTGCTATCATTATTATTAGATACCCCACAAATCCAAATACTCCATATATTCTACTAAACTGTACTGAATTGCAATGATTGTGATTTTAACCTATAGGGACTTATTCATTAAAAAACTACATTTTCCAAGCTTCATTTTGAAATTTACATTTTATTTCGCTTTCAGAGCTTGCAGATGTAATCCTAAAGGGAGCAAAGGTATCAACTGCAATGCAATAGGACAATGTGAATGCAAGGAGAATGTAGTTGGTTTAATATGTGACCAATGTAAAGCTCAACACTTTGATTTGGACGAAACAAATCCAAAAGGATGCAAGCAATGTTTTTGCTATGGTCATGGGGTTTCGTGCACTGCTCTTGAAGGAATTGGGTCAAGGTATATCAGATCATCTTTCGAAAGTGATTTTGAAGGTTGGACTGTTGAGGATGAATTCGGTAAGTGTAGAAATATGGTTTGTGTTTTGCCTGTTGTTAGCTTTTGTTGTCTTGTAATTTGGTATCCTAATTCTCAATGTTTCATTCTTAGGAAATGATCACTCAGCTTCGGCATTGTTTTATGATAAAGATAGCCATTATGTATATGTTAAACCTAGAAGATTCCGGGAACTATATCTAGTAGCACCAAGAAGTTATCTTGGAAACCGTTTAAGCAGTTACGCTAAGACTTTTAAATTCCGTTATGGGACATATTTACGTCAGGAGAATGAGGTACCCCAAACGAGCAGGAATGATATTATTTTCGAGGGTGCTGGACTAACTGCAACCTACGAGCTTACTGATCAAGGCAATATATTGCCAGAAGGAAGATTTGTACCATATAACTACAAGCTTATTGAACCAGAAGGCATGACCACTTTCAACTTTCAACGATTATTATCAGATTTAACTGCAATTAAAATTCGAATGACCTACTTCCCTGGTTCGTTAAGAAGAAAAGTTCTTGATGACGTTGCGTTGGAATCGACTACATATATTTCCAGAAATTCCCCCGAACAAGTTAGTTGGAGTGAAAAATGCGAGTGTGAGCGAGGTTATACAGGTGATCAATGTGAGAAATGTGATTTTGGATATACCAGAGCAGCTGGTGAATCGGGTCATTATAGACGGTATGAATATGCCTCTATTTTTCATTCTTCTTTGAAACTGTCACTTAGCTACTGTAGTACTTTTACTATAATCTTAAAAATAAGACTAGAAAAATAATATATCTGTTTTTTTGTATATTAAGCATGTTATTTTACAGGTGCGTACCGTGTGAATGCAACAATCATGGCTCACAATGTGACCCGGAGACGGGTGTTTGTGTATGTAAGGATAACACAACTGGAAGGAACTGTGAAGAATGCTTAGAAGGTTTCTATGGAAATCCTACTAGAGGAAAACCAGATGACTGTAAGCCATGTCCATGTATCTTTGCAAATAAATGCATCTTGATTGGATCACGTATCACTTGTACTGATTGTCCCAAAGGACACACTGGTGACAGATGTGAAAAATGCGAGGATGGGTATTTTGGCGATCCAACTGGAAAATTAGGAAATGCTACTCGGTACGTCATCGCATATTTTCTTTTTTATCTATGTCTAATTTAGACCTTTCGTCTTTAAACGGAAAGAATCTTCGCTCAAAAGTCGAGAAAAAGCCGCCTAAAAATTGGGCTGCCATAATTTTTAGGGATTTGGATGTTATGGAAAGGGTTAGGAGGAATTAAGCTCCTAAACAGTACCAGTGTTGTGCCGCGTTTTGTAATAAATGACTCATTTTGTTATACATGGTAATGAAGTTTTTTAAAAAAATTATTGGCTCGTTTATATATTTTCATTTTTATATGTGTGTAGCACACATCAATAGATAACAGTATTAATTTACTTAAAATTTAGTTAACATTTAGTTAACATTTTGGAGGGAACACGCGTCAACAGATGAATAACCTATTAACAATTATTTTTTGACTAAAAAAAGGTATTTTCAAAATCAATAGGGGTTAAGAGAAGTATATGGACTTTGCAGTAGAGTTTTTCTTGCGACCTAATTGCGTTTTCAAAATTTTGAGATTTTATTGGTGGGGGGTCTGAGTGCAATAGAGAGTATTTAATGTATGTTTCAAAAGAAATTATTTTCATCCTTATTTGATGTTAGACCTATCTAACAGTACCATACTTGTTGTTTACGGGTTAAATTTATAAATGCTGTCAACTTAATTTAACAAAATCTGATTCTTTATTAATATCACCTATGCTTTGTAGTTGCCAAAAGTGTGATTGCAATGGAAATGTCAATCCTGAAGCAAAGGGAAATTGTGACCGTCTCACAGGTGCCTGCTTACAATGTATTCACAACACAACAAATGGTCCATTGCAAAGTTGTGAAGAATGTGCTAAAGGTTTTTATGGAGATGCTTTAGCAAAACCCATAGCGAATTGTTCAGGTAGGATCGTATTAAAGAATAACATTAGCCTGTCGTAAGGTGTTAATAAAAGTTTTTATCTTTAATATAACATTGCCTTTTATCATTATTTTTATTACTCTTTTAGCTTGCAATTGCTTTGAAAATGGTACCTTAACACCCCAGGACACTCTTCAGGAGATCCGATCCCTTGTGATAAAAACGGAAAATGTCAATGTCGAGACAATGTTATCGGACAAAGATGTAACAAGTGTCCAGCTGGTCACTGGAATGTAGCATCAGGAAAAGGTTGTGAAAAATGCAATTGCAACCCAGACGGTTCAATTGGCGATGATTGTGATGTTAACACAGGGCAGTGCAAATGCAAGCCTGGTGTAGCAGGCAGGACTTGCAATCAATGCGCTACTGGTCATTACAAATTCTCTCCAACGGGATGCAGACGTAAGTAGACGAATTCTGGTTTTCACAGACTAAAATCAATAGATGCATAACTATATCATTGCTTCACGTTTGTGAATGAAGTTCGTTCGCAAATTTCGAATGCCAAGATTTGTGCAAATATTTTTTAGATTTGCGTTTGCATGTATTATGTAAGTATTAACCTAAAGTTTTTGTTGTTAGCCTGCAACTGTCATCCAGATGGCTCAAAACATCAGAACTGTACCAGTAAAGGAATTTGCGAATGTTTGCCAGGAGTACTTGGTATTAAGTGCGATCAATGTCCGGAAAATAAATATAACCTCTCAGTAGGATGTATTGGTAAGTACGGAAGCTGGTTTCTTATATTGGGTTAGTACAGTTTGAACTTTCAGTTTCAGTAATTTTCAGTAATTTTCTTTCTTTTGTTTAGCTTGTCCGAAATGTTTTGATCTGATCCAGGTAGCTGTTAACGAATTACGCGAAAAACTATTAACATTTAACTTTACCCAAGGAAATTTTACGGATAAAAATCCAGGTATCGACGTTCGTGATAAAAATTTTGAAGCTGCAATCAAGGCTTTAGATAAAGAAATACAAGAACTTCGCAAGAAAACGGAAGGTCTACTCAAAGGTGATCAAGAGCTTTATTCATTCTTCCAGTCACTATCACAGCAATTCAATAGACTTTTCAAAAGGTTCGATGATCTTAAGAATATGGTGGAGAAATCTAAAGGCGCATCAAAAACTGGTCAAGCAGAAATTCAAAAGGCTGAAGAGGTCATTGATTTAATCAAGTCGTTATTAAAAGACGCAGAGGATAGATTGAAAAGAGAAGGCTTTGAAATTTATAAAAATGCAATATC
Organism: Hydractinia echinata; assembly: GCA_030067915.1. Taxonomy (NCBI): domain Eukaryota; kingdom Metazoa; phylum Cnidaria; class Hydrozoa; order Anthoathecata; family Hydractiniidae; genus Hydractinia; species Hydractinia echinata. The sequence goes on along the minus strand of JASGCC010000179.1, from coordinate 224,330 downwards.
AAGTGCTGATGATTTGAGTGACGCAGCCAAGAGAATGAGAGAAATTGCTGAAGAGGTATATAGCGCGTTGGAATTTTTAATATTTCTCCTGTTATTCTTCTTGTGATCAATCAAGGTAATTAAAGTTGACCATTACTTTATACAGGCACGAAAACTAGCTGAAAAGCACGAAAAAGATGCTGCAGATATTAAAATGACGACCGATATGGCTTACAACACGTCCGTTGATGCTCATAAAACTGCTAGAGAAGCGCGGACAAAGGAAGAGACAATAAACAAAGATTTAAAAGACATGGTTAAAGATGGTGATGAAGCCAGTCTTTTGGCAAAGGAATCGAGAATATTGATCAAACAAGCTGAAAATACTTCCACAACAGCCTTAAAGGAAGCTGAGGATTTAATAGAGGAAGCTAGAAAACCGTTGCCTGACTTTGGTATCAATGCTACGAAAGGTATTTTGTTGTATTTTAAAAACCTAAAAGACAAACAAACAAGCAAGAAAAATAAACTAACTAACTAAGAGTTCTCTTATAAAAACAACCGATAAAAGAACATAAAAAACCTTCATGAACAATTATTTCAAAACGATTGAAAGTTTTTCTCGACGCTTTGTTTTTAAGAACATAAACCAACAAATGGAAGTATTTTATATAGATGCCATTTATCTAAAACCGGTTTAAAAAACATTTTTAGGCTTTTAAAATTAAGAATGCTTTCCTAGAATTATCATGCTGGTAAAAAACATGTAGCTAAAAAAATTATTGCATTGTTTTTAGCAAAAGCCGACAATATAACCAATAGTGCTCAAAATATCCATACTTCATCTGAGAAGTTAATTACCGATAACGAACCAGTGGTAGTGCAACTGAAGAAAGATGATATTGAAGGTAGAAAATTGATCGCTGAAGGTAGAGAGCTTCAAGAAAAGGCAAACAATATGTATATTATTGCAAAGAATGCCAGCGATAATGCCAAAGCTGCACAGGAAGATGGCTCAAAGGTTGCAACTGAAGCAAAGGAAATGTTGGAAACTTTACAAGTAAAATTTACAATTATTTTAATAACGTCTAAATATTGTTATTTTTAAGATCTTTTTTTTATGGAATTGGCAATTTTTAATAGGGTTTCAATGATATCATCAAAAGATCAAAAAAGAACGCTACCAAAGCATTAGAATTAGTTGACCTTATCAAAAAATTGATCAAAGAAGCAAATGATACCGCATTAACAGCATCTGCAAACGCTGGTATGGCAGAAGGAGATGCGAATATGTCTTTAGACATTGCTCAAAAAGCTAATGCAACGACTCATGCTGCCAAAAAGGTATTTTTACAGATTTACTGCAAGAAACCTATCAATGCATTATCTAATTAGTCTAATTTTTTATTCGATTGCTTAAAATGTCTGTTAGAACTTAAATGTACTGGACTACAATCCTGGTCAAACATATTACGACAAGACAGCAAATACAAAAATATTTTTTTGTAACTGGTTATAGTTTACTTGTTAATGTTCAGAGCGGACTTAGGATCTTAAGTTATTTGGTTAAACTCAAACACTTAAAGTATGCTTATTGATGATGATGATGGTAGCATGGCCCTTTTTAATGAACTGTGGATATTGTGACGTGAATTATTCTATAACGCCGGTAGGTTAAAAATGCGAGTAGCTGATTTTAAATACTGTCTACCGGACTTGCGTATTTATTTTACTTTTTACGACACTGAAGCATCGGCCATTCGACGCTTCAGATCATATTTGAGAATGGCTAAAAATTGTAACTGTTCCAATTATTTTGACCAAGATTGTTGGTAGGAAAAAATTAAGTGTGGACGTTAAAGAGTATTAATTCGATTTCACATGTACCTCCTTTTGGTAATAAATCCTTGCAATTTAATTCTTGTTCAAATTAAGCCACTGTAACGTGTTTTATTTTTATTAATCAGGAAATTGATGATATAATGCAGGAGGCTCTCAAGCTTTTGAATGAAACTATGAGTTTCATTATGAATGAGCTTCAGGACACAAAAAACGCTGTGAACACGACTGATGTTGCATTGGATGGCTATAAAATGCAAGCTGAAATTGATGCAAAATCGGTGGATAGTGCGTACAATGAATCGGTTCTTGCTGGTAACGCAGCTGCAAAGGCGAAGAACGATTTGCAAAAGTCGTTGCAAGATGTGGAAGAGCTGATGGTAGGTATTGATGGGCTTGATCAAATTGACTATGCAACTTTGGAAGATGCTGAAAAAAGGTTTCAGATTGCCAAAGATATCATTGAAGAAAACACAACGGCTGAGATTGAAATCTTGGAAAGGAAAGTTCTCGAACAGGAAAATACGATAAAACAGTATGAATTGGATTTAACACCGTTAGAAAATCAAATTGCTGAAAGAGAAAAGATTACTTCTGCATTGCCGACCTATCAGTGTTTCAGACAAAAAACTAGGTTAGAGAAGACAGATGAATAGGTCGCAACAACATTGTGTAATATTTTTATTATCTATTTATTGTGGATTTGCAATCCAAGAACTTAAAAGTAAAGGAAACAATTTAAACAATTTATCAACAGTTAGATATTAGAACACCATCAGACACTGGCAAATCCTAACAACAAATTCTTTCCATGATTTTCACGGTTTTTTGTTTGTTTGTTTTTGTGTTGTTTGTGTTTTTACGAGATGTGTTTAAAAATGTCCTAATAATTTTGTCTTTTGTAGTCTAGTAATAATTGGAAACCGCATTCGTTAGCAAAAAAATGTTTGAAGTTCAAAGGTTGTTAGTGTAGTATTTAAAACTAATGTTGTCTTGTATAATGTGTAATATTTTAACTTTTAAAATGATTTTAGCTAAACCCAACAAATTTTTTTATTTACAAAAATGATTGATTTAGCTATATTTTTACCAGAAGGACTCCTTTCATTCACGTATTTATCCATCGGAAAAAAATAAAGTAATTACCTTACAGAATATATTTTTTGTAAATTGTTGTTGACCGAAATAAATTTTTCGTCAAAATCCATCTGATTTACCAGTTGCTGTGAAAGTAGATTTGGTATACAGACTAATACATGACGATTTTAATATATAATTATATCAACAACTACTTTTACCAATAAGTAACTCCTTTTGTACGTTATATGTAACATTTACATCGTGTTAAACATATTCAGATATGTTATTCTTGTTCAGACAAACGTGCCACAAGGCACTACAGTAGGATAGAAGAGCCGTAGCGACCTAAGGACCCGAGGGACACGCCCTATCCGAAAAATTCATTTCGATCATGATTAATATGAAAAAAAAATTGTGAAGAGGATGCGTTTTTACCCAATCTAGGAGGTTAAAATCACAAAACCTCCTTTAGCTCTACAAAAAAATGGGTGTCAGCTACGGCCCTGGGATATGATGGCATATCTTCGTTTCATAAAGTTATACTTATTTTATGAAATCATATTTTGTTTTTATTTATAGGACTATGGTATCTAATAAATTTAAATGTCTTTCAGTTTGTAAGATACTGTTGTTATAAAGAGTTTATCAGACAACTTACACTGTTCAATCTTTTAATTCTCTGCGCAGAAATATTTAAAAAAAGCACTTGCCCACTGGGCATTTCAACTTTGAATAAACGTCGTGTTCCGACTGGGTGTCAGAATAGAAATGTTCCTGCAAAAACTTAAGTACAGATCAAATTACGCTCATAGATTCCAGCAAAACACACCATGCACGCTTTGTCTCTTATAAAAATATGCTTTATAAGAATATCAGGCTGAGATTTCAGGTTAAAAACAATACGTCTATTGTTTAAAGCAATAGAGAAATAAGAATAATGACCAGCCTGGTTAGAATTTTGATATTCTTTTAAAAAAAGCGTATATATTTTAAAGGTGTTGCCTTATCTTTTATACCTATACCTGTTTTATATTCTGATGATAGTTTCTCTCCTAACAGCATCCATTAGAGACCATATTTACATAAGGTAGCAGAATTGTGTATTGCGAGCAATTCAATTGTTCTTTAAGACATTCGTCTCCAGGTTAGATTCAAATAAAAAGCAAAGACCATCCGTGTTTTCATCTTGTTTGTAAGATCTGTTCCTTAGAGCTGGAGATTACAGGAGATTAAGACTCGAAGAAAATGAAGAATTCCGGATCCTAAATTTCTTCTGCAAAGTGTTATTTTGGTTGGTGCTTGTGGAAATAAATTTCAGCAGTAGAAAATACGTTCTGTGTCGGCTGTGGAAAGAAATAAATTTAAATGGTGATATTATACCACCTGCACTCATTGTCCTTCTACAAACAAACCACTTTCCTTTTCTCACCTAGTGGTTTTACAAAATCCTTTGTTTAATTAAAAAATGTTTTCACGCAAAAGTCATGGGTAATTAACTTTTATTGTTCCTTCGATGCAGTTTCTTTGTTATAAATACGCGTATAGACACAGTTACGGACAATTAACGTTGAGTTGTCAATTTCGTTAAAAAACTATTCGCGCCTTTTCAAAGAAATTAACATAAACCAAATGATGAGAAAAACAATAAATTTTAAAACCTTTTTGTAAGTGGATTTTTTTGTTGTTGACTATTTTCTTTCCACCTTTCGATTAAAATTAACCAGTCGAATTATAATAATAAAAATGATTTTATATTTACTAAATATAAATTCGAATTTATTTCGCGAATTTGTGTGATCCTTAACCATTTACATTTTTTATTAGAACGTTTAAATTTGGGCTGAAGCTGGATGTGCTTACTTTTTATTAAAAATATTTTGTTAATTTTTCTTTTTTACTGTTTTTAATTGAACAACCTGTTTATGCTGAACAAAATCCTAATTACGCTTGGGATACATTAAGAGATATTCTAACTCAAATTTTCAACAAGCCTGCTCCAAGTATTAGCAAAAAAGTTAAAGGTAAAAAATCACCATGGTTGACACGTGATATAAAATCGGAAATGAATTACCGAGACACAGAAAGTTTTGTAAATCAAGAACTTCCACAGACTTTGACAAATTCAAGAGTCAAAGAAACAAAGTGAATAACCTTGTCAGAAAGGCTAGAAACGAACATAGTAAGACACTCCTGCAGGAAACAGAAAATTATCCTAAACGATTTAGGAAAACATTGAAAAGGATATTTCCCTCAAAAAAAAATCTCAACAGTTAAATCGTTTATTATTGATGGCATTAGAAACTCAAATGCAAAACCTATCGCATCACGTTTTTGTTCTTACTTCTCTACCATCGCTTCGAAACTGAAAGCCAAGGCAATACCACTGAAAAATTTCATCCGGGCGAAACCAAAAGAAAGTAATTTGAAAACAAGTACTATACGGAAGCTTATTAGGGCCATGTCTACACATTTTATTGATCAATGTTGTATCTCCAGATCGCAGCTTCCATCTCGAGATCGAAGAACACCTTTCGATCTCGTATATCAAACCTTCCATTTCAAGATCAAAGCTTCCTTTGATCTCGAGATCAAAGCTTCCATCTTAAGATCGAAGCTTCCATCTTGAGATCGAAGCTTCCATCTGAAGATCGAAGTTTCCTTCGATCGAAAGGTGTTCTTTGATCTCGAGATGGAAACTTCGATCTCGAGACACAACATTGATCAATAAAATGTGTAGACATGGCCCTAATAAGCTTCCGTAGTACTACCCTTGAATTCACAGAGGTCACAGTTAATGAAGTTTTCATGCATCCCAGGAAACTCCAACGTAGTTCTGACGATCTTCCACCAGGCATGTTGAAGGACACCGCAAAACACATAGCAAAGCCTCTTTGCCATGTCATCAATGCCTCACTAAGAACTGGTGTTATACCGTCCGATTTCAAGCTGGGAAAAGTGACGCCCATTCACAAATCTGGACCTAAAGATGACATGGACAATTATCGTCCAATTACCGTCTTGCCTGCTTGTTCGAAAATTCTGGAAAAATGTTTCACAACCAGTTTTGTAAATTTCTAGAGCCGAATAAACTGTAATCTGAAACTCAATTTGGCTTTAGAAAGAAAAGAAACACGGAGCTTGCTGCCACACTATTTCTTGACACAATAAGAGGGAATATGGACAATGGACAGTTAATTGGTGCAATTTTCATAGATCTTAGCAAAGCGTTCGATTCGCTAAGTCATGCACAAATCATTGAAAGCCTGACAAGTCATGGTGTTACAGGAATTGAAAAGGAACTTTTTATTGACTACCTTTTTGGTCGTAAACAAACTGTGAAGATGAACAATGAAACATCTGAACCTGAGTCCGTAACCTGTGGTATACCGCAGGACTCGATTTTAGGTCCCCTTCTATTTTTGATCACCCTCAATGACATTGGCAGTGTCCTTTCTAACTGTAAAATACTGACATACGCTGATGACACTATCATTTATGTGTCTGGTAAAACAAAAGAAAGCGTTGAAAAATTGTTGACTGAAGACTTCAATCGTGTTGCAGACTGGCTCGAAATGAACAATCTTGTTATAAATATGGAAAAAGGGGAAAACGGAATGTATGATGTTTGGCACTACTCAACGTATCAAAAATAAGACCTTGGATATAGATTATCGACGTCAAACACTCTCTTTCACCAACTCCTACAAGTATCTTGCTGTAAAATTGGACCAAACTCTTTCATTATGTGAACACATCGAGTCGACATATAAGAAAGCTAGAGGGAGATTATACTTCCTTCAGAGAATCAGACCTCAGTTAACCATCGAGGCTGCATCAACAATTTACAAGACCATGTTGATACCATTTTTCACGTATTGTTCAATCATTACATGTTATTCTACCAAGACGTATCAGCTAAAGTTGGAAAATTTAGAAAAGCGGGCAAATCGTATTATATTCAAGAAGAATGTGCCAAGAAAATCTAAACTAGCATGAATTAAAGATCTGTTAAGGAAACGTCTTTGCCTCCAATTGTGTTCATGGAGACGTGTGTGAAACCTTTGGAAATTATTTCGGAAAAATGACAAGCAACACAAGAAATAATTTACTACGACTTCCTAAGATTAAGCTGGAATCAAGTAGAAAAAGCTTCTTTTTTAATGGTGCAAAAACTTTCAACGAACTTCCTCTGAAACTACATGCTTCGACATCAACAGAAGATTTTGTAAAATTATACGAAGAGTTTTTTAATCTGTAAATATTTGTTTTTTTTACTAACATGTTTCTATTTATTATTTTAAATTTTGATACTATTTTAACTGTTCCCTTTTCACCCTTTTTTATTTATTTACACAACCCTGCTCTTATTTCTCTTTCGACCATCTATTTCCTTCAGTGTATTATATGTAGCATAGTCGTTGTTGATGGGGGTTGGGAAACAGGACCCATGGAAAAACAGAAATTTTGTATAAAATATGTATTATATATTTTACTAATTTTTAAATGGCCATCCTGTATAAATATTCGTGATAAATAAATAAATAAATAAAACAACTAAAAAATGTCAAATTTAGCTCTTTAAAGCTATTTACGGCTTCTCTTTCTTAACACATATCCGGCGGTAGAAAGGCATTAATTATTGTTTTCTGTATATATCTGACAAAAAAGCATAACATTACTTTTATTTATTTTTTCGTAAATTTTATGAGCTTAAAAATTCGGTTGAGGCTCGTATGATCTTAATGTGTTCTCAAAAACTAGGTGCTAATAAAAGTTATAGTTTATAATACTTCAGTGCCTTTAAAATGGATTTTTTCATATAATTACCGCAGAGCAATTTGATAACAGGTGCACAAAATACCGATGTGGGAAATATGTACACCAGACGAGTTCCCCGTGGATTTGTGTATCGACGGGTCATCACCTATAAAACTGTTCTGTTATTTACTAAGTTGTGACGTTATTACAAGTTTGATGTCAGTAACATTATCAAAGTTAGTGAAGATACAAGTAAATAACTTGGAAACGGGTAGAGATAACTGACGCAATCTCCCACTTGGTAATCATGGACCACCTGGGACTAAAATGGGGCCAATTTTCTCAACCTTGATCAGCCTGCCCGTTTCGGAATAGAGGTGTTTCAATGACGTTAAAAACCTTTAAACCCCAATATATATTTAGCCGTTTATCAAAAGTACGTGATTCTATACATTTTCTTGATCAGCATTTTAAGCTGTGTACATTAGAGGTAACTATTGAATAAATTTCTTATTGACGAGTCATTGCTGACGTAAACAAAGTTCAAATAATTCTGCCGCCTGGGACTTTCTTCAGATTCTATTCTTTCTTCAGATTCTATGTTTTCTTTGAAAGGCATCAGAAAAAGCAGAATTCAATTCAACTTTTACTCAGAACGGAAAAGATCAGAAAACTTTCAAGTCACGTGTTTATAAAATGTCTTCTCACATGCGCGAAAAAATTCCGTTCCGATCTGATCCGTTCCGACTGGGAATCCGGTTTTTCCTAATTTCTAGGTAAAATCCGAAAAAATCTGGAAATCGGATTAATCACGGAATGATTCCTCTTGACTAAATAAAGTATTGTTGTGAGTTTTTACTTCTAAGGATGATCCTAACCAAAGTTATTATATTTTCACGGTTATAAGGATTTCATAGAACATTAAGGAGTAGTTTAGAGTAATGGCCAATATGACTCTGACGTGTTATTAGGTATGGTATGGGGCATTATTACCCGGGTTCCTTCAGCTTTTTGGTTACTCAGTCAATATAAAACTCGTTAAAGCCCATGTTATTCTTGGCTAGCTAGCGTAGCTAGTTAAAAAAATTACTTCAATATTCGCTGTAACTGAATTTTAGTTGCACATTCAACTTTTCACATTCCTCTGTAAGTGTGGAACATCGTATTGTTTTGTTTACAAAGATTTATTCTATAGGGACTTTCGAATTCTAAATAGAATGTTTATTTTTAGACAGGACTGTTTCGAATTTTGACCTCGAGTGTTAACGGAAGTAGTGCTAGTGGATTATATTATTATAAGAACAGTAAACCGAAATTCTTATTTTTTCATTTTTATCTAACTTAGACGGTTAACAAATACAATAATAACCGATTACCCCGTGCTGTACCGAAAATATCGCCCTCAGTCATTGCACCGACCTCGCAAGCTAGGTCGGCACTTAGACCTCGGGCGATATTTTGCCGTACAGCCCGGGGTAATCGGTTATTATTGTATTAAGAAAATTTGGCATGCAGGTGTCTAATAGTTGAATATAAAATCTCTTTGCCCCTCCCCCCGACCGAATAGGGTTAAGGCAAAAATTTAGTAGGTAAAAATGGGTTTTCGGTAAAAAAAGGTCGGTAATATTAGTCACAGTCATATTAACTAAAATGTGGTTACTTTTGCCGACTTTTTTCTATCGCTTAGTTTAATTTCAAAGATCATCGTCACAAGCAATCATTTACACTTCTATATAGATGGAGGTGGTGCAGTGGTAGTGCGTTCGATTAATAAACGCAAGGTTGCAGGTTCGAGTCCCGCTCCACATGCAATGTTGTCAACTCATTTGGAGCCATCCGCTGCCACGAATGCTTGTGTGGCAGGCAAGCAAGTTAGATCAATGATATCTCTGTCAGTAATGTACCATATAGCTGTAGAAGAAAGGGAGGAACGTGTAATCATCAAGATAGACTCCTTGAGGACGGAAACTAATTATTGCTGACTTCAGCACGACCCTGTCAATTAATATTTTAATACTTCACCTTCCGTTATGCCAAAGTTTTAGAAAGTGCATCTAAGAAATTGTAGAAGTAGAGCTATTGCGTCTTATTTAGGTGGTGCTGTTTGGCAATTTATAGAAACAGTCACAAAAATTTCGAAAAGAATTGTGGCTCAGGTAGGCCCAAAGATTTTTAGATAAATTGCAAAATTAGGATTTTTTTTTTCTGGTCATCATCTTGTTCAGTATGAATTTTAATACTTTTTTAGTTCAATATGACGCTATCATGGGGAAATAAAGGGAAATAAAGTAAAATGAAAAAAGTCCGAGAAAAGAAACATTAGTTACCCCTCAAAGTATGCTTTAACTGCTTGTTTTCATTCGAAAGCTCGCGATTTTTTTCGCTAATGGCGGAAAATGGAGTCAAATGGAAACGAGCCTAAAGGCTGGCACTAAGACTAAATCTAAATACCCACTAGTCAAATACTTATTCCAAACATACCTTTGTCGAACAAAATTTTCGTTACCAAGAGAAATTTTTTATATTTCCTTTTTCGTGAGCTGTCTGCATAAAGAAGTAATAATTACTAAGTGATTTTGAATTGAAGTGTAAAATTTCTCGGCACAAGAAATGTAAGGGGCGTCGACAATGGGGAAGTCAGGAAGACCATGTTTCTCAATTTATACTGTTTTTTATAGGCTTTTTTGTAGGAAAAATTTGATAAAGACTGCTGAAGTTGAAATTCACATATATACTATATGGAGTTCTATGTAAATCAGAAGATGAAAATCATTGTAGCTAAGTCATTTTTCAAAAGGGAAAAAGTCCAAATTTCGCAGGAATTAATTTTCCCGAATTTTGCGAATAGCGAGTCTTCTAATACTTTTTACGTGAATTTATTTTAGGAAAATTAACACAAACTAATTAATTCCCTTAAAGTATGTTATTAGCATGATCCGATATAAACTGGCGACACTATCATCAATATTATCAATATTATCAAAATTAAAGATATATTTTTCTTATTTTCTCACTAGTTTCCTCAAAAGTAACAAGCAACTTCGTCCCCAAGACTTTTTAGGCTTTTTTGTATTAAATCAGTCGAAATAAAAAAACTAACAAGCTCTACGGACGAGGTTAAGTAACAAAAACTCTAAATGCTTACAAATGAACAATTGTGGTTGGTTTAAATTTACATAAAATTAGGCGTAAGAGCTCATTTTTGTGGCATTCTTGAAGTTCAATATTTTAAAATCTCCTCTCGCGTCAGACCTAAATATAGTGGCACCACTGTCATTCCTGTATCGCCGGCACTGAAGCTGGTATGAAGCAAGAATGTTCCTATTTGCTAGCTTACAAAAGAATACTGCTAATTTTCACAAAATATGTAGCGTACTGTTAAAATTTAGAAGCGGACAATTCTCCTTAAAAAGAAATTCACTTAATTGATTGGTCGAAAAAGAAAAGAAACGTAGATCAATAAGATAATTTCTCTCTCCAGCCAGACATTCTAATCATTTATGCAATGTCATGACTTGAAAGCTACTCATACCCACGCATATTTTCTCTTCTAAATATTTCAAACAAATCGGTTTAGCATACCTTAACAAATTGCGCAAATATTCTTTTTTCCTGTAATTACATCTATGATCTTTTTATGTATTTAAAAATGCGGAGGTTGAAAATCAAGAAGTTTCGATTGCTTTAATCACACGCTAATTAGTTAATGTGCTATGATTATGTTTACATGGAGCTCGGATTAAACAAACAAACGTTGGTATCTACCATCCTATATCCCATTCCCCTTAATGTTGCTTTTTTATGAGGACGCTGATTGCGCTGAGAACGAGTTTGATATTTTTTTTCAATTATGTTTTTGTTTTATTTTGTTTTCATTTATGTATCGCATTTACGTCAACGTTTAATTTGAATTGTGCGCTTTCCGTTTCTTGACCACTGTCTGTTGGGTTAGTGTGTATTTACTGAAGAACCATCTTTTTTTTTAGGAGGATAAATACTGCAAGAAATAACTCCAAACTCTCATGAAACACCTAATTTGAACTGATTAATACCTTATATAAAACTTTGTCACCCTTGACAAAAGTGATTTTTTAAAGGAGGCTAACGTGTGTAAGTTTGACCTATACCGTACACACTAAATACACGTCTGTTCAAATAGGCTTGAGTCAGTGACAGTGGAAATGGGGTATTAAATTACAAAATTTATCCGTTAAATAATGATACTTTTTTCGATTAGAAAGGTTTTTTTAACTATACAGCAACTTTCAAGAATATTTTTGTGCGTATAATCTTGGGCACATAAATGGACACATGAAACAATTTTTAACACGTATTAATAATTCCTTAATGATGATAGTGTAAAGCCCAGAATACACCACAAGCTTTCAAAACTTCAAGTATCTTTGCTGAATCATTTGCAGTATCTGATAATGGAGTATTTAAAAAAGAGAGACGAGATTGTGAATTTATGAAATTTTTTCTTTTGAGAGACTTAGGAGGTTCCACCATGGTTGAAGTTTTAACCCTCTAAATTGGCTAATATGAAATCCAAATTTTAGGAATAAAGAATAAAATTTCATAAAAAAAGACAAAAATATACTATTAAATGCGTATGAAATGTTTGACATAAATATTTGATATAAATATTTGGGGGTGGCGGTCGCCCCTAAATTGACCCTGAAAAATCATTTGTTTTATTTTTATTTTTTTTCTTGTTTTAAAAAAAAACAGCAACGAAATTAAAACAAATATTTATTCTTTTCGGCATTGAATAATTTATCTGAAACATAATACCTTTAAATGAATATATTAACCTTAATTCTAATTACAACCCGTATTCAAAAAAACTTTGGAATATAAAACATGATGAAAATATTGTTTGTAATTATCAAACTTCACTTACTTCACCGCAACGCATCTCATATACTACTACATATGCATTAGGCTTATACGCGTTTTGTGTTTTACTCGAATTCACTTTTATTTGTTCTTTGTTTTCTTTCTATTATATTGAAACAGAAACAAGATAACCACAAGAGAATTAAGAAAAAGTAAATTTTTATATAAAAAAAATATAAATTTAAAAACAAGGTTATACAGAGAGTTAAAAGTCATTCCCTGCATCTACGTTTGTTTGTAAAAAAAATTGTTTTTATTCATAAACTTTTGCAGTGTGTTTAAGTACACTCGTTAAAATAGCTTGCAATTTATAATGAGTTTAGTTGTTCTGGATATTATCAAAATTAGAAGCCTGTCTAAGATAGTGCCACGTCCCAAACTCTTCCTAATTAAGGTACGTTATTTCAATAAAAATGGATCAAGAACAATCTAGAAATGACTTGTAAATAAATTGTTCCTGACAAAATGTTAGTCATCTTGATCGTACAATCCCTGTCTCTGGTTAGTAGCTAATAAAATAATTTGTGATCAAAAATATTCGAAATACTTATTTTAACCAATATATCATTCCAAATCAAAATTTAGATAATATTTTTCTTTTCAGCTCAGTGGATTTAGTTATCCATCTCTGCTGGAGCCACTTCTCCAAAAATACTTACTGGCTAAATCGGTTAAGAAAATGAAGATTCATCGTCTCATGAATCCGCTTCTAATTAACTCAGTCTCGGAATAAGAACATGGATTTTGTGTTATGGACCATTAACGGATTATTCGAGTTATATTGTCGAGCAAATTTTAAAAGTTAACTCAACAATTAAGTGTCAGAGCTGCTAAAAGGCGAAAATGAACAATGGTCAGACAATATTTTTGCTTGAGCTGTTTAATTAAAAGGCACTAATTTCAGACACGTGACTTAACAACGGAGCTTAACTGCGCGCATATGAAGATACTGCAAATAAAATCAAAGGTAAAAATATTTGATAAAGTAAGGTTCCCTTTTCTTTTGTGAGCACAACGGGTATCAGTACCACGTTCACCTTCTATCACCTTCTAATCAAATTATCATGATGAAGCAAGTTTACTCCTTAGTGGCACAAAGTATCGATAAGCATTTGCTCTTATTAGATTGAAATCGCATGCTTCTGAAAGCATTTGCTCTTATTAGATTGAAATCGCATGCTTCTGAAAGCATTTGCTCTTATTAGATTGAAATCGCATGCTTCTGAAAGCAGATATTTTGGTTGACTATTTTTATATTTTATTTTTTAATTTTTTTCTTGTTGTAGATTCGGTAGCCGACCTACTGTGCAGTATTGCTGTCTCGTAAGGACAATTGGTTGCCAGCAAGATTGCGTGGTAAAAAAAACAACTTCCCGTAATTTCAGTTTTATTCTTATTTGTTAATTTTCTAGTTGTGTGGGCGCGAGTTGGTGTCATCAATCCAAAAGAAAGCTTTAAATGAGTACTTAAATTATGGTAGAAGATATCCCACTGGGTGATGTTTTTAGAAACGAATTCCTCTTATGCTTCTTCAGGCTGGTATTGGTTTACCCATTTATGGGAGAATAATAAAATATGCTGATTTGCTAACGAAGCATGTCACGTCTTCAAAAATTCCTAGGTCTTTATGAGAAAATATTTATAGATAACTACATCCATAGCGGAGAACAACACGTTTATATTCAGTATTTTAACCTGCTCATCCAATTTTAAAACGTTCTCTGTGCCGCAGCTCTTTCCAACGCCGTTATAGGTAACCAGTTCTCACGTACAATAATAGCCCCGAAAACTGCTATAAAAAATGGCCACAAAAACGTAAATTATTTTTATCCTGAGGCAAACATTCACATTTTTTGTGATGTTGGATGAAATGTTGGACTTGTTTGCGCATTTTAAAAATTTTGAGAAAGAAGAAAAAAATTATGTTCGATGATAGTGGATGAAGTTTGATCTCTGTCAAACATCTCCTCCAACAATTTTGGCAAGATCAAAGAAAGTCTCTGATTGAAATGCGTCATTTTTCATGTTGGATTGGTTTGGTTGGTATGTTATATCCAACATCTACAAACTCTGTGAATTTCGAACGTTAAAACGTTCGAAACAGCGTTCGAAAACATTTGAATTTGTCAATGGAATGTTTACAATTCAAATACGTCAATAAAAAACATTATTATATGCAATTACGGGCATTCTAAACTTTTCCTTGAAACCGAGTCTTCGATTCTCAATTCCTTTATGATATTAATAAAATATCTGTTTCGCCCTCTCCTCCTTATCCACTGTCTTGTTTTACCACATGTTGGCTTTTCGTCATCTGAATCAAGAATCTCATTCAGTAACACAACAAGCACTACAGACCTCTTGTCATCCGCCATTTTGTTTTTAAAGAATGACTAAACAATCAAACTTTCAAACGTTCAAATGTTGGATGAAAGAAGTGCCCACAAATTCAATGTTGGATGAAAGAAGTGCCCACAAACCTAAAATCTTACTTCATCCAACATGAAGTTTTTCATCCAACATTTCATCCAACATGTGAGAAGTGTGTTGGATAAAATGTTGACTGGTTTGTCTCGGCTTTCCGTTCAATCCAATGGGATTTTTCATTGAAAATCGAATATTGTTACCATGTATTTAAAATTTTGACATAAAAGCCGCTGCACACGCCGCAGCTGATTCAATCGCTGACAAACTTATTGTTTGTATACCTAAACATCTTTCCAATGACTTAAAAAAACGTAGCTAAAATAAAAGCATCCATGAATGTATTTTAACAACAACCACCGCCATAAAAGTGAACAGTAACTGTATGTTAAAGTGTTTTCTCATCCTTGAAATCGATTCACGACTCTTGAGCTTTTTAGGGAACGTTGTACATAAGTTAACACAAAAGAATGATAATTCAATTAGTTATAATATGTATCTATTAGTCCCTAATGCTTTCCAAACATATTAATAGGCGCTTTAATACCTGCATTGCGACACAACGGGTGATGTTTCAGTAATTCTTTGAGCAAATACCTCTAAGTTTGGCTACCAGCTAGCTAAGCATACAGTTAGCTGCATACTACATACCGAAATGATACATTTGCCAGTATATGTATATTAAAGTATTATGTACTAACTAACTAGCTAAAATGCTCCAATGACAACGCATGTAGCAAAAGTTTCCAACATTGTAAAATATCAAATAGAAAATTGTAAAAATCTGTTTTTTTCACTTTATTGGAGTTATTTGCAATAAATCCACCGTATTGTTGCATGCAACATCTTTTTGTATTCTACGAACATTTTAAAAGTTGGTTCTGAATTTTAGCTTAATTCACGTGCAATTTTAAATCACTTTCAATACTATATTTTAATAGCAGGTATTTTACAGCTTAAATTCGTAGCAGCCTAATTTTTTGTTTATAGTGATTAATATAAGGGAGAATTGAGCAGAAATCTGTTTGTGGTCAATTTAAGATGTTAAAATCTCAAATTTTATTTGGAAGATCCATCTATAATGACTCGTGTGACACATAGCCTCTGGTCTTTAAAATATTTATGTCATATTACTTTCATGTTTCTTATCTGCTGCTGGGCCTTAATGTTGACAGTATCTGGTGTGCCTGTGTGAAAGTGTCAAAACTTTAAATTGTAGTGCTTTTTAGTCTGCGGATTTTAGTGTGCATTTTTTTTAGTTTTATGCCATTATGTTGCACTACCAATCAGTGCAGGAAATTGCTAATTTTAAGAGGAAGCTGTTATGGTTTATAAATGATACGTGCTGAAATACAAGAACCAACTGTCTAGCTTTTCAAAAGAACTTTCGTACTTTATTTACTGTTTTACCAAATTACTGCAGTGAAAAATGGTGCCAGGAAATAATCTGTTACGGAACAAAATCACACTATATCCGAACACTTTAGGTTGGCACTAAATTCCAATATTTTAACGAGACCAATTTTTGTTTTGCTTGCTTTTTTGCGAAGGTTAATTTTCGCGAATCAAAGGCAATAAGAACAGTGTTGAAGATATTTGTAGAAAAACAAATTGATATGATAAATTGAAAATATGCAATTCACTACTAAGATGTTCTCTGACCCAGCTACTAAATAAACTTTTCTCCTTTTGAATCGTTAATGATATGCTCTTAATCAACAACATTTAGGTTAAGCATTCTTTGCATCAGGACAATGCCCATAGCCCAACTAGAAATTTAATTGCGTATTTGCATTAAACTTTCGGTTATTCGAACTAAATTTGTAGCCTCCGTGGCGGTTCGAATAATCAGGAGTGTATTACGTTTTTGTGATTTACCATTTCGAGTGAAAAAGATGGCCATGCTTAGAACTGGTATTCTTACTTTTGAAAATAGTTTATCATTCTGTTTCCCTGATTTGTGTTTACTAATTTAAATTGATAGGCGGTATAACGGATTTGAAGGGGGGGGGGAAACTCGAAGTGAAGAAAAAATTCGCTTGAAAACTCCTACAGCGGCTCAAAATCCCAACAGAACATCCTCAAGCATAGTGATCTGTTCAATATCATAAGCAAGGGTTTATCCCAGGTCAGGGCATGGTAAAGACCACAAACAAAGCACATGTTTTCGTTAACCTCAGCATGTAAGTTTGAATCATTGAAAAAGACAGTTTTTTTTCAAAACTTGAGTCAAAATGTTGACAAATCTTTAAAAATAGAGGTTTGTGTCCAAAAGAAATTTAGGAAGCCCCTCCTTTCCAAAATAATGTTCCTTCCTTTGCTAAGAATGAAAGGAAATATATCCTATTCAGCATACTTAGGAAAAAAACCAATAAACGGCCTTACCGAGGAAAATTTCGTCGGAGAAAAGTGACGAAGTTTTAAGTACCAAAAATTTTCCCCTGTCTGACAAATAATATACCCCGACGAATGTGCCTAACGAAGAGGGAATATTTTCATTGATTTTGCTTCAGTTGACTAAGAAATACCAATTTTAGATAAAATAACGAATAAAAAATAAAAATAAAAAGTCTTGCTTTCTACCGGAGCAAATGTTTTATTATTATTATTGTTATTTCGCCGTTAAAGAATTTACATTTTTTCATAAAATAAATAGAAAACTATAGCTGTTATATTGTAGAATTTCGTCGGAAAAAGTGACGAAATAAATTGCTAGTGACGATTTTTTCTTGGTAAGGCACTGGTGTGTACAGTCAATTTAAACATGATCAAAGTAATTGGCAATTCTCAAACTAAGTTGAAGCTAAACGAGTCGTGTCTTGCCTCAGATTGGATTGTCTAACACGAATCGCGTCATCATTGTGACAAACGCATTTCTCCGGCCACAAAAATATATTGTTAAAAATATGTCCTCCTTCGTTAACATTTCTTTGCATGAGTTTAATTCGTGATGACTTCCGTTCAAAATATATTTTCCACGCTCGCGAAAACCACTAAACCTCCCTGAAACCACGAAATGTTAGCTACAGTACACTACCTACAACTAATTCCAATAATTAACAGAAAAAGTATTTTTTGTATGCCTGCTTCCAAATGTGTTCTTTCCTCTTTTGCGAGTTGTTTTTGGTTATGTCTAGAAAATCAGCCCTTCGCCACCGCTAACAATGACCTTGTTACCCAACAAAATTGTCACTCAACATTTTTAAGGATATTTATAGGCAGTATTCCAGACGTCCAATAGAACGGCGAACATACAGATGTGGTCAGCTTACCAAACGCTGATAGTAAAGTGTATAGATGACTTGCCCAAAAGTGTACAAGATTTGCGGATTTGTGTACATGCTCGCGCATATCGGTAGGAAAAAAGGCAGGACCATGTAGGGTAAAATGGATATTAATAATATTTTTCGGAACACAAAATTCAAAAGGCACTGGAATTAATTTTTTAACCGTACATCTTTCACTTTTTAAAAAACGTTTCGCCAATTTTCATTTAGATCCGTTGTTTATATTTCTACCTACCAAGATGCATGCGCATGTTTATTGTTTTGAGCACATAGGCAAAATAATACGTCGTAGGAAAATGATATCGGTTCGGTAAATATAAAAATTTCTCGCGATATACTCAGCGATTTTTACTTTTACGAATCTCCAGAATTATTACTTTTATATTACTTTCGCGTACCATGCTGTCTTTCACACAAGCAATCTTCAACAAGTAAGATGCATGTTTTTCTCCGGCCATATTCAGTTTAAGTAGCCGCATAAAATCTAGTTGGAAAATTAACACGAGCAAAATTCATTTAGACAATCAAGTTCTTGCCCGCACCCAAATTGCACGAATTTCGTTTACTTGTCTTTTTAATAAGTATTAACAGCCTGCTCTGCGCGAAAATAAATTTAAATTTTACTTATTACGTGCACTACTTGCAACATAGGGATTTGGGCAGCCATTTTGAAAAGAAAATAAATTTTTAAGTGCATTTAAAAATATCTTCTTGCATTTTAGGCTAGAAAAGTTGGGATAGGAATTAAAAAAAGAGGGAATATGAATATGATTTTGCATAGCTAATGAACTCGATTTAAATATTTCTCTCTTGTCAACTTTTAGTAAATATTTCTTATTAAGATTTCTTTTTACCAGATAATTATCACCGATTATAGTTCTAATTTATGACTATTAGTCCTCGATAGCGGTATTTCAGGAACGTTTATATTATAAACACCCAAATCAGTCGTTTTGACACGTTGCACAAAATAGAGGTCACTAATAATTAAATTGTACTGTGTTTTCATTTTGTTCACTTTCTTGTTATTATGGTACAGTTGTGAATGCATTTCGCGCCAAAAATGAGTGCTTTTTGTTTATTGATTTGTAGCCAATGGTTACGTCGTAATCTCATCATTTTGTTGAAGTCTATTTTACAAATACCAAACCATATAAGGAGTGGATGGTGCCGGTTGACGTTAATTGAAATTGACATCAATTACAATTTGTTAATTTCGACACTGGTTTAAAAGCTTTCTGTAGGCAGCGCTGTATTATTTTTTAAAATGTCTGAATACATACATGAATACAAAATTCTCATCCTCCGCCTGCTGTTTCGTACCCAAAAGCACAACATAAAACTACTTACGTTTTCAAAGTAAACATACAGATAACTTACAAATAAAATACAAGAAACGGGCTCATTAATTTGAATAATTTTTAACTTTATAATTAAAAAATATTCACGTGGTCGTCGGTTGATGTTTTGATTTGATGACACATCAACATTTTATCACGTCCTGTGACGTTTCATCATATTCCAACAACCACATTATGTTAATAAAGGCAGACAACGGGAGGAAAAATTTCAACAGTTCTGTTTTCATAATAATTATACCTCCATTTTACAATTATTTGCTAGAATAAAATCTAGTTAACCAATGAAAATATCTCACATATACTTGGCATCGTTACTTCGTGCATTCTTAGCGCAAGGTAGAGATTTGGCAGCCATTTTGTTCAAAATAGCTGTTAGATATTTATAATTGGAGCTCAACATTTTCAGAATAGATTTCCAATTTTTATTAGTGTATTTCGAAAACCGCAAATTAAAAAATTAGAGCACAAATCAACCACTGTAACGCACGTCAAGGCATAATGTTGAAGATGTAGAAGGGGAGAAAATACGTGTAGTACCATGACATCACCCTAATATCCTCATCACTCAAACAAAAACAAGTAAAAAAAACCTTTCTCAGAACCGCGTCTGGTTACAATTGACAATCTATATTTACAACATTGAGAGTTGCATAAAAATGTTGTTGTTTAGAACCTTTACTTCGTGTCATAAATCATGGTCAGTCCCTCACCTTTTCTCTCTTGGGCGCTTGTTACTAGTAGTGATAAAATGAATCCAGAACCAGTATATATCTTGTGAAAATAGATAGTAATGTGTAATGTGATATTTTTATTATTTCATATCTGTAGACAGGTGACTTTGTAACAGCTCATTTTTACGATTTCCTCAATGTTACTTACAGCGCATTCAGAGAAAGTTAAACGTAAACTCGGATGAGCAAAAAAACACAAATTACGTACTTATTGAGTGTCGCACAAGTTTTTGGCAATCCAAACAAGCTGTTTAAGAAAAGTCCTTCATGATTTATGAGAAAACAGGTCTGATTAAGAAATCATAGATTATTAATTTTGTCAGTGTAAAAAATATTCAGATTGGTTATTTTTCAGCATACGAGAAATTCAGCTTGAACGTTAATATTTTGAAACTTGAGCCTTACGTCATGAGGGGAGGAAATTCGGTCCAGTGCATAGATCTTTCTCCTTCTTATTATAATTAAGATTTCGGATTACATCCGAGATCTTATTAAAACAGGCGGTCTTTTTCTTCTCCTTCTTCTTTGACCGATTTTTTAACCGATTGCCGTAACGTCACGACTTTTAAAGTCCGACTTGACCCCGCGACCTAGCGCTACGCCGGCTGTGTGCGTATCTTGATATTAGTGAAATTGGGAAAGAATGAAGACTGCGTTACGAATTTGATCACAAATATTGTTATAGACTGGTATTTTAATATTATTTGTTGAGCTATGCTAGATACTCCTATAAATTTACATTTCCAGTTAGGTTTTTAACGAGGCTGATTTTGTTCAACTAAACCAAGCTCTGGGGTTAAGGTACGAGTCGTTTCTTTTGAGGGACCAAGTTCGCCATATTGATTATACTCCAGCTTGTTCACCAATCTGCAAATGGCAAAGCGAGGTTTTTTGAAGTGAAGAGAAATAGTTGGTTGGGTTAGTATAATTATTTAACTGCCTAAATTTCAGTTCTATCAACGTTTAAGATATTCTCTTCATTGGGTCTAAGGTTTTACATGTTAAGATGAAAATATCACGTTTGCTAGCCATATGTAAAATCTAAAACAAACCAATTTTAAGATTTTTTAGCTCCAAACGTAGATTTCAAGGTATTCTTATTCTTTTAAAGTTTGGTATATTATCATTTATTTTTATGCTGGGGTTGTAGCTCTTTAGCTACTGGCTGAACAGTTAGAAGTAGCCAAATCAAATGCAGTTGCGCCAGCTACAACAAAATTCTTAATCAATATTTCTTATGCTAAATGCAGTTAGTAGGTAGCGACACCTTTTGTTACTCTCATGAAAACTTACTCCACAAAATAAAATTGCTGGAGGATTTTTTTAGCTGCACGGGGTAATGACAGGCTGTTTCCCGTGTTTTTATTTAAACCGAAGTTGCAATAAAGTTTTTTTGGAAAAGGGTATTACACCTATACACATGTGCAACATTGTTTACCTGTACTAAGCGCTCAGTCCATTGTTAGCAACAGATTGTCTCCTGTTGTTTTGTCTAAATTGAAGCTGTGGTAAGTTTTTTAAACGCATTGGCGATACGGTGTACCTGTACTAAGCTCTCAGTCCAATGTTAATGACAGGCTGTTTCCTGTGTTTCTGAAGTTGCGATAAATTTTTTTTTTGGAAAAGGGTATTATACCTATATGGCTGAGCGACATTGTTTGCCTGTACTAAGCGCTTAGACCAGAGTGACATTTATTTTTGAACTTTCAGCGGGAACAATCTCCAAAAAATAATAAAGGTTAGCCGACTGTTTTTGCTATGACAGGGTAGCAAGGAGTTTGTAAACTGTGTTTTTATTTCAGCTAAAGTTATTTTTTGAAAAATATATTACACCGAAAACACCATAATGTTGTGCGCCTATTTTTTGAAAAATATATTACACCATTATGTTCTGCGCCTTACTCAATTTACGACATACTATACTAAAGTGCTCCACCTAAATGTGTGGCACAGTTTACGGTTCTTATTAATCGCTCTTCTGGGCGTTCAACGCCAGGTAACACAGTTGCTTGTGTTTCGATGGCGGTCCCTCTAGTCTAAATATTAATACCACGAAATCACATATTGGATTTAATCTCTCTGTTAATTCTAAACCGTTTCTTTCTTACAAATGTTAAATATAGCACCGTATTGCATAAGTATTAATTTTCACAGAATACTTTTTGTACATTTGGGGAGACCTTAATTCTGATATAATTAAAGATCTACGATAAGTTGCGTTACGGTGGTGTATTGTTGAGAAAACAAACAAAAAAAGGTGATAATGCAGTGTTATACAGTATATTTGTTTAAAGATATACTAATTACGATGGCCCCCATGGCTCACTTTTCTTCCAATTTAAAAGCACTTCTCGTCTATGATCCAAACAGTTCTCGTCTGCATTTTCACACTTCTATCCTGTTCTTTGACGCTTCTCTTATGCACTTAAAACTTCCCTGCACGTGGTCAAAAACTTTCTCTTCACAACTAAATTTAAAAATCTGGTCCGCAATTTTACACCCATGGTCTGTATATTTTTTCCACTTTTCGCATACTTTGCTAACACGTGCTCAATTTAACAACAAGGTTTATATTGCTGGTCCCGGTGCATGTGCATAATTAAAATAATATCACAAATCAATTCAGATCAGTACCAGAGTAGGCAATTAAGACACAATAAATGGCAAAATAAATGGCTGC
This sequence comes from Hydractinia echinata, assembly GCA_030067915.1. Classification (NCBI taxonomy): domain Eukaryota; kingdom Metazoa; phylum Cnidaria; class Hydrozoa; order Anthoathecata; family Hydractiniidae; genus Hydractinia; species Hydractinia echinata. Next base: position 201,292 of record JASGCC010000179.1, on the reverse strand, counting down.
CCAGAGTGTCCTCAAAATCATGGTAGTGTCCACCAAGAAAACTACATGCTTTTTCTTCATAATGAATGTACTTTATAAGAATATCAGGCTAAAATTTTAGATTGGTTAAAATTTTGGTATTCTTATAAAAAACGTGTGTATTAAAAAAGATAAACGAATGCCTTAAACGGATACCACAATGTCATTTATTCACCCTCGTCTCAAGGGATTTCCGCCGTCTCCCTTATATATCAAAACTGGCGCCGTAGATTAGTGGTTATAGCTCTCGTACTCTGTGCGGGAGACCGGGGTTCGATTCCTCTTGACGGCGATTCAACATGGGCGAGTGAATGACCATAGCCCCGCGTTAACCCAAGCCATGTGAGGGAAATTGGGGAGATGGCACACTGTGGGCCGTTGGATGTTGCCGGGAGTTGTCTAGTAGAGCGCGGGCCCTAATTGGGTCTGCGTTGCTCAAAATGAGCATTAAATACTCTAGGACTCTCCATCTAAGCCATGGCCCCTCCTGGAAATAATAGACAGGGTATATCCGTCGATATTTGTGAGGCTAGCCATGTAAAATATGCACATCTATCTATCTACCGCAAAAAACTCTGGGGATGAGGGTGGTCGGTCATTTATTCAAAAACTCAGATCAATAAATATTCCAGACCAGAATTGGGTCTTGGAATTTCCTACTCTTTCGCCTGGTCGCTGCGAATGGACGAAATGTTTCCACGAGCATCTGATTCTAAAGTCTGATCGAATTGCGTTTTTTTTTACCGCTTTCGGCTACTTTAACTTAAGACTCTCGCTTTTCCCGCTAACAGTAACGCGTTGGTTTGTTCTAGCCTGTATCTCACGCACTGCATGAAACAATTTGCAAGTTCAAGATAATACCATGGGATAATACCTGTTTATTTGAAATGACGGAACAAGATTGTAGAAGTTCTGTACAAAACAGGCTACTGGCAACCTCGAACGGTACAGGAAACAAAATTGCACACGAACAGGAATCCGAAACCTTTTAGCCTGCAAGGGCTTTTCATTTTCATTCGAAACTTCAGCCTGCTTACTTGTGTAATTTTCTCGTAAAGGGGACAACGTAAAAGTCGTAGCGTTTACCTTATCTAAAACAAAAGTTATTAAAAATAAACTGCTATGGGTGGTAGAATTACCACCCTCATCTTCTGAAACGAGACCCAAAGTTTAAGTGCTAGTTTAATCCTAAATGTAGCTATAGGGTAGCTAAGCTACCTGTAAGAACAACATCAAACAACGTCGAGGTTGTTCTCTTTTGTAAACATTCCCCGTGGTATTTCTGTACAAGTACCAAATTTTATGTGCACATTCCTTGCCCATTCCGTGCCCTGTACATAGATCCGAAATCTGTGTGCCATTGGCTCACTCTTTACAAATGACACCCCGTAACAAAGAAACCGCGCTTTACTATTTCTCGTAATCTGTACCGAGATTTGGTTGTGATATCGGAATTAATTGTCTTTAAGTCACTTGGAGGACAGCCTTCTAAATTAAAACAAATACAAGAAATACTTTTCTTTAATTACCACAACCAACAGTCCATATAATTTGGATAATTTGTGTTTTAAACTTTCTACTTGGAACTGCGGTCTAGTGTCGTTTTCATTACACATTTAATACTTTTATTTTCTGACAAGATTTTATTTTGTAATCTCTGTTACTTCAGCTTGTCAACATGCATGCACTGCATGCACGAATTCTTTGAAATCCAAATATAGCACCGTCTGTTCCTTCTTTCCAAATTTGTTACACATTGCGACAATATATATCAGATAACTATGGGTGGCGGTGATAGAGAGTGGTGTTGGAGGTGGGAGTAACCCGCACCCTCTCCCACACACTTTTTTGCCAGATAAAGATTTTTTTAAATAAAGTATATTTCTTTCTTCGTCGCCTAACCATAAAGAGCAACATTTTATACTTTCTAACCTAGCTTAGGCCAACTCCCACATTCGTGAGTGACATGAACCTTTGATAATTGCTGAATATTGCAAAACATTGCCACATTTTATTGACATGTAATTTAATCAAAAGAAAATAATTTAAAAGCAAAATGACAACAAGAAACTAGTCTTCGAAACAGACGGTTTACTTTACCAGATTTATTCATAGCGAACGGTATATACTATAATTTCATATCACGGATTTCAAGGGGAAAAAAGAATTATTTAAGAAATATTAAATAGGCATTCCTGCTATCCAGAGATTTGCCCGTCCCTTCATTGCAGCTACCGTCTTTAGTAGAACGAGATTTAAGATATACATATCGAAACGTTTGTCAATATGCTAGTAGATTTATAATTATTGCAAAATATTATTGTCAATACTGCTAAACAAACAAAAATGATAATTTTTTTATGGCGGAAATGCAAACGGTAGATGGTTCTTCTTCCGAACAAGTTAAGAATTCTTAACCTCATCCCCAGTACTATTGCCTTCTTAACGGCGCTGCGCTTGAGAAAATCTCTCAGCCCTATAACCAGATAAAATTTTCATACATTTCTTTGATAATGTTAATGAGGGCTGGAAAAAAGTAGAAAAAGTATTGGTGATTGTCAATAATTATGTTTTTCTTAAGGAAATCCAAACATTTTACGGGCACCTTCAATGAGAAATTCCGAACATAAAAAAACAGGTAGTGTGGTGTGTTTGGCCGAAATTTGATACGCGCTGACGTGTCAACAATGTGATGGAGAGCGGTAATGGAGGGTTACAAAGGTCTTTCTTAACTGTAGTGAGTAGAGTATTATCGGCGTGTGGTTTGTAGCAGGGTGGTATGTAAATTACACATCAATTACAGCTGATGACTAACCTAACCCCAGTCTTTTTGAAGTGCTTTCATTAAGACTGCAAAAAGAAAAGCATGAATGTACTAGGAACGAGGTTGAAGAGATAACAGCGTGTGCGTTTGAATGAAATGACGTATGTGTCTTGTTTATTTGTTCCACATGACAACTTTCTTGTTTGATGTTAATCGTGTTACCTTACACAAAGGATCACGCATCAAAAAAAACTTGGGACGTAAGTCCCAAGTAACTTTCAACTATTTTGACACCCAAATAGTTAATTTTAAGAAGACCCTCCACACGATGCGGTTAAATTCAATTGGTTTTGAAACATTTTTTTAAAATGTGCTAAATTTCCATTCTATTGTACTTTACTGCAGCTAAATTTGATTTGACTACACCTAAATGAAATATAGGCATATCATATACAGCACCTGATATGACGAGGACACATTTTTGGTGTTGTCTGAAAATAAAGTTATGGAGGTTAACTTAGCAATTACCCGGGGTGCTGTATTTATGTTGTTGTTGTTTTATTAATTTTCTTTGCGAATGAAAGAGTGAAAATAGCTGTGGTAACGCAGTATGGTTACAACAATTTTTTTGTTTTTTGTCGTTACTGCGAGGCGTCTGCCGTATTTTTCCAATCCAATGGCAGAATATAAAATTTGATTTGACTTTACGCGGCAACTCCACCCCCGGGGTTTTTACGTTGTCATTCATAAAGCTTTTTCTTCTATATGGCTGGAGCGAAAGAAGTAGTATTTCTACTACTTTCGCGCTAACCACATACCAGAAAGCGAAAAAGAGGCCCTGGGAACAAGATTACTTATTATTACCTTTGCGGGGATAACAATAAAGTTAGTAAAAGAGGACGCATTTAATATATTTAAGCATTTCGTGTAGCATGACCAAACTGTGTGTCAGTCGGCTTGTATTATAGAGACTAGCCGTAATTATCATGGAAAAATCCACGAGAATTCGCATTCAGCATTACATCGATACATTCATTTCAAAGTAGTTTATTCCAAACTTTTTGTCCGTTTTTGGAGTTGTCAGCTAATTGGAGGTTTTATTACATGTTGCATTCGTGTGTCCACACATAGCATACATGTATTAATATAAGAGATTGGCAGATTCGTAATATTAATTTAATCTGGTTGTAAAACGACATATTTCTCTTTCTGGGAGGTTCCATTTTAATCTGACATTTTTTACTTATACAATTCTTGTTGATCAATTTTAACAAGAGCTGGCAGAAGAGATAACGAGGACTAAATCTTTATGCACAGCATGCTTAACAAAGTCTGCTGGTGTGTTCTAATTGAGCAATTACTACGTACAATAGCTATCAAATTAGGATAAGACGATTTCAATGTTTTTTTGCATAGTCATAGCAGAGCCGATTTTTATCTCTTTTGAAAAGTTGGACAAATTGTAATTTAAAACATACTCACGAAAGCGAATGCCAGAAGTGTGGTGTTGTTGATAGGTCTCCAGTGAAGGCGAAGTTCCTAAATCAAGATATAGGAATGCTGAAAGGGATTAGAGTGGACTTTTCCCGCAGGGACAGTACTTGCACACCTCAAAAATGCCAATTAAAAAATGTTTTGTTTTATAGAGATTCCCCATAAACTACAATGAAATAAATAATCAGAATAACTTTTGTTATCGTTTGGTAATAAATGCCAATGGGTAAGGTACATGAGGGGTGGGGATGATTGCCGGGACAGAACGTTTGCCGGTATCCTACCAACATCAATATTCGTACTAAAAATCACTTTGTGTTTATATGGGAATTTTTTCTCCCAGGAGCATTTCGTCTCGTCTCGGTTTAGCCATGGTTTAGCTTAGCGGGATCCGGGCTCAGGCAGTACGTTTTTTCCATATAAACACACCGTCCACACAAGGTATAAACAAAAATTAAAAATGTGTGAACACGATAAACACGTTTTCCTTGTTTTATCGTACTTCCTGATTTATTTTTTAAGAAAAAATGGATAAAAGGGGTACCGTATGCTTAAAGAAGAATTAAATATCTTCGTGCATAAAGCACTAAAAAGTTTTCTATTATTTCAGATTGTTTACAGCGAGATTTTTTTCGGCAAAGAAGAAAGAAGAAAACATACTCGAGTTTGTTGATTTAATGATATTTTAAATACCTTTTGTATCATCAGGTAATTATTACAAGTTACCACGAGTTTTTATTCGTTTGCGTCAATGCAATTTGAGACAACGTAAGTTTATGTAAGAACTTAACACAATTTCCAAAGTGACACTTGCGTCATCAGGACCTAGTCTTTATCCTATCACATTGTTTACACCGAAGTAAAAGAAAAGGCAAATATGTCTCAAGACACGTCACATGGAAGACAAAAGATGATAACTCGTTTTTTATATCCTGGATATGTTTTTGATTTTTGATAATATATAGGACTAAATTGTTCTAAAAACTTTGAAGAATAATAAAAATATTTAACCATATGGTCAGATCTTTAAATTGTGTATTTATATTCTGAGATACATAGTTAAACTCATTCTAAATTTTTGATCAAAAGAAAAGTGAAAAAAGAACCACTAGAAAGATGGAGTATCGCTTAAATTTCAATATAATTTTTGCACAAGTACTAAAGGATTTTTTAAAATCCATCACGATAATTCTATACCCCAAAGTAAAGTACAACGATGAAATAACCAGCCCTTTCATATTTTCTTAAAAGATGCTATACTGAAGTATATTGTGGCGACCTCCATTTATCAAAAGAACAAAGGTCTGTATTTTAACGCGCCTTTTTTCTCTTTGTTCTTTAAAGTTACGTTAGCCCTTCTGTATTAAGGCGCGATGATCTCTGTTATTTAATCTTGCTCAGAAATTATACGCCTCGATCAATGATCATGATTTTGATCTTCAGTACTTTTTTTGTAAACAAATTAGGGCCAAAAATGCGCAAGGACTGTTGTTTTTCTTCCAGCGCGCGTAAAACTACTGGAGCGTATGTGAACAACACAAGATACAGACCTTTGGTTAAAAGTTAAATGATGTAACTTGGCACTTTTTAACAACTTTTGACCTTTTGGTACATCTTTAGCAGTTTTTTTTAAATAGTTGAAATCTTTTTGTACAAAATTTGGATAAAACGTCCTTTACATGCTCAGTGCGAGGGGAGGGTCAAAAAAGAGCGAAAAAGAAATAAAATATAGACGACTTTCATGCGCACTCATTCCTGTAAGTAGAAAATGTAAACAACATACAGCGGATGTCTAATAAATCCTTTTAAAAAAACAAATATTTGCTTAAAATTGGTGATACGTTTTTGAAAAAAGCGAATAAAGTTCAAAAATTAATTTTGGTGCTTTCGGATCTGTTGCAGTGTTGTAGTGTGAACTTCACATTTGACCTGGTCTGCGTTCTACGACGATTTGATGTTATCTTTTGATGTACTTTGGTACACAATTGACTTAGATACATTTCCTTTGAGCAACTTGGGCCATATGAGAACAATAATTTGTTTAGTCGTGAAGCATTGCTTATACTAAAATTTACTTTTAGTTCATAAACTTAAAGAAATACGTCTAATGCAGGCGTTCACTTATATAAACTTACGATCGAATACTAGACTGGCTAGTCTAGTTAACTAAGCTGTCTTCGAGGATATCTAATTTAGTTTCTCTCAAACGAAAGCTTAGACGTGAACAAATGTCACAGAAAATCCCTAAAAATTCAAATCCACCTCACAGCAAACCCCGAATTACAATTAACCAATGACATACATAACCAGCGTGGTCACATGTTACCCTCTTAAATAATACAAGAATTAATTATATTTGTTGAGGTGAGTGAAGTCATTCTCACTGAAAACAAAAGATTTCCCGATTTTGACCACGTGAGCAAAGAACAATAGAATTAACCAATCAAAAAGCGCGGTCAGAATTCTGACCGCAGAAAATTCGTTTGGGACCCAGCATAACTTTTTCCACCTTAACTATTCCGATTTGTGGGAGGAAAAATTATGCTGGGTCTCTTGGCTATAGGCTGGCCTTCCACCTTTTGTAGTGTGAAAAGTACAGATTGAAAGTTTTTGTCGTGTCATAAAATCACAAAGTATTATGCAAGTGTGTGTACTACTATTAGGAACTCGGACAGACCGTGCCACAACCCTTACAATTGAAAGTACAACAAGAACTTAAGTTTAAACTCAGGAAAATTTTTTTCATCTTCAAAGGTAGTTACAGCTATTCTTACACGAAATTAAAGATTAAACATTTTGCTAGTTACAGAAGGTGTGTGTGTGAGTTGTGCAATGGGGAGGCCTTCATTTTTTTGATGGAGGAATCCAGAGAAAAGTTTGTAGAGTGTTTACTCTTACCAACATCGCGTGTACAAATTCAACCTAATGGATGATGACATTGTAAAAAATATTCTTCTAAAACCAAGGGTGACTCAGCAATACTAGTTCAACTATATAGATCTTATATATGTTATATATTTTTTATAAGTGAGGTGAAAAAAAGATTATTAAGTTTGGTTTATTTGATATTTCAAACATCACGTACAAGGAGATCAGCGATATTAAAACAGTTTCGTACGAAACTAATTAATTCAAGCATTAATACCCACATGAGTAATAATACCACGTTTTAACATACTCCATTTTACATTTTTATTAGACTGTAATAGACTCGTGTCGTCCGAAATAAATTTTTATTATAAGGAACACAATTTTCGACCACACCTATGTCGTGGCCTAAAACTACTTTCAGTCAAATATTTGCAAATTAAATAATCTGCATTTTAATTTCTTTTGGTATGACGTTTGTTTGTTAAAAAATAAAAGATTCAAATATCTTCAACAGTGAAAGCTTCTAGTAGCTTCATAGATGCATCCCAGACGAGGACAAGCAGTCCTACATTTCAGTACATGCACTTTAATGTTGACGAAAACACGAGCTTATAAATAATATGGCAGAGCATTAGCCTAGTTAACTAAGCTTTCTTCTTCGAGTTGATAAAATGGGTCTCCTAGCTACAGAGCATGTGGATTTAGACAAAAACAGAAAGAGTGGGACATAACAATATTCTAAATATTACTAAGTGACAAAACTTCAAAAAGAAAAAGTTCGGTCTCGGTAAAATAATATCTAACTTGTTTTTCTAATTTTAAATCTTTTCTAATCTTCGCGTGCAGAGAACAAACAAGTCATAGGAAATACGATAAAAATAATAATATTAATATTCTGTGTGATTAATATTAATAAAACAGCTGCTGTCTCATTCCTCGATTACCAGTATGATGACGAAGCAATTTTTATTCACAGAAGAAAAAAATTATCTGCGCATTTATTCCATTTATGTACAGATCAGTACAAATATTCATCTCGCATGGTTAACCTAAAAACATAACAATAAGGGGTCAGGGGGCGTCAGGAACCCAGGGAGTGGGTTACGTTTAACCCTGTGTTTTGCTTACCAGATTTGTTTCTTCAAACTATCGAAATTTTAGGTAACGGAATAAATAAAAGATCGTCTAAAATTCGGTAAATTTTTTAGAATCTTTTTTTTTTACATTCTCATGTTTTATTTAGCTATATCGTGCAGAGTACAAATCAAATAGTTAGAAATTAAAATTAAATTTCCGATTTTGTACAGCTGAGGTGTTTCATAAAACACGAAACTCGCCTCCTTTCTTTTTTAATTTATCATCTTCTAGTTATTTAACTCGGCCTGATTACGTGCCTTGACATTTTACTTTAATATATTTAATTCTCTCCAACCAAAGTGGGTGAACATTTTGTGTGATAGAGTGTTACATTCAGCAATTTTTATGCAGCAAAAATGTTGATCTGTAGTGCAACCCAACCGGTTGGCATGAACAAGTGTTTCTTCTTTGCGGGAGGTCGAGTACGTATTTGTTTCGTGCGTACATATGTAAACTTTGAACAATTCACAAAAGTCAAAACAGGCTTTGCAAAATCTTAATCTTTGTTTTCAGGATATTCTTTTATCTCCTGCTGATCTGTTATGATGAAAGATTAAAAACAATACAAATATTAATTAAAACTTTTCTATGATCAGACAAAAAGCTTAAAAGTTATTCAAATATTTGGACGCCTTCCAAAACAAAAATATAAAACGTTAAGCGCTTTGACTGCGACTTGACGTAAACACCTTGAATTCGTCGAAAAGAAGCACGAATTGATATTTTTATTTAAATATTGCTATTTCTTAGACTCTGGAAAGCCGCACTTAAAAACGCCTAAATTTTTTTCTCCAATTCTCACGGTAGCGAAAGAAAGAAAATCACACGCGATAAAGTACAACGATGTAAATAAAAAGGAAATGTATTTTTATATACAAAATTAATGATTTGTTACAGTATTACAATAATTTTTTTTGTATATTTTAATTTTCTCCCTTACAATAAATTCGTCCTAGCTATATACTTAGCTAGCTGCAAAAAAAGTAATATTACAATTATAATTTTTTTTCTTCAAATTTTCTCAAGTTTTTTATATGTCGTTTAAAATATATAGTTACAAAATACTGAATAATTATACATAAAAAGCAGGCGCGAACTTGGAAAGAAGGTCAAAATTTGCATAAAAAATGTCTATTTTTAACTGATATGAACATATCAATAAATCCTTTTTATGTGAGCAAATAAAAATGAAAATATAACACTCCCTGTTTGGGAAAATTACGTAAGGTATAAGCGTATTTTACCAACTGGACATTCAGTGTAGGTGTATTAGATTGTTAAAATAATTAAAACTATTAAAATACTGATTATATAAGCTAAAGAATCAGCAAATTTGGTCACATGAAAATTGTCAAGTTAACGTTAAATTAATACTGCAACAAAATATCGACAAGCACCTTACAGTTACTATAACTGCAAACTGCCATAAGACCAAATTTGCTGAAATTCTTAAATATACTATAAATAATTTCACATAGTGAATACTGAAAGCTTGAATGCCACACCATGAACTGTAAATAACATTTTAACATTCAGTTTGTTTTTCATGAGTTAAAAATGTTATTTGCAAGCTCATAGCATAGCACCAAGGCACTGTAGGGTTTTTTGAACAAACAAAAAATGAACTTATGCACATAGCACAAGTCCACTGTTAGTCGAGTACCAATTCGAGGGCATCTCATTCATAACCAGGCAAAAACGATTATGCTGGTAACGGCTTTGCAAAACAGTACACCAACTTGTTTCGTGGTTTCGTCAAGATTCCCTTAGCAATATAAGTACGCAGGGATCTTGCAAAATTTTCGTACTTCATCATTGGCTTATTTTTTCGATAGCCCCACAACCTCGCCACCTCTGCCGAGTCAAGAAACTTGAACAAACCTGATGATTTATTTACCCATTCAATGCAAGAGTAGTTGACAGGATCTTCTAAAATTTCCCGCAAGAAATTAAAAAGCCGTGGTTTACCTGCCCCTCCATTACTACCACGCTGTCGAGATCTTTTTCTTTTAGGTTTTGTAGGTGGGAGATCTTCTTTTCGGCGTGTGCAGTTTGTTTTGGCAGAATCGTTGTCCACAAAATCAGCTATTGTTTTGAACGTCTTAATTAGCATTTCTGCATCCATACATTCCATGCCATTTCCATCACCATATTTTTCTCTTATCTCACCAAAATCATTCTCTCTCTCCATGTAGGGCTGTGGTGAAGGAACAATAGGATCGTAATTTGAACTGGGTGACTGAGGTGACGGGATCGATAAATTTGAAAAATTGTCAGTCTGATGACCAAAGTTTGCATCCTGTTGTTTTAACAAATCATACAGGACTTGCTGGTGTAGGTCTCTGTTACTTTTTGTATGATCCATTTGAAAAATATTAGCCATTTCATTTTCTTTTTCCTCACTCAGCATCCCCATATACGATTGCTGTTGGAAAAGAGTCTGGTATTGAGTATCTCCTGTTGTTTGGTGGTAATGCTGACTCTGGTCTTGACTTGGCTGGTAGTGTGACAATTCTGGCATGTTGGTTTGCCTATTTGACCAGTTACTTAAATTTGATTCATCTCTGTAATTATATTGGTAACCCATGTTGCTTTCCATAGTGAACAATGTTGAAAAATCAACAGAGCATTCTGTTTTCTGTTTTATTTTGAAGTCCATTGTATTCTTTGTTTGATTGAAGTCCTGATAGTCAAAATCAACACTCTGTGACCCAGCATGCATAGGATCTAGAATATAAAATAAGATCATAACTATAAATCTAATATTTACTTAATATAATTTAACTAGTAACACCAAGTATCTAGCTCACTTAGGAAAAAAAGAAGTTTTACTTACAGGGCAAATTTTGTGGAGAGAAACATTCTGGGTCTTGATAATCGAAGGGTGATTCATAAGACAAGTCTGAAGCTGGACTTCCACTTCCATCAAAATATGATTCCACATCACTTAAATCAAGAGGTTCATTTTTCGGCATCATCATTGAAAATATATCCATACTCAGTCGCAATCGATGACTAAAAAAGAGAGAATCCATCATTGTAGATGTTTTCTTTGTTGTCTCAGTGTTACTGTTCATTGCTGAAATTTTTCGTAGTAAAACAAATAACAGCGGCATAAAAACTTATTTGCTTCGTTAACACCCTTGTATAACCTGCTTATTCAAAGCACAAGTTGCGCTCCTGCTAGGTAAATATAAGCAGAAACAAAGGTCAAAAATTATGTAAAAACACAGTGTGGGAGATCGCTCTTACTCGGCATTGAACGAAACTTCAACAACGAAACTAGTAAACACGAGGTCCAATAGAGCGAAAAGTTGAGGATCATAAAATATATTCTGCATGCTTTTTCTGACGAGTCTTTATTTTATACACAGCTGTATTATCATTATAGGCATTTTAAAAATCACTGTATCTATAATATCATTTTATCCATTCCCAAGGGCACAAAGTACAATTTTCGTTCCCCATGAGGTGTGCATGGATTACAGTACAATAAAAACAAATATGATCGACTTTTCAACACTAGAAACAAATAATATTTATTATAAACATAATAGATAAAATATATACCTTATATTATTTGACGTTCACCTATTTCTTCAAAACTCCAACTTGATCTACCTTTCTTTTGCGCAAAAGGCGTTTTATATATGAAACGCATGCATAACTTGCCGCTAATTACTTTTCTCTGTGTACAAAAAAATAAAATATTTTATTGTTAACAGGCCTCCGCATTGACGTCAATCATTCTGAACAATAGTCAGAAGTGTGCATAAATTTATATATACTTCGACGTTGGCTGTTATGTGAAATACATAGAAATTAAAACTAAAAATGCATAATGGGAGAACAGCAGCGTGAGGGAAAAGTAAGTTTTTGAAACTGCACAGACAAGGTCAGACAAGTTTAAAACAGTGAGTTTCAGTTGTCAGTCGTCCTGTCTGCATTGATAACTCTATCTACTACAGAGCTTGCTAAATCAATATATAAAGGGTTGCGGAGCGGGAACAGGTTCCCTATGTTTGCTAGCGAAATATTATTTATTATTTATGGCGCCGTAGTTTAGTGGTTATCACTCTCGTACTTTGTATTCCCCTTGACGGCGATTCAATATGGGCAATTGAATATTACCATAGCCCCGGGTTAACCCAAGCCATGTGAGGGAAATTGGGGAGATGGCGTACTGTGTGGGCCGTTTGGATGTTGCAGGGAATTGTCTAGCAGAGCGCTGACCCTAATTGAGTTTGCGTAGCTCAAAGAGAGCATTAAATACTCCAGGACTCCCCATCAAAGTCATGGCCACTCCTGGAAATAATAGACAGGGTATATCCCTCGATATTTGTGAGGCTAGCCATGTAAAATATGCACATCTATCTATCTATATCTATCTATACTTGACGGTGCTATCAAGAAATTTTTTAAGCAATTTACAAGTCCCCAGGTCTCTTTTTTTACTTTTTGATAATGGTTGGTCTTCAGGTTTTCTTTTTGCAAGCACTTCTGTACCGTACAAGTTATTAAAAATCGTGAATCTGCTGTAAACGCATTCGTTTTTCAGCAAGTGCAAACGGCATATACACGTTGCCAAATTTTTTTTATAAAAAACACTACAAAGAGAAATTCAAGGTTTTCCCTACATAATTGTTTTTTCTGTTTTCCATGTTTTTGGTTTTTGAACTACTTATTCTGTGCTCTCATATTGACCGATTGATTACACATTTTTTTTATTACAAGAAACATGCATTTGGGCTTATGGTTATATTAGCTTATGGTTATATAGAACCATATGCGTCTCGCCGGTAATTTTGTTTTTCCAATACAGGACAAATGGTACCAATTAAGGCAACCGTCACATCCAACGGATTGGGATTCCTCCAAAGGATTTCGGCAAGTCTCACAAAGCCAATTTTGTTTTCTCTTTAAAAATCTTAATAGCTTTTTCCAGGCCTCATTTTCTAAGCATTCTTTAATAGAGGTTAATTGAACACATTGATCTGTCAATTTGGGATGCAGGTTGTCTCAGAGATGTTTTTTTGTGATCAACAACACGCCATTGATAACCTCCTCAATAATGCTTTCATCATTTGTGATACACTTTAATAAATCTAAAGAAACATTTAAACTTCGTTTTATTTCTACATAACGCGCAATACTTGTATCAGACACAGTGAGTAATAAATTACATTTCTTTCGAGCAATAACTGGTAGTGACACATATGGAATGAGTTTTTCACTCTTTTTCTTAGGAAGACCAATGGCATTTAATTAGTCTTTTGGTCTTCCTTTTTTTGGCATCTTTGGTGGAAGCTTTATGACCGAGAACTCTAAATTAAAACCAAACCCGGAAATTTGAAAAAATAATTTAACTCTGTTTATACAAAAATGGAAATCGGTTATTACCTGAACATGCATCTTTAGGAGGCTTAACGGATTTGCACTCTACACTTGTTATCCCACCCGTATTTCTACCTAAAAACGTTATACTAAAATCTTAAAAAACGACAATAAGAAATATACGAAACTGTTGGAAATGTACAAACACTAAATATTTGTTTGTTTTGTGTGATCACACCCTGTTTTTTTGCCAAACAACTTTTCCGGACTTATTGCTCCGCCTTCGTCAAGATACTTCTCTGCAGGTCCAGTAACAAAACCTGAGAAGAGAATAAAACCTCATCAATAAATATAAATTTCTTCACACAAAACAACACAAATATGATGTATGCAAGCAATATTATAAGAAAAAAATTGTGTACCTTTGTCAAATACTTCAGCGTTAATGTGGGGAATGAAGAAGACAGCCAATTCATGCATTTGTCTAATTGTGATTCAGTAAACGCTCCACTATGAAAGTAATGTAAGATGATGTTTTTTAATTGTTTTATCGCTGTGACGATTAAAATAAACATGTCTCCAGCTACCACCTTTAGAATTAATTATATCTGTTAAGTTGTTGTATACATTTGTACATGAAAATATTAAATCCGTTTCCGTCAGCTGAATTACTTTGTTGTCCATCATCTTGATTTCTCTTTCCCTTGCTTCATCAACCACTTCCGTGTCTGATATTGCTTTAAAGTGTAAGTAATATATTTAAAATCGAGTTGAAGCGATATAGTTTGCAAAAAGACTTATTAACAAAGGCACGGACCTATATTGTCCTGGGGACTGTCACTAAGCATGCCAGATGCAACGGTAGATAAATTTTGAGCCTCTATAAATAAAAGGGAGTATATTGACTGGCTTGTTTCCTGCTTTACAGATTTTGCAATAACAAAATAAAAATCCCATTTTTTGTGATGATTGAAGGTGTTTCAAGAGATACGCTACATGAAGTGTTAGTAGACGTGACTTGCGTAACTAAAAATTCATTATTGACTTCATAAAACGTTGTGAAGCAGATACGCATATGACTATTTACCTAAGTAAGAATCTTGTTTACCTGTAGAACATGTGGAAGATTGCGTTACTGTGATACTTGAACTGACTGAAATGTCTTCAAGAGGTGCTAAAAGGGTGTAACAAGTTAATGAGCAAATATTAAAGCTAGTTAAAAAGAACAGTGAAAGCACATACCCTGAAACTTAGGGGAAAAATCTACATTTTCAGTATCAATGTCACCAATCTTACCATCCTTGACATTATCATAAAACATTTTAAATGTATTGTGTACGCGTTGGAAATTTGTCGACCCTATTAAAGAACATACACCAGCTAATTTCTTTCCAATATCGTTGATCATTTGGTACTTCTGATTTGCGTCCTTTATTACAGGAGGTTTACTTGAAGATTTCTTTACAACACGAGTGTTAGTTTTGAACTCGTTTCGTTTCGATAAAAACACACGGTGTTCTTTTGTCCACCTTGTCAAGCATAAATCCTGAGCAAAAGCAGGTGCGTTCTTAATCTTTCGAAAGGCAAATATATGCCTACATGGCAAAGCAGTTGACGAAAAAAAGTTGCATTGACATCCTGTAAGACCTGTCGCGATAATCTCCTCTTTAGATTGGCGTTAGTATCATTGATGATTTGCGCGGTTTTGCATTCAGAGGAGTATTTGTATTGTGATGAAACAAGATTCATTGCATAAGGTGTTAGTACCTCTTGGTATTTTATAAGATCCTTAACAGATGTAGTTATAGGAACTTTTTGAAAGATATTACGGCGCAATGATTTCTCTCGATATTTAAAGAGTTGATGCATTTCAACATATCTCTAAGTGTATTTTGTTATAACACGATTGTTTAACTTTAGCGCTGAAACTTTCATGATTTCTTTCACAAGTTCATAATGGAAGATTAAGTTGTGCTATCGTTTGCGTGGTGAAGGAGAACTTGTTTTTTAATTCGCTCAAGAACGCTGGTTTCTTGGTTCTATGCTCCTCAAATACAGGTAAATTTCTCTTTATAACGTTCTGGTTGATAACTTACGCTGCATTTATTTTTTCCAGTCGCTCCTGTCGATTTTTACAGCTAGCTAGATTCATTATTTTGTGTCTAGCTAACATTATTTTGTTTTTGTTTATTTTTGTGTCTAGTTTGTGAGTGAAAAATGTGCCTTGCAATCCCTTTCCCTTGCAGTGTGTGTGAAAATCAGTAAATGACAACCATACTGCAGTTTTTTTATTTCTGCAAATTATGGTCTCATACCAAATGCAACAGTGTTACAGCTAGTGAATATATTCTGCTCCAAGACCCCCATTTAACTGGGCCTGTCAAAAAATGCCTTAGAAATGCTCTTCCCCCAGGAAATGTTTTCTCTGACGACTCAACTAACATGAGTACTACCTCTCCTCCTGACTTTTCAAATTCCAGTTCTGCAAAAAATGCTAAACTAAAATCTTTTTTGTCCCGCTTGAATGATCTCAATAACTTTTACGAGACTGTACAAGAAAATATGGGTGTTGAGGGTGTCAACCTGTAGCTACTATGATACAGACAAATTTACATTTGGACAACATGAAAGCTCTTTTCTTTTTTTCACATGAATATAGCATCTCTGAGGTCTGCATTTTGATGAGCTTAAAGCTCTCCCTCAAAAACCTTGAATTTGCTTTCGATATCATTGGTATAACTGAAACAAAATTCCAAGATAAAATCATTCCAAGTAATGTTTCACTTTCAAATTATACAATTGAGCACACTCCATGTGATGGAGAAAAGGGGGGAGCATTACTTTATATATCCAACAGTCTTAATTATACCACTCGTGTTGATCTAGATAAGCTTGCCTATAGGTCACTCAAAGTAGAATCTAAATTTATTGAAGTCGTTCGCAAAAACCGAAAACATTTTGTTGTAGGTTGTATCTACAGACATCCCAAAATGCCTGTTGAGATCTTCAACAATGATATTTTAATGCCTCTCCTGGAAAAAATCTCGCTTGAAAAAAAATCTCTGACACTGATGGGTGACTTCAACATCGATATTATGCAAGTAAATACTAATACTCATGCAACAAATTTCTTAGATATTATTAATTCATTTGGACTTTTTCCTCATATCGTCTTGCCTACTCGAGTGACTGAGTCTAGTCAAACTATCATAGATAATATTTTCACTACCCTTATGAATTGAACACTATTTTTGGTAATGTTATAACATGCATCTCTAACCACTGGCCTCAGTTCCTTATTATCAATGGAACTAATGAATAGTCTAAGCCACAAAAACTGAAAGTGAGAGACTGGTCTATATTTAACGAAACCAATTTCTCAAATGAGGTCTCTGCATTAAATTGGGAAAATGTACTTTGTACAGGTGATAAAGATGTAAACACATCTTTTAATAATTTCTTCAAAGCCATTGAGGACATTTTGGATATCCATGTTACATATAAAACTATATCAACAAAATCAAAAACTGAACCACAAAATCCTTGGATGACCAAAGGTTATTCTAAAATCCATGAAAATCAGTGACAACTTTATAAATCTTTTATGTGTGCAAAAAACCCTATCATTAAGGCTAACATCCAAGAAAGATATAAAAGATATCGTAATAGGATTGTATCTTTGTGTCGAACCAGTAAGAAGAATTACTACCTTAGGGGAATTAATTTTCGCTGGAATTAATTTTCACTGTTTTCGCGGATTTTGGCCATTTCCGCGAAAATAAAATCCCGCGAAAAGTCTGGGAAGGCCTGATCCGCGAAAATAAGTTCCTGCTAATTACGTAGAAAACTTCCAACCGCAAAAATAAATTCCCGCGAAATTTGTAAAAAAAAATCAAAATCCTTATATAATTTTTTAAATTTTTGCCAAATTTTAAAAATACACAAAAATATGAGACAAAATGTGTTTTTTATGTTCAAACTATCTTTAAATGATACATGCTACGTATAAAATATACAATAATCAATCAATAACTATTGTCTTCTTATCCATGTTTTTCTCATTTTGCTTGAAAAATAACTGTCTTATGTCTCTATTTTTTGGTACTTGATTTGACCGCCGATTTGATAATGGTGTATTCTATTTAGTCTTCTGCTTCTTTCTTTTTGGTTCTATTGGTTCGACGATCTCGGTTTCATGTCAACATCTTTTGTCAAAAAACATCCAATAATAATTTGGTTTTTCGGTTCGCAATACAATCTTTGAACGATTTCTTTGTAACGATCAAGAACCATATGATTCCAAGATAAAAAACCATAAATTCATAAATTTTCTTCGATTTCCTTATTTAGAAATGTATACCTAAACTTTGTATTCCCAGTGTTCGATTATATAGGAGTTTTAAAGTGAAAAAGACGTATTCCCTGATTTTACATATCCGCGAAATTCTTTTAAAAACTTCAACCTTCGAAAATTAATCCCCGCAAAATTTTTCAAACTCTTTCAACCGCAAAAATTAATTCCCGCGAAATTTCCTTTGCTGAGAGATCCGCGAAAATTAATTCCCTTTTTTTCTGCGAAATTTAAGGAAGGGTCATGTCCGCGAAAATTAGTTCCCGCGAAAATTAATTCCCTTAAGGTATTCGGATTATTTCAAAGAAAACATCCGGAATATTGGTAACATTTGGAAAGGTATAAGGTCCTTAATCTCTTCTAGTATGAATGAATCTAATTTAATCTCACTAAACATTAATAAATCTATAACCACAGATCCCCTAACTGTAGCCAATACTTTCAGCAACTTTTTTTCTTCTGTGGCAACAAACCTTCACAAGAAAATTCCACACACACCTAAAAACTTTAATCAGTTTCTAAAAAACAGTGTACCCAACTCAATGTTCCTGTCACCCACCACTCCAGAGGAGATTTTGAAATATTTATCTACTATAAACTCTAAAAAGTCCAGTGGTCAATCAAGTATTCCTTATAATGTTTTGAGTCTTATTAAAAATGAAATTGCTTGTCCCTTATCTAAAATTATTAATCTCTCATTTACCTTAGGTGTTTTTCCAACTCAACTTAAAGTTACTAAAGTCATCCCTATTCACAAGAAAGAATCTAAACTTGACTGCACAAACTTAGACCAATCTCATTGTTATCAAATATTGACAAACTTTTTGAGAAACTGATTCAGGCCTTGCCATGAGTCGCGAGCAATTGCTCGCGCCCGCGTAGTGCTCACGTAAATGCTCGTTACCCAAGCATTCTATTGCTCGCGTAAATATTAACATTTTGAGAAAAGTTTAAACGTTTTTCTCAAGAATTGATTGGACTTTTAAGTGAACCTGAAAAGATATTTGGTGTGATTATTTTCCACCCATCGTGCAACAGTTCATTCGCCATTTTATAAAACGCGTGCGATACGGGCATTAAGGTTAATCTTTGTTGCACATTCATTTTGCAGTAGAAAAGTGGGGGACGTTTTTAATCGTGAACCCCAAACACGATGATCGAGCGTCTACTGGTATAGCGACTCTCTCAATCTTAACTTCCTTTTCTACATGTCCGAAATAGTATGCATGACTATACTGTCGTTTTCATAAATTTAATGTTTATTTTTCAGGCCATCACAAGCAAATAGGAAAAAATATGCTTCGTTTTCAAATTAAAAAAAATCTTTATCCGCATGGTTTAAATAAAACTAATAAATAAAATCTCTTTTTAAAAGGTACACGTCAGGTACATAAAATTTATACAGAAAAAAAAATTATACCGCACGTGGGTTTCGTTTTTAAAATTGTTTGAATAACAGTTGCAGCATAAAGAAAATAATCCATTAAATTTGGACCTGCTATGGTTTCCAATTGTTTCGTCAAATGAAGAAATTATCTACAATTAAATCCATGATAAATTGTCTGTTCCGCCTGTAAGTGCAGTTTTGCAGACTTGCGTCATCTGTGCTCCGTCCGCGTTCACCTCCGCATTAGTTAAGAACCGCATGGCTGGATTTCTTGTGTAAGACCTGGTTACCAACGACGAAGGGGCCAGGCAAAAGAGATTTATGTCTACATAGTTTTTTAACTAAGTCAGGAGTCGGTGAATTAGCTAGGATGGTCAGGTTGGCTATGAATAGGCTTGCCCGTGGATTTAAAGGACCAGGACTATTCAATAATTCTGAGATCTAAAAGTGTCCGACCAAGACGGAAATCTATCGGACGTTTTAACCAACGAAGGTTCGAACGAGCTACGGACATGTCCGACCAAACTGGAAATGTGGCGGACGTTTTAATCACACGCCTGAAATGATTTAGGTGCGTGTCAAGGCGCACGCCTCTCCTGAAAAAGATGCCCTGAGAGACTAAATGTAAAGTTTTTTTAGCGAAAATATGGCGAGCAAAATTGCTCGCATGGACACTCTGACGCGAGCAATTAATTGCTCGGGAGGTTATTTTGAACGTCATAGTCGATTTCCAATTTTAATTTGCACATTTCGCACTGAAAAGTCACTTCAGACCCAGTTCACAAAAAAATATCTTCTTTAAAATACGCCTGTAGGTAAAATACTTTTTAATCTGGAGGTCATAAGCGGAACTGGACTTTTCAAAAAAGTTCCTTGGTAAGAAATATTTTCGCTCGCTTAAATGGCAAATGGGCTTCGCTCGCTGGATTAGCTCCACAATAAGCCTTCGATAATTTATTTTGAGCTCTATTTCGATCGTGACCCCTGCCCACCCCCACTTTTACTATCCTCCCCTACCCCCCTCCTCACTCAAAATTCCTTTTGCCATAAGGAATTTTGAGCGCATGTAATCAGGAGCTATAGCCGAGACTTTGCATCTTGTTGCGCACCCTCATGCCCAGGGATTATATGTCATATCAAATAAGGGGCAATATAACTTTCCTCAGTCTCGTGACAAAGACAATATTTTGTTGGTTAATTTCAGCCCACACAATGTCCTCACTCCTCACAGCAAATTAGGATATTATTGGGAAGGTTTATATACTTACTTACTTTTAATACTTTAGATAGCTTTTTAAGCGATGCTTCAAGATGATCATCTAAAATGACCGTCTTCATTGACCTTCATGCCACTCTTTAAAAGGACAAAAGGCGGCACACACCAGTCTCATCTTTCCACACACCAAACTATATGTAAAAGTGAGTTTGAATCTGCCCTTCTAAATGCTGTTAGCCCTATGATTAGGGGTTCATCTGGAATTTTAGACAGAAACATATCCAGCAGCTTCTTAAATACTGGAACATTGCATTTTGTACAATTTCCCACTTCTTTTGGTAAACAATTAAATAATTTTGCACCATGCGGTGGCAGTGAGGAAGCTCTCAGCTTCTGAAGGTTGCTAGGTAAGGTGCAGTTGTAGAGTGCTAATAAACATTTCCTACCCCGGTTTGGGTTAATAAATACTTCTATTCTGTTTTGACTAAGGTTTGGAACCAAGCCTTCAATGGTTCTCCAAACATAAATAATTCTGTTTCGTTCCGACGTCTTTGAAGTCAGTATAAATTGTATTTTCTGAGTGCATCCCAATAGTCGGAGATGTATTCTCAATTCTATCTGTTGAATGATGCCAGCAGTGGTTGGACACCACAGCTGTGAACAATATTCAATTCGAGGTAAGACAATGCTTTTCCATAGGGTTAACATCACTTCACTGTGATCTTGTACAAAAGGTGCGTAGTACCAGGAAGACAACTTTTTCCTGTATCAATTACACTTTGTATGTGATTCTCAAACGAGGCATCGTTTGTCATCAGTACGCCAAGATCTCTGACTTCATTTTTTTCTGTGATAATTGATCCTGTATCATCATGACCGTACCTGACAACTTTAAATTTCTTGTCATTAAGATTTATGTTGGATTATTCAGCCCATTCATATATATTCTGTTGAGGTCTCCCTGTAGTTTGGAAACATCCCGGACATCTGCAACAGCTCAGCTGACTTTACTGTCCTCAGCAAAACATTTTAAGTTACTGTGTTTGATATTTTTATCAATATCACTAATAAGGATCAGAAATATCAGTGGTCCCAAGACACTTTCTTGTGGTACACCAGAGAGAACATCAACTTGTACTGATTTCTGCCGTCGACTGCTACCAATTGAGTGCGACCGATCAAGAAGCTTTTTAACCACTGGAACAGTTTACCAGAGATACCAAGGCTTTATATTTTATTAAGCACAATGTCAAAATCAACTTTGTCAAAAGCTTTGGCAAAGTCCAGATAAATTACATCCGCATTTTTTTCAATACTGTTTCAATACTGTTAAGACAGATTCAAAGTGGTCAAGCAATTGGCTCACACAAGAACAACCAGCCCGAAATCCATGTTGGTTTGGGTTAAAAAGATCATTACTCTCAAGAAAGGTTACAAGATTATTGCGAATAACTTTCTCAAATATTTTTATCACATGATAGGTCAAAGCTATAGGACGGTAATTTGATGCTACTGTTTTCATTCCACCTTTGAAAACGGGAGTAATTAATGAGGTTTTAAGAGGCTGTGGTGTATATCTCCATCATCAAGACACTTTCTCCAAAATATATTGAGAGGTTTGGCAAGAGAGGTCTTGCATCGCTTTAGTAGAATTGCTGAAAATCCATCTGGACCAGCTGCTGAGGTTGGTGAAATTTCATTAATTGCGACTGCTATATCCTCTTTACTAAAATTTATGTCGCTTAATGTTGATGAGCTGGTTCGTGGTGGTAATTTATAACAACTTTTTCCTTTGGAGTAGAAAAAACAGAAGAATATTGCTCACTTAATGCTTGTGCTATAAGGAGTTTGTCAGAAGTATATGTTCCATTAAGAAGAGGACCCACATTAGTTTTTGTTTTTTGAAAAAAAATTTGCGTAGCTGAAATAATATTTTGGGTTGGTTTTTATTGCATTAGTTGCTTTTTCTTCACAGTATTCTTTTCTCGATTTGTATGAGGCTTGCAATTTTACCTTGGTCTGGATTTTTTCATTATTGAGTTTCTCACAACGTGTGGGAGATGTCACATGTAGTAAAAGTTTGTTAATTCTTCTTCTTCTGCAACATAAGTTGGAACGGTACCTGTCAGAGGTTGATTTCTTATATCTGTTGTAACTCTGAAAGGCACATTTTTTTTTAAATGTTCGACAATATAGAGTAGAAACTGGAAAGGATCTCGGTTGTTGTTGAATTTACAAATTTGGATTTGGTGTACTTCTTGGTCCTCTTTTGAATAAGCGTTTTCCTCCAAATTCATAACACTTTCTTGTAAACATATATTATCAAGCTTTTCCTGTTCCACTTTTCGTTTCATGAAGTTGGTTCTGTGGAATGCTTGCTGATTTTCTTGAACAATTATCAGGATAAAGATTGGTTTGGGTTTGGCAATGTTCTGGGCTCTCATTAGAAAGTGTTTTATTGTTCTCAGATTCGAGAGTTGTATTTTGGGTTGCAGTGGTAGTTACAGTGTTGGTAGACGGTACACTGATATTAGTGACAATATCCGATTCACAAGTTCCACAAAGGTAGTGAAAACCAGGAATTTTTTTGAAAATGTCGATTTTTACATTACATCATCTGCAATCATGTTCAATTCTTCAAGCTTCTTTTTAAAACATGATTTGTGGACTTCTTGTCAGTTCAAAACAATATTCTTTACAACATATTTGGCACTTGTCCCGAAAAAAGTTCTTAACTCTTTGCAGGAGGAGATCAATGAGATTTTTTTACTTTTGTTTTCTTTTCTCTAATTGGGGTTCTAAGGTGATCCAATGTTTTCAAGATAGTTTCCTTGCTGCATTTCATCATCATTCTCGGCTTAACGTCCGTTTTCCATGCTAGCATGGGTTGGACGGGGTATATTAATGACCCTCTTCCAATCTGATCTAGACTGTGTTAGATCTAAACTCAACTTCCTCTGTATCAAGTCTGTCCTTATAACCTCCTGCCAAGTTCAAGCCATAAAAAGTCCTGCAAAAGTCCTGTATTTCAAGGATACAATACAAATTTTAATAATCAAAATGTGCCTTTTCCTGACATTGGGAGATCACACTGTGGTCCAGTGGAACTCCATCAACAGGGGCCAATACTAAAGAGAAAATAATGCTCAATGTTTTGAATTAATTTTGTTGTGAATTATAGCTAACACAGATTATTGCAGATTATTGAATACAAGGTTATTCCAACACTCCAACACTACTCAGTATATCACAACATAGTTTTGTCAAAGTGTTTACTCCCTTTAAGGTGAAACAATGCTTGCATCCCCCTCTGAAGAACATCTTACATCGCTTATCTATTTTAAAGAAGATATAAAATGGGACAAATTACAAAACATGTTAATGAAATATTATGAACATTCTACATATCGCTACTACCAGTTCCAAGTAAATCAACAAGGGAAACTGTTGGCCTAAACAAACATCTCAGATATCGTAGAGACCTCACAAGAAGGTGAATACTGTCAGCTTTTGGAAATGGAGAAAAATTTACAGAAGTGTCACAATTATAGTAAGCAACACAAAGAAGACAAGGCTTTACAAGCTATTAAAAAAACACAAAATATTTTTATTCTTATGCTAAAAAACTATCAAAAAATTAAAATTGGTCCACTCTTCGACTGCAACAACAAATTAACAAACCAGAGCAGAGACATAACTGAGATCTTATCCTGCCAATACTAAACAGTATTCAGTGAACTAATACATATGGAGAACATTAGAATCGATTTCAGAGTTTCATCTCTCTGAGGAGAATATCATCAACTTAATTGACAAACTCTCCAACAATGCCGAACTTTGTCCAGATGGTATCCCAGCCATTTTACTGAAGAAATGCAAAACATCTATCAATACCCCTTCTTTTATTGTGGCAAAAATGTATTGACTGTGGAGAAATTGCTCAACTTTTGAAGCACTCGCTGGGTAGGTGGGTGGATGTCCATATTTTACATGGCTAGCCTCACAAATATTGAGGGATATACCTTGTTTATTATTTCCAGGAGGGGCCATGGCTTAGATTTAGTCCGTCCTAGAGTATTTAATGCTCATTTTGAGCTACGCAGACCCAATTAGGGTCCACGCTATACCAGACAACTCACTGCAACATCCAACGCCCCACACAGTGTGCCATCTCCCCAATTTCCCTGACATGGCTTCGGTTAACCCGCGGCTATGGTAACATTCACTCGCCGGTATTAAATCGCCGCCAAGGGGAATCGAACCCCGGTCTCCCGCACAAAGTGTGAGAGTTATAACCAATAAGCTATACGGCGCCACTAAAAAATCTATTGTGTCGAATTACCGCCTGATAGCCACAACATCACACATTATTAAAATCTTTGAAAAGGTAATCCAAAATCATATTGTCTGTTATAAGAAAGCAAGTTATTGAATAATAATCAACACAGATTTCTCTCTGGCCGCTTATGTCTTAGCCATCTTCTGGAACATTTTGGCAATTTGTCGCATTTTGTAGATGAAAAGGCGAACCGTTATGTAATATACCTTGACTTTGCAAAGGCTTTTGATATAGTGGATTTTACTATTGTTTTAAAAAAAGGAGCTTCCAAAAGTAGCATACTTGGTCCCCTCATCTTTATCATACATATGTCCATCGTCTTAAAGCACACACAAGAACAAAACCACTAGCTCACCTGAACACACAGTGTTTGAGTTCAAGTTTTAGCAAATTTATTTTAATGTTAAAGACACCTTAGTTTGATATCTTTAGTGTGTCTGAAACCTGGTGTGAGCACCATCACAAATTTTTAGGCACGTTCTAGAAACCAAAATAAGAAGGTATTTACAAAATAAATAACATAAAATAAATTAAACTATAACCGGGCCAGCTCGCCTCATATGAACAGCCCCAGTGAAAAATATCAAAAGAATATCATAAATAGGTCCAGAGAAAAGCTGTGACAAAGGTAGATAAGGAGGCAAAAAAAATATTTTAGCTAATTTTGGGCCGTTGCCTAGCAACCACATTTTCTTGCATATGACATTAAATAAAATTTGTAGATAATGACCTGTACTAACATTTTAGACTTTTTATTGAAAAAACCCTTTTTGCCCAAAATAGTGCTATTATGATTTTTTCCATAAATCCAAAAATGTCACTTTCTAGTATTTATTGATAAGTAACTTTGTGCAAAAAATCAGAAAAACATGATAGGCAGATCCAGAGAA
The DNA here is from genome assembly GCA_030067915.1 of Hydractinia echinata. Taxonomy (NCBI): domain Eukaryota; kingdom Metazoa; phylum Cnidaria; class Hydrozoa; order Anthoathecata; family Hydractiniidae; genus Hydractinia; species Hydractinia echinata. The sequence goes on along the minus strand of JASGCC010000179.1, from coordinate 175,491 downwards.
AAGTTGTCACGTATGAACAGACCCTAATTCATAGGTAACTTCGCCATCACGTGCGACCAAAAAGAAGAGGCTAAATTTATTTTTTTGGTTAACATATATTACTATACAATACATATATAATTTGGGAGATGACCATGGAAAGCATCAAGCTTTTTGTAGCAAACAAAACTCTCCACCATGTAACACCATAAGTCTAAATTTAATATGGAATATGTAATGCAAATTTTTTCCTAAAAATTGGGTATCAAAATATCAAATTTCTGACGACATCATCTTCCATAAATGAAATGTCCAATATAGGATTCCACTGCCAATAAACAAGAAATTATTGACAAAAGTTACGTAATTTAACAGGTGTGGGAAAAATTAGCTATATACTGTGTCAATATGTAAAAATGATATTTTTGATACTGCAATTTTGTGCAATAAAAAGAAATCTTCAAGCATGCGAGCAGTGATAAAAATCTAATATGGTTAAAAACGACTTGTACTTTCCAGTAGTGTTTTGTATGTTGTGTGGTTTGTGTAAACAGGGCTTTAAGTGGCACAAAACAAATTATTATTATTATTATTACTGAAATTGCTTACCCAGGATAGCCTCTTCAGTTTCTATTAGTACTGCTATAAGCGAGGGTCCAGTGAAGGGGGTCCTAGTGCATTTAAAGCTACCAAAACACCCTCTAATTTGGCTGTATAAATTTGCATTAAGCTGTATTTTTGTGGCTAAGCTTATTATATTTTAATATAATATAATTTTTCTGACTAAAAGATTGGCAAATTAAACAATCACAATTATTCTGAAGCAACAGCTGGAGGCTATCTAGATAGCTCCCCTAACCCAGACTTTTTTGTAATTTTGCTTTTTAGTGCGTCTAAAAGAAGAATCTAAAATGAAACAAAAAAAACAAAAAAAAATTTAAAAGGGACTAACTAAATTAATGTTTTATTTTTTTCAGCAAAAAAACTAATTATATTCACAATTCTAAAAAGAATATAAATACAATTTATGAAATTGTATTACTTGCTTTCTGCGTAATTAGCTATAAAATTTATGTGTCAGCCATATTGCCCTATTATCGATATCAGCAGAGAAAACAATGTCAAGTTAGCGATAAATATAGCTTTGCATTGATTATCGATATATAGCCTTTCGCTAATCAATTTCTATTTAGCTATAAATTTATTGTTTTTCATCTAATTATCAGTAAATAGCTATCGATAATTATAGTTTGTTATCAAATTCCCTAAAATTGCCACATATACATAAATATAAAAATAAGTAACTGTGATTGATTTATAAAAATGCCTTTATTTTGTTACATTTTAGAAAAATGTGTAAATATCCTGGATAAATGGTGCACAAGGTGAAATAGTTTTGAAGCATGTTATATTGGATTCTGTTTATGATAATTTAAACGGATATTGCTCTTGTTACCATGGGTAATCAACTCACAGGTATTGCTCCTGCACAAATCCTCAATGCTGAAAATTACTTCACAGAACTGCCAGAGTATAGATTTGATGCTAGGTAAATCATATTGTTAAAGATCAAAAGTAACAATACATATATTGAAATTGTTATTAATTGTTTTCCTTTTTACCTCTTAGCTTGGGAAGTACAAGATTCTTAAAAGTAGTACGAGCAAAACACAAGTATGTTGTTGCTACATATTTACATTATGCAAGGGTTTGACAAATCATTTTTTAGCTGGCTATTTGTACAGATGTTTTTTATTCATTGTAAGTTTGTTGATGTCGACGTAAGAAATAGAATTTTCTTGTATGTCTTGTATGTTTTTCTGCAATGTTTTTAGTAGAGAATTGGGTTAGGAGAAATAAAATAATGTATAATGTTCAAGAATTTTCTACTTTTACCAACATTGCTATTATTATTTCAGCAATCAAATAAATCTTAACGGAGAAAGTACACTAACTGAGAAAAAAATAAATATTCCTGTTACTTTCTTTATTTTAAGTTTTGTGAACACACACAACGGACGAAAATTTGCATTTTTTAATTCATGATTGAAAAAAAGACTAAACCATTGTAATGCTTGCACACTGAAAAAAGAAAGAAAATCAGAAAACGAAATATAAAGCTATTCTATTGTCTTTACTAAACTATTACATACATTTTTAAGAAAACAATACTTTAAAAAGAGGAAGTTTCACGAAAGAAACATTCACAATTTGGCTATTTTGACCTAAATTGTAAAATTTAGGACCATGAAAAATTGTAAAAATGCTTAATCGTGAAATTTCATTTTCTCATTGACATTATTTCAAGACCTCTGTGAACATAATTAACACCTATGCCTATCGCAAAAGTTACTTCTAAAAGTTTATTTCCAAAAACTTTTTACAAAAGTTTCTTTCTTTAAGGTGGCAGTAACCCTTTTAAAAATCGGAATTTTTTTTTTACATAATTAGTTACGAAAGGTTATTTTCAGACTATATCCATATTTTTTCTGTTATAACACACTTGTCACGATTTTGTAGCTAAAATACTATTATCTTTCACCAAAAATATTCAGCCTCAAATATTCAGCCTCAACAATTCCTCTTTAAAATAAAATTCATGAATAATTAATTAGTTCTGCTGAATATAGTTTAAGTCTACGCGCTTGCGAAATTGTACAGAAAGAAATGACGTAATTATTAAAGAGAAACGTTAATAACAACAAAGATGGCGCATTATGTAGAAATTTAAGACGATCTTCATTATGCTACACTGCCTGAGCTTTAACTTTCGACAGCATTTTTGTTTTACTTTAAAATTTTCAGACATGTTTGGTGAATCATGCAGCTATGATACGGTGTGCGGAAATCTTTTTATTCGGAATATTTTTCTTTTAACAGCGGTTGATGCAGCAGGGGTTGAATATTAAGCAGGATTGCAACAAAGAATCTTTTGAAAAAAACAAAAGGCTATTGTTAAAAAAATATGAATGAACAAAAAAACTCCGCACACCGTTTTAACAGGGTTAACCCAAGGTTCATTTAAAAACAGAAGCTGATGAAAAATAACGAGATTGTAAAAAGTTGGAGCTCGTAGAAGCCGATTTTTTTCTTGTTTATGATACATTTTTAAATAGAAATTTCTGCTGACTCAGCAATTTTGGTGTTAAGTTAAAATCATTTTATTATGTATTAAGGCCTATATTTTTAGGAAATAGTAAAAAAAAATGGTATAAATAAAACACTGAGTAAATAATTCAGCTATTTGGACAGCTAAAAAAGGGTTACTGCCACCTTAACCCTATTCGGTCCAAGGGGGATTGATGGTTTATTTTTAATAACTCCTTTATTCTATGTTGCATTGCTATGATACTTACTGAGATTCAATATTTATCTATTAGACACATGCATGCTAAATTTTTAGGTCCCATACATCTCAGAGGCTTTGATATTGGCTATTACTTGAAACCACACCTAAAAATTTCTATAAAATCCTTATAATCGGGAAAATATAATAACTTTTGTTAGGATTATGCTTAGAACTTGAAACTTACAACACAACTTTGTTTCATCAAGTAGAATCCTTCTGTATGTGAACACTGTTAACATCAATATATTTACTGAGATAGGTAAAACCCCCAGTCATACAACACAATTATAAACTAATCTAAAATATAACAATAGTAAACATAGTAAACATCTTAAACATTCTCCCATCTTTTAAGAGAGATAGCATTCTGCAATAACTGTCTTCTGAACAAAATAAAATGTTTAAAAATAAAAGAATGTAGTTTTGTTTTGTTTTTTGATTCGTTCAACAACAAGAATTATTGTCCCTGACATATCATCTTCCAAAGGGCTACAACAACTTGCACATATCGTAATCAATCAAACGTAATCTTCCCATTCGTTAAAACATTTATCAACCGCTGCAAGGATGCTCCTCGCTTGGTCATTCCATCTGACAATTGTAATGATGCAGGTACCCATCGAACAGAAACTTTTCCTTCATTGACCATTTGTTGAATAGCTGCTATATCGATTCTAAGACGTTTTTCTGACACCAGAGTAGTAGCATGAATATTTTCATACAAAGATTTATTATCAATATAAGCTGTTATGGGAATACAATTCTCATTTGTTCTCTGTGAAAACAAAATCTGTGACATTAAACAGCCTATGTAGTATGCATTATCAATACCATTAACTAAGGATAAGGCTTCAGCAGCAATGGTACTCTTAACAACCCTCTTGATCTTCTTTGAACACCAAGAAATTGGGAAACATTTCCCATCCTCTGCAACGACAATCACTATACTACCGCCAGCACTGGAGACGCCATCTGGTAAGTTTGCATATGACGCATCTGAAAAGACTACCAACTTCCACAATTCATACTTTGGCACATTTGGAAAGATTAAGCACACATTGTTAGTGGCTTTCATTTTCTTTATAACCTTGTTAGCCACCAAAAGATGCTCTACTCTTGCGTTTTTAATGGAAACACTTAATTCCAGCACATCAAAAGCCAAATCTGGGCGAGTTTGAGTAGCTATCCAGGTCAATTGTCCTATTGCAGATCTAAGTTCATGTAATTCGTCATCATTGAGTTCATCACGCTTTCTAGTGGATCGTTTGTTTGAAATCTGTATTTCCTGAATGCATTCAACATACTGCTTTTGATCCATAGTTATATTTCCACCATCTTGAGAAATGTTTATCCCAATGTATTTAAAGTTGGTCTCTTCTATCTTACCAACCTTATAGGTCTTAATCAACTGTGACATAACAGATGCTTCAAAAATTTTATTTCCTGCAAGTACAAAATCATCTACATGCATTATAAAGATGCCACAAAGATTGTTATCTGTATCTTTCCAGTAGAAAAGTGCTTTATCTACTGTGGACTGCTCTGCCTTCAGCTTTAATAAGGTCTGACGTACACTGAAATACCAATTTCTTGGAGCATCGTTTAAGCCATAAACGACTTTAACAAGCTTCCATGTGAATCCATCTGGAACATTTTGCTTCTTTGGGTGGTGTAACATAAACATCACGATCAATAGTGTGACCTTGCAGAAATGCAGACTTTACATCTAATGCCACACAATTCCAATTCTTGCAGGCTGCTATTCCAAAAAACATACGAAGAGTGTCTTTAGCTGCAGTTGGTGAGTCACGTTGCAGTTTGTGCTCTTCCTCAAATCCTCTAACAACAAGACGTGCCTTAACAACTTTAGAGGAATCCACTTCTTTTTCAGTGATAATCCATCTTGTTGATATCTTACTATGTTTATCATCCGGAACCTGTCGAACAACATCAAACAATTTCCAGTTGTCTAATTCCTTCTGTTTTGCTTTAACTGCCTCTAAAGTATCATGTACGTGTTCTGGAAGAATAACTACATTGACACTTTCAACTTTTTTACAATCTTCAACATCCTTAAAATCTAGGCACATTTCATCATTTGTACCTTCTTTCCTTATGTTGTACCAACTACTGTACTTCCCTGTAGCTTTTCCACCTCTACTTATCACTTTTGCTGAAAACCATTCTGGTACATCTTTCATTTTCACTTCAACATGGTCGTTAACTTTGGGAAAATCATGCTCTTTTCGAACAGACACCTGTTGTTCTCCTTCCAAATTCATTTCTGCTTCTGGTACATCTAAAACATTTTCCTCATGTTCACTTCTGTTACGTTGTTCTTGTTGCACAGGTGTAGCATTTGTCTCTTCAGCCTCTAAATCAATCACTACTTCTGATTGATGATCACCTACATCTTTGTTCTCTTTAAGATCTGTATTGTCAAGTTTGTTCTGATTAGAGCCAGAAAATTCTATCGACAAGGTGGGACTCTGACATACACACTGCCTTGCCGAACAAAAACAACCTTGCCGTCTTGACCAATAACTTTAGCAGGACCCCTCCACTTTGGTGAATCATCACGTTTATAGTAGACTTTCTCTCCAGTGTAATACTGTGTGTTAGTACTTCGAATCTGATGACGCAAAGCTCTTCTAACTCTTTCTGAAGCTTCAGCTTCAACAAATGCTTTACGTGCATTATGAAGGGCATTAATATGCTTTGCAAACACATGTGATACGGTTACACCCTCTAAAGCTGGTGGATTTGCATTTAACACTGATGGCAAATTCGGATTCCGTCCGAAAACTAATTGATAGGAACTATAACCAGAATTCATATGCAAGGAATTCTTGGCATTAAGTGCCCAGACCAAACCAACTTCCAACGATAATTTTGGGTTTTCATCAAGAATCTTTCTCAAACAATCATCTACAATTGCATGGTTCCGTTCACACAATCCATTTTGCCATGGACTACAAGCTGCTGTGTTTAAAACTTCAATATTTAGGTTATCACACATATCCCGGTACTCTTCATTAGCAAATTCTCCTCCATTGTCTGCTAATAAGCGTCCAGGAACACCAAATCCATTACCAATCCACAACTGCATGGTTTTGTCAATAATAACAGAAGGTAATTTGCTTCGAATTACTGTAGCTAAAGTGAATCGAGTAGCTGCATCAATGAGGTAAAACAACCATATTTTACTTTTTACCCATTCTTTAAGATCCATTACAACACACTGATTGAAATCAGTAGCTAATGGCAGTGAGACCACTGGTCTAGGTGGTGTCCGTTTAAACTTCTTGCATGTTTCACAGTCCTGTTCAATTTGATCCAGGATTCTCTTACAGTCTTCATCATATAGTTTTGCATCAACCAACAAACTTGCTAACCGTTTTGCAGTGGGATGTCCAAATTGCTTGTGCAATTTTACAACTTTCTTTTCTTTTTCTTTGAACGACTCATTTATCAATATTGAGTTGGATAAACAGACTTCGTCCTCTTTCAAGGGTACGCAATAATGGCCTGATGTTGTATTCTGCAAATCAACTAATGTACCAAATATTTCAGCAGTGTCGTTTACCAGATCTAATTTCATGTCCGCTTTCTTCATAGCTGTTTTACTAAGAAGAAGAGGTATATCACATTCAACTATGTCTGTCACAATTTCACATTCCTTCCCAGCCATATTACATGGTATTTTAACTTTGCCATTGTATTTTAATCTTTCCCCACCACCGAATCGAAAAACAGTGTCACTGGGAGATCGTTGTATTTTACACTTTTGTTCTGTTGTTAGTGAATCCAAATAACACTTAAGCCAATCTTCTCCAGTAACAGTAGCTGAGCAAGCACTATCTAGTACAGCACAGTTAAGAGCTTCTGACAATAAAACACTTTTATCTTCAATTACTGCGCCCGTAAAAAGAACTGCTTTTTCCACCATATCATTTTCATCGCTTGCTTGGAACACTGGCTTGTCAAAGGTTTTATTCCCATGAGGACAAAACCGAGCAAAGTGCATAACTGACTGACAAATGTGACATCTAAGTGGTTCACCCTTTTCATCGAGTGGATTATTTCTTTTACGTAATGGTCGTTGATTGTTTCGTTCATAATTATTTCTGTTACCATATCTGAAACGTTCATTTCGAGGTCTAACTGAATTTCCATGAGTTCCAGTAATAAATACAGGTTCAGTTTTAGTAATAGATGGTTCAACTTTTATGCTTTCATTGCTATTAGCAGGTAATGATTGTTCTCCGAAAAACTTTTTTAATGCACTTTTCATTTGTTTAAACATAGTATTTACTTCTTCATAGTTTACACCAGTAAGTACAAGCTGTCTGTCCGAATGTTTTAAACAAGCTCCATCAAGTAATTTGAATGCTAAAACACTTTCTGGTAATGCCATATCAAATTTCTTTGTTTTATTGTACAACTTTTCAAATTCTATTATATACGACTCCATAGTTTCATCACTTTTTCTTTTATAACGATCAAAGTTTGTGTAATGTTCATACATATCAGTTAATTCATCTTTCTTAAACAAGTTGTCCATAAACGCTATCAAAGTGTCTATTCCATCTTCTGTATTCAAATCAGCAATACTAATCTCACTGAACACTTTATCTCGTACTTGTGTTGAATCTTCTTCTGGTAAAGATAAGGCCACTGCGATGCCTTGCTTCTGCTTCTCTAAATCTGTTAATAATGTCCATGCTTTCAATTCATCAACATAACGATTATATGGCTTCTTGTCATTAAAGACTGGGGGTATCTTGTAATTGTGACTCATCCTCTGCTACCACTGTTAACATCAATATATTTACTGAGATAGGTAAAACCCCCAGTCATACAACACAATTATAAACTAATCTAAAATATAACAATAGTAAACATAGTAAACATAGTAAACATCTTAAACAAACACGTGATTAATCTCCTGAATTTTTTGGATTTTACCTGAAAATCGGGAAAACTGGATTTCCAGGCAATTTTTTGAAATTTTTTATGTGAACTATGTAAAAACCTGAAAATATGTTAAATAACTTTTATTTGTTTTTCAGGAACTGCGAAGAGAATGTAAAAATTCGTTCTAGAACTAAAGTAATTAAATTTTAAGCAGATAGGGATATTTGGAACAAATTTTAAGCTTTCAATGACATCATAGAAAAAGTGCTGACATAAGCAACAATTTATTGCCTCCATTTAATTCCTTTTGTGACGTACTAGATTTGTACCAAGTTTCCTTCAATTTGGACAAGCCTATGAAAAGTTATAATATGTTTGAAAAACCCTTGACTGAATAGGGTTAAAGTTACTAATATGCGGCAGGTATCAATTTAATCAATTTTTTAAGGACTTGCGTATGTACAGCAATTTGTCAGCCCTTTAAATGATAGTATTAATTTTTTGTTAATGGCTTTTTAACTGTTTAGCTGGACTATATGGATAAATATAGACTGAGGTCATGACGTATGGACACAGTTAATACTCCTTTTGTTTAAAAAAACATACAACATTCTTTAACATAATTTTTATGAACAGTTTAAACTTTAAGTTTTAAAGCTTCATAAACAGTTTTTATCTCATTGGTGTTTGGTTTGAAAGACTCAACAAATTTCTGGACTTGCTTAAGCATCAAAACCATGATAACAATGACTCGTTTTCATAGACTCAACAAATTTCTGGACTTGCCTAAATGATGTTGTTATTTAGTATGCCTAGTGTAGATTGTATAATATTCTAACGCGCTGCAAATGTTATGCTTATCCATTGTGTTTAGAGAGGGATATGTCGTTATTAAAGTATTCGTTATACATGATCCTTCTCTTCCGCTATCTTCATATCAAGAAGAATTAACTAAAATAACCAAATACGTGTCTGGCTTTCCAAATGTGCTACCATTCCACAAGAGTCTGCTGACAGATCGAGCAGGACTAATGATCCGACAGTACGTTCATGACAACTTGTACGATCGTATCAGGTATGATAATGTAACATGTTTTATATAACCTTACCTTCTATATAACATGGTTAATGCAACTTTAAAGTTTTAGTTTATATTTCATTTTCCATTTTAGCCTCTGTTACTAAGGGTAAAATTTTGATTTCAACCTCAAAGTTACTAAGAACTTGCTTGGCATAATATTTGGATTTACAAGATTAAAAGACGTTTTATTCCTTTAAGGATACGGTAACCCATTTTATCCATTTTCTTCTGAAAAAAATTTTCTAAAAAAATCTTACGCCATAAAATGTTTTGTGTAAATTTTTGAAATAGGAATAACAAAAATAAATTAGGAAGTATGATAAAGGAAGTAAAACATGTTATTTCTTAAAGCGATGGAGATCTGAATAAGAGCAATTTGATCATATGCTTTGGAAAAAAATTTTGCTTCAAGGGATCCGGAGGTACTTTTACAAGTTGGACTTACCTGAAAGATTTTCATAAGTTATTCCCAATGACATATTCACTTTTTGTTAAAAGTTCATGTAACCCCAGATATCGTTTTTTAAATATTTGTTTTTCTTGCCGCCTTGATGGCCGCTTCGATCTTCTTGTTCGTTAAAAATTTCAGACTAGCTCCAGTCCTTTTTAGTGGCACGTGACCCTATTACGTAGTATTTCAGTAGCGCTCACAAATTAATGACTTTCACTCGCTATTATTAATGACTTTCATAGCCAAAAACAATTAATATACTGTGGCAACAAAGTTAAAAAAATCCAATGTACTTTCCACATCGATCTCTGTACGAATGATTTGTTTTTGTTTAAAAAAAATAATTCAACATGATATTCTAGCCGTCTAAGCAATAAAACAAAAAAATAAGATATTAGCAGTAGAAAAGAATACTACTTTAATTTATCCCACGATACAGAGAGAGGCAGAATTTACTGTCTAATTAAAGTTTGTTTTTATGATATTCTTCCAATATGTAGCGCAAACATCGACGTAGTCTAGTAAATTAAACTCATCATTTTTCCCTTTTGCGATAGCGCGCTAAAATAAGCAGGGTTACAAAAGCAGGACAGACATCGAAGCGCGAAAGCAGAAAAGAGAGACAGGTATCCTGTCTAACATCAACGCTGCTCTGCACCTCCATGATTGGACCTTTTAAAAAGCATACATCATACATTAATGTCCAACGAAACCCTCATAATTCGCCATTTTTAGCGTCGACTAATAACTGCTGTGGCTATATTCGCACTTATTAGAATACTGTGGCAGCTTCTAAATTTTTAAGCTTAACAAAACACAAAAAATGTTTTAGCTACCTCCTAAATAAAAAATATTATTTTTACCGGAAAAAAGCAAATAAAAATAAAAAATAAAATAATAATAGTTAATTGCGTAAATATTAAAGTTCAATGCAGAAAAAACGGCATTTTATTAAATATATTTTAGCGTTTTCTGCAATGATTTAATCAAACTACATTGGTGACAAACTGTTTTTAATGATGCAGTTGAAGCGCAAAACTAACTGTTTTTTTCTAAGAGTTTGTTGTTCGTGCATTGCCGTAGGAGGCAACTGAACTATGCTGTGGAAAAACAAATACTTTTTTCCGTTGTTATATCTTCGGCTATTTTTTACACGTCTGATCGCACAAGGCCTAGGGACTTTTTATGTGCGATTTTACCACGTCAAATAATTGCCGACGCGAAGGTACATGTTTTGAAAATATGTCGGTAATTACCTCAGCAAATGCGAGTGCCGTCTCAAATTACAAAGGTTGTAACCGCCCTTAATCCTATTCGTGCTGGAGGGGGAGGGGTGATGCAGCCCCCTCTCCCTTCCCCCTTCAACTTTCTCTATAACTTTTTATGGGCTTATAGTCACACCTTGATATTTTGTTACTTATATTTGCCTTACAAAATATATCATTTTGAAATAAAAACCATACACGAATGTGTGACATATTGAATGATCAGTAACTTTCACAACCTGCGTCTCAAATAAAAGTCCTTTGAAATAAAAATCATGCACAACTTGCGTCTCAAATAAAAAGTCCTTTGAAATAAAAATCATGCCCTTTTTATTTTTCGTTTGATTGCTCAGCTATGTGAGAACATATGCAGAATTATTTCTATTTTTTTTAAAAAAATAATCGTTCGTAAAGAACTTTATGCAGAATTATTTTAATTTTTTTTTAAAAAGAGAGGCTTTCGTTTCACTTTGCCGCGCGAAGGTATATGTTCTGGCTATGCAGTCAGTAATAATTAAAGCGCTACTGAAATAATACGTAACAGGGTCACGTGCCACTAAAAAAGACTGGAGCTAGAATGCAAATTTTTAACGAAGAAGAAGGTCGAAGATAACCAAGATGGCGGTCGAGCGACAAGAAAAATAAATATTTAAAAAGCTAATTTTAACAAAAATTAAATATATCATTTAGCATTTCTCATGCAAATCTTTCAGATGAGTCCAACTTGTAAAAGTACCTCGGGATCCCTTTAAGGGAGTTATTAAATTGCGAAGTCAAGGATGTATTTTTCAGTTCTAATTTTTCTTTCTTTCCTGGAAATTAAATGAAATACATCATCTTATAGGAAATTTATTTATCTTTTGAACATACATGTATTTTAAAAAAAATAATTTTGTCATGAATTTGAGTTATTTTAGATTTACTGAGTGTGTGTCAAAAGGGGTTAAGGGGTAAAGAACTGTTTTGTAAATTGCTTATTACATAATGTTGCTTGATTTTGATTTTGCAAATTATCATCCAAGCCTGTTGCTTAGCAGTTTTGACCCATAGCAATTATAAAAAATCTTGTGTAATGTAACACATTTAGGTTCTTCTGTGGGTTGACATATACTGTGTATTTGTACCAATGTGTTATCTAATGTGAATAGATCGATATCTAATGCGATATAAAAAATCCTTTTTAATAGCACCCGTCCGTTCTTAAATACTGTGGAGAAGAAATGGATTGTTTTTCAACTACTCTGCGCCTTGGAGCAAATGCATGGTGTAAAAGTAAGTGATTTAATTTACCTTTAATATATGGATCTCCATCTGCTGTTTTACTAACTTTAACCTTTCTTATCAGATATTTCTGTAAAAACAAGTAAAATATTTTTGTTAATATTTTCATGCACCAACCTCCTTAAAGGCAGATAAAAATAATCTTTGTTCAACATAAAGCTTATCACCCATTTGTAAAAATCACTTTTTCAAGCAGTGAAAACATGGATGTAAAAGTAACAGTAGCTATAGTTTATAAAAAAATTTGGATTTAATTTGACAATGCATGTCTGTGAAAAGATGTTTTAATTGATTACATGCAAATAACTTGCAAAGCTTAAGGTGAAATTATAGAAATAGATAAATAAATCCATCAACCATGAAAGGTGCGATGTTAACTTTTGTTTCATTTCATAGCTCTGCCACGGAGATATAAAAACAGAAAATGTTATGGTAACCAGTTGGGGATGGATGCTTTTAACCGACCTTGCTAGTTTCAAACCTGTTTTCTTACCTGTTGACAACCCTGCAGAATTTAATTATTTTTTTGATACATCAAGACGAAGAACTTGTTACCTAGCTCCTGAAAGATTTGTCGATGCTAGTTCAAGAAATCAAGACTCTCTAAACATTAGCAATACTGATAAATTTGATGGTTCTAGTCCAATTCTACCAATGCAAGGTTTTCCAGCTGCCCATCAGTTTGATCTTACTGAGACTATGGATATTTTCTCAGTGGGGTAAATTCATTACTTTTTATAAAAATGATCAAAATTCATGGTGATGCAATACAACTTTAAAAAGGAACTAAACACAAAAATTATATTTAAATCTCTTCTTATTGCACTCATGAAGTGCCATTTCTTTGTAACATGTGCCAAAAGTACTGGGAAATATGTTAATAGCACAGATAACTCCATGTAACTTAAACACCAGATAACTTAACTTTTTTTATCTCGAATCATTTTGTTGGTTCTTCTGAACTTTCCTTTGTACTTTCTTTGAAAAAATTTGGTTAACTTGTACCTTGGATAGCTTGAACATTATTTAACTCTACCCATTTTTGCAATTTCTAAAAAATGTATAAGTATGCTAAGCAGCGTTTTTAACAAGCTGTAATTATGAAATAATCCACATCAGATAGAAGTGCTAAAATATCAAATAAAGGGCCATGCTGACATCAGCAACAAAACATTGAAAAGTTCAAATTGTGTAATATAGAAATAACCAAAATTATTTAATTAAAATGATTTTAGGTAAAATGTCAAATTTTAGACTGTTAACTGTTGTCAAAGTTGTTAAAAAAATTGTTAATAACTACGCTGTTCTATTTTTGTAATAGTTGCGTGATTGCTGAATTATTTTGTGATGGTACTGGACTTTTTGATTTATCGCAACTTCTTGCATATCGCACAGCAGATTTCAATCCTGAACCGAAGCTCTCTAAACTTGATGATAACATCAAGGTAGATGTATTGTAATCAGAGAGGGTTTATATAATGTTTGTGATGTCACTACTGTCGTTCTCAGTTTTCTTTCATTACACACTTGGTTCATAACCTTTGATTGTTGTTTTACTAAGCTTGTTTGTTAATCTTAAAAACTTTTCCTTAAAGGATATGATTAAACATATGATCCAACTTGATCCAAAGAAAAGACTATCTGCAAAAGACTATATGAGCAAGTATAGAGGTATGTACTGTATATTTTTTTAACAAGATGTGTATGTTATTTATAAATACAATGCCAGAACCTCAAAATGTATGATTTGAATTTGTAATTTATGAACATAATGCCTTGAGCACCTCTATCACATTTTTCGATATTTTGCATCGGCACTTAATCAGCTTAAAAGGTGTTGATAGCTAATTTGAATCATTTTTGTGCTTTTCACTTTCAATTTCCTATTTTTAGGCTCAGTTTTTCCAGAAGAATTTTATTCGTTTTTAAAGAACTATTTATGTGGATTTGCATTAATGCCTGTTTTAACTTGTGATGAGAAAATAGCAAAGTAAGTGATCAAATGATAATGCATTGTATTGTCATATAGAGTTATTTTTTTACGATGTGTATGATACATTTTAGAATTGCTGGTGACATGGGAACAATCAAAAGTACATTGTATCCCAAGTCCAATGTTGATGAAAAAGTGGATGAAGATGAACATAAAGAAATTCTCAAAGATGATAGTAAGAGATGTTTCAAATGCTGCTGGCAATGTAGATATTAGTTAAAAAGATTGCAGAAGATAGCTTGTTTATATTTTTCCTCACTTTTGTTTTGTTTTTTTCAGATTGTTTTGTTATGATTGTCTCACTTGTTACTTCATGTGTTCGCAGTTTAAAAGTATGTCTCTTCAAGTCCTTTTCATGCATAATGTAATTTTGTAAGCTTTTATTTAATTTACATATGTTTTTATTTATTCATAGTTCAGCATATCAAAGTTGACTGCAATTGATCTTATGTTGGAGTTATCATACTACGTATCAGATGAAATCATACTAGATTTGCTTTTGCCCTACATGTTTTTTCTTGTCAGTGATAAAATTCCTCGTGTTCGAGCTAGGGCTATTACCGCAATCACCAAAAGTGTAAAACTTGTTACTATTGTGCCTAAAAATGAAGCAAATATCTTTCCTGAGTACATACTACCAAATTTGGTAAGCAATTATTTATTATTTTTGTGTGTGATAATACTTTCCATAATCTGAATTACATAATAAGACTGGCTTGTTTCTTATTTTATTTGACCTTTGGGAACTTTTTTTTAGAGTCAATTTGCTAATGATACCGAAGTTATTGTTCAGTGTGCATTTGCAGAGAACATTTCATCTCTGGCTGAGACTGCTTTAAAGTTTTTAGAACTTGCACAATTAGGGAGTAGTGTCAGCGATAATGATGATCAAAGTCAATATCAGGTTGAATGTAGTTTCTTTTGCTTCTGTTGTTTGTATATTTTTTCTTAGCTGTTTTTTCAATCATGTGTGTGTAATCACCCCTTTTGCATTCTTTAGGTTTGCTACGATGTTGAACTCCACGCCTTGCATGAACTTATTCAAAATAAAGTTGTTGCTTTACTGACAAATTCAGATAACGTTGTCAAACGTACCTTAATGGAAAATGGCTTAACCCGTTTGTGCGTATTTTTTGGCCGCCAAAAAGCCAATGATGTATTGTTATCACATATCATTACTTTTTTGAATGATAAACAAGACTGGCAGTTAAGAGCAGCATTTTTTGACAGTATAGTTGGTATTGCTGTTTACATTGGCTGGCATTGCCTTACAATATTAAAGCCTTTGTTACAGCAGGTTAGCAAAATTAAATAATACTGGCTATATTATGGCTCATGAAAAATCCACTTTAGGCAGAATAAAAGTTTAGGAAACATAATAGGGTTACCATCAACGTCCCGGGAAGAAAATTTGCAATCATTTTTCTGCATTACTTTCATTTGATAGAACTGAAACAGTAATCTGTATAGGATCATGTCTTCGATTAAAGCTTCAGAAAGAAGTATTTTAGTTTAATTTTCTTCAATGATGTCAACTTGCCAGACCTGAAATGTGTTGTTGATCCAAGTTTGGGGAATTGGACCATGTTTGGTCCAGATAGGCTTGGAGGCAGTTATAAGTGCAATGCAATGGCTTAATTTGAATAGGTCCTTCGTGTCAAGATACACATAGTTTAGTACAAAATTGTTCTGTGCAATGAAAAAGGTGACTTAAAACTTTTAAAATTCTAATATGTGTGCAGTTGTTGTAAGAGCATACTCACACTCCTAACCTGTAGAAATTTTGGAGATCGTAGATACAGTACAAGCTAAATAAGGAAGGAATAATTGAAGAGACCGTAATATTTTTTCATTTTATGCTAAAAAGACAATATGACTAGAGGGGTAAAATAACAGAGAATCTGGAATGATAGAGTAAATAGTAACGACTTTGCCTTAACAGACTTTAACTTCGCCCTAACATTTTTCACCTTAAAATGTACATTATTGGCCCCTTTTATGTTGATTGAACATTGGTCAAACTCCCACCAATCCGTTTGATATATTAGCAGTATTAAGAGTTTGCTTGCAATGTGTTTTATACACAGGGGTATCGCAAGAGCATTAGTCTTAACAGTGACTCTAGTTTCAGCACTAAAATTTATGATCTCTTGTGCTTTATATTTGGTAATTATATTTTCTGTTTCTTTTCTAGGGACTCAAAGATGCTGAGGAGTTCGTTATAGTAAGAGCATTACAAGCTTTAACATCTTTAGTTGAACTAGCACTTTTACAAAAACCAATAATTTACGAATTCATCGATGATGTTTGTCCATTTCTATGCCATCCAGTAAGACCATATTTTGTTTCCTTTTTATTTAATAGATAATTAAAATTATTCTTAAGAACAACACTGCACAAAAACGTTTGGACACTTAGCAGTTTCTTACCGTCTTTAAAATTGACAAGTGATATCAAATGGCTAATACTCTGCAGGCGGAAGGATACATTATGGAAAGTTCTGCAACACTGACACCAGCCCAATTTAGAATAGTTCAAACATATAGATTTATTTGAGTAACCTAAAAGTATTTTAAGTACACTGTAAAAACTGATAATATGTCTCTAATATAGAAGGAGAATGTAATTAGTTGCTGGATGATTGTTGAAATTTATCACTCAGTTCACAAATGACAAGAAGATTCTACTGTAGCTTTAGGTTGTGAAATGCATTTCTTAAAAGGTTTAAGCTAGTTTACGTCAAGTTCTTGTATTTCACTGTTTATTAGTAGTATTTACTGCTTGTATGTATGTTTATTATACATCCTTAGGTAATTTTTACTTAAATGATAATGTTTTTAGCTGCAAAGCCAAGTTGTGATATATAATCTGTAAACAAAGTGATAGTTCCTTCTTTTTTAGAATCAGTGGATTCGTTATGGTGCAGTTGGTTATGTGGTGGCTTGCGCAAAAGCAATGTCATTGGCAGATGTTCACTGTAGGTTGGCACCTAGTGTGATCCCGTATTTGCAACAGCCAGTTATTCAAATGGATAACCAGGTAATTATAAAAATTTAGCCATTATAATTATCCTGAAGATGGCTTACTAGGCAATTGTGTGAACTGAGAAAGAGCTGTATAAAGCAGTTTTAAAGAGGTAGAAGTAGCATAATTGTTTTAACGATTTCTTAATTATTAGTAACTCAGTGTCATCAGTGACTTTTTAGACTGTGCTCCTAAGTGTACTTAGTGAACCTATCCCTCGGCCTATTTATGATTATCTTGTCAAATCACCAAAAGCCAGAACGTTTTTGGCCAGGTAAATACACTTTTTGCATTTATATATTCTCTTATGTGTAGTGTCAGACTATGGATTGATGTAAGACAACGCTGAAAAGCAGCCATTTGACTACAGCTGAATAATCTGGTTCAAAATTAAATTTCTCCAGTATTGTACCTAGAAAATACTTTTCAGGTTTATTTTAAATGTTTCAGCTGTCTTGTGTTTGTTTTTACTTGTTGTTATGTTACCTTTACAAAGCCTTGTTTTTGCCATATGGCAACTACTATTGTACATAGTAGTGTAATTGACTCTACTGTTGCCTGGTCCTTGGTCCTTTTATTTAGTGTGAAGACAACGGAGATAAATTTAGCTTAATCTTTGGATCATATCACATTCTCAAGTAAATTTCTTTTCATAGATTGATTGCCCATCAAGAAGAAAATCCAGGAATTGCTTTTGCTTCCTCTAATACTGACCCTCTGTCACAAATAACACGCAAGTTGAAATCGCAGGGTATGACACCACAGATTGAGAAAAAATTGGTTTGTTTAAAAGAAATTATTTTGAGATTGAATGCTTATAAAACAAAGTAAGTATAAGCTATTGCAAGAAGTGAAGTTTTGTATGAACTGGTCTAGATAATGCACTCTTCTTTATTCTTCAACATTTGCTGTGTATAGTCTGCATGTGACAGAATGTCAAGAAGTACCTACTCAAGATAGTGAATTGATAATTCATGATTTCGTAAAAGAAAATAAGCTGTTTTTTAAATTGTTTAGGCATTATCGAATGGTTATTAAATGCTGTATTAGTGTCCACTCTCGGTTTCTATGAAAATAACTTTCAGCTTTATTGTTGACAAATAGATTCGGTCGTTTCAAAAAAGACTGCAATGGGATTAAAATATTATGTGAAAATGAAACCATTTTGTTACAAAAAACTTTTAAAATATTGAATTTTGCAAAAAAAAACAATGGCAAATTGTATATGACACATTCGGTAAATTTGGTGAAAATGAAATTGCGAAATTTTACTCCCACAAAATTTTAGTCTTGGTATAACTTAAGGTACAACCTTTACATTTACATTTTGTAAAACTGTTAACACTTTTGACCAGTTTAGAACAAACCATGTGATGAAACAACTTAATTCCAGTAGCTGAGAGGTTACTTCTTTAGGGAATATTAAATTATGCACCAGAACCTTTTATATTTATTGCAATGGGTTTTTACAGTGGGGAATCGAATTGTGTTCGAATAATTAGATGCAGTGGTAGAGCCACAGACAATTATACCATTATTATTATTTATTTCACCTAGCAATCGTTATTTTGGCTTTTCTAATGAAATAAACTATAAACTGTGACGATACGGAACAGTAAATTTTCAGAAGTTTTTTTAAAGTGAATTTTTCAGCAGGTCTTAGAACTAGCTAGTAGAGTAAATTATAGAAACTTCTGAGTCCAAGACTGCAACCAAAGTGGAACATAAAATAACACAAATTGAATTTTTATATCACAAGTGTTGTTTAAAATAAACAAAATCACATCGTTTTCTTACTTAATTTTTTTGCGCTAGCAAGAAAATCTTTTCGTTTCCTCAGCTGATGTAGTGGCTGATCCACAGCTTGTTGACAAGAACTGAGGTTACCTGATAGCCAACAAAAGTCTTTGTCAAGTGATGTCAAAAATACGTCACTCTAACCCTAGTCGTGTGCCAGAGTCTCATCTCCTTTTACCAAAAAAAAGACTGAACTTTTCTATGAACTTGAACTTGCTTGCTAGAAATTGTTGCTATAGCTGTTGTTGCTATAGAAATTGTTGCTATAGCTGTTGTTGCTATAGCTGCATAAATCCTGATACACACAGTGTTTCTTTTTCTAATTAAAATAACAAAATATTTATTGTTGCAGTATTTTAAGTTTGCCAGTGAAGATGAAAACGTTTGTGCGTCTATTTTTGAAAATGCTTTTTTCTTGACCTTTAATATAGCTGCAATAATTTTGTGCAAATGCTGAGGAGATCTTCAAATGAAACATGTGGCTTTCTACAGATAGAACTATTCTTTTAGCCCTGATATGCAGCAATCGAATGAGTTAATATTGCCTGGTGTATTGGATTTGTCCTCGTTATCATCCTTGCCAGAAGCCAAAGAAGTAGATTTAGCTAGAATGGCTGAAAACAAAGCTGAGACAAAGCAACTGCAAAACAAACGAAACACTCCACTTGCAAAACAACAACAGCAGCAGCAACAAAAACCACCACCACTACAACAACAGCAGCAAACACCACCGCCGCAACAGCCACTCCAACAATCACTTCCTCAGCAACCACAGCTGATACAGCAACAACAACAACAACAACAATCACTCCCTGAGGTATGTACACTCATTGACAATATAGCCACACGATTGCTTTACTCATTAAAGATTAAGCTAATTCACATTACTTTTATGATTTAAAAATATTATAAATTTCAACAAAAACATATAAAAGTTTGGATTGTCGCTTTGGATTGTCGATTTCATCATGGAGAGCACACTTGCAATTTTTTTTTAATCGATCAGACTTCAATTAACTTTCAATTTACAGGTCGAGAAGACGTTAACAAACACCCCCTCGTCCGTGGAAGTTCAGCCAAAAGATAGGTCAAAGGAAGGCGAAAACAAGTTAGTAAAGGTATAACTTTTTGTGTTATTTTTTTTTCTATTCAAAGGAATTTTTTTATCACAATGTTTTATGGAGCTAAAAATAATTATTTCAAACTACTTGTTAGAAAAAAATATTTAACCTTTCACATAGCTCAGACAAAACTAACTTGATTGTGTCTGATTTAATCTGCCTTTTACTAGAACATAAGAACTTAAACACCGCCCTGAAGTCATTAAAAATATTGTGAAGGTAGTGTATGTAGCACTGCCTCAGCGATCCTTGAATGCGTCAACCATTCAAGAAGGTTTCATTATTATTATTTCCATAGGCTGATGAAAGTGATAGTCATCGCACAAGACCACCTACTGCACCAACAGCAATGACTGATCAAGCCAAATACGCAAAATGTAAACAAGCTGTTAGAAGGCTAGCATTCTTCAAAAGAGATCAATACGTTTCTGGTAAAAAAATTTTTCATATTTTTTTGACGAGATAAATACAGTTTCATGCGGTGGAATTAAGCAAAATATCAAAAATTCAAAATCAGGAGAGTATGAATGATTATTTGGTATTACCCTTAGAAAAGAATATAATTGTGGAATATATTTTTTCAAATCGTGTTTTTGAAAATAGTGATTTTTGGAGAAGATATTTTTGCAAATCAATGTAAGTAAAATAATTTTTTTGTCAATTTCGAATAGAAAACAAATTTCACAGTAGATGTTTTTGTGATTTAACTCAAATATAATAATTTTTTTCGGGGTAATTGAGACTTTGAAGTGCTGTCCCAGGATTATTAATTCTTCAACTTTTTTTCCACACATGAAATTATTCCAATCCCACCCATTTAGTACTATTTTTAAAGTATTTCGCTTGTTATTAGAAATAAAAAAGACTTTTAAATTCGTTGTTACCTTAGCTAACATTTCACCATTTTAAAAAGAAATATGCGAAATTTATTTTCGTGAATTTCTAATTTCAATTAATTTTGCAGAATATATTTTCACGGATTTTCAATTTTATTTTGATTTCGCGGAATTTAATTTCTTAAATTCGCGAAAATATCTTTCTCAAAAGTTTTGCTTGCAGAAATTTCTTCCCTAAGGTAAAGAGTTTTCTTTTTATTATTGGTTGCATTAGGGAAGTCTTGCTGTATCAACTTAAGGTTTCAATATTACTTTTCAATTTTTTGACTCTTTTCTTACAATGTATAAATTAAAGCGTAATTTTTTTGCTTGTTTAGACATGAAAAGGAAAACGTTATTCAACTATGTTGTCGAAAATAGAGGAAAACAAACAGGGTGAGCACCTGTGATATTCCATTGTTGATTCATATTTAACACATATCCAGAAACTGCTTCTGTTAAAAGGGATTATAAGTGTAGAATGTTTTTTAAACATTTTAAGGGTGTACATATTTCATTTCATTGGTTATAAAGTGATTGTTATAATTTTCTCAACATTCGAGCATTTTACATTTATTAAGTGGATGTAGATCCCCATAATCGAAGAAGAAGATAGTTGATTAAAAAGCACAGAGAATACAAAAAAAAAATAAGATTTGTTAATATAAATTTAAAGCAATTAAAAATTTGTTTTTATTTTAGTTCCCTGACAACGAAAAAAATGCTGTTCCATGAGTTAATGATATTAAATTCTGAATACCTATCCAGCAAGTGTTGCGAATAAAGAAAATCACCATTAACTTTTTAAAAATCGACCTAAACTTTTTAAAAATCACCCTAAACTTTTTAAAAAGCGCCCTAAACTTTTTGAAAATCACCCTAAACTTTTTAAAAATCACCCTAAACTTTTTAAAAATCGCCCTAAACTTTTTAAAAATCGCCCTAAACTTTTTAAAAAACACCCTAAACTTTTTAAAAATCACCCTAAACTTTTTAAAAATCACCCTAAACCTTTTTAAAATCACCCTAAACCTTTTAAAAATCACCCTAAACTTTTTAAAAATCGCCCTAGATTTTTTAAAAAGCGCCCTAGATTTTTTAAAAATCACCCTAAACTTTTTAAAAATCGCCCTAAACTTTTTAAAAATCGCCCTAAACTTTTTAAAAATCACCCTAAACTTTTTAAAAATCACCCTAAACTTTTTAAAAATCACCCTAAACCTTTTTAAAATCACCCTAAACTTTTTAAAAATCACCCTAAACTTTTTAAAAATCGCCCTAAACTTTTTAAAAAGCGCCCTAAACTTTTTAAAAATCACCCTAAACTTTTTAAAAATCACCCTAAACTTTTTAAAAATCACCCTAAACTTTTTAAAAATCGCCCTAAACTTTTTAAAAATCACCCTAAACTTTTTAAAAATCACCCTAAACTTTTTAAAAATCACCCTAAACTTTTTAAAAATCACCCTAAACTTTTTAAAAATCACCCTAAACTTTTGAATATGGTGTACACGATTAATAACAGGATTGTACAGGATTAATAACATTTAACATTTCCATTTATCATAAAAAAAAAATAAACTTTTCTCAGTAAATTATTTTTATAATTTCAGTTTACTGCCTTAAAAATAATGAACCAAGTTAAATAGGGGCTAGATAGCAATTCTGCAGCGTCAGCATCAAATATTGTGGATCCGCCTGTTCAACCTTTTTCTTTGATAATAAACGAAAAATGGTTCGGCCAGGACTGATTTCAGTTCGGAAGAGAATAAAAACATGGCAAAAGAAGCACATGGTATGGCGTGGAGCCAAAACTCATGAAACAAACTAAAAAAAGGACTGAAACGAGGAAAACAGATATAGTTTTAGTGAAGATGAAAAAGCTGTTATGTTTTCTCAAGGATATTTTAAGCTGAAAGTTGAATTTACAGGCGTTTGTCACATGATGTTTCGCAACAGTTCAGCTCAACAATTACAGTATATCGGCCTTTTACTTAATCTGCAAAGAAATCACACATAGCTATCCTCTGGACAAACTTTTTTCGTGATGTTATTGTACTCAACGAGAAGTATGTTATCAGGTGTTAGGAAATATTGTCTTAAAATTGTGATTGTCAGAAGAACGGCAAACAAACATGCAGACGTGCCAGTGTTTGTCCGTATCCATAAAAGGCTTTGACATTATTCTTGAAGTACAGTTTACTCCCGGTAACTCGAACCTCCAAGGGAGCGAGAAAAATAGTTCGACTTACGAATGTTTGAGTTAAACGAAGCTCCCGTTAAGTCGAATTTAGTCTAAAATGAGATTATAGTTCGAGTTAAAGTGATTTTTCCAGGAGGTGGGGCAACAGTACAATATGGTGCAATCTTGTCGATGAAAAAAGCATGCAATTAACCAATTAATGCAGTCAACTAGAGTTTTTTATAAGAAAGTATAAACGAAAGTTCAAGGGACCCAAGAAAATGTTTTTAATGAAAGTTTAAATTTTCCGGTGTTTGAGTTACCTGGAGATAACTGCATATATTTTGCCACCTTAAAAACAATAGTACAATGTTTTTCACATTTTTCTACTTTTTGCTAGCTAATAAAACCACACAACTGTGGTTATATACCTTGATATTCCTCCCAGCTTGTGTGCAGCAGGCCAGCCGTTTAGAAAGAAGCCGTTTTAACCTTATCGGGTGTTTACATTTCATGTGTCAAGCAGGAGTATTTGATGACGCGTACTAAGCTACGCCCATGTTTGAGTTTGCGGAAAGCCATCCTGTACATAGTTACGCCGATTTTAAAATGCGGACCAAGATGTCAAAAACAATTGTTTAGTTTGCTCATGCAGTATTTTTTTATACCGCTGACATTTCTCACAACATATATAACTTGATTAGTTATCTTTAATTTTATAACTAATCACTAACCTCGCGAAAATATATTCCGTTAAGGTAAATCTTTTTGCCCTAAAATTTGTTTAGTTGAGTAAATAAGAAATCATAGCAAAACCTCCTAAATTGCATGTACCATTTTGGTTTGTTCAAATATTATTTAAACAACAGAACGGGGTGTATCACCTTTCTTGGTGTTTTATAGTTGCAAATTTGTATGACTTCTACATCTGTTATGTTATTTTTTGTTGTAGTTGGAAACCGAAGGGACAGTTGGTTGCTCATTTACACGAACATAAAGCTGGTGTAAATAGGTTTGTATGTTTGTCTGCTTTTTTGTCGTGCAGCTGCCATGCGTCATTGTTAGATATTTCGTTTTCAGAATACCTTAATGCTTAGCACCACTTGTTTTTAATGGACAAACAGACAAATATAAGGATGATTATAGAGACTAGTCGTAATCTTGTGGAAAAATCCATGGAAGTAAATATGTCGCATTTGTTTTGTCTTGCATAAATAATTTGTTGTGTCCGTAACACCAATACTATGAAATCGCGCAGAGACAGACAAAATAAGAGTATTGCTAGTACAGAGAAGCTGGTACAGCATTGACCATATCTTTTACCGTTAGCAGTAAAATTCAACATTTCCTTTATGTATGTATTATAAACTGCCAAAACTGGATGAAACCGGGACACAGAATCTTTACCAAAAGGCATACAAAAAAGGGGGATTGAGCTAAAAGATTAGTGTAGATGCTATGCGTTGTAATGGATCATTAAAATATTGTTCTTTGTTGGTCAGTTAGAAGTTTTAATGTATTTTTTTGTGTGAATTTTCTGAGCATATAAGAAATGCTTAGGTGTTGCATTACTACTAACATTACTATGAGATTAGCGTTTCAATCTTAGAAGTAAAGTTAGATTTAATAGAGAGGTGGGATTATTTTTTCAAAGCATGGAAATTTGCTTAGTATAATTTTCAACGAAAAAATTCAACAAGTTTTTAAAATAGTCATTTAGGACTCCGTTAATGGGAAATGTAACTTTTACATCCTTTACTTGAATTGTAACGTATGCGATATACAGCAATCCGCATGCGGGATTATCGGAGAGGCAGTATTATTTTTACTATAAAGGCTGGTTTACTAGAGAGATCGGAACAGTAGAAGTGCGGGAATAACAAAGTAATTTCAAACGTGAAGTGAAAAGCCTGTTCAGGTCGAGAGAAAACGTGTTTTTTGTGTATAGGGTCGTGACGAGCGATGACTACACATTTTTTGCCACAGCATCTGATGACTCCACTGTTAAAGTTTGGGACACTCACAGGTTGGATGGGAAGGCGTTAACCACTCGCTCGAAATACACGTACACTAAACAAGGTTAGATTTAAATTCTTATCATTTTTTTGCGACAATCATACCAAACCAGTCGAATGTGTATGAATGCATTCTTCTTCTTGTTTTTTAGTTGGTAAAATAAATTGTTTAACATTTTGTCAAAACTCGACAACTTTGGCGTGTTCATCAGACGATGCGTCTATTCATGTGTTTCGGTATGTTTTTTTAGGATTTTTTTAGGATTTTTTTTTTGTAATATACTCATCCGATACGCGTGAAAAATGCTGAAATGATGAATCCTTGAGAACACACAGGCTGAGATAATCATTTTAAAGGACTTTTTATTTTTGTGATCTTGCACTTCTCGAGCACTTTCACACGAATTTTTAAATCACAAAATGTCTAAAGTGATAACACTGTAAAAATGCTGCTCACTTGTGTTTACAAAAGGTTGTTTTGCACAAATAAAAACTAAGTACCTTCGCGCATGCTTAATTTTGCGCGTCAAAGGTGTTTCTGTTCGCGTATTTGTGAATTCGTTTTGGGTGAAATAACTTAAAAGAAAAAAAAATGCACAGTTTTTTCTGGTTTTTGTAAAGATGTTCTTTTCAACAAAAACAACTTTAAACGGGGTATTATTTTAATTTTTTTGCCAATGAGTAATTTGAGTAAAACACCAAGTAATTCTAAAAAGGAGAAAGTTTATTAAAATTAAGCTTTTCGATATAAAATCATTGTTGGTGTATGCACCGATGATGATTTTATATCGAAAAGCTAAAAATCGAGTCCTCTATATTATATGCGAAAGTGTATGTTATGGAAAAGTGCTATGGAAATTTTTGATTAGGGAAACATTGCCTCCTTCTTTCCCTACTTGCATGGCTTAGCAAAGCTGAAGCAGTAATATATTCTACGAAAACAAGCGCGGTGAAAATTGATATCCGCAAAAAATTTCTTTCCATAAGAGAATAAATTGTTAAAAATGTGTTTTCTCTCGGAAATGACAAACAGAATTAATTAAAAACACTTTTAAGGACCTGATACACTTCTATAATATCACTGAAATATACCTTATAATATCAATATAATTTCTTAAAATATGTTTAAAATATGGTTATAAGTTCTTATAATCTATATTATAATACCCGTATGCGTCTGTCTGTCACGCAAAATGGTAACCGCAGCAGCGAGACACACAAAATGCGGCAAATAAAGGACGGGCGAATCCGTGGATGTATCCATGGGTCACCGACTAGTTTCTTATAATATAGCTATAATATGTATAATTTCAACATCTGGCATGTGCGTCATCTGCTGCATGGTTATAATATTTGAATAAAATCAAACGAGTTTGATTTTAAAGGGACACTCCAGTGAAAAAAAAATATTTGAAAAAAATGTTATTTTGATAAGACAATACATAAATATGTCAAAATAAACCTTTCACAATCGTTAAAAATCTTTATTTATACCTTAATCGGGTCTGTAAACATCTTCAATTTCAAATAAATTTGCAAGGTCGCGTAAAGTTAAGAGGACTAGGTCCGAATAAATGAGCATACGTCACATCGTGCAGAAAGTCCGTGAGCTCAGCAGTACACCTTCTAAAAGTTTGTTTACTTACTGTTTACATTGTTCGTTGATAAGACGTCTTGTAATATGACGAAGATTATAACTTAGAAAACTTAGAATCGGATAATTCTCTTCATGAAAAAGACTTTACTAAATGTCCTCTCGACTTTACGCGACCTTGAAATTTATTTGAAATTGAAGATGTTTACAGACCCGATTAAGGTATAAATAAAGATTTTTAACGATTGTAAAAGGTTTATTTTGACATATTTATGTATTGTCTTATCAAAATAACATTTTTTTCAAATATTTTTTTTCACTGGAGTGCCCCTTTAAATTTCAACTTAGTTTGAAGAAATAAGTTTTCGCGATTTAAATTAACTTCTCATCACTGTGAGCATTGACTTCAATGTGTTTATTGTTTGTTTGTGGAGAAGACCTTCGAATTCCGCGTATTCACCATTTTAGCAATATTTGTGGTTTTGGCAAAATTCCATATTGATTCACGCGAAATCCGTTCAGTTTTAAACATGTGTTTTTTGGACCAAGGGTAATGCATCTTTTCTTTTTATTTGAGAAAAATAATTTGTTACTAGAATTGATGCAGGTGGTGGTGCCGGCCAGAAGCTTCCCTTGATGATCGAGAAAAAATTGAACGTGAAAGAAGAAGGACGTGCAGTAGATATGCATCAATATGATGCTGGTGATAAGTTTGTTTATATAATAACTTAAAACATGTCGTAGCTTTCAATTTGAAACAACTGTCTATCTTTTCAACAGCGTTTTAAGCTTTAAGCTGCTTCTTGTATAGCTACTTTTAAACTAAAAATGGTTGTCACTTATTTTGCAGGTACTCAGTCGATCATTGCATATGCTACCGTCCACGGTTACCTGTGTGGTTGGGATCTAAGGCAGCCGAAACAAAAGCATGCTTGGAAGTTTAAAAACGACGCGAAACTGGGTAAGGTAAAAAGTTTGCCAAGTGGTAAAAATGTTTTTTATGGTGAGAATTCTTTTTTGCAGCTGAAAAAAAGATCCAAGTAAGGCGTTTGTTAAAACGAGAAGATAACTCTTGACTGTTTAAAATAAGCTTCCTCTAAGCGGAACAATTTTTTTATCCTTCCAGAATAGGGACTGTTTAAAGATGTAGGCTGGCAGATAGATTCAGAAGATCATGTCTTAAAGTTTGGGCTTTCTCATTTAACCGGGATCTCCCTGTCATTAAGAATGCTGCGTAAAGATAAACGCATCAAGGAACAAATTATTTGCGAAAGAGATTTTTGCGATTTTGTTTGCAGATTTGGCGCACATGCGCGAAATTATGTTCTGCAAATATTTCATCCGCATCTGCTACGATTTGTACCGCAAAATTCTTTCCTTTCATCGTACTTCGATTTTAAAAATACCTTTACTCCTAAAGCTGACCGGCTTACTTCAGTGAGATGTGACCACCGCGGTGAGGTGAGATATAAATATGCAGTACATTCACCAACCGGCAAAGTGGAATAAAATAAGCGGTACAAAGCCTGGCTGAATTTCATCTCAAATTAGCCAACTTGACATAAGGGGATAATTTTAGCTGATGTGAACAGCCCTACAATTCTTACACATAAGAACTTTTTGGACCTACCTGGTACAGGTGAGGTCCTATAAAATGATCTTTGTCCGTTCGTCTGTTCGTTACCAAATTTTCTCAGAATTTCATCATTATTTTATTCTGATTTTTTGCACAAAGAGAACAATTGACCCTCAAATGTGACAAAGTCAGTTTTTTAAGAATTTTTTTCCGGACCAATAATGGCCGATTCGTGGGCAAAATGAGTAAAAAAAATACGTATTTTTGAACTTTTGTGAGGAGTGGGTTATTATTTTTTTCTGATCGAAATTCAGTTTGGAGTTTCGTTTCGTCTGTTAAAATTTTAAAACTCGTACGAACCACTTTACGAATCACTTCAATCATTACATGTAAGGAAGGTTAAACAAAATATGAAAATCAAACAACACAACGTTTCTAATAGAATTTTTATTTAGGTTTGATATCGAGTTTCGCTGTGGATCCTCTTCAGTGCTGGTTGACATGCGGAACGAGCGATGGTGCATTGGTTTGTTGGGATATGAGATTTCAGCTACCCATCACACAAATAATACATCCAGGAAGTAAGTGCAATTTTTTGGACTCCTTTGATGAGAGTGAGAGAAAAATGTTTATTTTTGTGTTACATAGTTTGAATAGGAATATCACAAGATGATCTTCTGTCAAATCAAATTAAAACTGACATATTCTTCTGGTTGCTGTCAGGGTGGACGCACTTGCTAAAATCTTCTAAATAACCTAAAATTTGGACTAAAAATACCAATTCCTTTCAAAATTGTTTATCCTTCTAAGTGCCTAGGGTTAATTAATTTTCGCAAAGACTTATTTTTGCGAGGTCATGTTGAGATATTACAAACCGATATGCAGATCCAAAGTTATTGGGTCATATAAAATAACAGGGCTGGGACGAGCAAACGAGTGTCATTTTGACAAAAAAAATTATTTTAATCAATTCACCTTTATAATATCTATGCAAGTGTGAATGTACATCCCTTAACAGGTCTAAAATTACTGATGACAGAAAATGTCAAAATTTGCTATTACTTAAAAATGACATCATAATTTATGCAACATAATTAAATCTGAAATTCTTTAAATGTGAATATCTTGAGAATGAAAAGAGCTTTTCAAAAAATAAAAAGACTTGTAACCAACTTGTGAAACCAAAACGTGAAAGTTTTTTTCCGCGAAAAAAAATTAAACAACTCGTAAACTTTAAGTAAAAACATAAGTCTGAATATCTGTACAATGAAACTGGTATTTTGGTCACGTAAGTGATGTATGACATCATTTTATTACAATGGGTGTATCATTTCCTTTCAATTTAACGTTTTTCTTATCTGCGTTCAGATGAGTATGATTTTGTAAGAACTTTTTCTTGAAGTGTGTTTTTTTCAAAATGGTGTAATTAATAAGTATAGCCAATAGCAGTATATATTTTTAATTTTATGGTTGGAAGAAAATGGGTTTTGATCAGTAAAAATATATATTAGATACTCCAATACGTCTGTTTGTCAGCCAATTTTAAAAACCGGGGGTTTTATAATCAAAAACGCCATTATAATTGCACCTATAACCACAGTAATAACCCATACAAAGGCTAAATACAAATAAACATGGCTACATAAAAAAGGTTTTTACCTACCTGTCGCTTTATTTTTTCAAATTATCCTGTACATTCATAAAGTTGAAAACCCACTGGTTCAGCTCGCTATCATAATTTTATATTATGGTTAGTGGTGAACATATAGCTAGCTAAAAAACAAGTCACGGAAATTTCGGATGTGTGACTCCAATGCTGAATGTGGCAGAGCTGACTTTGGTGTATTGTGAACTTAAAATTGCAGTTTATGGGTAAACAGTTTTAAAAATGGCAGCACGTTGTGCTAAATATGTCCAACATGAAAGCCTGTATTTTTTTACAAACAAGATCAAATGTTCGATGTTTAAGTATTTAGGGACGACATCTGAAATCCTTTAAAAATTAATAGTCACAATAAATCGAATGGTGATCTGTAATGCCAGGCATAAGCCCTATTCATATTGTGTCATGGAATATCAAAATGTACTGGTCGATCTTAATTAACATTTCGCCTAAAAAGATGACCAGCTTATTTGGTCTTAAATTTTCTTATCATTTGTACGGGCTTTGAGGACATAACTTCGCTTAAAAAATTGTATATACTTATTTCTTTCTTATTAGGCCAAAATCCATAAATAAAAAACAAAAGTATTTATGTAAGGAGGATTTAATAAATAGTATACAGTATTTATAAAAACCTAAAAAATCTGGTCCGTAAATTACACATATTTGGGTCTACAAAATAGACTTATCAAGAATGCGCTCTAAATAAGCTAAATAATAATAAACAATAATTACAACAAATACAGTATATAAAGTGAAAATAACAGTTCAAAATAGTTATAAAAACAATTTCTGTTAATACCCCCTGTCAATGAAAAAGCTACCCCCGGAATTTTTTTCCACCATGATAAGTCGTATAAAATTGTAGAAAAAGCCACAAAAACTCAAAACGTTTCAATGACGTGGCGAAAAGTTATTAGGAAAAAATAGGAGAGGGCGGGAGGGGAGGGGACGCGGGTGTGGCATGAGCTAAAAAGGTTAAAGTAGTTTTAGCGAATAAGTTTTCTCTAGAAATTTTGTAGATTGATTTTTAACCGATAGGAAAGGGTTGATCAGTGTTTTGACAATTTGCCTTGACAATGATTTTGAGATAAATCTAATATCCATGTTTTATCGCAATGTGTTATTCTTTTTAATTACTTTACTTTGAAGTACATAAAGATGCACTTATTCAAAATACATGTCGCCTTGTATGGCAAGTCTTTATTTTATCACAAAATTTTGTGAGAATCTCCTTAAATATAGATTTTTTATGCAGGTTAGTGTTTTCTATATTTATTTATTTATTAACAGGTTTGTCACAGTCAAAAAATGTACTGTCGTTATTTTGCGGTAGTATGAACTTATGCAAGTAGAGTGGAGCGTTAAAATATAATTTCTAACTTTCTGTTTTTACCAGACGCAAGAATTCGACGCATAGGTATACACCCGCTCGAATCGTCATGGGCGGTGGCTTCAATACAAGGTAACAACGAGGTTTCCATGTGGGATTTGGAAACGTCAGCAAAAAGGCAAACACTTTGGGCAAGTCAGTACCCGCCCCTATCGCAGTCTCAGGTGAGGTTGGTGTCTTTCTCCAAGTGTGTAAAAAATGATATTAATGTTTATGTTACTGTCATGAGAATATAATAGTCAGTACATACAGAAATTTTTTCCATTTTTAAAGTGTAATAGAACTTTCCATCCAAGAAAGGTGTTTACCTTTGTATTCACTTGACCAGATTCAAACTGTTTGAAAAGTGCTTATCGCATTTATGGTAAAATATGCCACAAGAATTTTGTCTCTTCAAAGTACATATAACTTTTTTATAACCGCTTTTTGGTACAGGTTTATGGTTGTTGATGTATATTTTCGTGGAATATTAAATGACATATCAGTATTTTTTTTATTTTTTTCGAAAGTTTTGTTTTTCTGCAAAGTTTTGACGAAAAAATTACGAGCTTCTTATTCAAACCTTTAATACTTTTCCATAGTCTTCGCGTGAAACTGTGTTGGCCATGCATGCATCCCATAACGAGTCAAAGCCTTATTTTATAACGGCGGGAACAGATAAGAGAATCCGATTTTGGGATTTACGTGAACCGGAATGTTCATCCATTGTTGCTGGATCTGCAACGGATAATTTAGATCATGTTGCATTGAAGTACAAGTATGTCTTTTTTCTTTTTAATCAGTAGCATCGACCCTTGTGGTTGGGTTTAATTGACCAACGTGAAGAAATCGTACAGGCCCCACTCCCATTCCCTTTTAACAAGCGGTTATTTTAACAAATGAAATTTCAACAGATATTTGTCAAGTAAATAAGCTCGATACATTATGATGTCCTACTAAAAAGAAGAAACAACATTGTGTTGATGGATTGGCAAACTTCAATAGCTCAGTAACTTTCATGCGTGAAAATATTTTACGAGTGAATGTGTAGCTACTTTGTAAGAAATTCTTTTCCCAGGGGTAGAAATTTTCCTTTCACCTTAAATTTAAATTTTTACCTTAAATTTAAATTTTTGCCTTTTTTTATGCGATACTTATTTTGATTTTGAAAACCGCAAAAAATCTCTGCAAAAAATTCTCTGCAAAATTTTCTATTTCTTGTATCCGCAATAATCTCTACCGCAACAATTTTTCACTTCTTCGTACTTCGATTTCCTGTAGGACCTAAACTATTGAGTTCTTCGTTACTCTTTAATTTTTGAAACCTATGTTAGTGAAAATACAGATTTTGCTGTTACTTTTAAATCTTTGACATCCAAAAAATTAAATCCGCAAATTTTGTGTCAATGTAGTCATTCGCAAAATAAAATATGGGATCACTCATCCGCATAAATAGGTTCCGGCCATCTTCTTTTATACATTGTATTTCTTTAAAATATAATAATTTCAATGTTGCTGCGATTCTGATTTTAACGATAATAAAATCCAGAGCAGATCGGATTTCCAGGACTAGGATTTTAACTTGACAAAAACTCTCCAAATTTGCAAAAATTAATTCCCTTAACGTTTGGCCCGCTGTCAATCTTACCTTTGGGTAAAGTGAACTTTCGCTAGTCATTCCAAGTGGTCAAAATCAATCCGCTGGGTAAAGCTATTTTTGGAACTATTTTTCTTAGTAATCGTTTAATCGATGGAACAGAAGT
Organism: Hydractinia echinata; assembly: GCA_030067915.1. Lineage (NCBI taxonomy): Eukaryota > Metazoa > Cnidaria > Hydrozoa > Anthoathecata > Hydractiniidae > Hydractinia > Hydractinia echinata. The sequence continues at coordinate 142,193 of JASGCC010000179.1, read as the reverse complement.
ATTATACGAAACATACGAAAAACGTCGTTCAAATTTGACGTACGACGAACGTCCACGACGTGGAGCCGACGAGCCTCCCACTGGGCACCATGATTGTATTACTGACATTGCAGTGACGAAACTTCCACAGACATTTTTGATAAGTTGCTCACAAGACGGAGTTGTTAAAGTATGGAAGTAGTGGACGCTCTGGTACTAAACGCAGTGCTAACAGGTCGAAGTGTCCCAGGGATAGTTGTTATTTCCGTGAATTTTCTTGAAGAAATGTTATCCGCAAAAATTAGGTATTATCATTTCAGAAGGGTTAGTTATTGCAAGGTTAAGAGAAGCAGAAAAATTTCGTCCAACGAATTGGAGCATTTTTTTGTCTTTATTTTGAAAAATGATCGCAAACGGTTCAAATTCGAAGTCTCATTATAAGTCAAACGAATTTTTGGTATATATTTTTGAATAATTTTGTTTGACGTCTAACATTTTTTCCCCGACAAGGTCGTAATTACAAAGTTGTTTTTCACACTCAACATACCAACAGATTGAACCTAGTTTGTGTCTCAACATTTTACCTAATCCACTTTTCTGTTTATCTTTTTTTTTCTTATAAACATTTTAGAAATATTGTACATATTTAGAAGATTTTGTAAAGCATTCAATTTAACTAATGAATTAAATTAGATTTGAAAAACGCCCTTATCGAATATACGCCCAATATTTTCTGTACGCCGTCGATATGATTTTGGAAAGAATGTCACGGAAATCCTATTTTCACAGGAGGGAGAGGGGTGGAGAGAAGTTCATAGACTTTCTGCAAACTACTTTGCGGAGAAAAATAATTGGGGGTACAGACAAAGTACAATAAAATATAAGTAACAACATTCGAACGAATTTTTAGTTCTAAATAATAATTTACAGCATTTAGTTTAATTACAAATTATAAATTGATTTTTTTTTGAAAAATTAACATCGTCGAAACAAAAATTTTCATTTTTTATCATGTAAACCACTCATCAATATCAAAATACCTGGGTTAACAAATGGAAGCGGCCAATTATAAAAATCTTTGTGGAAATGGTCAATTTTCATGCTAGTGATAACCTCTAGTGTTCATCACCTCCTTGTATCTCATTCTCATATTGTGTTTTTAATCCTTTTAAATAAAACCGAAGTGTTTCGTCATCGAGTCGAGAATTCTTGGCAGCTTGTAATAAACGTGTACCCAGCTTAAATGTAGCTTTTTCTCGCTTAGTCAATTTTAGTGTTCCTTGATTTACCTGAAGAAATATAAGAGAGCCTAATTTTATTTAAATGACTAGTACAGTGTTTACATATAAACATTTTTTAGTGATATTTTTGATGATAGACGCCTAAGGTAGACTAACCTTTCTTGCTTCTTTTATTTTTTCCACTGCTTCTCTTGCTGTTGTAAGCACCTCCTCCGGTAAATTTGTCATTTCTGCTAGCTCTAGACCTGGTAATAAATTACACAAAGATCAGAAAATTCAATGGGAACATTAATGTCTATCTTGCCACAGTTGTTTTTCTTTATTAAGATCCTCAAATTAAGTCTGTGATTTGTACATTATAACTTGTGGTCTAAAGTTGTTTTGTCGATCTCCAACTAAATTACTGGGTGTATTTAACTCGTTTGGCATAATGTTTTAAAGATCAATACAGATATCGATGGCTTTTGTTCGCCACACTTGGAACACAAACACTTCCAATGTCTCTTATTTCTGCAATAATATTTAACCAAATCTTCATCCCCTACATTCGAATTGCTGGGTAATGTCATAGGATTCATGTTGTTAACAGCGTGTGTGATAAACAAAAGATCTTCATATTTGAAAGTGATTATAAATAATAACAGCCATATTATTGGAGATTTAAAACGATATAAACAGACAAGGTTATTGCTTAGAGTAGAGAGGCTAAGGCGGCTGCTTGACTTTCCTCCAAGACTACCGCGGGGCACAATCCTGCAGTAAGCCATATTCTACCTTTAATGATAGGCGGCCGCCATGGATACGCAGATTTAAATCATAGTCATAACAAAGCTTGCAGCATAAGAATCCAAACTAACCAATTGACAACTGAGACAACAATCTTGCGCAAAAGAATCGACTACGTCGGGACTGAACACGTGTACTCTACCACTAGCCAATCAGTCAATATAAGAAACGCGTGTCAGGCTTTACCCTTGCTTTGTTGCTTAACACGTGTTTCCATGATCATCATAACTGACTGCTGTATAACAGTTTCTCAACCATTTTTGAATTCAAGGAAAGGAATAGTGTTACCGTAATGTTTCTCCTCTGTTCTTCCTTTTACTAACACGTGACTGAATGATATTTTTTCTTTCGCTTCATCACGGTTAAATAGTCTCTAAAATATAACCAGAATGGAATAGATTTTCACTTATTCTACACGCTTTTTTGAAGGAATACCAAATTTCTAACCAGGGTGGTCATTCTTCTTCTTTCTCTAATGTTTTAAATAACGGACCTATTGCTTTTAACTGAAATTACAGCCTGACATTATGCAAACACAATGATTAGTGAGGGCCACCATGTATTTTCGTGTGCACATGTGTATTAAAAGTGATCTTCTGATTTAAAGTTGTTCCTTAGGTCCCAAATTACCAAAAAAATGGGTGGCAAAAATTTTGGTCCCATGGGACCAAATTAGATGCCGTCATCACTTCCAATGTCAGCAAAACAATAATTTCACATTTATATGTCATGTTATATATGGTTAGAAAGAGGAGATCGAGTGGATCAAAAAAAATGTAAGAACCATGTCTTCAAAATATAACGCCCAAAAGATATTATTACTCAAACTTTGTACAAATTACAGACGGGTAATTTACTGACCCAGCACAAATATGACTAACTTGCTCAATAGTGCAGTTTTTTTGTTGAATTTTGGTATGATATTGGGTCACCCTAATGTATTTCTGTTTGATCAAGATTTATTGTTGAAATCACTGCAAGGGATAATTTACAGACCAAAGCACCTTATTTAGTTGTTTACTTTCTTTCTTTCAGGCAATTGCACAAAGTTAAAAAAATTGCTGAAAATAATGACAACTTCAGCAATGCTTGTACAATGTTTCATTCACTCATCATCACTAGAGCTATATTCTGATAAGTGATTGCAACAACTGTGGTACAATAAATCCATCATAACTGCCATTAAATTGCCATGGTTGTTGTTTGAGAAGCTGTTCACGCACTAGTTTTGCGCACTCGAATATTGTAGCGACATCATCTACAGGGTTTTGAAAGTTCAACTCGATTGCTTTTGCTTGCGTCTGGGTTGTACAAATTTTTTCTGATTCTGTTCTTGATGGAGGTCTTGAAAACACTATGTCCTCAATATTTTCTGTTAACAAGTGCCTTCAATATCGCTTGTAATTGATTTGGTTGCTTTCGGAGTTTCCAATTAAGTTGTTGTATGTATAGTTAACATGATTCATACTTATTGCGTTGTCTTGTGATTCTCCCAATAAATGTTTGATGGTGTTAATTATTTCAACATCTGCAAGTGCGCGATCTGTATCTTCCATATTTTGTAGCTGTGACATGTCTTGATGTAATGCTAAAGCCTCTCTCTGAATTTTCACCCAACATGCTAAATGATATTGGGCATCATTTGCCATCGCATCAGCGTTAGGAATATTGTTCATACGGATGAAAAATGATTTATCTGCTATAAGCTTCGAGACCTCCAGCATGTTTGTTGCTACCGTCTTAGACATAACTTTATGTATCTTTCCTCCCCTTTCTTGACAAATAATGCAAAGGTGTTTTTGATAATTCCACTTGAGCGCAATGTTTTTTTTTCAGTTTGTTTCACAGATACAACGAATGATGAGCTTAAACTGTCAGAACACTCTTGTGGTACTGGCCGTTTCTTTAACCTGTCTATCTCTGTTTTATTTGTGGCCATTTTGTAACAATCAGAATGGTATGAAGACTTTCCTTCAACAAGCTGTACAATATCATATGATTTCAGTTTTTCCAAGCAATCTAGATACTTCGAATCACCACAACTAACTCTTTCTTCCAGACGTGATAATAACTTTTTCAAATACTGCTCTTTTGGGTTGCCAACATTCTGAACAAAATACGACATCTTGGTCAAACTATCAAACAAAAATCTTTCTCTGAGAACTCTCAGAACTCAGAACAGGATTGGGAAAAAAATGTTTAAGTAAGGCGGTACCTTTTTTGATGTATCTTTCTGGCACACACACATTTATTGTTTTTACACAACTAACATCCATTTTAATTCGGTCTATTCATTTTATTATTATGCATGTTGTCTTATAAACTTCACATTACACTTCACTAACACTTCGAAATTAAACAGTCTAGATATGAAATTGAACAATGGAATGTTTTCTAGAAATAGAAAATTCGAATTCAATGTCTATGAAATCGAACAATTATAAAACAAAACTTGTTATCATACTGATACTAATACATACAAAATGTCTGAGTGAAATTCGCTACTTGCTTTTCAAAACCAAAGTAAACAACTGAATAACGTGCTTTGATCTGTAAATTACTGGTCTGTAAATTATCCCTTGAAGTGATTTGAACAATAAATTTTGATCAAACAGAAAGACATTAGGGTGACCCAATATCATACCAAAATTCAACAAAAAAACTGCACTATTGGGCAAGTTAGTCATATTTGTGCTGGGTCAGTAAATTACCCGTCTGTAATTTGTACAAAGTTTGAATAAAAGATGTAAAGAGAAGCAGAAAGTTGAAAAAGAGCTTGAAGATGCAAGGAAAGAAGTACGTTTGGTTGTGTCAGGAGTAGACTGGTATATCTTACACAATTCTTTGATGAGAAACGTCGAAAAGGCGCGAAAAAAGATTGTTGAACGCCATGAAAAGAAATTGTGCAACATCGCCCGTAACGTTACAGTCCCGTTCCAGGCTGAGGAGGTTTTGTCAAACCTATCATCCTACGAACTGTCGGATATGGAAAAAGAACTGCTAAAATTTGGACTTCATCATTCTATTCCACCAAATACGCTTATCAAGACTGATGTTTTTATGACATTTGATATGGTTAATCGTTTCTTGACAAGTCAACTCAAGTGTAAAGATGATGAAAATGCTTTAAAATCAGCAATCTCCAACTTAGCGAACACTTACTATAGCAACTACAGACCTTCAAAATCCGTTTTGCGAAAACATGGCATATTAAAAAAGTTACAGAAAAATCCCAACATTGTTATATTATCTCCAGATAAAGGCAATGGTGTTGTGATTGTTAATCGAACTGATTATTGTAACAAGATGTATGAAATTTCATCTGATGGAACGAAATTCAAGAAACTTACTCAAGATCCAACTATACAGCGTGAGGGATAACTACAACGATATTTAAGACATTTGAAGAAAATAGTTTTTTTTACGGACATAACATATAATAAAATATACCCTTCTGGCTCTAAACCATCTCGCTTATATGGTACTCCTAAAATGCATAAGAGAAAAGATTATGAGATTCCTCCCTTTAGACCAATTCTGTCTTCAACAGGTTCATACAATTATGATTTAGCCAAATTTTTATGTGATATGTTAATGCCTTACATTCCAGTAGATCATACCACGAAAGATACATTCACATTTGTTAACGAAGTCCAAAAGGTAAGAGACAATAAAAAGTTTTTCGTTTCTTTTGATGTTGTTAGTCTATTTACCAATATACCTCTAAATGAAACTATTGATATAGCTGTTGAAACTATATTTAATAACAATGAAAATTTGAAAATAAGTAAACTTCAGTTGAAAAAACTTTTTAATTTTGGAACATCTCAGACTCATCTCCTATTCAATGGTGAGGTATATGACGGAGTGGCGATGGGCTCTCCTTTAGCGCCTGCTCTTGCAAATCTATTCATGTCAGTTAATGAAAAACAATGGCTCAATTTTCGTGAAGGAGAAAAAGTATTATTTTATAAAAGATATGTCGATGACATTTGTTGTGTTTTTAAATCGGAAGCAGAGGCTAGGACATGGTTCTTACATTTTTTTTGATCCACTCGATCTCCTCTTTCCAACCATATATAACATGACATATAAAGGTGAAATAATTTTTTTGCTGACAATGAAATTCTTTGGTAATTTGGGACCTAAGGAACAACTTTAAATCAAAAAATCACTTTTAACACACATGTGCACACGAAGCTTCATATCAGAACATAGCAGCCCTCACTAGATTTACATTGGGACAAAAATTATTGCGATTTAAAGGTGAAAAATATAAATTATTTCGGTTTCAATGTTTATTATACATTTTTCGTTTTGACAGTAATTTTTTCAATTTATTTTGACATTTTAATACGTGTTTTTATGAATACCCATGCATTTTTTGTATTGAATTTTTACCGTTTTAATATATATGAGTTTCTTATTTTAGTAATTTGTTCGTATGGATTGCATTAATTATTGCGTTTTAGCATGTTTTCAATAATTTAAATAAAAGGTAGATTGCATTTTGCGCTGCATATGCAATTTTGAGCAAAATCGCAATAAGTTATGCCACAATAATTGTTTTTCAGCAATAATTTATGTCCTTTAAGGTATTATCCTTAAATTTTGCTGAAAACAAGATTTTGAAAAATTGAATTTTGCGCGAATTTAATTTCACAAACGACGAAATTGACAAAAATTCGCGAGAACATATTGTCTCGAATGGCGACAGTGGCAATTAAACCATTTTCCAAGATAACTTTTCAAACTTTTCTGCTCCATTTCCACCCACCTTGGTTAAGAACAGCAAGCAGAAGCCCTTACCTGAACTGCAAGATGGTAGCTGAAAAAAAAAAACATAAAAAAATTAATGTTGTCAGAGAAAAAACGTTGTTAGCTACAAAGCTGTGCTGCTGACACACGATAACATTTATAGAATATAATAATTAATATACATTTGGTATTCATAATGTCGCCTCGTGTCCTTGTTGCCTTATCAGTACTACCTTATCTGTTTTAATTTTCGCGCGCGAATTCCTAAATGTGAATTTAATTCATAATTTTGGCTCACATTTCTTTTTCTTGCGCAACTGTGCCAAAAATTAGCACGCGTCAGAAATATTTTAAAAAATGATCAAAACAGAGTGTGCCGTTTTATGTGTTAGTTTTATTTCACTTCTGTGTATATTTGGCGCATGCGCATATTTTGTTTTTAATGCCATGCCGTACGAGAGCTGACAGCTCAAGAGACTATTTTCAACGATAACACGTAAAAGATTTATTATCTTATCTAAGGTTACCATTTCACAGAGAGTGAAAGTGAGAGAAAGAGACTTTTACTTGTTACTTACTTCTCAACATTGGGATAAATATTTTCTAAGTCGCATAATTCCATAAAATGAGTAGCAAAGAATGTGAACGTCTAAGATGGAGAGAGATAACAGTTACAAGATAAAGGTGAGAGAAAAACGTTACTTTGTCAAAAAACATGTTTTTGTGGATTCATTCAGAAATTTTCCAAAATTCGTTAATCGTCACAATAAATAGATACTGTCCGTTTTCAAACATAAAAAATTCAGCCCTGTGCGAATTGTCACATGACAATATTAGCTATACAAACCTTACACAATAAGATTTAGATATTTTGATGCATCGAATAGAAGGTAATTTAAGAAGAATTAATCTGGAGTGCGACCAAATCCAATGTTCGAGTGTACACTAATTCTAAGCCCGATAACATTGGGTGACAAATCCTCGCTCGACCGGGACATTAACACCTAGTTTAATTTTTGAATAGCTAAATTGTGCGGGTAAGCTTATTTTTTCAATAGCAATAACATTTGTGCCTAAATTATATATATTTTAAGGTATATATCACCTTTTTAGAGATAAGATATTCGCATATGCTGTATGATATTCCAATACCTTCATCTATTCCAGTACCTGCAGGTGCGAAATAATAAAACCAACTTACAGGAACACACCAAACAACAACAACAACAACAACAACAACAACAACAACAACAACAACAACAACAACAACAACAACTTTTAGCAAAATAAAAGAACACTTACCTCGACCTAACTCATCCACTATCAAGAGGGAATTGTCACTGATATTCTGAAATAAAAGATTTTAGTCAAAATCTGCATGAAAAAAAAAATGCTACGCGTATTTGTTAAGCAACTTAACTTTTGACTTGCTACTTAAGTAATTAAAACCATCAATGAGTGTTAAAAAAATATCTTGGAGACGCAAACAAGAACCAAAGTTCGTTATGCCATGAAATAATTTGTCACCTACATCCAATATTATGTATAACAAAGTTGCTTAGCATTCTTGTAAAATTTTAGTTGCTTATAAACTGGTAGTTTATAAAAAATACGTGACCCTCTTTTGCATAGAAAGAAAGAAACTTACTTGGATAATATAATTCATTTCTTTCATCTATAGAAAAAAATAGCCACGGGTTATAAAATTTATGCAATATTTTTCATTCGAACATCAGTAGTATTAAACTAAAAGTCATCAAAAATTGTTCTGCTACTACATCTTAAAATGAAGTTTATACCATCTCACATTTGGTTGAGTAGTGGTACACTCTCCTTTAAAACCTTCTTATAGAACTCAACCGCTTAGCATTCCAGCACATACCTCTAACATAAATGTCGAACAATTGGTTTCTATGTCGTCATCACTTCCAATGCGAACAAAAATTTGTTTCGCCAGTCGAAAAGAGGCATATTCAGCAGGTACAAACGACCCACACTGAGCCATTATCTGCAGCAACGCAATCTGACGCAGAAAAGTCGATTTTCCACTCTGCAAGAAGAATGATTGGCTTAACCACGTTTAAAATACTACATCTACAGTGAAAATGAGTAATGTAAATCTGTTTTAAACGCAGACAGGTCACTAGCATTTTTCAGTCAACTAAAAAGTGTCAGCATCGCAATGTTTTCTACATTAATTTAACGTTACTGTTGTTTACAATGTTTTCTTACCATGTTAGGACCAGTAATGACCATAAAGTTTGACACATCAGAAGCATACTAAAAAGAAGTGCTTCATAAAGAACTGTGATAACACAATTTAGGTGTAGTCAGACATTCAATTCACCATAACCAAGAATGTACACAGAGAAAGAGAAATCCTTTTAAAGCGATATTTTATAAGGAAACATTAGAACTGGCTAAGTGAAACACTCAATTCAGAACATTATCAAATTGGTTATTGATATCAACAAAAGGGTCCGGTTGAATTTAAAGCTATCGCTAGCGCACAACTGCTCAGCTACAAGGTTGCATCAAATCGCCATGCTAGCCGCTAAGCAGAAAGAGGAATACTAATTTAAAGTCACTACCATGAATTCACTGGTGATTCAACCGTCAGCTTGTCAACCTCAACTACGGATGATTAATATAAAAACTATAAAAACTGACTGACTACAATATGAGTCCAATATTATAGGGGACTCCTGAAAGATTTTGTTATTCAGATTTATTAAATCGTGGAAATATAATAACTTTAAAAGAGACATACTGCATCATTGGGAACAGGTGGGCCACTTAAAAGCACCATTTTGTCAAGTATCGGATGACGGCCTTGTTTAACTGCAAGTGTATCTGTAAACTCTGGTCTAACTAAAAATATACAAGGTAAGACAGATAAACAAAGCTACTTACAATAGATAAAGTTACGTATGAATTAAAAAAAAATTGGGAAAAATTGGGAAAAAACGCAGTACTGCAAGCAATTTCTTTTTTTTACTTTTTACTTTTCCCTAATTTCTTTGACGTTCCCGCACATATACACAGATTTAAAAAAGCAACTGATGTTAACTTGATATTAACAAAGGAAACAGATAATTTTTTTGAAAGAAATATTCACTGGGAATGTTCGCGGTTGGAGTTCACCGCGAATTTTTCATTTGGCATTAAATTTATAGAAGAACTCTTTATTGTTTGCCACTTGCGTTGTATCTAGTATCCGTTAGACACGTACCTGAATCATTTACCTTTCGTGGTAGGCGGTAAAAACTATTTTTGAACGCATATCTTTGTTGTTTGGACCATAAAGTATTTTATACCAGACTATTTTTGGAAGATCTGCGAAATACTGCGAAAATTTCTCCTAGTAAAGTATTTTTCTACTCGGTATAGAATTAACGCGTTTTTATGACATCAATGGTCACACTTACCATAACTTGACAAAGTGGCAGCATTTGCAAAAGATACGATCATGTCCAGCACTGATACGCATTCGGCTAATTTGTACAAGCAGCCAATCTGCTCCCTGATATTTTTCATCAATTCGCTTATAACGCTGCAAAATAAACTTTCAAGTTAGACTATAAGAAAAAAAAACCTTTTTTAACTCTCTGCTTTCAGAAACACTTCTTTTAACATATTTATTATCACAAACATCGTATTTACTCGAATAAGCTCACTCGAAGAAGTTTTTTCGAACCTTAAAGGAACTAAATTTTGCGGAAATTAGTTTTGGCGAATTTCGGGAATTTTTGTCAAATTTGCGAAAATTATTAGAAAATTCGTTTTTACGGTAAATTTTTTTTTTTCTGTTTTTTGAAAAATGATTTACACTACTTCTTTTTTTTGTTTCTTTGAAACACTTCTCGCAAACATTGACTCTCATTAGGTAGTAAGCTTTTCATCAAATAAACTCACTTTTAGTAAAATAAAAAGGTTTGGACGAAGTATAAGAGAAATGTAAAGACGCATAGTAAAATCTTACATATTCGAAAGAAAATAAATTTCTTCAAGTGATTCTTCCAATCTTGCTAAAATATAAATACATTAGATTCCTTGTTAAAATATCAGAAAAAATAAATTTGCCTTAAAATTTGTTGCATATCAAAAGACACCAACGTTTATGTTTCTGTGCATAGAACTAAAGTAAATTCGTTCGGGTTAAAACCCTATTCAGGCCGGGTTTTTTCCAGGCTCTGAAAAGCTAGGGGGATGCTCCCTAAAAGTGATGAAGCAGGCATCGTATTGCACATTGGAGGACAATTAGGGAAAAAAATCTTGGATGACGTCATCTAGTTTAAAATGATGTCATCATATATTTCTGAACGCGACAGTTGACAGGACACAAAAGCACAAAAAAGGCTAAAATATGACTTTAGAAGTTGTTTATAAGGATATTTCAGGAAAAAATTTTTTTAGCCAATTTCTTTCCGACCACCTGTTAACCGATGAGTCACCAGGACTAGACGTGACGTCACATCAAACATTTTTCGACTATCCTGAAGACAACTAAAAATGATGAAAAGTCACCAAATTTCAATCCTCCCCCCTGGCCCGAATAGGGTTAAGACACTTCATATATCTAAAAAAGTAGAAATTCTTAATAGTATAGATTAAAAAATTTAGAAGACAACTCTTTTTGCTCGTGCAACGTATAGACACCAATAACCTTTAGATGATTTATAAACAGAAATGGAAAAATATTGCATGAATGAATTGTTAGCATAAAAAGACAGCGGACTAAGACATAACGATATAAAGAAACTATACTTACAATTTAACTTTATCTATAAAAAAAAGAAAACATTAACAACTCACAATGTTTTAAAATTGTTGAATAATTTTTGTAGGTCCGAATGATTTGAAATGGAAAAGCATTTCCGCGTATCAATAATGACGGGATTCATAAATGGCTGCATGATTAAAAAAAACACAGTAATGAAAACAATAGGTGAAGAAGAATACATTTGATTTCTGATTTGATCTGTTTTACAATGAAACATATTCCAAACATACAGAAACATACCAGTTGTATTATTCAGTGTATAAATAGTAAGTAGAATCTGCCAACTGAAAAGGTTGTGTAATCACAAAAACCTACCAAATCCTCGGTAGTACAACTTATGATATTCTTCGTTTTCACAACTTTGACCAGATTTGATGGTAACTGTTTAGCAAGTCCCTCTTGACCCTTCGTATTGATTTGGATGTAAAAACCACGTGTTGTGTTATAGCTTGGAGTAAGTGGAAGACCTGATGATTCTGCCTCTTGTTTAATCATTTCTACATGCATAAAAAACAGAAACTGTAAAATACATGTAAAATAAGTAAAATACATGTCTTCCATAGTGCTAAACATTCCTGAGTAGCTTGTACTTTAATAGGCTTAGGGTTTTACATAGGGCGCCTTAATGTTCTATAAAAAAGTGATCTGCAGAATGAAAATAGTAATCAAAACTGGTTAAATTAACATAGACGAACAGTGTGCTTACAGTAGGCAACAACGAAACTAAGATTCTACAAAAGGTAGAGATTCACACGTTGCTGACGATACATTTTAAATCTAAAGTTTTGCATGATCAATTTTCGTGGAGAGCTCGCGAGGATTAATTTTCGCGAATTTCGCGAATTTCGGCCAAATTCGCGAAAATAAGTACACGCGAAAAGTTTGAAAAACCCCAATTAGCGAAAATTCATCCTCGTGAAAATTTTGAAAAGAGCTCATTCGCCAAAAATAAATCCTCGCGAAAATTTTGAGAACAACATTTGTTGATGATGTTGTTGATGTTTTGGAAGAGGGTAGTGATGCATCGACCATTGATTCTTAAGATTCTTCAGGCGGCTAAATATATACCAAGTGAACTTGTAATAGATAGTGACGATGACGATGAAGAGTGGATAGATGAACAAGTTCATCGAAATATATTTGATTCGTCTTTTTTTTGATGATGGAGCAGATCTGTGATGACATATAAATCTTTGTAACTTTACTATTACAGCGAATACATAGTTTCTTTACAAAAGCCATTTATTATTTCTGACGTTAACCCCACACTCGAAAAAAATTATTTACTAAAAATTTGTGATTCGCGAAAAGAAATCCTCGCGAAAAATTAGAGAAAGGTCGGTTCGCTAAAATTTGTCCACGCGAAATATTTGGAAACGACCGATTCGCGAAAATTAATCCTCACAAAATGTCCTTTTTTTGACCTCGCGAAAATTAGTCCTCGTAAAATTTTATCCACTTAAGGTATATTCACGAGCAAATTTTCTGAATTACCCTCACGTTTCATTACCCAGATTTTTTTCCTTAAAAATGTTTGCCAATTCTTCAAAGCAGACAAATTTGTTTTCTCAATGCTAAAATAAGAAGCGTTTGAAACTAAACGAAAGGCTAGATTTTTTTAAAGCGTAGCTATTATACCGGTGTCATAGTACGGAAAATAAATTCTATTGCGTTTAGCTAACTGACAAAAGTATGATCGGTTTAACCTGATATGAGCCTATTTTCCCTAATTTACATTTTGATTGTCAAGTCATAGTTTTCTATAGATCATTAAACATACGTATCAGATTTTTGAACAGCTTATTGAAGAACATGAGTTATAGATCTACGTATGCTTTTTTAAAACGATGTGTTTACATTTATCAATATCATTTTATTTAGCTAAATGCAGGAAATCTTTTTCTTTACAAAAAATACTATTCGTTAGCCCACGAGGTATAGTTCATCGTACACATTTCCCGGATCGTTATTTCGAGATCAGTACCCACCTGTTAACTTGAAGTAATGAAATTCACTTGGACGGGAATTATTACTATGATTATAGGTGTGATTATAGTGGCGTTTTCGATTACAAAACCCCCGGTGTTTAACCCTATTCGGTCCGGGGGGGGGGGGGCGGATTCCGCCCCCCCCCCCTGACATTTTTTTAAATAACTCTTTATTGCTATGTTATATGGCTATGAAACATATTGAGTTTCAATATTTATCTATTAGACACCTGCATGCCAAATTTTTAGGTCCCATACCTTTCAGAGGCTTTGATATTGGGCATTACTCGAAACTACCCCTAAAAATCTCTATGAAATCCTTATAATGGGTAAAATTTAATAACTCCTGTTAGGATTATCCTTAGAACTTGAAACTTGGAACACAACTTTGTTTTATTAAGAAGAATCATTTTGCATAATTTGGACACGTGATTAATCCGATTTCCCGATTTTGTTGGATTTTACCCGAAAATCGGGAAAAAACGGATTTTCGGGCAATTTTTGGCAATTTTTTATGCGATCCACGTAAAAACCGGAAAATATGTTAAATAACTTTTATTTAGCTTTCAGAAACTTCAACCAGAATGCAAAAATTCGATCTTGAACAAAAGTAATTAAATTTTAAGCAGATAGTGTCATTTTTAACAAATTTCAAGCTTCTGATAACGTCACAGAAAATGTGCTGACGCAAGCAAAAATTTATTGCTGCCATTTTGTTCCTTTTATGACGTACTATAAGTGTGCCAAGTTTGATTCAATTTGAACAACCCTATGAAAAGTTATTGAGGGGGGGCGGATTCCCCCCCCCCGGTCATAGTATGTTCGAAAAACCCCGGATCGAATAGGGTTAAAGCAGAAATTCGTATACTTCGGCTTACAGACAAACAGACAGCGAGTATTACAATAGACTAGTTAGTAGTCTGTGGTTACATCCACGAGTTCGCCGGTCCATTTTTATATCACATTTCGTGTATCCGTAGTTCAACTATAAATGCGCAGAGACTGCTATCGCTACTGTGGTACTATTTTGCGCAGAGACAGACACAATAAGGCTTTTATTAATATAGAGATAATAACATACTTTGGAAATAAGAAAAAAAATCATTCACCTGAAATGTCATCCACAACTTCACAATGCGTCCTCCTGGCTACATCGAGCAAACCTTTTAGAAAAACGATGTCGTTTTTTTCACAATTATTTTCAGAGGTTGAATTTTTGCGAGAATTAAATTTTGCGAGTTAAATTTTTTTTTAACTTAATTCACAAAATAAAATTAACTTAAAACCAAAGGGTTCTTACAGTTCACAAAATTAAATCCACCAGAAAAAACATAATTTGTTTTAGTTCTTCTTGTATCATGTTCACAAGTAAACTACTTACGATTTATACTTTCCCTAAAAACAAACCCACTCAAGTGCCTAAAAATGGGGTGGATGGGTGGTTGGTTGGGATTCACAAACATTTAACCCTTTACAATGTACTATCGCAAAATCAATTAGAAACATACATACCGTTGACGTTAGGCTAAAATAAAATAAAAAGTATGGATTTTTATCTATGTAACAAAAATTAATCTCTAGTCACTCCTAATATAAACAATACCGTAATATCTAGCCAAAATTAGGATTTTTAATAAAAAGAAGAAAAGATAAATTACAAGCTATACCTTGACTGCAAATAACTTTTGAGTTTTCATATTTAATGTTCCCTTTTGGTATCTGGTCTCATCGTGAATAACTGTGTGAATACTGTCAAGAATAATTTTGAATCTGTTATCATCTAGCGACTAAAAAAAGCAAATATTCAACGTAGTATTTTTTCAAAGCAATAAAATGAGCTAAAGCACAGAATAGAAACGCAAAAAAATAAATTAAAGTTATTAAAGACATAACTAGGATTGCGTTTTTCAGAGCCTAAAATTATAAGAATTTATTAACCGCCATATCTAAATAATAGCACAATTCTTTCTGCGAAATATTTGTTGGCGCATTTAAAGCCTTAATAAGCCCAAGTTATACTCCTACTCTTATTACACTGGGAACGAAGTACAAAAAATTTATCAAATGTTTTAAAATTACTAGATTGACTCTATCAACAATTAAAGCAACCCACCTCAATATCATAACATTTTTTATCAGAAACTTAGCAAAAAAACACTAATTCTCACTTTATGGTAAGCTTTAAATAGATTATTTTCACTCCCAGTGAGAGCTTGATGTAACGTCTGCACCAATTCAATGGTATGTTTCAGATATATCACCTCTGATATCTTTCTTTCAAATACTTTCAAGCCTTCCTTCTTTGGAATTTGAATTAAGGATGATATCAAGTGATCGACATCCAGAAACCGGCCGAGTACTGCTACAAAATGGAAGTGTTCTCACAAGAAAAAAGATACAACTGCAAACAGCAAATGTACATAGGATTCCTAGAACTGTTCAGTATGAAATATCCCTTTATTTCCAGTTGTATAATACAGCTCGAGTTTCAAATTTTATAAAAAACCTGGTAACTTAAAACCTACTCAAAATAGCAAGATTAACGATACTAGCAAATAATACCAATTTTGATTCCTATGAGCCGCTAAGATATGATAAGAGACTACACAATGACATACACATTTGATGAGCCTGCATTTTCTTATTTTTATTCTTTTACAAATTGTTGTTCTACCATAATATTTCTAGCTATCAAATGAGACAGGACTGTTATGGAAATGTTTTTAATTTATTTACTACATCTGAGTCTTAAAATAACGTTTTTATAAACTAGGTTCACGTTAAAAGAGAATGTGTGAAAATTCAAGCATTTTTAAATTTCCTATAATTGTGTCAACTGAAATTTAGATCAACATTCGTATCATTCACACCTGTAAAATAAAAGAGCTTCTACAGTGATAGATCTATATGAATGGAGATTAACTACACAGTGAATAATGCAGATTGGATTACAAATCTCAGGTAGAAAAAGAAAAACAAAATTACATTACCTGCTTGTAAATTTAAGAAAAGCTCCTCTTTCTCGATCAGTTCGTCAACACAGTCATACCTGCTCTCGATAGTAGACAAATCTAGCAAAATTAAAAATGTATGCAGGAAACAATTTTTTAACAGAATATACGATGGCCGCTATGGCTCACTCCTCTTCCAATTTAAAAGCACTTCTCTGCTATGATGCCAACAATTCTCTTCCGTATTTTGCAACTTCTTTTCTGCACTTAACAAATGGCGGCCAGAGTTCTCGTAATCATGATGTAACCAAGCAAATTATTTAAAAAATAAAGGAATACCTTAAACGGAATGTCATGTTTTTTTATCTGAAGTTTATGGTCCACCACTTTTTTATGGCCGGGAGCCGGTATGTCTTCTTCAAAAACATGATTTAACAAAACCCAGTTCAATCAATATTACAGACCAGAATTGGGTCTGGGAATTTTTGGAGTTCGTGGGAGAGAAGTTAAGGAAGCAAAGAAGAGAAATGTTTTCACTAAGAAGAGAAGTGTTTTCACTGAAAAGAGAATTTTTTATCTTGAGAAGAGAATTAAGCTATAAGGGCCATCGTAAGAAAACTCTTTAGGTTCATCGCATTCTGTTTGTTTTTATAATGAAGTCAAAGGTCTACTTTGCCCTGAATCCTCAAATTTCCCTAGGTCATAAAAACATTTGAAAGGTGAGTTAAGAACTTTTATTTCAATTTTACGATAACTGTATTAAGATAAATGCCAGCCCAGTTACTAATATTTTCTAATTGTAAAGACAATGTACATACCACATGGCGGTTGCAATATATTTGAACGAAGTAATCGAGCTGTTAAAAGATAAAAAACATCACACATCACACATGCATGCGTAACAGTAGCTACAAGCACAAAGTAAACAGCAGACATATTACTCAAAAGAGGGATAAGGAGATTTGTTTGAACATTCACTTGAGATGACCTTCAAAGGTTTCCGAGTCACATTATCAGCCTACCATGCTACGCACATTCTCCAAATGTTGTATTAATTCTATTTGCTTCAATTTTCTATGGAGGCTAATTTCATCCCAACTAAATTCAATAATAAGGTATACTGGGGAAAAACCATAGCAAGCAGTCCAGAGGAATAGATAATAGTTAGCAAGGTATAAGGAAGTATATAGAATTATTTAGACGAGTTTGTGATATTAAAAAGGCTAGACTGAATTTTTCATTGCTGACATCTTAAATATTTTATTTACAAGTTTAAGCTAGCAAAACGTTTTTTTGATTCATTTCTAATTTTTGTAATGTTTTTATCCTACTTGTTGTATTCTGATTTTTATTTTTTCCTTATATTTTAACTTGCGAAAAAGTCCACTTGATGCCAAATAAACATTTGAGGAATTATTTGATCATATGTGACTTCCGCAAAAGATACGCACCACCACCAGCAGTCTTGGTGTGATTCAGAACACCATAAAGTGAGTGTTCACTTTTATGATCACAAGCATTAACAATCAGTTCCAAGCTCCTTGCTGCAGATCCATCTAAAATGTTTCCAAAAAATATAAAGAGTTCGAACCTTAAAAATTATCATGTTTTTGGAGGAAAATGTACACGCAACTAGTTCTTTCATAAATTTAACAAAAACATCAAAAAGTGTAATCACACTTTTTATAAGATAAAGGTTTTTCATAGTTAAACTACTATGAATACCGTCATATCCTTACCAATTAATGTTGTATTTTCACCTCCCTTGTAAACAATTTTCAATGAAGCTGGTGCAAACACAATATTTTGTATAAATTCCACATACTTTAACAATGCCTACAATAAAATATCATAAGACATTGATTTATCAGTAGGGATTCATTGAAAAACTTGCACTAACAATTTAGTCTAATGCTTGTCTACTGAATTGCAATTTCAGAGCATTGAAAAGTTTTGTTAACAAAGACAGAATAAAAAAAATAACCAACTGATTACAAACTTATGCCTGTGCAATGCACAGGATCTAATCTCGAGAAAAATGACTAGCTAATATTTGTACAAATCTCTAAGTAAACTATGCAATAACTTACAGCTGTGGTTGCTAAGCAATAGTACCTAAACAAAAGTGAGTTGTGTAACCATTGCATCAATGGCGCCATTTCATCAAATATGAATGGTGGTAGGCCAAAAACATTTAAATATTGCATGTCTTGTTACTTTTTAAAATTCTAAAATAGATCCCTCCCCAATAAAGCACCATGGAGTGTCTGATTGAGTATAATACTTGGTAGTAAAGTCTTACTAAACTGAATTATGTCGTCTAATAATTTTTTAGCATAGAACTAAGCTCTAGGTATCTTATTTAACTGAATTTCTGAGTTATGAACTATTCTTAAATAGATAATAGATATTGACTATTATTTATATTTTCTATAGAAGCAAATTTCTTTTTTTTATTCTTTTTTTTATGATGTACCTGCGCTTGAGTTCTAGCCTGGAAAACCAACAAGCATGTAATTTTTTAAGGTCTGTTGTCATATCACAGACAAAATGTAATTAAAACTTACTTTGACTGAACATCCATTTCTACTGTGTTAAATTCAGGAACACATAACTGCTTGATATATTCTAAACCTAAAAAAGTGATACACATGACACTTTTTTTTAACAAGTAAAATGATGGGATTGGCCGAGTTTCTTACTTTTAGCAAGAGTTTTGTTAAATATTTTTGTTATTTAATTACTTTTAAGCATTAACACAACATCGTTTAAATATCCATGAATAAATCTTCTAAAAAAATTACAGCATTTCAACGAACAACATCGTGAAATTTATTAAAATTTTATTATGGAAAGCTGAAATTTAGAAGGTTAGTCAATGTAATTAAAATTAAAAGATTTAATGACATATACCTTTGCTTTCATTAAAATACTTTCTTTGTACAGTGGTCAGTGTTGTGTAAGGGAACTGATCTGTGATAACTTGAAATAAAGCTGACATATTTCCGTTCTCACAAGCTGTGTTTGGCATTATCACCTAAAGTCACAAATCAGTGCATTTGAAGACTATAAAAAATAAACATTAGGCAAATAGCAGAATGGTGTGATCTACACACCGTTTGGAAAGATAGAGGGGACTATTATGAAAGTGAAGATTGAAACAAAGATAAAGCTGCTTTCTTTTTACCACCGTCATGTGCCAGATTTGATTCAGTATCAAATACTTTGATTAAGTTATTAATAAATTAATAAATTAAGTAACCCAAAACTGTTCCAAATTTAATTTGGGGTAGCCAATAAAAGTTCGGGGTAGCTAGTAAAAGTTTATGTATATCTCTATGAACCCAGAATGTTAAGAGACAATGCCCCAGGAACTGCAAAGACACCTTATTAAATGCGAACTTAGTTGAGATTCTTTTCATTCCAAATATGCTCATTGCAAATCATGGTGGTGTCTAAGGGAGCCAGTAGTTTGTTGCCAACTTACAACTAAAAAAATGGTACTGCCCATGGATTTCATAAAACTTGACACAAAAAATCATATCCGTTTAAACAGTGTAAATACTGCACAGTACATACTTCTATTGGTTGAATAATTTTTATCTTCGTCAATATTTTAACATATGTCGGGCCATCAGAAAACTAAACAAAAACATAACTTAAAACTTCTGAAGCAACTTAATCTTTGAGCAGTGAAATGTGATGAATAAATTCATACCTGGGACAAAACTAGCTCTGATCCTTTCAAATCAATTTTAGTTAACCCTATTTCGCCTTTTGCAAGTCCACGTCCTTCAACAACAGCTAAGAGAACCGATATTTAATATGTAAAAGACATATGGGATAAAACATTTACAAAATTTGCATGACTTGTTTTATTTACGCCATTACGTTTTACTACTTAAAATTATATACACTCTTAGTATTTGCAGCACAAAAAGACCTTACCAACGATACTGCTACTTTGGATAAGATGTGGAGTACCAGTAGTTCTTGGTGTTCGACGGGATCCTGGAACAGTACTTATACTTCCCCCAGTGTATGGTGTATGTTGGCGAAGGGCTCTTGACGAGTTGCTGCAAATTTAACAAGTGTCATGTTATTAAAATTTTATTTTTACAGAAGAACTAAGCAAAGAATACTTTATACAAACAAGTCTTCTGCACACTCTTCTAATCTTATGGTGTTTTTATAAATACATCTGAATAGCTAATACATTTGAGTTTTTAACATGAAATATTGTAGTAGGCTTTTATAGGACCTATGTTTTATCATAAAATTTTATTGCAGACCAACATGCAGATCTTAGGGATGTCACCAAATATTCAGGAGGATTGGAACAAGGAAACAATTGAACTTGATTAATGAGCCTAATTTTTCAAGAAGTATAGTGTAATTGAGTTTCCTGTATTTAAGTGATAATTGCCTTGAAAAAAAGAATGAACAAGTTTACCTTGATTTGGCACCAAAACTAGATGATTTTCTGACAGGATCAGTCTTGCTGCCTGTTGTTCCAATATTTGACGATGTTAGGTGTGGTGTATCAAGATTGAAAGCTAAGAGTAAATTATATAAAAAGCTTCCAAAGGTGTTACAGAAATTTGAGTACCATGGTTAGCCAAAAACAGCATACAACCTTCTTGAATAGCGTCTAGCCCAGTCTGTTTTGCAGTACAATATTTTGCAGTTTTAAGATTTTTTTACTTGAGTGAGGGTAGTTAGGGAATTCTTTACCTGGAAAAAAGGGGTGGCAGACATTATGGCTCATGGCATTCAGCTTTTTTGTTGTAGGTGCCACTGTGTAGGGCCGATTTTGTCCTTCTGCAATTCTGTCGTAATTTCCATTGTGTTCGCAAAAAAGTGCTGCTATCACATTTTCCTATAATTCCTTTCATTGATCAATTTTTAATATAAGTATTATGATTATGTGGCTGCATTTCTTCCTTTTACTTTATGTTGGTAATAAAAATTCAAGTGGTAGTACAGACTTTATACGATTTTATACGATTTTATACTTTAGATGTAATGCTATTTTATGCCATTTTGGAGTAAATTTTATGCTATTTTATGCTTTATTGGTAATTAGAAGATAATGATTTCTAATACAAAATTAGAATTATGAAGAATAGGTGGATCTCTAAGGGGTTAAGTAAACATTCAATTAAACAACAAAAGTAGAATGAGTAACCTGGGTAAAGGTATTCTACAAGAGAGAAAAAAATCATTTTCCTGTTTTCATATTTAGAAATAAAAAATGATAAACTTAATGTTCTTTCATTGAATTTTATGCTATTTTATGATTTTGACCTAGCACCTAAAAATTTTATGCTTTTTTATTTTTTGTCCTTTTAAATCCTTGAATGTAAAAGTTTGTTTAAATGTGTTAAGGTTTTTCAGGCCTCCCTTTCTTTCGATCAAGCAATCAACTTGTCAACTTGCCTAAACAATAATAACTCATTTATCTATCTAACAAATTAAGCTTTTGTTTTGTTTTTTAAGCTTCAAAAGTAGGGATCCTTTTCTCTTCATTCTAGAACACAATACGGTGATATTTATTCGATAAGATAAACATTCTTTTTATTTTTAAACAAATTACAGCAATTTTTAAGCTTTGTAGGGTCATTCTCTTGACATTATTATAGAACGAAACTAGTTTTTCATTTCAAAATTCCTTTCAATGACACATCATTATTCGTATTAAAATAGTTTCAAAATAATATCAACATAGTTTCAAAATCATTTCATTTTTCTTAATCTAAGTCTATTAGAAAAAAATCGTTTCATAAAAAAATATGAGCCATTTAATTTGTTTCATGATACGATATAGGACTCGTTTGGAAAGCATTATTCAACTGAACTGACATCCTGTATAATTATTTTATAAATAAATAAAATAAGTAAAACGATGTAAAAAAAATGAAATTCCTATCAAAAATCAAAAGATCTTGGAGATGATCCCTAAGTTTTTGACAAATTAAATATTTAAAGCAGAATGTTGCATTATCTGTTATTTTAAAAACAGAAAAACATTTCTGTTCTTCGCTTTTATTGCAATAATACAAAAAATAAAGAGTTGCTAGAAAACTTTATTTGAACATTCTTTAGTGTTGATACTTTTATTATGTTCACCATTGGACTTTGTTTAGAAATGCTTATTTATAATCTGTCAAAAATTGCCATTGTACAAATTTTCACTGACAGCAAATTTTTGTCTTCACAGTGCTGTCGTATGAGATCAATGACAGCAAAGATTTAATTAAAATTGCCATCGCCAAAATTTATAAATTCCAATGGCTTCTCACCTACAACTTGAGAAATCCTCTTTATTTGCCTTGCCCTTTTGAACACCTCATTGTGCTGGTTTTCCTTTCTCAATGCATCTGCAAATATCTGTTACTCTATGCTTCTGCCTTTAATACACTTGTTGAGATTAACTTTATATTTTATATTATAATTGTGTTATTTTAGGTCTAAATATAATTTACCTAATATATCCGTTGTTGTTAATCATTAAAGATTTGAATACTTGTTTATTTAAGTATGTCAACAACACTTAGCTTTTTTACTACGACCTGACTTCCACTCTTTCCAAAGTTTATTTTTCCTTCATACATTCGTCAACCTCATTATTCCACCAGTAGGTTTGTTTATATCTAGCTAGTCCTTTCAACCACCCACAGGTATCATCAGAAGCTTCTACAAGACAATTCTTCAAGTAGTCCAAGTACTTTCAACATTTTCACTATCACAGTGACAACTGCTGAAATTTTGCACTAACTTGTCTTTCTATACAATCTCTTCCTTCAGCTTCCAGACTTTCTGATTAACCGGGCCTAGACTTTCTGACAGGCCTGTACTTTCTATTAGCTTCTTTAAAACTCTTCAAGACAATATCACAAGCCAGCAACCTACTGGGAAACACACTATTTTCCAATATACCATTCACATCCTTCGCCACCCCTTTGTCTGACTTTCTAACCAGGAAGTAATCTATCATGTCTGACAACCACCTGACTCATGTTATCAGGCTACTCTGTCACATAATGTTGTGTTATAAACCAGCATGTCTGTTGCCATTCTCAACTCAAGCAATCTCTCACCTTCCTTTATTTTTATTTAAGCTTCAGATGACGTTTCAATACAATCATTAAAATCATCGCCCATCATGACAGGTTAAGTCTTACTGCAAAACAAGTGTGGGCAGTTGAAACCGTTGTTTAACAGTTGTAACATACTTTGTGAATGTAAAAGAAATGGTAAATGTCTTATGGCTGCGAAATAGCATAACCTACATAAAATACAATCACTGAATCTGAGGCAATACAAGGAGTTAGATTAGTTAATCTTATGACGAAAAAAATCAGAACAATTTTCACTGGATAAGAAGCTGGATAGAGTTAATGTTATTCAAGCCAAAGGTAATTGTGACACTTTTAGAGCACTGATGATGGATATTTTCCAAAAAGCTTTTGCTTCAAATTTCAGGCCATATTCCTGATTGGGTTTTGTTTTTGTAAGAAAACTTGAGGCTGAAATTATCAAAATTTAATGCCCTCTAGTAGTTGTCCATCTGAGTTGGCAAAGTTGTTATTTTTACTTTAACCATTTATTTTTTATTTTTTACAAAATAAACAATAGGTACCGCTACGCAAGTTACAACGCTATCTTATAGGATCGTCATAACCATCTGTTGCAAAATTTGTATGGCATTTTTTTTATAATTGCAAGCATTTACTACCAGGACTGCTAAATTTGTAAACAAAACTTATGCAATCATTTTTTTACCAATATCCAAAATGTCAACTTGTAAAAAAGCCTATCATTCAACAACAGCACTAGGATAATATTTTATTATTTCTGTAAAAAGCGTAAAAAGTAAAAATCTTGCAAAGGTTGCTGTTTGTGAACCCAAGTATTCATAATTGTCCAACACATATATCTGCTTTTATCATATGGTTAAAAAAATTTTCACACTGTGATTGGCTAATCTACATGAAATATATGGTATATTTTTGTTTTCTACCAATAAAGAGTGCAATTTTTACTTATTTTTCAATTATACAGTGTAAAAAGCTGATATTTTTTTCCTGATTGGTTAATAACTTTCTGAGTAAATTTATTGTTTTTTTTGAAAAATGAGAACTTGACAGTAAATTTTTCTATAATTTTCTCCTTATAAAAAACAAAAATTTTTTTTACGAAACAAACTAACAATCAATCATAAATATTCATAGTTCAATTATTCTTTTGTTTCAACATTGTCATTAAAGAGAAGTGCCCTCTCCACCGTAGAGATTTTAGGTTAACTGTGACTTTAGGTAGTGAGGTTATATCTATAGCGCGTTGAATGAGTTTTTTGTTTAATTCGATTGTTTAACTTAACTTCAACTAATTTGTATTGAATAAACATAAATATACTACTCTAAATTTATTTTCATTTAATTTCATTGAGGCGTGACATAAATAAGCTTATTCTTTTTGAAATAATTACCATCTCGCGCATAATTTAAATTAAAAAAATTATTACGAATTAAAAGATATCACATATATTATCTTTCAATTAATTAAGAACCGTTAAAACCCTTATTGAAATTGAACAATCATGTGCAGAGTATATCAAATTACAGTGACTTATGCTCGGTTTATATGATAAACTAGTTATCGCACTTTTTCTCAAAAAAAATGGTCATATATTTTTTGTTTTTTAGTTGTCATATATTTGACTCGCCTAAAGGCTCGTGAAATATGTAAACGAGAACATAAAAAAACTAAAAAAAATATTTCCAATATTTTTCACGGCACTGTGCGATAACTACTACATATCAAGAAAAAAACTTGTAGTGCTAGAACGATCTTTTCTTATAAACTTCTAAGAAACCAAATCCTACAAGAGTCGCATAAATTAAGTGAAGGTGAACTGATAAAAGTACACTCCTCAATATGCAATGCTCAACAATTATTTGAGGGTAGTTTAAAAAACTGTGTATTAAAACTTTGCTTTAAGGAAAGAAAGTGTTTGTGAAGGAAAGTTTTGTGGTTAGCTTTACTGCAAAATTTTTGCATTTTGTGGGAATAAACTTTTAAATTTTCCAAAGGCCTAAATAAGTTTCCTCTGAAAACACTTTCTTTTCTTAAAGTAGCCTATAATATAATGTAAATAAATTCTAGCTGAAATAGTAGATAAAATTTTAGATATGATCTAAGCACCAATAAAAAGGTCTGTACATCTTTAAAATTAACTAAGAAACATGGAACAGGTGGCTGCACAATTCTTTCAAGTTATTTATTCAATTTGACTTTAAATACTTATCTCTACAACTACAAACTTCTTAGTCAACTTATTTTGGATGTTCGATAACTTATAAACAACAGAATAATAAAAAAATAAATAGTCAAATAATCGGTAAATACAGGAACATATTGTGGAAGGGATGTCACCTGAAACTCATGATGGGCCCAGCTTAGTGGTTTAAAAATATGATAAACTGTCTATTTTGTGTTTTTCAGCACAATATCCATATATACACCATAAGAACGGTTCTACATAAAAATAGTTTGCCGATTGTTATTGTGCAATCGGAATTAAAAATTTTATGCAAAACATCTTATCGGCCTCCTTTAAAATGAAAATTTAAAATGAAAATTTAAAAATTTAAAGAGTATAAGCCAATGTAAAATTATTTTTATGTTAAATTCATCCGATTGGTCTAAAAGCACCCCAAGACAATATCTTCCTTTTTAAACAAGTTATTGCATTTTGGACTTTCCCGAAATTGACCCAAGGAAACACTCCCACGATTATAATTGGCCACTTGGTTTAACCAATTAGCTTTTTCCATAATTCTGCTACAGACTTTACTAAAAAAGTCATCAAATAGGGTAGGTTTGCATTTAATGTAGCATATATGACACCTTTTTCAATGCACTACCTTGTGGATGGTCAAAATTTCACGGGTATTTGATGTCACGGATGAGGTTTTGAATTAGGTTATATTTCTATTTTTTTTGTTATTTTTAATCTTTAAATAACGGGTGGAATGAACAGAAGAATATAATAAGAATATATAAGAATATAATATAATAAATTTTTGAAGTTTTATTTCTTCATTCAATCACTTCATAATCAAAACATGCAAAAGCATTTCTGCAGAAATCAACATTGTCTTTTTCATCTTCCTATTCAGATTCAGAATCGTATTCTCTATCGTTAACGAAGCTTTTAATCACATTATTTGACACTTTGAAGTTCAAAGCATCAGATGTGTTGGGTGATGTCATCAGCGCAGATATTTCCTGAAATGGATCTAAAGAGGGTAATTCTTTATCTTGCTTGCATCAAGAATTTTGGCTGCTCTCCCTCGTCCCCCCTTCTTCGTTTGTGATATGGTTATAAAATTTAACCAGCCATTTTGCATGTAAAGGAGTCAGCGTGGTGAGTTGAAACTGTATGTTTACATCTTTTAGTTTACAACCGAGTTTGAGAGTATTATCCACTTGCTTCGTGAACCAATCACTGAATTTATTCTTTATGTATGACTTACAGTGACTATTCACTATAAGATATAATGGTTGGCATATGTGTGTCATATTAGCTGGCACCTTGCACTTAAGATGTTATGATTTTTTAGCTTGAGTAAAACCTCACTTGTCATTTGCCCACGGAATACATCCATAATAAGGAGAGCTGGTTGAGTGTCTGATAGCTGTAGAAATTTTTGGTGTTTCACCTATGTATGGTGCAATGATTTCATCAATGATTTTGATAGATTATAAAAATGAACTTGGGAATTTGTATCCTCGCAAACTCTGTTTAGTTTTTCCACAGTATATCAACTTCATAGGTACAAATTGGCCCTCAAAGCTGATAGTAAATGTAGCAGTAATACTCCTTTTATCTGATAAGTCAGTGATAGAAACAGATTTAGAGTTCTTCTTTGCAAGTATATGCCTCGCTGACAGTACATACTTCGAGGGAATCTGATCAAAATTGAGAATTAAACTAGCTGGAATTTCATGTTGCTCAACAATCTCAACAATTTCATCTAAGTATAGCAACTCGCACTCTTTCTATGCACCTGGTGGAATTTCAGTTTCACTGGTTGTTGACATGCATCTCAGGAATCCCATTCATCTAACAAGCTTCTTGTCCATGTGCCAGAGTCAAGATCGATATGATCAAGGTTGTTATAAGAATTTCTCACAATTACAACTTTCACATAACAGTTGCAACCGTTGAGATCAATCCACCTCGATTACATGTAGCAATTGGATACTTTCCTGCCATCTCATCTAATAACCCTAATAACAATGGTCTTCCTCTTCGTTGCACAACTAACTCTTTCGCTGAATCACGTTTTCCTTTAGATGTTATCGTAAGCTCTTGTCTGTACAGTCAAATCCCCTTGTTGTGCTTTCAGATTCTTCTCTTTTGTTTTGAATTTCCTCGCAGCAGCTGCACAGCCGTTCTCTGTGGCATATTTACCAGTTTGACATATCTTTCCATGTTCGTCCAACTTTGATACAGCTTTCTTATATTACTTTTTGCAGACGTTACGGCATCACTCACAGCTGCATGGTCAATAGAACCAAGACATGATTCTGTCATAGTAGGTAAAATGTTGATTGAAGACAGATCTAATAAAAAAATACTGTGTGTAACAACGCTAAATCGCAACTTTTTCAACTTACAACTGGGAGTTATTGTATGCAGATGATTTGGTTCTCATAGCAGAGTCTATGGAAGAATTAGTTGAAAAGTTTGAGAAGTGGAAGAAAGGACTAGAAGAGAAAGGGCTAAGGGTGAACACAGCAAAGTCTAAAGTCATGATTAGTAGCATTGCAGCCAAGTGTGACCTTGTAGTTGGAAAGTGGCCTTGTGGAGTTTGCAGGAAAGGGGTTGGTAGTAACTCAATTTTTTGACATTCAGTTTGTATGCAAGCGTTGCAAAGGTGAGATTATAGAGAATGAGGTATTTCTAGCTTTAATGATGTACAACAGTGGCTCGTTAGAGATAGTTGAGAACTTCTGTTACTCAGGTGATATGTTGGGCAGTGAAGGGGGTGTTGGAAGAAGTGTTACTTGCAGGATAGGTTCTGCTTGGAAAAAGTTCAGACAGTTACTGCCTTTGTTGACTAGCAGAGTCTTGTCAATTGAGGTAAAAGGTAGGTTGTATGAGGCCTGTGTAAGAAGTGCTATGTTATACGGTAGTCATTCGTGCTTAGCTCTCGTTGAGGTCGGACGTATCTAAAACGCTCCGGTCTTGGCGCGCTAAGTCGAAGAAAGAAAAAAGAAGACTAAAGCTTGAAGAGCTCCTGCTTTGACAGCTAAGTCCTTTTTGATTTATTATATATTGTACTGCCTTCTTTACTTCATTTATATCTTTTCATTTCCTTAATTTGTTGTTTTGTTAGTTTTTAAATTATTGTTTTTGTTAATAAATTGTTTTTATCCCAGTCAGTTTTTTATCCATCTAATATGGTAGCTTTGCTGTGTTGTGGGTTCCTGCTGCTCCTTCTGTGTAACATCCTAAGGAAATGGGCTTGCCTCAGATCCTTCAAACATAGTTTTGGAAGAGCACATAACCGTAGAATGATCTCCCTACGACTTAAAAATAACTTTACTCAGGTAGGAAACCCCACATTTACGCTAAAACTGATTTTTGTGTTCGTTGTATTTTTGAGCAATACAAAACCTTCGTTCAAAAGTAGCTCACCCAACAACAACGAAATGAGTCGACTAGATAGGAGTTTCTTTTCTATCTCTTCACTTGATGCCTGCAATAGAGTTTCTGAAATCCAGCTCACTCTCCAATTAAAATTAATGGCTTTATCAAAACTTAAGCCAAGCAGGCACAAGTATTTCTATTTTTTAATCCTCTTGTCAGGGGACATCTGCCTCAACCCAGGTCCTGTTAAGTATCCCTGTTCTTCATGCTTAAAACCTGTGGCAAAAACACACAAAGCACTTTCTTGTGACAAGTGTGGATTATGGGCTCATAAAAAATGTGAGCGTATTTCTGATAAAAAATATCAACAATTTATGAAGACTCCTGAAGATAAACTGTTTTTCGTTTGCAGTCCCTGTCTTTCTCGTAATTTGCCCTTTGCTAATGAGGAGTCATTTGGTGACGAAATTCCGGACAACATCAATATTACTATTGATGAAAACTTTGATTTTGAGGCAATCAGAAATGGGAAGGGCTTAAAAATGGCCCATCTCAACATTAATGGTCTGTCATCCAAACTAGACTATGTTAAACTTCTGCTACATCAAACAAAACTTGATGTATTCTCCATCTGTGAAACCAAAATTGATGACACCATCACTGACAATGACGTTAAAATTGATGGCTATGTTTGTTATAGGAATGATCGGAATAGACGAGGTGGGGGTGTTCTGATTTTTGTTAATGAAAACTTGGATAGCCACCTTTTGAAACACCTTTACTTCGAAAATGTTGAATCACTATGGGTGAAAGTGTGCCTGAAAAAAACTAAACCTATTAACGTGTGTGGGGTTTACAGGCCACCTGGATGTAGTGATTTGCAGATTACTGAAAACCTGTGTACTCATTTTAAACAGTGTTTTAACAAGCTCCCAAAAGAAAAAGAAGTTTTTATCTTGGGAGATTTTAACTGTAACATGCTTTCAAAATATGCTCTTTCCTCCAAAATAAAGGAATTATGCTCCACTCTTTTCCTAAAACAACATATTACGGAGCCAACTCGTGTTACTGAAAATAGTAGCACTCTTATAGACTTATACTTTCTAACAGTTCTTGTATTTCTAAAACTGGTGTCATGGATTTAGGCATCAGTGATCACAATTTAGTTTATGTGATCAGAAAATTCAAAAGGCCAAAATTTGAACCTAAAACATGCAAGGTTCGTAGCTACAAGAACTTCAGTGAAGAGGCTTTTCTGAAGGACCTCAGGAATTTAGACTGGTCATATTTTAATAATTATGATGACCTTGATGAAGCATGTGAGAAACTGAATAAAAATGTTAAAACAGTGGCTGAAAAACATGCCCCTTTCAAAACACATAGATTTTCTGGCCGTGTTGAGGCATGGGTCACTGATGAATTAATAATAGCCATCAAAGAAAGAGACTTCTTGAAACGGAAAGCATCAAAAACAAAATCCATCATAGACTGGGAAGCTTTCAAACAAAAAAGGAACCAGGTAATAGGTCTCAAAAATCGACTCAAAAACGAGTACTATAATGACGTTTTGCAGGACTTTCAAAAACGGCCAAAACAACTTTGGAAAACCCTAAAAAAACTGGTTCCTGATAAGTCAGGCAATACTACCTCGATAAAACGAGTCGTCCAAAACGATGGTACAGAAAATTCTCACCCAAAAGAAATTTCCAACACATTCAATTCATTTTTTGTCAGTGTTGGTGCCAAACTAGCCTCTAAATTTTCTTCTGACACTACTAATGTTAATCCACCTGTTAGCAGACACGATTTTCGGTGGGCTCGTATTGAGACCAAAAGTGTCGAGAAAATAATTAGTTCACTAAAACTTAATAAAGCTACAGGCTTGGACGGAATTGGTTCACGACTGCTAAAAGCAGGTTCGTCAGTTTTAAGTATTTATTTATCAAGTCTTTTCAACAAATCTTTATTTACTGGTTATGTACCTAAATGTTGGAAGACTAAAAGGGTCTCGCCTATTTTTAAAAGTGGCAATAAAACAGATCCTATTAATTATCGGCCTCCACTTTGCCAATTCCTATGAAAATTTTTGAAAAGTTAGTGCATGAGCAAATGTCTCATTTTATTTCTGAGCACAACTTCCTGAATGACAGACAGTCCGGATTTCGAAAACTCTTTTCCACAGAAACTGCAGTAGTCGATGTCTCTGATTTTATTCTTACTGAGCTCGACCAACATAACTTTGTTTGTGCTGTGCTCATTGACCTTAAAAAAGCTTTTGACACTGTTGATCATAAAATTTTGTTAAAAAAACTATGGTGTTTTGGCATCAGAGATGCTGCCTTTGACTGGTTCGAGTCCTACTTAACGGGCCGAATGCAGCTGACTCTTGTAAACGACACAGGATCAGATCTGCTTCATGAAGACGCTTTTGGGGTGCCGCAGGGATCTGTGTTGGGGCCCCTGCTCTTTCTTTTGTATATTGATGACTTAAAATCTGTCATCAATTCAAACTACCACCATCTATATGCAGATGATACAATAATTATTTCGTCTCATAAAAACTTGGATACCCTTGTCTCCCAGGTCGAGTTAGAACTTTCGCAAGTCGACCTCTGGCTGAATAATAACAAAATGACTATTAATACGGACAAAACTGAAACAATCTTTTTCGGCAACCACAGCCAGTTAAAAAAAGTTGAGAACAAAACTATCAACTATATGGGTATTCCTTTGAAGAGGAGCGAAAAAGTTAAATATCTTGGGGTAACATTTGATCAAAAAATGTAATGGGAAAAGCACATTAATGACATAAATAGAAAAATACTAATTAAATATTCTAAAATTAGAACCATTGCATCCTGTGTAACACCTCACACAAAAAACCTTTTAATTAATGCACTTGCCATGCCATATTTCAACTACTGCTCCTCGGCATGGGCTTGTGCCACCCAAGGTAGATTGGGAAAACTAGAAAAACGATTAAAATGTGTCCGTACCTTTCTTGGGAAAGAGAGGGAATATTCAATGAATAATTTACTCATCAAAAACGATGCCATATTAGTTTTCAAAGCCATGAATCACATTGCTCCTGACTACATGCGCTCAAAATTCCTTTTGACAAAAAACTGTCATAATCATCAAACAAGAGGAGCTTCAAAAAACAGGTTCACACTTCCCTTGGTCAACACGGAATTTGGCAAAAAAGCCTTCCCAATTAGAGCTGCAAAAGTGTGGAATAATCTTCCAGACCAAGTGACCTGTGATGGAAGTCTGCTTTCGTTTAAGACTTCCATCTCTAATGTATTTGGCAAATTCTAATGGAGATCACTTTTTAACTTTTTAATTTTTGTTTTTTATTCTTTTTCTTTTTAATTTTCACAGATTATAAATGTTACTATGTTTGATTGAGCTGAGGCAGTCTAAGGTTTATCATTTTTTGTTTCTTTTTTGTTCTAGTGGCCCCCAGTGGAAACAATCCACTAACTATAGGTTTTTGTGATTTTCTGGGCTAGCCACTTTAAATATTTATTATTATTATTATTATTATTAGACATAGGCAGTGAAGCAGGAAGATCTTGACCGTTTAGAAAGGAATGATATGAGAATGGTTAGGTGGATGTGCAACGCCAGTCTGAGAGACAGAAAGAGTTCAGATGAGCTAAGAAGCAGGCTAAGTATCCGTAGAATTAAAGATGTTATCCAGATAAGAAGATTGAATTGGCTGGGGCAATTGGAAAGAATGGAGGAGGATAATTGGGTAAGAAAGTGTAGAGACTTGATAGTTCCTGGGGCAAAGCCCAGAGGCAGACCAAGAAAGACTTGGCAGGAGGTTATAAGGACAGACTTGATACAGAGGAAGTTGAGTTTAGATCTAACACAGTCTAGATCAGATTGGAAGAGGGTCATTAATATACCCCGTCCAACCCATGCTAGCATGGAAAACGGACGTTAAGCCGAGAATGATGAATGATGATGACAACTATCATTTTTTTACCTTATTGAGTTTGTTGATTTTTTCTTCGGAATTCTGCTCCAGGAGAGTTCTCTGATTCTTTTTCCTTTTCATTTTTCCTTTCTTTATGTTTTGCTAAAGCTCGTGTAAATGACATAGCTTGTACAAAGTGTAACAAACAATGTAATGAAATGACCCACTCGCACAAACTGTTCATGCAATGAAATGTTAATTTATTCGATGTAGAAAAAAACATCACTCTTCTCTGTTTCTTGATTTCAATGGAGCAAAAATCAATTTGTGAGTATTTATAATACTACATAATGAAAGGTGAAAATATAAATGTCAGTTTCAAATCAGTGTTTTGCTCATGTTAATTGTGGTGACAGAAGTACAATTTGTCAGCACTTGTGGTTAGTATACATTAGGTTTGCCTTAGTCATTGACGATGTCTAGTAGAGCCTTGCACAGTGGGGGTGGTTTCTACCTATAGACCTGATCTTAAAGGTTGCAAGGGAGATTAGTCTCACTTGCCTGCAAATAAATTGGACCCTACTCACGTTCTTGATTAATTATGGCTACATATAAAACCCTGGCATCTCATACTGCACTAGTTCTTCAGATGTATCTTTATAAAGCATTTATATGCAGTCAACAACGTAAAGATACTTCAAAAAATCACCTATTTAGCAATGTAGCTAAAAGTCATTGCAGTACACAGTACAAATTGAGAAGGAAGACACTTCACATCATGCAAAAAATATCTTTAAAGCCTGGTTCACACCAATGCGTTTATTGATAAACATATGTTTATTTTAAAAGTTTTAAAGTTAAAGTTATAGGTAGGAATGCTAAAAATAAACGCATGATGATTTTACATGCAATAAACATATGTTTATGCATGTGTTTAAATATCAAAAAGTTTCGATATTAAAATCATGCGTTTAACATGAGTTTATTCAACATCAAAGAAATCTTTTGTTTTTACCGCCAATGCTCAAAGTGAGAGCAGCTTTCATGGGAGCATTGCACGAGTAAGTAGTAGAGGAACCACTACCCCTGTCTATGATAAAGCTGACAATGGATATAAGGAAAAAGTTAGAAAAGAGAATGTTTGGAGAGAGAGAGAGAGGTTTGGTGTTTATTTAAAAAAAAAAATTAGTTTGTGAAAAAGTTCAAATTTCCTCGCCGTCCACATCCATACTTATAAGTCACAAATATTAACTTTTGTTAAGTTCAGTGTGAACACATAATCTTACTGCATAATAAATTAGATGAAAATAAACTCATTCATGAGTTTAGTAATAAACATATGTTTAATAATACACGTGTTGGTGGTACCTTTATTGTATCAAAAAAAAAATTTTATTAGCCATTTATACTAAAGAAACGACGATCTTTCCAATGGTGACACTATTGATTTATTTTTCGAAAGGGAATATTGACTTTATCCAAATAACTAACTTTTTTTCTGATCAGTCTTCAAATTGAATAAGAGTTACGTGTGAATGTTTTTAACACTTATCATCCTCTTGAGTATAATTTTTTAAAATAAAAAAATCTTTTATTTTCCTTTCCGAAAAGAAATGACCATCTGGAAAAAAAAACACCTCAAATCTTTCATTTCTAAAAATGTCAAGTTATCGTAAAACTCGGTTCGTGTCTTCAAAAAACGAAAGAAGAAAAATGTAAAAAAATTTAATTCTCCAGCAAAAAGGAGACTGATTAGACATCAAAGTAAACATCGATCTTCTTTTATGCCACTCTGTTCTGTTTCTGCAAGACACAGAAAAATGTTAAACGACTTGGAAAGTTCTATTTCTATGGTATACTCAGTCACGTCTTTGCGAATAATAAAATTTAAAAGGACAACCTTCTGAATATTCATCGCCTTGGAAGTGTGACAGTATCATCATGAATATGCTTGAAAGGTGTTATATTTTAAAAAATCTTTTAAAACAGTTTTTCATAGTGTTTTTTTTTCTGTATACCATCTATTACATTTCAAATCTCTTTTACAAAACTACAGAAGCTCTACAAGGGAGAGTGCTACTGTGCTGAAGCCAACGTGTTTATCTAAAAGAGATTTTTTTTTATCTTCAAAAATCAACGATTCTCTAGATATTATATCTTAAAGACGAAAGTTTAAGTTAAAAAATGTCTTTTTTGGAAAAAGTAGAATAAATCAAAAAAGGGGACTTTGTGGAAAATAATTAAAAAACAGTTTTTACATACATCTATCACGATTCTAAAGAACATCGAATGAGAGTTGGAAACGTAGTAGTTTTGTAAACGAAGTCATTTTTTGGAAGGTGTGTGTTTCAAAAATGTCTCTGTACTTTTCAAGGTTAAAAGTTTCAAATTATTTTTATACTATTTGATAGGTATTTAAAAATGCTTTTTGGTGATGTATGAATGAATAAACTTTGATTAACTATTGCTGAAAAAATCGCGATTTAAAAAACCATGCTCAAAAGGTATACCGTCACCTTAACAGACAAATATAGCTAAGCATGACAAATCAAACCACAGGATGATGGCGTTTACATAAACCAGACCGAACAAATAACTTAACTACACTATGAATCAACATTACAATTTAAAAGGAAAATGCAGGTGAAGATATAGCTAGCTTGTTTAAAAGAGTTTCGCCTCTCTTTTTCATTTTATTCATTTTATTTCTGTCGGTTTGCCGCGAAACACGTCAGCTGTTATAAGTTTAAGAAATACTTACAATACTTAGCGCTTTTTTCTGAAAATGTCAAAGATTCGTCAGTTCTTCGACTATTACAACTAGTTCTACCACTGAAGATAGACGATATCTTGGTTCTTGAATATACTCCTGATGAGCTACTGGCGTCCATCATGGTCAGACACTTTCAGTTTCGCTTCGACCATTTTACCCAGAAATTCCCGCTTGGGAAAAACAAAGAAGATATATGCTAATTAGGGAAAGGTAATGTGGCTGTTTTAGAACAAAACAAATAAATCCAGGCACATTTTCAGTTAAAAACGTATTTTCCTTATTTCTGTAATTAGTAATTTATAAAAATTGAATAACACATGGGAAATTTCGTGATCACATGCTAGAGCGAGCATGACGCAATCATCATTGAGAAGATATAAAGTTGGCAATCATGCGATAATGTAATAGCTCTTCTAGACATCTACAGTATAACAAAGACGTGTTCTCTTCGCAAAAAACTGGAGAAAATTATCTATTATAAGCTACATATTGTTATATTTAGTGATTAAAATGAATTAAAAATCCCTAAATTTTGTTCAGATAAACTAACAATATCATTCGTGTACAATTTAGTATAATTGACATCTCGGTATAGACCTACCCGCGTTGTTTCTTCCGGCCTTTTTGGTTGCCATTTCATGAAATTTGTATAGAGAAAGAAGGATGTTATCAGATTGAAATGATCATTAACCAAGAGCTTTCTGGATTAGATGTTAAATTAACAGCTGTGATGTTTACTAGAGAATTACAGATAGAGTTTGATATTGTTGAAGTTGTAAATATTGTTGTTTTATTGGTGTTACTTGTCAGATTAGTGCAAAAGATTGGTCTAAAATTTTTGAAAGATTTGGCTTGTATTGACATTTTCGTTTCAACAAAAACATTTGTCGCAATTCGAACAATTTTTACAAAGTTAAAATTTGGCAAAAAGTCACATTTTCTTCATTATGGATACTCTCCTCACAGCCTTTCTGTCATCTGGAATGCAGCATACGCCACACCAAACAAGTTTTAAAATTCCTGGTCAGAGTTGGATTGATAAAGACAATATAAATTGTATTATCCCATCAGTAGATAATATTTGCATGAAGTCCCTAATCACAAAAGACAAAGAATATCCATGGCAATATTACAAGATGACAGCAACAACTACAGGTCTGTAGCTAGCTAGCTAGGCTATATATATTCAGGACAACTCCATGTCCATGGACAACTTTCAACATGTTGCTTACTATTTTTATTCCCAGACCCCTTTGGACCTTTCACAAATCAATTTTATAACAGAAAATGTTAACATCGTGTTACAGAATTTCCCAACATCTAACTTTTTAGCTCAGGCCGCGTCTTTTTGCTTTTGACAGCATTTCCAGCGGCTCAGCACCCGTGACGTGAAAAATTGTTTTGTATTTACAATAAAAATTGTGTGTGACATTTCATTTATTATTGTTTCAAAACACATACCACATGGCTGTTTCGAAGCGGACAAAAATGTTACGAAAAAATAATTCGAATTACCCTCTCAGTTAAAACAGGATATCTCAAGAACGAAATAAAAATTTTATATTCTGTAAAAAGAATAATAATCTCAGATAAATTGTCCATATTATTAAAAGAAAATTTTTTTGGACACCTGTCCGAAATTGGTATATTTAGGCCAAAATGTCTAAAAATGACTTAAAAATTATCATTTAGATGAATGTCTTCCACAATATCTCTGGAATAAAGTTAAGGAAACATGTTTTTTATGGTCCACAGGTTAGGTTAAGTATCTGGAATGAAAATTACTTAATTTTATTACTGTCCGAAATTTTTGGGCCAAATGTGAGACCTATGTGAAAAACGGACTTTAGAGCCTCAATGTATGCTTAAAGTTCGTTTATTAACTGAATAAAAAACATTACTTTGGATTCTAAGGCCATTAAAGATGATGTAGATGTAATATTTAACTGTCCGAAATTGTCCAAAGGGTCACTTTTGGTCCTAGGGCCAAATATGTGACATCATACATTAATTAAAACGTCATTCAGAGTCGACGGTTTCAACATTCTAGTTTATCATGCTAGTAGAAAATATCTCAAGTTGTGCATAAATAGTTTATTTATTATATACATTAAAGATAGATAGATAGATGTGCATATTTTACATGGCTAGCCTCACAAATTTTGAGGGATATACCCTGTCTATTATTTCCAGGAGGGGCCATGGTCTAGATGGAGAGTCCTAGAGTATTTAATGCTCATTTTTTGAGCTACGCAGACCCAATTAGGGCCCGCGCTCTACTAGACAACTCCCGGCAACATCCAGTGCCAACACAGTGTATATACAAAGCAATCATTTTGTGTTTCTTTATAAATTGTATAAAATAGCACCCAATCTTGTGATAAAGCCAAGATTAGCTAGCTAGCTAGCCATAAACATCTTTGATTTCAACAATTTCATCTTGAGAAAGCCCACCAAAGTCTTAACTAAATATAAAAAAGAAGTATTAAGTGACTTAGCTACAAAACACGATGCAAAATGCAAAACTGTAGGACCAAAAAATAGCTACTTTACAGAAAAATACAAAACAGAAGAAAAAAGATAACAATTAGCCACGTTTGAAGTTTTACAAGCTATAAAACAATTTCTTAAAATCAAGGGTGATCTTATAGCAAAAAAATAATATTAAAATCCCTGCAAAATAAAGTAGTTTACTGTTTTGTCCCTTACCTCGTGCTCTGCCAAACTTTAGCTAGCTTCAAAATTGATAAGACACCGTTGTCTCGCTTATTCCAACATTTTTTAAAAATCCCGGTTACGAACTGGGATTCCCGGCTCGAGCAATCAAGTCCAAAGTAAACACCGGGTCGCCGTAATTTTGCTGGGAAAAACCATACCTACCAAAACATTAAACGCCATCGCTGTGACTTGCTTAGAAGTTTAAAAGGGATCACACTAATCAAATTCCCGAGCACCACTTTGGAAACTTTTTCTCCTCTTTTTTAGCGCCTGAAGAAGACTTTAACTTAAAATTTAAGTAGTTTATAGTTTGCGAGACGAACGGTCCGTAGCTAGTAGCGCGGCGTTGGCACAAGGTTGGAAAGATGGTATACTTTCGCCAAAAATAATGTTTTTTTTAGTTTTGTTTGTTTTGTTCGACGAAATAACTCGAAATTTATAACACACGTGTATATATTTAAAAAGGAGAAAAGTAGATCGTTTTAATACTTTTTAATTCAGTAAAATTAAAAAAATACAAAAAAAGTTTCAATAACTTAAAAAATGATAAAAATACAAAATTTCAAAAAAAATTGTGGAAGCCATTTTAATTTTGTCCGCGGTTTGACCGTAGCGAAACAGCCGTGACCAAACTTTAACTGACTTTTTCTGGGTAAACAAGATTCAATGCAAAATTAATTATTGTGTGGCGCATAGAGTTTTCTGTGATTTCCATTTAAATTTTTTAAGTAAAGGTTTGAACTTTTTAATTCGTAACAGGGTTTTCAAAAAAGACATCACCAGCAAAATCCACCCACCCCAAGACGTCAGTTTGTTGTATTCCATTCTTAAATTGCTTTGTGAGTGGCCCCATATGCAAATCGACAGGCAGAAAATGCAGGCATATTAGACCAGTCCATTTTAAAATTTTATTTCTGAGTGCAGCCTTATTTTGCTGTTGAAATTTAAATATAGTTTACATTTAATTGAGATTTAGAACATATATTAATGAAAGAAAACTTCTAGCAACGAAAAAGAAAATGACTTTCTTCACCTGAAGTCTGCATTTTATTTTAAAGCTATATATGTATATATTAATATGCCTACAATGAATTCTGCATACCGACCTATTTTACCTTTTAAAAACATTTGCAGCATAACTTTTTTTACCAATTTAGCATTTTATGTTTCGTGAAACCTGGGTTTTTAGTATTTCGCTATGAGCTTAGCCTTACTCTGACGATTTGTGATATATGAATTAAATCATTTTATTTTTATATTGTGTCAACATTTGCTGTCATTTTAATCAAGCAATTATCTTTACCAGGTTTTCAACAGTTTGGTAACCCAGAACTGGCTACAGAAATTGACATAAATCCACTAGCCAATACTGAAGTTTCAGGAACCGAGGCGCCATATTCATCATACTTAACCCACCAAATGTATCACAAACTTAAACAAAAAAGAATTTCTTCACTTATTTACATTGCTGCAAGGTGTTGCCTTAAACTTGGATGCATGATTACAAGTGAACATTCTGATTTAACACCCCATGACTGTTGTACGGAAATGGCTAATCAAAATATCCACTGTGCTTGTGAAAAACTCCAAGATGGTAATAGATGTTGTAACTTGCATAATCTTTATATCCAGAATATGAAGATAATAAATAACAGTATATCATGGACAGTTACGTACTTAAAAAATGATTCTTGCAATTATGAAATCAGTGTTGCCAATCCCATATATGACATTCCAATGGAATCTGCCAATTTTGTTGATATATCTACTGACTCCTTTGAAATTGAATTCTCCAGCCATGGCAGTGACACTGAAACTGTATTTGAATTGGATTCGAATTGCTTGCAAGGGTTCACTTTTCATATACATGGTGGTAGTGAAGGTAGTAATGATGATGACAGTGAAGGTGATGATGAAAGTTTGGTTTATGAAACTTCTGATGATGAGGATGATGATGAATATTGCTTTTATTCCTTCGAAGTTGAACCTGTTGAAAGTATGTCATGTGACGGAAGTGGTATATTTCATGAAGAAATCTCTGCTACGCTCGATGTCAGAGTCAATACTTCAAAACAAAAGAACATATCTAAGTATCATCAAAAGTGCATATGTGGAATGGAAAATGAACCAAGTAAGAATAATACAAAGAATAATAACAACCAAAAGAAAAAAGTATCTTTTACCAAAGATGTAGAAGTTCATCATTTAATCGCTTGGAAGCATGCTTACAACCAATCTCGCAAAAGTTTCTGGGTTAAAATTGCTAATGATAGAGCTCATTTTCTAAGACGTATTCAAAATGTGGAGAAGGTTTTAGATCCTATTCTTCGAAGTAAACTAGAACATTGTTAAATAATCATATCTCGTTTGTCAATGTAAATTAATATTTTTTGGCATTAATTTTCAGTTCCAGTTGAAGTTTTTCTATTTGAAGATTTTAATCTTACGTATTTTATTAATCGTATATATGTATTTTAAGTTATAAAACATATTTTGGAAAAGAGTGATACTAAACATATAAATATAAATACAACACATAAATGTATTGTTTATATACAATAACTGGTAGTAGTTTATAAAGCACCCTGCGTATTTATATACAATAACTGGTAGTAGTTTATAAAGCACCCTGCGTATTTATAAATTTCTTAATATATTTTTTTTATTTATCTTCAAATTTTACTTGGGAATACTTAATTGGAAGAAATTTTTACGAAGAGAAATGTTATTTTCGGAAATCAGTCCCGTGTAAAATATTTTTTCGCCCCAACTGCGAAAAACAGAAAAAGGAAAATGGTGCAGGTACATCCTTTGTTTCGATTGGTGTTATAGCGAAAATTATGAATGTTATAAGTAAAATTTGCAAAGTATATAACAAAATAGAAACTCGCTTTAGATCGCTAGAGGAGACTGTATTAGGCTGAGCACAAAAATCAGAATATACCGTGTATTAGGGTTGCCAGCGGATCAGGGAAAATCAGGGAGTAGGAAAGTGCATCAGGAAAAACATGGTGACATATAGAAAAATCAGGGAAAATGAGGGTATTTTATCAGAGCAACTTCTTAATTTGTATTTAATGTTAATCAGTGTGAAACTCAAAGTATTTTTCCTGATTTTTCCTGTGAAATTGGGGAAAAACATGTTTTTCACCCTATAGAGAATTTGGTTTGCAAATTATATATAAGGTC
Organism: Hydractinia echinata; assembly: GCA_030067915.1. NCBI lineage: Eukaryota > Metazoa > Cnidaria > Hydrozoa > Anthoathecata > Hydractiniidae > Hydractinia > Hydractinia echinata. The sequence goes on along the minus strand of JASGCC010000179.1, from coordinate 100,438 downwards.
ACGATAAAATGTCGAACTTCCAACACAAATCAATGATGCCAGAATGATACGAAAATTTCGCCCAGTAAAATGTTTGTTTTTTCTCTTTAAATGGGGGTTACTAATGAAATTATGACTGTTTTGTTTGATTTAATTTTTATTCATTGAGGCATCGATATAGGAATAAAATTCTCCAGTGCGCACAGGAATAAAATTTATTAAACTAGTCGTTAGCCCGTGGAAAAATCCACGGGTTCGCCCGTCGCAGCTAAGCTACCATTTTGCGTGACAGACAGACGGACAGACGTATACGGGCATTATAATATAGATAATGAATTTCTAAAAAATTTTTTTTTAAATACTTGTCCTAAAAATTATCCTGTAGTCAGCATACAATTTCATCATCTCTTGTAGTTACATCGTGAAGTTTTCAAAATTATCAAAATTCAGCAAGTATTTGACAAAATAATATCATCCTACAAGATGACTCATCATTATTTACCGTGACAGGGGAGATTTAATATTTCCCCCAATGTGCGTCCGTGCACATTTTACTCAAACTAGTCGTTAGCCCGTGGAAAAATCCACGGGTTCGCCCGTCCTTTTTATACCGCATTGCGTGCGTCTCGCTAATTGCACAGCTAAGCTACCATTTTGCGTGAGGGACAGACGTATACGGGTATTTTAATATAGATATCGAAATCTGTGTACAGTATACTCTCCAATTAGCGGACACCATCGGTGGATGACCAAAGTGTCCGCTAATTGGCAGTGTCCGCCTTTTGGAAAGTTTTACATTTTAAGCCGCAATTTAGAAAATAAGGCCGATTTTTGTATCACAAAGGAAAAATAACAAATGATAATATAATATTAACATAATGATAACGTTAAAGTGGTTGATAAAGAAATTTGACGAGATTTTAAAAGCAAGCTGGACCAGGTTCTAAAATGTTTTAAAAAATAAATGTTAGAAAAACTATTATTAACTATTAAACTAACTCCGCTAATTAAGTGCCCGCTTTTTGGAAAGTTTTTTATGAGACTTTGACTAGAAAACGGCCGGTGCATGGACAAAGTGTCCGCTAATCAGAGGTGTCCGCCTTTTAGAGTCTCCGTTAATTGGAGAGAATACTGTATGTCTTATAATAACTGTTTCTTGAAACCAACTTACCTTTGGGGGATGAAATACAATGTTTTTAGTCGAGAATTGGGTTAAAAAATTAAAAAACGTATCAAGCTATTTCACTGATTTGGTGTGGGGAAGTTCCCAACCTCGTCCCCAGGCCCATTTTTCTCTTTCTGACAATCTCGGACCAGCCTGGCCCAGGGCCATTTCTTCGCGCCGTCTCGGATATCAAAAAAGCGAAAAATTGCCCTGGGAACGAGGTTGGGGAAGTTCCTTCAAAGTTCAGGCCAAGTATGAAAAACCGTGAGTAAAGTCAATAAACTTTACTAATTATGGAACAAACAATATTTATATGTAAATTATGTTTAATCCTCCAAAAGACGACCATGATTAGATTAAATATCTTCGTAGTAAGTTTTATAAAACTTGAATTATAAACTCGCAAAAACGGTACTAAACAGAACATAAATATCGCCGTATTTTTTAACAACTTTTAATAATCAGTGCGGCAACAACAGCCTTCCGAGAAAAAGATTTAAATCGTTCTCTGATTTCACATTTCGCTTTTAAAGCTTTTACAGACAGAAAAAAAACATGAATTTGTACGTGAGATTAATTGCACGCCGAAACAAATCTGCCTGTGTGTGTGGTGAAGGCGTGCGCATGCGATCGCACGCTTCTCGAGAAATGGTTTTATAATAAAAGTTCTTTTCTTAAAATAAAATAAAAAATTCCATACTGCAGAAGAAATGTAGGTAGATATATAAAGGTTTATTAGTGTACATGTGTGTCCATTCTCTTACTGATGTTGGTTTACCCCATGCTCGACCCCAGAGCTCTTTGAGATAAACTCGAAGGTTTTAATCTCGAAGAGCTCTGGGGACGAGAATGGGTTTACCCCGATCATGCATCCTCTCGTCCCCCAGGGTTCATTGTCTGATGTTGAAGTCGCTAGCGCTTACTTGACGGCTAACAAGACCCCGGTACAGACAGGCTGCTTTTTATAACCAGTATATTGGTTACTATGAATATCGCTGTTACAATTTCTGCAGCTAGTAAAAGCAATTTGATCAAGTCCTCCAAGAGCTTTTTTAAGAGAAAAAACCCTGGAATCGAGGTTACAGGGGCGGATCTAGGATTTTTTTCTGGTTAGGCAAAATTTGATAGATTTTTTGGCAAAGTATTATCAAGGGTTGTGGCGTTGTACGAGGTGAAGCGGCCGTTTTGTGTTTTTGCTGTAAAAGAAGCTAAAATCTTCCCAAAATTTTAGTTATTAAAAATCCTTCCTAGATTAGAAATTAGTTTCTTTATAGCCCAATAAATAATAGTAACCTCCGTAGTTTTAACACTTGTATCCTCGTTAAAACATGCGGATGGAAAATACGTCCTAGTCCGATCCAATTCTTTCAGTATCCGAAAGGATTTCCAAATTCAAAACTTCATTATCCAGCTTAGGTAGCATACAATTGCTTTGACATTCTAGCTATTTGAAGTGCTCCCTGCAATTGGACCTGACCCAGGTAAACCATGTTGGAAAAGAAACTTGTTGATGTAACCATACCCGTGGACGTTTTAGGCGTTTTAACTTAAAAACCCACGGACGTTTTAGGTGTTTTAACTTAAAAACCCACGGGACGTTTTAGACGTTTTAACTTAAAAACCCACGGACGTTTTAGGCGTTTAAACTTAAAAACCCACGGACGTTTTAGGCGTTTTAACTTAAAAACCCACGGACGTTTTAGGCGTTTAAACTTAAAAACCCACGGACGTTTTAGGCGTTTTAACTTAAAAACCCACCGACGTTTTAGGCGTTTTAACTTAAAAACCCACCGACGTTTTAGGCGTTTTAACTTAAAAACCCACGGGACGTTTTAGGCGTTTTAACTTAAAAACCCACGGACGTTTTAGGCGTTTTAACTTAAAAACCCACGGACGTTTTAGGCGTTTTAACTTAAAAACCCACGGACGTTTTAGGCGTTTTTTCTTCCATCTGTAATTTTCATTCATTCGGAACTTTAAAACCCGCGGACGTTTTAGGCGAATCGACATTTTGCCTAAGATCGCCCCGGGTTTGCTTGCTATTTGAGTAAAATATCAATGAAAAAATCCATATAACGTCAAAGTCGAAATCGGCGGATGCGAAACCAATTTACAAAAATAATATTAAGTTTTTTTATAGATTATTCTATCTATGGAAATTTTTTTTCTAGGCCACAAAATTAGGCTTAGTAGGCAAATATGCCTAGGCTGCCTAACCCTAGATCCGCCCCTGACTCTTAAGTAACTGCACAACAATTTTCTGGGTCCTTTTTGGTGTTACAGTGTTCCTCTTTGTCCTTTTGTTTTTAACAGCAATACCACATTTTTTCCACTTGTTTGTTTAGCCGCCATAATGTACTGCTTTTTATCGAAGTTGTTCAAAGACATCTTTGTTTATACTTTATTAGCCATACTTTCAAGTAACATTGATATTCGCGCCCCATTTTGAATTTAATGGCGTGGCGCCGTAGTTTAGTGGTTATTGTGGCGCCGTAGTTTAGTGGTTATCACTCTCGTACTTTGTGCGGGAGACCGGGGTTCGATTCCCCTTGGCGGCGATTCAATATGGGCAATTGAATATTACCATAGCCCCGGGTTAACCCAAGCCATGTGAGGGAAATTGGGTAGATGGCACACTGTGTGGGCCGTTGGATGTGGCAGGGAGTTGTCTGGCAGAGCGCTGACCCTAATTGAGTTTGCGTAGCTCAAAGAGAGCATTAAATACTCCAGGACTCCCCATCAAAGCCATGGCCCCTCCTGGAAATAATAGACAGGGTATATCCCTTGATATTTGTGAGGCTAGCCATGTAAAATATGCACATCTATCTATCTATCTAATGCGCGGTCAGGGATCTAGGGCAAAGTTAGTGTACACAAGAATTTGCTTTGGTGTACACTGGAAGAAAAGGGAGGCTAAATTTTGAAAATGATTATGAATAAAAAAAAAGTGGCATTTTAATTTCTTTATATGAATGGCAACGTTCGGCCACCATATAACACCAAACCAAACGCAACACCTACAACCAACACAACAACAAGTTCATTTTTTTCTCGCCACATAATGTTACCCCTGCTTATCACACTTGTTTACGGCAATCAAATTCGTCATGCCGCCAGCGCCAGAGGGCCTTATTCAGATCCTAACAAGTCCTGGGCACGAGGCTGGTGCGAAACTAGACCTAGCACTGTTTAACTATGATGGAGATACAATACACCTCCGTCATAGTAGTCACACGCTTCATGTTTACGTTTTAAATCCCATTCAAGTTTTGCTTCACACTACATACAGCAAGAGAGTTCTAGGCGCTAATATCATACCTCGTCAAGAAGAGCACCCCAAGATGGGTACTGGAAAATTGTGTATAAAATATCTACTATTTTCATTTAATGTAGTATTTTGGGTAAGTAATTACAGCTTATTTTCCTAAATTAGGCAACAATAATTCCAACCTAATTAAGTAATGTTAAGTTTAGCTAGGTATAGCTAATGCTTTTACCACAATAATTAAAAGTATATGAAAGGTTAACTAGTTTACAAAAAAATCAAGGCAGACGCCTCACTAACATTAGTCATCAAACTGTATAGGTGTATAGCTAGGTATATTTTTCTAGAAACTCAAAACATTTTTTTTGTAAAAAAAAATAATAGAGGAAGGTGGGTTTTTATGCTAGCTAGCTAACTATTATTCAAAAATTGTAGACCTGTTTTTAAAAAAATGTCTGACAAATATTTCTAATTAGCACATCAGAATGTATGCTAGCAGATAAACTTTCTATTTCTTACGTATATACTACAACTTCTCTTTTAGCCAGTGGTCAAACATCTAGCTAACATATTTTACTTCTTTTTCAAAGAAAATGGCTTAAATATAGCTGGCTTGTTGATATTTTATAAAATCAAGATTCAAACACTGTGTTTCAACCTTGATTTTATTTAAAAAAAATTTTTTTTTAAATATTTTTAGCTCACTCTACCTATGGCAAGTTTAATGTTTACATTTTTGATGTTATTCTTTGTATGCATACGTGTAAAAAATCAGAAAAGTGCACGTTAATTCCCTATACGCCATTTCAGAATTAGGATGCCATCTTCCGTTTTTTATCAAGGTGAGCCAAATTAAAGGCAAAGCCTACAAAAAGTACTAACATGTAGAAGCTTGTTTAAGAGATTTGCAGACTTTCTTGGATGTTTTTGCCTATGTGTCAATGTCATATTTGGCACTCTCAGGTGAAAATAATATGCAGGTCTAAAACATGCCAAATCCAAGGCGATTCGGAAATTTGCCAAGGTCCAGGTGGCCAGGATTAAATACTTATGCGTGGTTCATGGCTTCCCACGTGCATGTTTTCCTGTGGAAGTGTTTTAAAAAACAAAAAAAGCCATGTCAGTGTCAAGGATTTAAGTCTGATGAAAACATGCTGGGAACTTTATTTATGCACTTGAAAATTGGAAGGAAACATTAACTCAATGTTTTAGAATTTTTTTGTGGCATTTGCATTTTGATAATAAATTTTCAGTTAAAAGTGACATCATTTTTTTCATTAATAAATGATATGCCATTGTTGATATACTAGATTCACAGGTATATTATACTATAAATATATATACAATTCCCTTAATAATTCATAATACTCAATAATTCACATAGGTTTGATAAAAAAATTAACTCCTGTTAAATATATTGTGCATTTATGATTCATAATAGAAAAGTGAAATTATTAAGGCATGTTTATTATTTAAAATTCTGGATTCACTTTTACTTTTTGTCCAGTTTCCCTGTGTTCTCAGGCCCAATGCTCTCAGTATTATTGCAAAATGTAATTCCCATGTTATTTTAATTTATTATTTTAGCTGGCTGGTTTAGCAGCTATTGGGGCTGGCATATGGATGTTGTTTGACCCTGGTAGATTCAATGATTTTCTAGGAAAATACACATTTACAATACCTGCTTCAATATTAATAGCAACTGGTCTATTTGTGACATGCGTTGGATTTTGTGGATGTTGGGGTGCAATAAGAGAAAACAAATGTATGCTTGGCACAGTAAGTATTTATATTAATGTGTGTATCCTGCTAGTATTAGACATCTATAACTATTATATATGTTAGCTTTTTTAATTCAAATCAAAAATTTCTCATTCACAATTGCATGTAACTTAAACTACTAAACTATTTGATGATAACCAAACTCAGCCTGGACCTGCAAAAAAGGAAGGGAAAAAACTTTTCACTGAGAGTGTATTTTACCCAAACGCAATGTGGCGAAATCTGGTAAAATCCTGAATTTAGTAAATAAAATATTTTCTTTTAATGATTCTGAAACTTGAAAAAAATTGTATTAAATTGTAAATGTTCTGGTACAATTTAGGATTTGCATAATATACAAGATTTTAAAAACACTTTCATGTGATTTGACTTTTTTTAGTATTTCACAATGCTGTTGTTGATATTTTGTGCTGAAGTAGCTGCTGGGGTGCTGGGTTTCTTGTATCGTGATAAGGTAGGAAGATGAGCAAGTATTGGATTTTTTAAAAGACAATAAACCCAAAAGATATTAAGCAACTTTGTGATGTTTTATTGACATACTTTCTGTTTTTGTTTTCTCTGTGCAGATAAAGGATGAAGTGACCTCTGAATCACAGTCAGTAATACAAAATAAATATGGAACTGGTGATAAAGATATAGATTATGCTGTAGACACTGTACAAGAAAAGGTAGCTTATTTGTCTGAGTGCTTTGTTTAATGTTTTTTTAAGATCATATATTTTTTTATGTAATAATTAACTGTGTCTTGTGAAAGTGATAATTAATTTTCCTATCAATTTCAGTTTCACAGTTTAAAATTAATCACTAGCTTGTGATAATTGGATGATGGTCTAATTGATATGTTTTACTTTTGAGAGGGGCCAGTGCTTTATGCATCAAATTTTCTGGCACTCCCTTTTTTGTTGACTTCTAAGATGTTTGAGCACACAGGTTTGTTCCTCTAATAAAAATTAAACAAATAAGATTTGTTTGATTTCTTGTGTAATAAAATAAAGTTATATACACAAAAAGTGCCGACATCAGTATAAATATATTATATGTCAAACTTTATATATGTCAAAGTTTTTTAGCATTGAACAGACTAATTCATTAAAGCGAGAAGTAATTTGACATATATTACCATTTTCTCTATCCTGTGTTCAAGCTCTGTCCAGTTTTACAAGTAGTTTTCTCAAAGGGTGACTTCTAAATTTTTAGTTGTACTTGTGCATGGAGTTGATTTTAATATATTATGGTCTGTAAAGTACCATATTGCTACCCAGTTAGCCTCAAAACGCCATAAAGTCATGCTATACTTATCTGAACCCAAAAATAGTATCGGCAATTTTTCCAGTTATAGGTAGTAAGGTCATGATTATTTGCCTGGCCTAATTGCAAAAAAATGAACAATTGATCTAATATATACTAATTTTTTAATGTCACTGTTAAAATTTTAGCTTGAATGTTGTGGTGCTAATGGTTATGGTGATTATACACCTTCTTCCAAGTGGTATATAAACAGAGGAAGTGCCAGCTATTATGTGCCACCATCTTGCTGCTCCACGCAATCAAAATGTCTGAAAACGACAGACACAAATGTTGTTTATACCAAGGTATGTTCCATTTTTTATTTATCCTTGTTTTGTATTTTTAAGGAAGAGCAAAACAATTTGGTATATATAATGTGTGTTTGTTCAAAGTGTACGCGGATAGATAAAACAAATATTCGATGTAAATGGTTGTTGCTTTTGTTTATCCCAGCTGTCTGATGCAACTAAAAATCCTGCTGTTGTTGTTGTCGTCGTCGTTACTCATTTACATCTATTTTAGGGTTGTATTGACGAACTTGTTAAATATACTAAGGACAACATGATGATTTTAGGAGGCATTGGAATAGGATTAGCATGCGTGCAGGTAGACATTATTTTAACTTCACATATCCAGTAATAATTCAGAGTTGGTATGTGTATTAAAGGATGCCTTCCGAGGTGATCTAGCACTTCAGCTTCCCATTTTAAATCTCCTTTATCAGGGCGCTATTAAGTCTTGCTAGAGCTTGCACTTTTTTGCCTCTCTCCCTTAAATCTTTGCATCCGCTTCTCTAGTTATGTTTCTGCTTTGGTTCTAAACTGCAAAAAGTGTGGCTGCATCGTTTATCCTGTTTATATTTTTTATAACAATTTAGTTACTGGGGATGTGTTTCGCTTGCTGTCTCTTCTTTGCAATCGACGATTACTGAAGTGTTAAGAACGCTGATTGAAGACGTATTAACCTGTTTCATATAATGTCAAAATAATGTTTTCTAAATAGTTAATCTCGTTAATACGTATAGCAATAAGGCTAAAAGATGATAATATATGTATACTAATTTTTTAAAAATGGTAATCCCGCAAACGTTTCCGTCATTCCGTATCAACTTTGATGTTTTTCCGAATCTACTAGTTTTTTCGTTGGGTGTTTTTGCAGTTTTAGCGAAATTGTTAAAGAAATTCCACTAAAGTCGTAAGTTCGCGAAAAACGTATAATTTACCGAAACGAAAGTAAAAATTAGAGTTTATTGTCTTTATCGTAACTTATATTTGTATTTTGTATTTCTAGAGACACAAGTTTTTTCAGAATTTTATTTCAGTAAAAGTGTTTTCATAGCTATTTTCTCAACGCTAATTTTCCCTACAAAGATGTTTCAATGACGTTTACCGTAAGGGCAATCCTAATGTAAGTCTTGTGATATAAAGTGCGATTCTGTGTATTATAATGTATATAGGAACTCAGCATTTTCTCTACATCCTGGCTTGTGAAAGGGCATGGGGTTTAGTGAAAAGGTTGTATAAGTTAAGTATGTTTTATACGCATTTTACAGTCCTCTGTATATATAAATGAAAATGTTATATTACATAAAATGATATATTAAAATAAAATATTTCTTTTGTCGGTATATAGTACCACTAATGGTTTCAGTTTGAACTTCACGACTTTCATTTTTTGTTTGAATTGTTTTTTTAACAAGTTCTTCGAAGCTTTTTCTTTTTAAAGTTGTTAGTGTGTATATTTTTTAAACAACAAAAACTGTTGTGTTTTTTTCTTTATTTACTTTTTAATAGTTTTAGCTTTTATTTATGTTTTTTCCTGGTGTTATAATTCCGAATCTTTTTGTATTTAGTAAATAATTTCTATTCATAACCCGGGAGAAATTGTTACTTGTTTGTGAGTACCCACATATTTTTAACACGAGTGTTTCTCATTACCTCTGCCCCACTTGCTTGGCTCGGGATTTTATAAACTTTCTTGTTTCGTCGTGACACTTGTGGGCTACCGAAAGTTTACTACAAAATATTCAACCTTGTCTCTGGAGGTTTGCCTTTTTAATGAACTTAAGGGTTTGAGGTCAGAGGCCCTGAAAATGAGGGTAAAAAAATTTCGTGTGCCGTGTTCTTCAAAATTTCGCGAAATTAAATTCAGCGAAAGATCAGGGAACTCCTAAAAGTCCAAAACACAAAATTTTATTCCGTGTAAAAAGTCTAAAAAGACTCAAAAAAAATGATGCTTGTCTTATTATTTCTCTATTGTTCTAACTAATAGACCTATTGTTTTTAACCTGAAATCCTTGCTTGATATTCTTATACAGCATATTCTTATATGAAAAGTGTGCGGCCTCATGTCTAAAAACACAAGAAGGGTGTGTTTTGACTGTCCCTATCGTTGCATCTTTAAACCTTTTCATTTTTCCTATAAAATTAATGCATCTCGCCACCAGATCATTTTTTCAATTATGTAGTCATATTGTGACAGAACCTTGGGAATGAGGTTAGGTAACATTCCCATGGTATTTTGCCGTAAGTTAGTGAGTTGGTTTTTCTATACTGGGGCGACGATAGACACTACTGTTAAGTTTTGGTAGGCGAGATTTAACTTGCAGCTTCATGCGGCGAAGTCGACCATCAGGTGTAACAATACATGTCAATTGTGCGACAGCCATTTTGTTCAACATCATTTTTATAAAAATATTTTTTTTAAACAAAATGTATATCACATGTTTTAATTTATTCATATCAGGTTGCGGTTAGAAAATATGTTTCACTAGCAAAAATATTTTTTGTCATTGAATGCACATTTATCAGGCCTAATTTAAGAAAATTCAAAGTGCAATAACTTTGGTAAATAAATAAAGTGATTGACTTGAAATTTGTTGTGGAGTGCTTTTAGGGAGCGTTCACATATTACATATTTCGACTCCAATCAAATATTACAAATTGGCTCTTCTTTCGAAATAACGTATAATATGTGTGTATGCTTAGTGTGGTAAAAACATCAAGATTAAAATAAGGTATATGATAATACATTAACGCTTTTAGATTAAATGTGTAATGTAAAGATAATTTTGCATGAGGCATAATTCTTGAGTTTCAAAATTTAAGCATTTTGATAAAAAGCAATAACAACATTTTAGTAAAAATTTGTAAATTATGAGCAAATAATGAAAAAGGTAGGAAGGATTTTTGATAAAATGATTCATGCTAGGCCTATAGACATGCTATGAAGAAATTTCAGACAAATCTAACTGTAATCATATTTTAAGTCACATTTTGATTGGACTCAACCCTATGCTAAATATGGTTAACGTCAGGATCCAGTAAAAATAGTGTTAAAGTTCTACATGTAATACCACTTGTCATATTACTTTTCAAAGAATATTAGATACTCTACCAAATCAATCACGTCTCGCAAAATCCCCTAAAGGGGCTGTTTTTTAATTAGTAACATTTTTGCAAAATATTTTTTGTAGTTCTTTTTGGGTTTAACATTCATATCTAGCTGCTATAACCACTTGAGAACTAGTATCAAAAAATTTTTTTACGATTTTATGTGTTAAACATTTTTTACAACCCTTTCCTTAGTGCTAAGTACCCATTTTAATCTGTCGGACGGACGTTCCTTAAAAATGCATAATAAGCTGTGGTGGTGTCAATTAGAAATTTTAAATGATTCTGAAGATATTTTAAAGGGACAGGTAGATTATATGAAACATTTTGCTTAACTTTCTAGCAATATCAAGCTGTTTAGAGTTTGACAAAACACACTTTCGTCCGTCCGACAGATTCTAAAAGTTGATAAAAAAATTTTAAGATGATAGGGCATTCACCCAACTCTAAAATTACATTAAACTATCAATTATTATCCATCTTTTTCAAAATAAAGAAAAACATTGTTTATAACTATTAGTAAAAAAATGCACGGGAAGAAAAAAAAAAAAATCCGTCCGACAGAATTAACTAAATCCATGTCTGAGTTACAAATTTTAAAATGAGAACTGTAAAATGAGACCTTTTTTTTGTAATGCATTTCTTTCACTTATAATTATCGAAATATGACTTACAAAACATTCCAGTGAGTTTTAGAATTTTTTTGTAAAGTTTTTTCTCGGTTGAAAATCCGTCCGACAGAATATCAATCGAAGTGCAAACAAAGGAACGGTGACATTAACATAATAAAATATAAGGGGGAAATAAATTCAAAACAGTTGGCTACCCCACGTGGGTTCCTATTTGTTTTGTTTTCGTGTTTTTGAAGGCGTTGCAGTGCAATGAATATCGTTAAACTATCTAACAACAACATTCGAATATTAATGATACATTCGAATTTTTCAAAATGTGCTAATATTATTAATTCAGCCGAAGATTTATCCCGTGCAGCAAACAGGTTCTGCCCCTCTATCACCACATTATTCCAACCATCGGATTCAGTCTTAAGCGAACCCAGTGATTTAGAAAGTGCACCAGTGATACCTTCGACTTTAAAAATTCATAAATTTGTTCGTGGTACAAATATTGAAAATGGTGAAACTGAAGTCAAATTTTGATTCCCTCGCACAATTTAGAAGCACTTGTGCTTATTGCTTGGGCAGACATATGGAAGTAGACGAGACGGAGGATTGGTTGCGGTGCCCTATGTGCATGCAATGGTTCCATGAAGACTGTTTTGAACAGTAATCGGTGCATTAGAATAATCTGTCGGACGGATTTAATTTTCTAAATTCTGTGATTATTTTATAAATATATGATGTGTTTTAAAAATTTTTTAGTTTTATTTTATGTTCCTACAATGTTCATTGTGAAATAGTTACAAAATTTTATGTATTTTGGTTAATAATTCACTATCTTCGAATGCCAAGAAATCTGTCGGACGGACGCTAAGTTTAAAATATCGATTTGAAGTTTCGGTATCATAACAGGGAAAGTTTAATTTTGAAAACCTGAAGCAGCTTCGTATCCAATCTTTAAAAAGGTCACATATAAAACGTTTTGAAAAAGTTGATATTTTCTTATCAAAAACGTCCGTCCGACAGATCCGTCCGACAGATATATCCACTGGTAGACTTTTACCAATAATTTTTTGTTAGTAAATATATTTTCACTTTTTATTTTTTCAATGATTTCATTATAGTTCCTGCATGAAATAAATGTGTTTTCCTTTAGCAAATCTCCTTTTTTTCGATAATATAGAACTATAAATCTGAAATCTTCGGAATGAAAATTTTATCGAATCCGTCCGACAGATTAGGTTTTTTGCAGATTTCTCCTTAACGAAAATGCCAACCAAGCTTATCTTAATGTTTCTTAAGTAATTTAAATGTGTACTTATCAAAATGCAAAACAGAAAAATGTAGTAAATCATCAGTCGTTTTCTGTAGGCTCTTAAACTATCGAAAATCCGTCCAACAGATTAACTAATTAAAAAACAGCCCCTAAAATAAAACTTCAAAAAATAGTTTCTTGCTTTAATAACATATAATGCTGACCCTGTGTTTACCGGCACCATGTTGTTAAAGCGTTTAGTGAAATTAAATGTCTGCAGATATTAAACAGCTCACCATACTGTAATATATCATCTTAGGACATTTAACATTTATGCAAGGCGACTGTACTTTTCACTTCGAATAAAATTCCCATGAAATTTGATTTGAGTTTTACAGCATATCGATTTTTGACGAAGATACATGTTCAGAAGATATTAAAAGCAGTCAGATACGTTCTAAATAATATGAGCTAGGTTTGGGTCGAAATACTTTAGCCAGTCCAAAGAAATTCGGAGTGTGCTTTAAAAGCGCGATGCTGGAATGTTCAGTCTAAAATAATGCTGGTATATAGGATTCTATAAAAAAAGTTATGAAAAAATTTCCAACAAATTACTCGCAAAAAATATCTTTCTGCTTATGAAAGAAGTGTTGACATGGCAACACTTTTTTATCAGCCCTCCTCGGTTGAATCTGAAAAACGTGACTGGTTAGATAAGTTAGATAACCTCTTGCTGAAAATAATGAGTAAATGGGACGGAATTGTCATACTGACAGGAGACATGAATATTGATATGATAAACGGGGACCGCCTTACAGTGGAAAAGTACACAGATGTATTAGAATCGTTTGGTCTTCATCAACACGTTAATGTGGCAACCAGGCATAATAAAACGCTTATTGATCACATCGTTACTAATATACCGTCAAAAGTAATTGCAGTAAATGTTTTACCGTGTGATGAAATAACCGATCATGATGCGCCATACGTCGTGGTAAACATAAAGAAACAACGATTTGAACCTCGATATAAGTATATACGGATAGAGAAAAACCTTGACATTAACAACTTCAAACAGGATTTTGCCAGACTTCCATTCAGTTTAGTTTACGCTGTCGATGATCCAGAGGAACAATTGGAAATATTTAATCAGTTGATACTCAATTGCATCAATGAACATGTACCATTAAAACGGATACGTTTCACTCCATCACCCGAAATATCCGCACTTGTTAACGAACGGAATAAGTGTCGAACGAAAGCGTATCACACCGCAACTAATGATGATTGGACAGTTTTTAGAAATATTAGAAACCGGCTTAAAAAGTGCATACGAAATGCCAAAAGATCGTTCTACAAAAAAGCCTTGTCAGTGGAAAAACCAAAAGACGTCTGGAAAGTGATACACCGCGTACTAAAACCAAATTCGTGTCGCATTAGAGAAGACCCAGATGCGTTAAATGACCATTTTATTTCGACATCATCACGCTTAACTGGTCAAACCAGCAATGTAAGTGAAATCAATGATTTTATTCATTCACTTCCTGAAGATGAGAGCGATGAAAATAAATTTAAACTGAAAAATGTCACTTATGACCAAGTACTAAAAGCTATTACAAGGAATCCGCAATGAGTGTTCAACAGGGTACGATCATATCCCTATTAAGTACTTGAAACCTGTATCCGACATCGTTGCTTCTCCAATCACAAACATTATCAATAATTGCATTAACAAACAGTTACCGAGTTTATGGAAAACCGCAAGATTATGCCCAATTCCAAAGAAAAATAACCCAACATGTGCGTCTGATTACAGACCTGTGTCGATTTTACCAATTCTCTCCAAAGTTGTGGAACGTGTTATTTTGCAACAAATATGCGATTATATTGAAAGCAAATCTATATATTCACAAACACAATCTGGCTTCAAAAAGGTTGCTTCATGTGCCCACATTCTTCTTAAGTTACGTGATGACATTGTAAGTGCTATGAATAATGGAGACGTTACAATTTGTGTTGCCGCAGATTATTCTAAAGCCTTCGATACTGTGAAATATGAAGCGCTATTAAATAAATTACATCATTTGAATTTTTCGAAATCTTTCTTACAACTGCTTACCAGCTATCTGCAAGATCGTAGGCAGTTTGTTCAGATTGATGATAAGATGTCACAGCTAAAAACAGTAAAAGCGGCGGGTGTTCCGCGCAAGGTAGTATTCTCGGTCCGGTGCTGTTTAACTTATATGTTGTGGATATGTCTACAATCACAAAATGTTCAACGCTGCAATCCGCTGACGATACAACAATCTACACATCAGGTAAAACAGCAAAATTAGCCACGTTAAGCAAATCTGTTGAAGACGATGTAAAGTCGATACGAAGTTGGTCAAGAAATCAAAACCTTATTTTTAACGCCAACAAAACGGTTAAATTGCTCTTCTCGACACAGAAAATGAGTAGCAGACACCAACTGTCAAACGAAAATGTGTTCTCCATCACGTGTGATGGAACTGAAATCGAACGCGTGAAATCTTGGAAGATACTTGGTGTACATTTTGATGAGCACCTTTCTTGGTCAGTTCATGTTGACAGTCTTCTCACAAGCTCTTATGCAAAACTAGCGCAAATGAAGAAACTGAAAAGGTTTGCACCATTCAGTGTGAGGAAAAACATGGTCGAAACACTATAATTATCTAAAATGGATCATTGTACTGTGGTATTTCAGCCGCTGCCAGATTATCAATTGAGAAGGTTACAGCGCTTGCAAAATATTTGTGCTGGATACGTACTGAAGAAATATTCTGGTCTTTCAGAAGTGCACCAACTCGGTTGGCTTCCCATCAAAGAACGTTTCGATTTCTCTACTGTCAAATTGGCGCATAAAACCGAACGCTGTCCTGAGTACATAAACGTCAAATGGAGTAGCATCGATGGGAATCGTCGTTCGTTACGTTTGCAAGGTAATAACGAGTATATGGCAAGTTCGACAACTCAGAGTAAAACATTTGAAGCGCAAGTGTATAACACCTTTAACGAACTTCCAGTGAATTTGCGAAAGACAGAAAAATTATCCATATTTTCAAAAAAAACAAAAGCTTTTTACCTTGACCAAGCTTATGCGAAATGTGTAAACTACGTATGATTTTATGTGTATGTATTGGATTAACTTACCTGCATGAGTCTACGATCCCTTTTTCTTTCTTTCTACAGTCATTTTCCCTTATGTGATTGTGTGCAGTGTTATTATTATTATTATGTATATATATATGTATCTATATTTTATCTACTTAAATTTTAACTAGAATTTTTTTAATGTTAGTATGCTTTTAATATATACTTACTTTTAAAATTGTTTTTAGGCTGAAGAACCATATATGTAATATGGAAGCCGAAATATAGGTTTAAAAAAAAAAAAAAAAAAAAAAATGTTGAGTAAAATTTATAAAAAAAATTTACTAAAAAATATTTTTACATTTTTTAAAAGCTTTATCTGACTTCTTAGTTTATATTGTTATATTATTTTGTGTTTCTATTATTATTGTTACTAAATTCATCGCAATTATACAACATTCAAAATCGTTAACAAATTTCAAAATTAGTGCTTTTTTTTCTATACGTAACCGAATTTGATGACGTCATCAACAATAATGCTGACGTCATCAATTTTTTTTACCAAATTGTTTATTAACACCTGGACAACCCTTGTGGTAAGTTTCAAGTCCAACGGACAACAATTGTAGAAATTACACAGGGGGGTCGAATCAGCCCCCCCCCCCTCCCTTCAGCATTGAGGAGCCCCTTCATTCTCGTCCCCAGAGCTCTTTGAGATTAAAACCTCGAAATGACTATTATTTCGAGTTTATCTCAAAGAGCTCTGGGGTCGAGAATGGAGCCCCTTAACCCTATTCGGAAAAACGGATTTTTGGGCAATTTTTGGCAACTTTTCATGCGATCTATGTAAAAACCGGAACATATGTTAAATAACTATTATGTAGCTTTCAGAAACTTCAAACAGAATGTAAAAATTCGCTCTAGAACTAAAGTAATTCGATTTTAAGCAGATGGTGGCATTTTGAACACATTTCAAGCTTTTGATGACGTCACAGAAAATCTGCAGACGCAAGCAAAAATTTATTGCAGCCATTTTGTTCCTTTTGTGACGTACTATAAGTGTGCCAAGTTTGATTCAATTTGAACAACCCTATGAAAAGTTATATGTTCGAAAAAACCCGGACCGAATAGGGTTAAAGGCCCAACAGGAATAGGGTTAAGAAATGAAGGTTTTTGTGATTTCATATTTTTTCAAAAAAATTGTGCAACCTAGTAATCAACTGGGTTTTGTAGTCAGCTTTAAAAAGTGAAATTTTGTTTTTTTGGTCCAAAATCCCCCAAATATAAGTTTCGCAAAAAATTATTCCCACAAAAATTTCTTCTCTTAAGAAGGTAGCACACAATACTTTATTTTTGGTAAAATTATTTATTAAAACTTTTTAACTATTAGGGCGGTGATACATGATTGGATTAATTAAATCGACAAATTGGATCACATGTAGACTTGTCAATTTCAATTTTTAAACCTGTTCAACGCTGTCGGTTGAATTTTTGGATATAAAGGTTTTAGACAAAACAATCTTGGTTTGTGTCGAATGTATGTGCAATACAATTTGAGCTTGTTGAGTAAAAAATAAAAACAGTTGTATGACGTTTTAAAAATATGTCGTTAGGGAGAGAAAAAGCAGAATTTATCAGTGAATGGGAATGTCAAGGCCATAAAATGTAAAGGCAGAGATTAGGAAACTCCTAAAGTAACTACTTTTGCAAAGCCATTTTTTCATTCACATGTAAGTTTCCTTCAGGTTTTTAGCCGTTGCTAAATATAACTGCAAGCAGCGAGTCCACAATCGTCTTCGCTTTCAGACAACATCTTGTCAATATACAACAGTTTGTCTATGACTACGTATAAGGGAATGAAAACAAACTCGCCAAACATACTTTTGACTTAGCATTGCAAGGTGACGTAGTCGGGAGTAACTAATATAGAAAAAAAGTGTGACCCAGTCCACCCGGGACCAAAATTGTTCAAATTCCCGAAAACGGAGCAAACTCGCCAAATTACGGATCAATGAACTAATGACTCCATTAAAGCATTTTAACTCAAACACACATTGCTATTGTTATTAGCGTTCAAAGAACTGTCTTTTTGACTGTTTGTCTGCTTAAAAGATTTTTCCATGGACCTTACTGGCAGTATACTAAAGTATCAGAACTAGTGGAGTGCACGTTTGAAAGTCCTGTATAAACCAACTTAGAACTGGGACCATCCTACATGGGTAGTTTTGTTTTTATGTTTTGAGTAAAAAGAAATCGTGTACTACACTATTTCTGCTGCACATGAGTCACGTGATGTCAAAATGGCGGAATGACGTCACTTAAGCTTTTGACTAAGCGAAACATATGATTATCAGAAGGTTGAGGTTGAACATGCAGACACTTGCAATTAACCTAATATAAGTAGGCGAGTTTGTAATTAAAAAAGACGGGATGTTAATTGGAGTCCTTGTTGAGATAACTTAATAGACAAATCTATTAAACTATATGGGCAACCTCGTTCCCAGTGTCGTACCTTATCGTCTGAGCTTATGAGTAAAAAAGAGCATTGAGGAGGACTGAGAAGGATTATATTTTACTGAAAGGTAGCGTTTAAAGATTAAAATAATTTGTGTGAACTTCCTTCTGCAGAAAAAGTTTAAGTAAAAAATGTGAAACTATACTCGAAGTAGTTGAACAGCACGTCAGACTTCAACTTGCCACACCACAATACCTTGCAGAGACAGTTTTAATTACTCAGCAAATTATTATTATTATTGTAGTTCAAGTTCTTTAATTGTACAAGTCTTGTCAAACGGAATACTTGACATCAACCTCGTCCCCCGGACTCTCGAAAGAAGGGTCTTGTAGTCCCGTTGACAAATAAAAAATGATCCAAGATACAAAGTTTTCACTAGACATGTCTCAACCTCAACCCCAGGTCATTTCTTTCTTTTAATAGAAGACACAAAATGCTCCCAAACAAGCTAACATGACCCTTGCTGTGTCACAACGCAGTGGATTAGTAGACGTCTCTCATGAGAGGGGAAAGGACAGAATGACATGGAAGTAACTTATTTCCCCATTTAAAGTATCATCTTCAATTTGATTAACTGTCTTAACTTTTAAACGAATTATTATTAAAGTAAATAAATTTTGATTGACTTACATACTTGCGGTAACGTTGATGCCATTAAGTTGAACAAAGAAACTGCAGATTAAACTTCTTAAGTTCGTTTCACTTAACTCCGCTTTTGTTTCTGAAGGTCGTGTGTTCAGTTGATGTTAAACTTATTATGAAATCCATGTGTGAAACGGATTGGGTGAATACTATACAAATCAAAATTGTATTGAATATAAGCGGTAAGTTTTTTTGCTTTGGTAATGTCCTATCAGAAGTTATTTTTATTACTATGACTAGTTACTTTGGGTAGCCTCTTCTGTGTCTATATTTGATCCTCTGAGGCGGAATCTATTCTGGCACATTTCACGATTCTATTTGAGATATGGAATTCGTGAAAGCAGGGCAACCGAGAATGTTAAAATTGTTAAGGAGAAGAAAGGATCAATATATAATGTCATATCATGTGGCTATTATGACTGGACTGATGTTTGAAGTTATATCTCGCTACTGCATCGAAATCAAGAGTTTAATCTCATTTTGTATGCATTCATAAGCAAATGTTGCGTTGATGCAATTTTATTATAACCTAAGAATTATGTGGTCTCCTAGATTTTTCATTTCGCGTGGAATCTTAAAAATTGTGCTTCTTCAATTGCATATATGAGCATTCGCCTGTCCATGTATTTTTATTCATAGTTATATTTGGTAAGTATGGAAAATATACGAAAAAAGGTTTTGCTTGCACTTTTTCGCAGGATTCAGGAAATGTTATGTTTTTGTGAATACTGCGAGTTGTCTCATTCGAGTTGCGTTTTGTGATTATGACAGGAATCAATGAGACGTTTGTTTTTACTCTGACTGATGTTGAACCACTAAGTGGACTCAAATGTCAGTTCACTTTGAAAGAAAATACACAAACTCTTTCTAAAGCAAACAAACATATAAAAAATGTACACACCTAGTTGTCAACTAAACAAAAGTATGTCATCATATTGAGATAACGGTAATAAGACCAATTTGTCCATAGCACTGAAGACAATAGACCTTCATTTGAGGGAACAAACTTTGAGTGGATTGTTTGCATCCTTAAGCGATAGTTTTTGGCCATCATTTTAAAATTCAATGAAAAAAGAATTGCAAAAATTGTTAACTTGAAAAGAGTTTTCCTATTAATAGTCGAAATGTTTTGTGCATGGGGCACAAATGCCAAAATACCCTGAAAACAAGGTCGTTATAAGATAAAGCTTTCAGCTCTTTTGTGGCAATACTACGAAAATCAGTGACAAAAGCTGTATGAGTGATGTTTGAAAGATTTCTATGACAACAATAATCTGAAATGAAAACGAAAATGAAAGCGACGACAGAAACAATATAGTCTGTATCTGATCTTTCTTCATTTTCTCAGGTAAAGCTGATAGCTTCATAATTATCCCTTTTTCAGCAAAATTATATAGCCAAAATAAACACGTTTAAGTATTTAGCGTTTTTTTTTCCTAATTGAGAACAAAGAGACTTTAATGTTTTATTTTTATGTGTGATCACTGTGGAATATGGCTTTTGTAGGATGGGTACTAAGTTTGTTGGGCGTGTGTGGTAGCTACTCCAGAGATTCATAGTTTTTTGCTCAGCATTCGAAATAGTAGGATTAATGTGGGAGATTAAAGCACATTAGGAACTCCTTTGTAGGGATTTCATTGATAACCTAAAATTAAATTTTTATTCAAATTTTCAGACATCAGCTATGAAGTACAGCCGCCAATGTTTGTTATTAAAAGTCCTAATTAGTCTTAAATCTGCACATTTAAAATTGTTTTCAAGTATTTATAAATGTACACCTTTTTGTTCCAGTGTATTTACATACTTAAATGGTACCAATTTATGTATGTTGACTTTCAATTGAATTTCTAATCGTAAGGCATCTGGCATAATTATATAGAGTTCTGTTGTTATTATTAGAAACTTGTTGAGGTGGTCTTCACACATCCTCCCAGGGGAAGAGTGAACTATTTGTGCAATGTCATTTTGAAAAGGTTTTTGAGGGAGATTTAAAAATGCAGAGACACATAACTGACTTTGGTTCATATTTCAGCTCTGTGCAAAGATCTGGAATCCAATGAAAAGAAGTGGCATGGTTTGTGTGACAAAGATGGCGTCACATGTCACGTCGAGTGTAACAAGATGACGTCATCAGCTAGAAAAGTTGGAATTGCAACAATGTTTGAATATTTGTTGACAAATTTTACGGGCTACGATGAATTTTTCTATATCTTCATTATCATGCTAGCATTCTCAACAATAGCTGCTGTTTTGTTATATCATAGAAATAAGTTAGTTCCACCGGAAGACGAAAGGAACAACAAAGAATCTGAAGAAAAGTTAACTGGAACATCAGCAGAAAATAGGGACGGTCTATGGCTATATCGTGATTCACAGGTATCAGTGGGTAATGGCATGGAAAATCTTGACTGTTATAATAACAACACGCGAGTCAATCCTCTCCTTCATTGCGAAGAAGAAAAATACAATGGAAAGAAAAATAGCGCAAGAAAAAAACACACTGTGTTGAACTCACTCATTAGGACAGTTGCGAACAATGACAAAACGAATACTATTGATAGGGAGATCTGTAGAATCAATAATCAAAAAGAGAATCCTATACATATATGCCCTGATGAGAGCAGAAGTATTTCTCCTACTGCTTCTCTGCTTGACTTAATGACGGATTATCCCTTTGAAGGCATTTCTCACGAGGATTCCCCATCAACATGCGTATCGAAATCAATTTTGTCAGAACCTTTGCCAGTTGTGATTGAGGGCGATGAATCAAGCATTGAACCTGAATGTTGTAAAACATTAAATTTTAAATTGTTTGAAGAATGTTCAATAGCTACATCTGATGAACTTAATATGAACAATGAATTTAAAAATCGTACCAATATATCGGCTTATGGAAAGGAAGAAAATTTTAAGACATGTACACATAAAGAGACAATTATTCCACCAATTATAGAAGAAAAAGTAAAAGAAGAAACGACAAATGGGTTGTTTTTTTCTGCAATGGATTCATCAAGTGACGACGTTTTAAAGGAAAGTTTATTCCAAAAAACAAGTAATATTTTCTTGAATAATAACATTAATAGAACAGATAAAAATATTGATCCAGAAAATCAGGAAGAATATAAAAAAGAAGGAAATGAAATCAAAGACTTAATTCAACAAAAACATAAACAGCTGATGGAACATAAAAACGAACTAAGTCTTAAAGAAACAAATAAAAAGTTTTATAGTGGGTTTCAGACTGATAAAGACTCTGGTGAAAATATAAATACATTTGAGTTTCTCACAGGAGAAGAAAATAACGCAGATAAATATATCAGAAAAGAGAAAAATGAAGAAAAAGAACTTGATATTAAGAGAAACACAGAAAGAGACAAAGATATACTCGCAGTAGGAAAAAAATATGAAAAGAAAAATAAACTTGAAGATAAAGAAGAACTCTTCAGTCAAAACGAAAAAAAAATCGTTGTTAATAAAAACAGTGAATGTCAAGGGATAGTTGAGGAACACCCCGAACAACAACCCGAACAACACGAAAGTCAAATAGCGCAAGAATATAAGTTTAATATTATTAACTTCTCTCCGCAACAACATTCCAGCATTGAAAATATTTCTATACCAAGTGCTAAAAAAGAACAAAATACCTCGATAAAAAGCAATGTAAACTCGATTAAAAACTCATTCACAGAGCCTTCTAGCAGCATTACGATTATTGAAGACGAATTAGTTCCCAACCAAGACATTGTGAATGAGAAATATTCTAATAACTACGCTTCTTTAGAATCAGGTCTAAATCCTTGTATAATAGATAACGAGGTTTCTCTTAATATTCATAACAATAATCTTCATAATCACAAAGAGATAAGATATAAAGGAATAGTTCGTAAACAAGAAAATATTGATTTAGACAAAACTTGTTTAGAAGATAGCTCAGTAAACGAGTTAAAAGGACGTAGTTATAACATTGCGAATAAAAATATAGTTGCCAACGTTGAAAGTTTGCAAAAAGAAATCGGTTTAAAAACACAGTCAAACGGAACAGAAATATATTTAGATGAAAAATCGCACACCGTCGCTAAATTCGCATCTGTGTGTAAAACAACAAAGCATGAATTAAATAAAAGTAGGTCGACTGAAGTTTTCAAAAGTTTGTGGAAGCAAGATAAAGACAGAGAAAAGTTAACAGCGAGTGGAGAAAACGCAGAATTAATCAAATATCGAGAAAGCACAAGATGTAATATCATTAACGAAGATTTTTCTCCCGTGACTGAAGATTTACATCGAGTTTCTTTTCGTGACATCGATTATAACACTGTCAGTAATATAAATGACAATAAACTTGACCTGCAAACGAAACGAATTTTGTATAAGAAAACACAAGGTGATATAAGAAACATGGGTCAACTACTTTCATTAATACTTGAAACTGACAACTTCGAAGATCTACCTATGGAAGCCGTTGATATGCTTGGCGGGAAAATTACAATCTCCGAAGATGGCGAATATGCCGTGATCGACATCGAAGGACAGCGTAAAGAGTATAAAATTGATAAATTTAAATTGCAAAACAACCAAGATTTTAGTGAAAAGATAAGAAAAAGTCGCGATCTAGCTGCATTGTTTGATGAACTGGAAAAAATTAACGTTATAGGGGAAAATATTCCAAGCGAAAGTGTTATTAACGAAGATAAAAATTTTTTTGATCTGATAATACCTCATGAAGGTTGTCAAAGTGAAGCTATTGAAAGACCGTTATCAAGTAATTGCGACAATATGACTTATTCCGGTGTAACTAAGGCTCGACCGGATCAAGAAAACATGAAAACACATGAAAAGGAAACGAAAGACAAAGAAGTAATAAATACGAAAACTAATGAACTTTACAAATCACAATGCAAGCCAACTACGCCAACACAATCTCCTGATACTGTGGGAAAGATAAAAAAAAACTACAACATAGAAAATGGCGAGGAAGAAAAGATGAAGCTACAAACTGATTCCACAAACCATTTTAGTCATCCTCAAAATTCCGTAGTTGTGGAACACGATAATGAAATTCAATTATACATTAATGAACCGGATGTTTTTACTGTCAACAAACACAATAGAACTCACGTTCCCGTACACGATATATTAACAGTAAATGAAAACAAAAGTTATGATAGTAATCAAAATAACGCGAGGTCTATTAATAATCGAAGTGCTAATCATGAAGATTATAAAATTAACCAAAATTTGGTTAGTAACGAGATAGAGAATCGTCAATGGATAAAAAAAACAGATCATGTCAATTCTAGTGTTTGTATTAATGAAGAGAAAATAATCGAAAGCAAAATAGAAACTTTACACGAAGAAAACGAGAGATATTTGGATGAGTTTCAAAGTGGTAAACAAACATCAAGTTTGGATAACGTTTCAATACAATTGACTGACGATATTTCCAGAGCGATTACGAACGATGTTCTGGAACAACATAAAGATAATTTTAAGTCGCAACTTACTAGAGAGGTAGATGTAAACCAGGAGAATCTTTGTATAAGCTACAATCAAGTTATTTCTCCTAGTGCAAAGCAAAACTTACATTCCAATTCTCCTCAAAGTCATGAAAATGGTTCAAGTTGCGAATTAAGTATAAACTACTGTAAAAAGGTTCGCTGTGAGAAGAGTAACAAAGCAGACGGTGAAAGTTTAAACGAAACATCGAGCAACGACAATACAAGTATTCCACTCACGTCAGATCGCATTCATGTAGTGAAAGAATTAACATCACAGAGAAAATCAAAATCTTTAAGCAACCTACACATAAAAGAAATGAAGAACCAACAAGAAGAAAAGGGGCAAAAGTCACCAACAACAAACAAACTTGATAAAAAAAGAAAGTCTAAGAGTATGGAAATACGTCGCAAAAAACCCAGCGTAGTACTATCAGCAAGTTTTACAAACATCAGCCCTAAAATCAAAGAAACAAATTTGGACGACCTGATGAATTCTATAAATGGAAATGGCAGCCATAGCTGTGATTACATTTTATCAACGCAAGATCGAAGAAAATCTGAACCATTTGTTAATAACTTATCTAATTCAAGTGATTATTACAGTGTAAACTTCTTATCAGAGGAAACTGACATTGATGGCATATCTGAGACAGAAATTGGAGCTCCTTTGGAAAAAGAGAAAACACCATCTGAAGAAGTCAAAACAATCAAACAAAAGAAAAAGTTATACTCCCAAAAGGACTTGTGTGAAGAATTAACAGACCATGACCATTTGGAGCTACGAAGCGAACTTGAATCTCCTCTGATATCTTCAACCAGTGTTTGCTCAGAAGATAAATTGCTCTTCGCTGAAAGTGAAAATCGTAAAGGTAATTAGATTATTTATATTATATATATTTTACTTTTTGTCTTTGATTGTGGAATCAGCCTTATAAAATACCTACAAGATGACGTTGGAACAGCAAGACAAAAGGCATCTATTCAGATGAATATTGTGTTTTCAAAACTTACCACGAGAATCTTAATTTCTGCAACAGACTTAATTTAATTACGGTGTATTGTGGGTATTGCAGTAGTGCATTATGGGCGTGGAATTATGCTTCTCACTGTTTGATCTTACCATGTACGACGGTATGCATACCAACTAGAATTGGAAGCAAGGTCCTTATTAAGTTCGAGAACTGCTTTATGCATAGAACTTGGCAAAATATCAGCTAAGAGTATAAAAGTCTATTCAGTTTCATGCATATTATACCACGTGATTGTGTTGCAAAACAAGGGTGCCTTATACTCAAATCTTTAGTGTCATCATTTTAGAGGCCAGCATTTTAATTAAAGGTATTTATTTCGTTAGAACTCAATGACGCTACAAACAGGGAGGATGAACAAAAGTTTCTTAAAAACAATAATGGGGATCATTCACAAGTAAGTGCCATTTATTCTATTTTTTTACTAAGATTTCACTAAAGGCATTTAGCAGTATTGCAATCTAAAAATCACTGATCTTGACGACGAAATAAAATATGACAAGTAGACAAATGAACTATATATTTTTCATAAAATCTAAAGTTTCTAAATATTCTATTGCATCGTTCTATGTGTACAAAATAATAATTTAAAGACAAAAATTATATTAATTATATTACTTCATCGTAACTATCAACATTTTTTTTCTCTTAACAATTTGATGCACGATAGATGCAGGGACATGCTCGTCCCCAGTATTTGTTGCCTAATGGCAAAGCCACTAGGGCGTACTCGACAGCCACAAGACAAGAACGCCTGGGAACAAGGTGGATACAGGGAAAACATCATCAAACAACATCAACAGCAATAGCAAATTTGTTTGTTTATTTAATCTAGCAAAACCGGTTTTCGCCTGGTTTTACAGCTAGTCTACAACACTTACGATATAAATCTAATCTTTAATCTCTTAAACTTGCTCTAAGTAAGTAGCCTTACTTACCCAGTACATATGGACGAGTTATATACAAATATTGTTTATGTTATTAATACATGCAACACTTCGTGAATGTGGCACATGAAGTTTTAGGCTTAAAAGTTTAAGCTCTAGCAAATGTGAATCTTCCTCACTGTTGTACTGTACCTAATCATCTACTGCCACTTGTGGTCACATGCAAGGTTACAACTTTCCACAGGGAAGAGAGTAAGAAGATGGATATAGTTGCAGTAAAAGGCTGTAGTAGGTTGCTACTGGTAGAGAGGTAGCTATGTCAGAAAGATACACTAAGCAGGTTGGCGCATTTAGAATAGCATCTGATCAGGAATTTTTTTGTTTGATAAAAGAGAAGATGTCATTAACATTGTAATTAATGATACTGAATTGCATTTCCCATTTTAACGCTTAGGGGATAAAAGTTGTGTTTCGTAACAGCTACGGGTGAGAACTTTTTAACACAGTTGTTCTCTTTCTTTGCGAGTTAATCTCAGTAAATAAAACAGTTGGAAATATAATGTGAAATATCTCACTTTTTTGTACTTGTTCTGTATATAGCATACTTGTTTGAAATGTTTGAGATCTGTGATTAGAATGCAGAACTGCAATTAAAATGTATTTAATGATTTGTTGCATGAAAGCGTTGGAATGTCAAGAATGCTGGCAGTTATAGAGTACGATTCAGCTAGCTAATCTTCACGTGATATTGATAACAGAAGCAGTTATTTTAAAATTTTGTTTACTCTTAGTTAGGAGTTAATTAATAACAACAGAGTTCATTATATGTTAAAGATTAAAGTTTCCTGTGATTAAGAACCTTAACTTAGCTACTATTGGAGTATAGTTATGTGTATCTATCAATATGCAACTTATTTTTGTCTTATCTCTCTGTTAAATATGCTTGTCTCAAAATTTTGCTTTCATTCTAAATGGAATATAAGAAAATATATATATAAACTTGTATCCTATTATTGATATGACATGTCTTTTCTCAGGTTTCATTTAAATATTTTCCCCACAAAATCAAGTTGTCACTTGAAATAGACAGCTTAAACAACAGCACATAGGGGCGATTTTTACATCAGTTTGCATTCTAAGATCGTTCAATCTTAACTGTGCTAAAAATATGCAAAGAATATACCATGGATGTTTTTTGCCCAAAAGTTAAGAATATTCATGTTGAAACGAAAAAAAGCAATAAAATAGCGTGTATTTGTTACAGCCACTGGATTTAATAAGTTTTTTTAACAGCCTCCTAAAGCATAGAAATGATTTTTAAGAGTTTTTTATAAATAAATATATATATATGTATACATGCCATGAGGCCTGGGATGCACGAGTTGTTAAAATCTTATATTATTATATAGTTTGGATTCACAAAAAGATGTATTCTTCGTAGACGAGATAAATTTTAAGCAGATTTTCAAGAGCTGTACCTCTAGTTGTGTAAAAACCTACTCTATCGTACCGATGTGAAAAATAGGGAGGGGGTGTTTAATATAGACGCAAATTCAGTTGAGGCGCACAATTGGCGGAATAAGGGAAAAGGGGTGGAAAAAAGAAAACGTTGATATTTCGAGGAAAAGTTTTTATGGTTGCCTAATTAAATGACATGTCATTAAAATGCAATATTGTTCTTAATTCTTTTTTTCAGAGTAATCATTCTGATAGATTGTTTCTGTTTTGTTTAAAGGAAAATTTAAACAGGCAAATGAGCTAAATACTTTTCTTATCTTAATAAATTAATAAATGGTGAAAGAGAGGGTGATCTATAATAGACGTAGGATTGGGGGTCAGGAAAATAAACAAAAAGTAATGCGAGGGGGTTGAGGTGATTTACTGGTACCCTAGGGTTTATTTTTATAGGTCAAAGTCTACCCAAATAATTATTTTAATTCACCAGAATACTTTCTCCATGCTTCGAAATCATGATGACTTCTTTTATAACATTTATGACAAATATCCGCCTCTCTTTGCGGCACAATGATCCTGTAACAAGCGTAAAGAAAAAAAACTAAAAAAATGAACCTATTATCAGCGATGGATGTCACACAAATTCACGTCAAAATCCGACTTGCTTAATCCGGAAAAAAACGGAGACTGTGATCCTTTAATAACGGTTAAGATAAATAGAAACCGTGATCTCTGAGGTGGAATTTTGAAAAGGTATTATGTTATAAACTGCAGGATGTGATAAAACAATGAAAAAATGTCAACTAAAATCGAATCGTTAAGAGGATATTGGATATGTGTTCTGAATGACTTATTAAAAAAAATTTACAAATCGCTCATGTAAAGCAATTGATGTTCCTAATCACGCCACAAAGTATGTAGAACATATTTTTAATTCATATATGTAGTAATGTAGTGAGACCAAGACAAATAGATATTTATTTACATTTTTTCAATCGTGAAGTGTTTTGCTTGTGTTTCTTAGGAGGGTGTCTTTTTACATTAAATTTATTTACATTCAGTGGTGACGAGATAACTTGGTACTGTTCAGCAATTGTTATTAATGCAGTCAACTCTCAAAACAACGAACCCTAAGAAACAAGAAAAAGTTCGCTAAACTGAGAGTTCATTATTTTCTTCTTAAGAGTATGTTGGACAGAATTAGGTTCGTAAAATCGAGATTTATCCAGTATTCGTAACATAAAGAATTCACTGTATTGTTATTTCGAAAGTTGTTGTCAATTGCAACCTCGTTCCAAGTCTTTTTAAGTTTGTTTCGTCCCAATGTAAAAAAAACTAAAAAGTCCTGGACGAGGTTGTGTCAACGCATTTTAAGTAAATTATAACATTTGAAGGAGGTACGAATACGTACATATTTATTCTGTTTGTGCTTTTATATGTCCTTCCATTAGTCTAGCCAAATACTCATAGAAATTTGTTTTCTTGGAGCGTTGTTTCAAAAGATTATCTCTTATTTTATAGATAATCAAAGGTACCTGCATTTATGACTATCACATGTTTGAACTTTCTACCAACTTTATATGTATTTATATATAAATATTATCTGTCTGTTATATAATTTTAAATTTCGTGTATTTATCTACCTAAAGCTACATTAGGAGGTTACAAAATGTACACTCGAATTTTAAGGCTATTGAGAAGCATGAGTTACCATAAGCACGAAAACATACATTTATATTAAATTATTAAACACGCTCATTTTAAAATCAACATTTAAGAGATTTGTGTCCGTCAAGCACTTCGAATGTGCATGTACTGTAAAGGTATGCATGAGGTGTCCAAATGTATGCAAATGTATGCAAATGTATGCAAATTTATATCCATGTGCGTTTAAAAGTCTTGTTTATTTCTTGTTAGGAAACTCCAACTGACATCGTAAGTAAGCAAACAGATATGGTATGTGAGCTTCCCGTGATCTGTGGAGATCCGTGCAACGTAATGGAAGATAAACGAGTAAAAAGTATTGAATTTAATGCACCAGATGTGGATAAAATTGCAGAAGACGTGCCTAAAAAAAATTTATCATCTTCAGAAAAACGAGCAAGGGACAAGGATAATGAAAGAGATACGGAAGTATCAGTTTCTAGTATCAGTACGGATAATAGCTGTCAAGTCCCTCCAGTCGTTTCAACATCATCTGGTATGCCACTATCTACTTCAGACATTCCATCAAACGAACTAGCAATATCTCTTGCAAAAAAATTGGAACAATTAAAATCTATGTCAGAAAATAGTGTTCCAGAAAACCCATCAGCTGGAAAAACAGAAGAAAGAACTTTACCAAAACATTTAGAAAAGAGACAAGGATGTGAAACCGATAAAATAAAGAATGGAATTCAAGCTCAAAATGACAAGTCAATTGAGAATTTAGAAGAAACTGTTGAAAGAGTTGAAACTGCTCAATGGCAATCTGTAAGCGATTTTCTTTCCAAGGATCCTCTTTACTCGAGTATCAGCACAGTAGATTCATCTTCTGATCAAGAAACAAACAGACATTTAGATTTAACGAATGTATCGTTATTTAGTGAAGTGGATAATGAAACACATTCGGAGCTTTTTTATTATGAACATAATATACAAATTATTATAGAGGACGGAGATGAAGTAAAGCACACCAGAATAAATGAAAATGAAGGATTGGAAACGACCATATCCTTCGCTCAGCCTCTAGTTATCCTTGATAAGACAGAGAGTGACATTAAAGATGCCGTGTTATCAGAAAACATCCATGTAAATCCACAACAAACTAGCGCTGTCAGCGTTGCCAATGATTTCTTTTATGAGGAGAGTTTGTTTGCATTTGGTTCTGATATGTTGACTTCGTCACCAAGAATTGAAAGTAACATTTCTGCATCTACTATTAATGCAAGTGAAGCAACCGTACCAATTTTAGATTCGGTTTTATTGCCAAAAGAGATCTTGACTAATGGCGAAGATTTGAGCTCAAGTGATACTTCCTATTCGTTCATTGATACTGATATATTACCTGTAACTGAAACAGTAAAAACGGCGGCAATATCTTGCATAGTTACACCTCGTGATAGCGAAATTAAATCAGAACCTAATACTCCATTTACAGAAAAACGAAACAAAAATAACCTTCATAAATCATTAACCAAGTCTAATTCGTTGCAATTTGTAAGCGATTATCATCTGTCAAAAGACAGTCAGCTATTAATTGATAGTATCGAGGTGGAGATAGAAAATGAATTCAATAAAAGACAAGAAGATGATCAAATTAGACCTGACAAAGACAGACAAGGTTTCCTCTTTGCAAAAAATAACCTAAAGAGGGTGGCTACTAGACAATTATATGGCGAACCACCAGTTAGTAACAATTCTCAATTATTCCAATCGATATCTACGATACAAAGTAGAGATATTGAACCAACCAGCTTTAAGAGATCTTCATCGAAATCCTTTACATTACCAAAAGGTTTAAACCTGAAACCGTACGCTTCTGATCAAAGAATATCCAGGTCGCTTCATAGCATTTTCACAGGCGACGATTTGGAGACAGATATAGACGAAGTTGATGAAACTGAACTACAAAATATTTTACAAAGGTAAGTCGAAGTTTGAATACGTTTTAACATATATTTTTTACAGCGAGCAGATTTTTTCAGGAAAATTATCAACAGTATTTTCGTATAGCCACTAAATTTTCGACAGAACTCTCGAACGATATTAAAGAATTTACTTTCTACTATTACTTCCAAAGTTTAAATGCTGTCAGGATTTCTATTGCAGTAAATTGTTTTAACATACAACAATGTCCTTACCTCTATAGGATAACAAAGCGCTGGGTTAAGATTTTTTGAAATTAACGCACAACTCATCTATTGCATTTTCTATTCCAGTGCAATGTGCAATACATTTAATTTCTTTCGTTGTACTTTTTTACACGAAAATGTCAGACTTTAATTTATGTCTTTTTTTTCTTTTTTTTTGCTTTATGCCAACTCTAAGTCAACGCCCAGTTTTGGGTGTTTGCGTTTAAATTGTTAAGACAAAAACTGAAAAAAAATTATTTTTTACACTACACCGCTCAGATTTACAACGTTAAAGGTGCGGGAAAGCAAAACTTATTTATAGCGGACCACGACGAGGCCAAAAGGTTATAAGCATAGGCGAATATATTTAAGACTACAAATCAGAAATTAACCCCGCCCTTTCAATGCCTCCAAAGGAACTGGGGGGAGGGGGTGGCAGAGGGGACAATCCCTCCCCTCAATAATGTTGCCAATTTTTTATAGCCTACAAATATTTCTTTATATTTGCTAACAATGCTTTCCTCTCAGAAATACTGACATAAAATTAAAGAAATTCGAGCTCGATTAATATCTAGAGGCCCTGGTAACTAGTTTGACAAGTTTTGATTTATATAAACAAAATATTTAACCATAATGTTCTGATTTCGGCGTCAATTGAGTAGCCAGCTGATTCGTTGCACAATATTGAATAAATGATTAATCATATAGCGTTTTAATAATTCAAATATTATGCTAAAATATTAATGTTTTAATTCCTTGTTGGTACACATTACGCAAAATTCGATGGAATTTTTGTAAAGTTTATTCCTCGTTTGAAACTTCTCCTCGAATAACAAAAAAACAAAAACAATTTCCGCTACAAAATAAGTAAAAAACAGACCGTACAGTTAGTGGGTCTAGCCCTCTCCCAGATAATGCTAAAATCGACGGTTTTTAAAAAAAAGGAACATAAAACAAATTACAGTATCAGAACCATGGTTGCCCTTGCGGAGACTCCCCTCAAGCCTCCTCCAAACAAATTTGCTTCCTACGACATTGAAAGATGAAAAATACAAATGAAGTAGAGGTTTTAGTAAAGACAAATTTAGGGCAAGTTAAAATCATTCTTAGCTCCGTGTTCTGTTGCGCCTAACACATTCTATGTTTCTCTATAAAATATATTTCCTTTTTTAACAGGATTGGCAGCAGACTTTGGAAAACTTAAAAACTCGGGAAAAACTTGGAAACCCAGGATAATAATTCAGATTTTGGGCCTCTTTACAGCCACTCTGTTCTATCTGAATTAGTCTTTTGTGGCTTATGTGAAGAAATAACATACTAAACAAGAGAACTAAAAATATAAAAAGAAAAAGAAATATGGTATACAAAAACAAGAAAACAAAAACAAAGAATCGACAGTTAAGATGAAGGGAAAAAGGGCTAGATAAGGGCACACTGTACTTTTTTTCCTTATTTGTTGATATTTAATCCTTTATTTCTTTGTGAATCTTCGTTTAGTCCTGCTTTATATGAAAGATCACCAGACGTGCAAGTAACAGACGTTGATAAGATGTTATCTTCAGCACCACCAAAGAGACTTGTAAATGCACGAAAATATGTTATCGTCTCAAAAACTGAAAGACGGCTGTCTGAAAAATCTTTAAACTCGCCGACATCTCCTAAAGAACTAAAACTAGACAACGCAAAGCAGGAGAATATTGATTCTGTTGATCAGAATGTGGAGGGTGTGTTGAAGAATGATGTAGAAGAAGTACCGTGTAACTGTTATTCATCTGTAAATACTGGAGAATATGACGGTACAAAGAGTATCGATGGTGATCCAATGAAGAAAGACATTATGGAGGAAGCGGATAAAGTCATTCAAAATCAGCAAAAGGAGATGATAAATGGAAAACAGTGTGCTACTATATTAAAAGAAGACATCCCAAAATCAAATGAGAATATTGTCATAGAGGAAACGCATCGCAGAAGTAATGGAAAATGTAACAGATGATGGACCTAGTGGTGAAAATTTTACCGGACTTATAACTGACACTGAAGATAGTATTTCAAGTAAACAAACTTCTAAGGAAAGGATTGATTTGCCAAAGTTTAAAGATGCAATTCACACTGCAGATTATAAAAATTTCAAGCAAATTTCAAGAAATCCATACAATCACCGCGATTCCTGGGATATTCTTGAAAAATCACCAATTCATGAAATCACAAAGCAAAGTTTATGTGTTGATAAAGGATGTTTAAAACGACATCCAATAGAGGAAAGACAGGAAAAGCATCAATCATGGAATATTTTAGATTTGAAGACAGATGATAATATGAATTTTCTTATTGCTCCGAAAATAAATCACACAGATAAACGACATTCTTCAGACATCAGTTATCTTTTTCAGAAATATCAAAAAGAAAAAGAGTCGATGAATAGAATGAACAATATCAATATAGGTGACAGTCTAAGTGATTTCAGTGAAATATCTTCGATTTCAGATGCTAGCTCTTTTGAAGATATATGGCATAAGAGTATCTCTGAAATCGAAGAACCAGAATTCCATTTCATCGGAACAATGCAGACACATCAATCAGCATTTTCACCACTCGAATATTTAAGCGATGATGAAATCGAAAGGTTGCGTAAATTTCAATACGACACTGAATCAGCGTCAAAAGTTAATTCACCAAGGTTGCACAATACATCAAGCCAATCATCTGGTGTAGTAACTCCAATTACCCCTATTCCTCCTCGCATTTCGCATGTAACAGCTCCAATTAAAGTTAAAGAAACTATTGTTGAAGATTTACCATCCCCAACTAAGCCAACATTTGTTCCTGAATTTTTTATGTTTGATGAATCTGACCTAGGTAACATGGTTCTGGCACAAGCAGCTTCTGCGGTACGAAATAGGAGAAAGGGAAGCCGAAGAAATGTTCGAGGTGAGCGAAAGCCTACAGTTACTCCATGTGAATTAAATATCGATGCAAATAAAAGAAAGGAAACAAAAGCCTCCGATTCAGGGATATCAGATAGCACAAATAATTTATCTTCAGCAGAAACCAAATCATCTAGTTTTATGCCGGTTAAACCGCCTTCCTGTGAACTTACAGAAGTTAAGCGTATGACAGCTCTTTGTACAGAAGATACAAACGAAGTAGTAGTGTTATCAAAACAGAACGTGGAGACACACGAAGAATACGGGTATAATTATTGCTCAGCACCACGGCCACTATCAAGTCGATCACGAAAATCTTCGACCTCCACTCTTCAGTCGAAACATTCTACCGAATCAGACAAAAAACGCAGACATGTCAATGGAAACTTAACCGGGAATAAAATCAACAGAAACAATCATGAACACTCCAGTTCCATGCCAAATCTGAATTTTGTTAAGCGATTGTCATCAGAAGATTTAGAAATTTATGATACCGATGACTTTCTTAGTGAGTCCAGTTTACTCTCTGAGACATTTTTTGAGCAAGGCTCTATTGTTGATGACGAATTATACATTTACCCTTCCCTCCACTTACGAACATCACGGAATTCAACACCGAAATGCCACGAAGACAATTCGGATTCAAGCGGTGGTGAAAGTTTTTCTACGGAATATCATGATAATTACTCCGATTTAAGGTTGAAAGAATCTGAGCGGACGGTGT
This sequence comes from Hydractinia echinata, assembly GCA_030067915.1. Taxonomy (NCBI): domain Eukaryota; kingdom Metazoa; phylum Cnidaria; class Hydrozoa; order Anthoathecata; family Hydractiniidae; genus Hydractinia; species Hydractinia echinata. The sequence continues at coordinate 65,082 of JASGCC010000179.1, read as the reverse complement.
ATTGCGGAAACCCGCCATGTTCAAAGCAGCAAGTTATGGTCGGTCACGAACGCTCATTGTTCACTTCCTGTCCAGCTTGCTTCACGTGTTACTGCAGTCGTTCTTGTAGGCGGGCGAATTGGCAAGATCATAAACGAATTTGCTTTTACGGCCGCATCAGTTATTATATCCGCTCTCTGATTACACGTTGTGAGAAGGAACCCAAGTTAAATACGCAGTTGCACAGTTTAGCTGCAGAAAGTTTCAATATTTTTGGTCGCGGTGCATTATTTGTAAATTTCGATTCTGCTACCGATGCAAAAATTGCTCTAGTGTCTAAGACAACAGCCTTAACAACATCACCCGTTTATACACCAGAGGGTAATATGCAGAATGACAATGCACAAAATCGACATACACGTTTTCTTTATCAAACTTTACAGGATTATGACCCCGAACAGGAGTTTGTTATTAATATCTCGATTGTCATAGGTGACAGTAAAGAAATTCCTAAAAAGAACCGTAAAAGCACAGTGGTTCGTTGTGCAAGAATCCCAATACTGCCAGCGAACACATCCACATTTGGTCATAATTTGTCGTCTTACGTCATACGAACTTTTTCGTTGCCGAAAACGATTGGAGAGGATTTCATCAGCAATATGGAAGCGCGTCGTTATTACTGTCGCGAGATATCTTTCGGGTTAAAACGCTGCGGTGTCCATCTAAAAACAGAATATCCCGACGCCTATGAGAAACTTTGTCGTTATGTTGAGCAAGGAGTTGTGTTTTTACCGTTAGTACTGTATGGTCAAAGAGATGGACGAAATTTTAAATGCATCTTATACCCAGAGAGCGTTAATAAATCGGAAGAAGCACACGGGGAAGGCGTTTCTTGTGTGAAAAAAAAAACATTTAAAATTTTCTATTGAATGTCGATATTCTTCAAAAATAGGTATATATCATTTTTAATGATTTTACAAATAATTCCAATGAAAGTTGCCTATCACACTCAAAAATTATTTCCAGCTAAAAAAAATATAGTGTCAGTCATTTTATAACCATCCGCGCTGTTTGTTACTGTTTGCAACTCAAAATTAGGCTTTCTTCCGTTCGCAATCATTATATTATATGTTCAGATAAATTTACCTAAGACTGGTTTTGTGTTTTTTTAAACTTTTGCGCCAAGCATCACAAATGGAGTTCAAAAATATATATTTTTTTTCAAACAGATGTTTGGTTGCCTTAACTTTTTACTTTTTTTTTATTCATTATATATTATTATGTATATTTAACACAAGAAATAATTTTCTAAAAAATAACATTATTTTATTGCTTGTATACAAATTGTAAATAGTTATGTGAATTTCCAAAAATAAACATATTCTATGATTCATGTGTTATTTTTATAGTGGCATTTCTTCTTATTGTTTATATTTTGAAGAGGTCCGGCAAAACGAAATTTAATGTTGGGGGGTTAAATTTTGATGAAATAACTAACGTCGGAAATAGCTACTTACTGCAAATAATGCAGAGACAATGAATTAATTATCTATTTCTTTAATAATAGCCATTGTCTGTCTGTTCGTGCGTCTGTTTGTTACGGAAACACGAAATGCGATATATAAAGGACGGGCGACCCCGTGTATTTTTCCACGGGTTGACGACTAGTATTATAATACGTCTGTCTGTCACGCAAAATGGTAACTGCAGTAGCGAGACACACGAGTGCGGTAAATAAAGAACGGGCGAACTCGTGGATTATCCTGCAAAAAACTTTGAGATAAGAGATCCGGGAGCCAAAATATACATTTTATCGCGAAGATTTCTAAAGCATTAAATGCCGTAACTTTGTTGCGTTCAATTCACGAACGTGATTACTTATTTTGTTGTCATTTTACAGCGTAACCTAGTACTCGCACAAACAGTTGCTTGACACTTTTTATACGTGTGGAATAAGTTTTCGTGAAAGTTTTAAAATGATGAAACTCTAACTTAGTTTTAATAATAACAAAGGGCTTAATAAATCCAGTGAAACGCTTACAACGATACAGCATTTCAGGCATTTCACATGCTACAACCCATCATTACCCTGCTTAGCTAAAACAGAAAACTGTATTTGGCTACTATTATTTTTAGCTGGTGGTAGGTAAGCTAACCACAACCCAGATTGCGACTTGTAACACAAAAAACAAAAACAATGTTGGATAGGATAAAAGCATTGTCAAATTGAATAAAAACCTGAATAGAAAAGCATAATTACAACTAGCTAGCTAAACTTGGCTAGGCTGCGTCTCACGACGTACATTTTAGCCAAAATCATAAAATTGGTTTATTAAAGATTTATACTTGGCTAAAAAATCTAAATTCCTAAAATAAACGGTACAAGATGAAAAGGGTAAAAATGAACCCATCAAATTGTCTACTGCTACACACATCGTGTTGCAAACATTTTTGCACAACTTCTCACCAAAGGAACGGGCCACAATGTGGACGGGGGTTTATTTGTGTTCGAAATACTGTATAAAAACACTACGGTTTTTTAGATAATGTAATCGAAAATTGAATTCGGGAAAGGTTATTGGATTCCGCTTTATTGCTAACCTAACGGCAAAATCAATGAAGACATAGCCACTACGGTGCCATTTTGAAGCACAAACAGACATTATTAATGTAAAGAAGACTTTAGAGGTTGATCTTCGTCGCTATGGTTACATCCAAGCAAATACAATACCCTCTTAGACATAAAATTGTACAATAATGAACACTTCATATTTGAAGTTGAATACATGTTTCATTGTTGGGCAGGCGATATATTAAAAATTTACAAACTTATTGTATTTTCGTCCATATGTCTTCTTATTAGTTTCTAAAAAGTATTCGTAAAGATAAAAAAAATTTTTGATTAGCTTGAAAAAATATTGGAAATATAAATATTGACTTTGTGTAACACAAAAGATGGTAGACGTAAGTGTCTACCATCTTTTTTTTCGCGGGGTTTGTCTTTTCATTTTTATAGGCGGCGTTTGTAGAAGAGTTATATGAAAATAGTATGTATATTTTCCAACGCCTGTATGTGACTAACAAATATGATAAATTTTCGAAATTTCAATAATAGGCCTCCGGCACTACTTTCATAAAATTCACAAGAAAAATTTACTTTTATTTTCGATCGTTACTTGTTTTCCAACCTCATCCAAGGACTTGTTAGAGTTGTTTATATTTAGACGGAGCCGGTTCCTTCCGTCCCAAGGGTTGAAGAGTTTCATTATTGTAAAAACAATTAAAAGTTTATTAGATATGTCAAAAAATAAATACTATTTATAAACGACTTATTACAGGGTATAACGGTAAAAAGCGTAAAAGGCGGGGGAAAAAAACTGGTTGAAAGAAGAAGAAGAAGAAGAAGAAGAAGAAGAAGAAGAAGAAGAAGAAGAAGAAGAAGAAGAAGAAGAAGAAGAAGAAGAAGAAGAAGAAGAAGAAGAAGAAGAAGAAGAAGAAGAAGAAGAAGAAGAAGAAGAAGCGAAAAGAGGGTAAACTAGGAAGAATACATTTCAATAAATTATTTTTTAAACAATGCGTTTAGACAGGTGAATTCATAATCTTCTTCACGGAGCCTATATTTCCCACAAAAAGGATTATTCGGGGATAAAAAGCCTAGCGGCAAACTGGAGGAGAGATTTTTTATGCTTATCAAAGATTATTGTGATTTATTTTCCATGCTTTTTTTTAAATATATTCTTTTTATGTTTAAGGTTTTAAGACAGCGAAAACAAAGATTTACCATTTGTTCTGTGCTTGGCGACTTACAGCGAAAAAAACAAGTTTTGACAAGGAAGAAAATCATAGCTCAAAAGTAGGAAAAACTCATAAGTTTTCACAAAATGAAGACTTTCGGAAGATGAGCCGATTGAAAATATTATAAGAAGTAGAAAACTGTGGAATATATTGTGACCTATGTTTGTAAATAGAACATATTATTACATCGTCGTATGATAGTATATAGGAGTATATGTTTATAAGTTTAAATATCAGTTTTCTAGATATCTAAAAAAAAGATGGCGAGTAAACTAACAACACGCAAATCATCGCTTGCAGCGTTATGGAAAGGAAACAATGTTTTTCTCATCAACATAATTTGTCCAGACAACACAAACCTCTCTAAAGTGCATTCGATTAGAGAAACGGTTCGAGATGTTATAACAGATTCGTGTAAATGCTTGGATATCAACATGCCAGAAATATTTGGCATAGCTCTGTACGAAAACAACGAATATCGCTTCATATCGCCAAAGAAGTCTTTACATAAATTCCTACCTTCTGCAACGATCGTAACGAGTGAGCAGGCTACGAAGTTAAACGGTATTGACACGAGAATGGTACTCGATAGTACGATAAAATCGTGTCGCTTATATCTACGTGTAAAATATTTCTACACAAACGTTGACGTTTTAAGCGACCGTACATTACATCACTATTATGAACAAGTTAAACTGGATACGTTGAAATATCAAAACTGGTTTAACCTGCGTGGCTACACCGACGTTTTTCATCGCATTGCAGCGTATGCGCTGTGTTTAACCTACGGATGTTCCACTAAGAACAAATTGGAACACAACCAAATACTTTTACATTATTTTCTACCTCAGTGTGAAAGAAATGAGAATACCATAGAGATGCTAGCACAATTACTGAAAGAAATAAGTGAAAATGCTGGTATCTGTTTCATAGACTTTGAGGAAAACATTGAAAAGCAGATAAATAACATCCCAATAAAAACGAAAAGCATCAGCAAAGCAATAGATCCGAGTATTCCCGACATAAAAGTGGACGAAATTATAGACGACAGCGCCGTGAAGGAATTTTTAATGTTATCTCTCATCAAAGAAGCGTTAACGTTACCTTGCTATGGTGTGTATTACTACCACGTTACTACCGTACCAAAAATTAAAAACGAGAAGGCGTACACGTGTAAACTTGGTATTGGTCCATTTGGTGCATCTGTTGCTATTTCACCTGATTACACCACGTGGGAGGAAGTGGAAAATTGGAAATGGGACACAGTGGATGAGATAAACTATGACAAAAATATTCTAGATATTCAGGAAACATCATCTGACGAATTTCAGACTTGTTTACATCAATTTGAATGCTATGACGAAAAGGAAGCGAAATATTTATTTCGTGAACTGAAAGCCTCTCATTTATTTCAGGTAAGAGTTTTAGAAAAATATCGAAGGCGTGGCGATACATTGAGGAAGAAGAGACACAACTCCATAGGTGTGCTGTCGGACGAAATGGCATCGTTAGCCCTTTCACCACTTATTGCACGCAGTACTTCATTGATGTTGGTTCGAGGGAGGAGCGCGAGTGCTTTGAATCTTAACGAGCAAAAAATCACGGAGAAGAACAAAAACGAAAAAATACCTCTATGTAGGACGCGATCTAGTTAAAGTTGTTTTAAATGAAAAGGTTGCATCATGGTGGTGGTGCTTGTGCCTTCAATTTCGGGCCTACAAGGGTGTTGCAAATTCTATATAAATTTTATTTTAGCAAAAAAGTGGGGTACCTTGGTCATTCTGTATCTTTTCTGTGCAAATCCTGGATAAGAATTGATGCGATGCATTTTGTGAGGTAACGGATATGACGTAATTAATGCAAATAAAGATGTTTTATATACGAGTAAAATAAATTTAAAATGTTTTCTTTTGTTCGCGGTTTATTTTTTAAACTAAAAACTAGGAAGTTAATAGAAGTTTCTTTTTTTAGTTCGAAATCTGTATTTAGTATACATGTCTTTTTTATTCAATTTTATTGTTATTAAATTATTAATATTATTAATAACACGTTTATTTTTTTTATACCATCACTGAAACAAGGTTCGCGGTGCGAGATTTAATTGGAGATAGGTTATATGAATATAAAAAACGTCTTCCACCAAGATTAGGCGAAGAAGAAATATTTCAGTTAAAAATCGCTCTGAGATCCATAAAGTGGCTTATTTTTTACTTCATAATATATATTTAATTATTTTGGGGCAGGATCACCCCTCCCTCCCTGGAGGCCTAAATATTCTTTGTTTGCGAAGCTTTCGCCGGCCGTAATTTTTGTCAGCAAACTCTATTTTGACATCTGAGGCGTCTCTACTGTGATCAACTACCTGAAAATGTCTTTTTTTACATTCTCTAAATCAATAACGAAAATTTGAAAGTCGTTCATATTTTCGTCGTCCTTAACTTTTTGTCGGGCCTAAGTTTCGTCATTTCCTTGAAAATTCGTGTGGAAAAATTAGGGTCGAGAAAGGCTAGACCGGCATTTAAAAGTTATTACTTAAAAAGACTGCACAAGTTTTTAGAGTTCAAGCGATGCTATTAATTAATTTTTACAAAGATTTTTATGTAAAGCCCAACATACTCGTAAAGTAGTCTATGTCCGTCTTTTAGGGTGTACTTTTGGAGAAATTACCGATTGACATGCCTAGATAAGAACACTGACGATCTGACAAACAGCCTTAACAAACTTTCAAATTACTTTTGGACTAAGCAATCTATTATTTACAGAACATCAAACCTTTTCTATCTCCTAATTTGGCTGAATTTCATCAAACCAATCTTGAAAACGTATCAGACCAAGTTTCAAGTCATTATTAAGATTTCGGATTACATCCGAGATCCTTTTAAAATAGGCGGTCTTTTTCTTCTCCTTCTTCTTCTTCTTCTTCGACTGATTTTTCAACCGATTGCCGTAACGTCACGACTTTTAAAGTCCTACCTGGCCCCGCGACCTAGCCCTGTGCGTATCTCGATATTCGTGAAATTAGGAAAGAATGAATACTGTGTTGCGAATTTGATCACACATATTGTTACAGACTGTTATTTTAATATAATTTGATGAGCTATGCTAGATACTCCTTTAAGATTTAACTTCCAGTTATGTTTTAAACGAGGCGGATTTTGTTGAACTAAACCGAGCTCTAGGGGTTAAGGTACGAGTCGTTCCTTTCGAGGGACCGAATTCGAGCACGCCATATTGATTATACTTCAGCTTGTTCACCAAGCTGCGAAACGAAGTTTTTTTGAGCGATGAGAAATATTTGGTTGGGTTAGTATAATTATTTAACTGCCTTAATTTCAGTTCTATCAACGTTTAAGATATTCTCTTCATTGTGTCTATGTTTTCAAATGTTAAGATAAAAATATGATCACGTTTTCTAGCCATGTGTAAATCTGAAACAAACTAATTTTAAGATTTTAGCTACAAACGTAGATTTAAAAAAGGCAGCATCCTGCTGAAGCCAGATAGCATTAGCTAGCCTTATTTTTTCTTATTCTTTTTGTATATTCTTATTTATTTTTATGTTGGCTCTCTAGCTAGCTCTTTAGCTCGTTGCTAGCGCCAGATTGTTTCCTGTTTGTTTTGTTTAAATGGAAGCTGTGATAAGTTTTTTTGAAAAGGGTATGACGCCTATATGGATATGTGACACGGTTTACCTGTATTTAGTAAGCGCTTAGCCAAGTGTTAACAGAGTGTATCCTGTGTTGTTATGTAAACCGAAGTTACAACACAGTATTTTTGAAAAGGGTATTACGCCTGAACACATTGACGACACAGTTTACCTGTACTAAGCGCTCAGTCCAATGTTAGCGATGGCCTGTTTCCTGTGTTGCGATAAAGTTTTTTTCAAAAAATGTATTATACCTATATGGATGTGCGACATTGTTTGCCTGTACTAATCACTCATCCCGGAGTAACATTTATTTTTTAACCTTTAGCGGGAAAATTCTCAAAAAATAAAAAAGGTTGGCCGACTGTTTTTGCTATGACAGGGTAGCAACGAGTTGTAAACTGTGTTTTTATTTCAGCTAAAGTTGTGGAAAGTTATTTTTTGAAAAATATATTACACCGGAAACACCATAATGTTGTGCGACTCAATCTATTTACACATACTATGCTAAAGCGCTCCCCCTGAATGTGTGGCACAGTTTACGGTTCTTATTAATCGCTCTTCTGGGTGTTCAACGCTGGGCAACACAGTTACCGGTAGCTTAACCCGACGTTTTGACGCCGGGTCCCCCGGCTAGTCTTAATATTAATACCATGGTATCGCATTTTGGATTTAGTTTCTTTTGTTAATTCTAAACTGATGAGCGTAGTCATAACCTTTTTGTTTCTTTCGTCTACTTCTATTTCTTTTTTTTTTTATATAAACTTGTAGGATCCAACTTTATGGTCAAATCGTAGATATCTTAAACGTTTTTAGTCATGTCGCAGGTATAATAAAACATTTCCTTTTTTTAATATTTAATAAATTAATATGCTTAAACGTCTTCGTTTCTTGCTTATGAAGGTTAAGTGTAGCGCAGTATTGTTAGAGTATTAATTTTTACAGATTACTTTTTGTACATTTAGGGAGACCTTAATTCTGTTATAATTTTAAAACTTTAAAGATCCACGATGAGTTGCGTTTCGGTGGTGTATTGCTGAGAAAACATATTTCATGGAGAAGGGGGTGACCAACAAAAAAAGGTGCTAATGCAGTTATTCTGTAGGGCTACTTCCGGGGTCCAATGCGAGGCCCTCGCTAGTATTTCCAAAAAAAATATGAAACAGATAAATACACTATAAATGTTTAAAGATATACTAATAACATAAAAATAATTTTAAAACCTCAAAAAATTCAAGCAATTCGTTTAGTTGGCGCCTGGCGAACGGCGCTGGAATAGTATTGGATCCTACTCTTTCGCCTGGTCGCTGCGACCAGACGAAATGTTTCCACGAGCATCTGATTCTGAAGTCTGATCGGCTTGCGCTTTTTTACCGCTTTGGGCTACTTAAACTTATGACCCTTGCTTTGCCCGCTAACAGTAACGCGTTGGTTTGTTCTAGTCTGTATCTCACGCACTTAATGAAACATTTTGCAAGTTTAAGATAATACCATAGGATAATATACCTATTTATTTAAAATGACGGAACAACATTGTAGAAGTTCTGTACAAAACAGGCTACTGGCGAACCCGAAAGGTAAAGGGAACAAAATTACACACAATGAAGAATCTGAAATCTTTTAGCCTGCAAGGGCTTTTCATTTCAACTTTTATTGAAGCAGTAGGAGTTTTACCTTTAACGTGTATTATACGGTGTAAAAACACTCCTCCGTGTTCTTAAGCAATGTCCACCAAGCAATGATTTCGTTATTTAAAATTGTTTTGTGCTGCAACTGTGAGAGAAAGATATCACAGAAATGTTAATTTGACATGTAAAATCAATCTCATCCCTATGACACTTCTACGCCTATGATATGAAAGCTCTGTAGTAGCGGAAAACCGTCGGGTGAACATATCACAGACGGAATAACACTTGAACGTTGCATAAAGTTGCAACAAGGTTTTTGGAAATATGTTTTAAATCGCAAACAATTGTAAGAAATTATTTCTAAAAAAAAAAGCTTCAGCTTAAATTCACAACTGCAGCTTGATACTTTACCTGCAGTAAAAGCTTGAGTCAACAACTATCTAATGATAATTGACGTAAAAAAACATAAAATCAGCTACTTTCAAATTTTTAGTTTTGCTTGTGCGTTACCGCATCTTTGGCGTAAAAAGCAAAGAGTCAACATAGTTTGTAGAAGCACCGTAGTTAAGTCTGTTTGTATTTTCTGATCGCAATATATTATGCTTCATGTCCAAAAACTTTTACTTCTTTGATCGACATAGTTTCTCTCCTTTAAACCTGTAATAACTGTAAATCGCCACGTATCTTGCTTCGCAAAATTTTTTATCGCTTGTACAGAAATACACTATTCCATTGGCATCACTCTCCTCGATTCTGCCAATAGTTGGGTTATCTTTGGGTTCGCTAGACATACCAACTTTTATGTTTACAAAATCAATAATGGATCTTTGCCATACTTGAATGTATAAAAGATGATGTGTACTTTTTAAATCGAGTTGCAACTAAACAGTTTCTTTCTTTAGGGTTGACGCATAATTTAAGTTTGTAGTGTCACCGTCTACAGCGTATCTGCCATAAAAATCCGATTTACGTGATGATAAGGATGTTGCCGCATGCAGCGCCACGTTGTTCAGTGTCACTGTAAAAATAGGCAAAAACAAAATTAATTAATCTGCATTATAATACCCAACCCAACCTCGATCCCAGGGCCTGTAGCGTTTATGAGGATGAAACGCGTACGAGGCCCTGGTACTTTTTACAAACCAGGTGTCGAATCAGTAATCCTCATCAATAACACAAGCTTTGACATTCTTTGATTTCTATTTTCGTTAAATTCCTTTCTCTCTCACTCAAAATTGCCTCTGGATGGCAAAATGTAAAGTCACAATGACCATCCAATACAAATGATGGCAAGATATCTTATATTTTATTGGTTAAACAGAGATCCTCAAACAACATCTGTATATGTATACAGCATTCTCCTCAAAATTTAAATCATGTAAAATGTAGCAAGTCATTCTCATTCCTATTTCTTCAAGAAAATTTACTGATCTTTAATAATTGCATTTAAACAAGTGACTACAATGACAATACACCTCTTTAGAGTTTAAGTTGTTGCTCATTTTCTGTATTTAAAAAATGAGGTAGACAGAGTGAATTTGATAAGGCTTTACCATGGGCATTATGAATATTTCTCATTTTCTGAAGAAATAATTAGTCTCACGGCATGAAAATTTAGTATGTTATGCTACTTAAAACATACGTGAAGAAATTGTAACTTTTCTTATGAAAAATATTTGACAAAAAAATTATTTCACTTAGCCTTCTTAATTCATAACAGTTTACTTCCTTTTTTCAATTCTCAATAAGAGCGTTGTAACAAAAGAGAGATTTATTTAAACAATGGTTAACTGAAACTGTGAACTCGTGTATCAAAAAATTTTCGTCTTTGCTTCTGATGACATCTGGTGTAGCTAGCTAGCTAACAGTTGAAAAATTAGAGATTTTCATATTCCTTTGGGAACACTCCAATGACGTCCTGTCCTCGTGTTATTGACTCTAAGCATTTGACTTGTTAAAGTCAAGAAAACTTCGTCTCTCTGAAGATCCCTGAATTTTCTCCAACATTGCCAAGTGGTCCTCCTTTCATCTGTTACTTTTGCAGCTGATGTAAATTATCCTATAATATCTATAAGTGCTGTAGTCTTTTCTATATGTAACATACACCACAAAATGACTAGAAAGCCATTAAGGGTTGTATTCATCCTGAAATTTTACGGTGTATACAGTAGCTATAGGTAGCTCTATGGCTCTCAGCTACCTACAAAAAATCAAGTAAAACAATCTCACAAACTCCCGCCCAAAAACACCATCTTTGATCGAAAATGTCACGCATACATTACTTTTCTTTGCATGCTTAATTTTGGGCGAATTTTAAGTCTGTTGTACCAGGGCCTCGTACGCGTTTCATCCTCATATCAAAAAACGCTACAGGCCCTGGGATCGAGGTTGTACCCAACCTTCTGTGTGTTCGCCAAAATGGTAGGTGCGAGTAATGACGGGCAAATTCCTGTGGATTTTTTACACAGGTTAAATGACTAGTTGATCATAAACAAAGTTACTTTTTAGCACTCCAACATTGCTCAAAAAAGACAGTTTAAATAAGTTGCTCAGCTACTAATTTAGAACACATATAAAAAACAATTTACCGCATTCGTATCCGATACTGTTGCATGAATCATCACACATCGTCTTCTCCTGGCATGGATTTAGACTTCTGCAAAATGGTCCTCTCTGTAAGAAAAAAAACATGGCCGTTATATTCTTCCTTGCAGCAACGAAGCATATTTGAAGTCCGCTAGCAGTCAGACTTCGAATTTGTTTGTAACGGAAACATAAACAGCTGAAGGAAATGTTGCCCCATAAAAAATATCAAATTTGTAGCAGTCTTTTGTTATAAGGCAGTGCTCCTTTTACAGCTCCAAATATTGTACATACCATCTTAACCCAAGGTTTTATACTGCGTAAAGTTTCCCACCAACCATCAATTAGTAAATTTCCCCATCAATTTAAGACTGCTCAACCTCGTCCGCTTAAAGAAAATTAAAGGAAATTGGGAAGTGAAATCCGAAGATACGATATGGCACTTACGTTTCGGTTTGTATTATTCGTTCGCATATAAATCGATCCAGTTTTTGATGAAATTGCTGCAACATCGGAAGATAGAAGATCACATAGTTGAGTTGAGCCATGGTAATTACACGCTTTGCACAATGATTCTCCCACACATTCAATCATACACTTGTCTCTGTTTATTGTTTGGATCGATTTAATAGCATTCCCTGGGGAATACTTGTTATATTGGATGTCAGAGAAGTTACCATGATATTTACATGGAAGCCTTGTGATGTAGCAAGACGCTAGAATGATGGATATGAACCTAAAAAACGGATATTTTATGAAAGTTTCTGATATTTGAAAATGAAATGTTTAAGTCTTCATTGCCCTTATCAATAGCTTTAGTCTGTTCAAAATCGCTACTTAGTGGCAAGGGTGCACTAATTAGCGATAGCTATGTACGGTGGAAGAAGAGGACCGTATCCAATATTTTTGGCAATTTACATCAGTTTTGAATATACACATGTTTTGCATATACTTGTTAGAACACACATGTTATGAAAATTTTTAGTGCAAGTAACAGATTTGGGCTAAACCTATTTGCGTTATAACAATTCTGTGACTATCCTACCTTCCATGCTTTTCTCGCATCTCCTTTTTCCTCCCTCTCTCGTAAACCTGTCTTTTAGGTTGAAACGTAATCCCGTGGCAGGATTAATAGAGCAAATATATAGACAAATAAAATAAAACGAAACAACGTCAAGAGAGACAAAGGGAGTCGTAACTAAATAACTAAATATCGTAAAACGGAGCAAGATCTAAAAAAGAAACAAAATGTAGTTATGTATGACGGACGACGGTCATACCGGTGGATTTTCATAATAATATTTTGGTCGCAGCAAAATGTTGCGATGCGATACGTAAAACTCCTTGAATGAGAATTCAATCATTTTTCTATGAAACACATTGAAAATTAGTAATTTGGGGTTTGGTTGGAAATTAGGATTATAGGTAAAATTTAACAGACCAATGGGTTAAATACTTTTATCGTGTCAATAAAATCCTCATCTTTTACGGATATTGGTCTTTAATTCACTTAAAATAGAAAAGAAAAGATCTAAAAAAACAGTAAAAATACAAAATATTGTCACTGAGCCAAAACTTGATACTTTTTAAAGGAATTTTTAGTTTTAACTAAAATTACCTAAATTCAAATGAAAGAGCATGTATGCAAGACACCTAATAAGAAAAACCCAATCAAGTTTTAGTGTCATTTGTTTTTCAGCGCCTTGGTTGAAAAGTTAAAATACTACGTACCTTCGTATCATGTTTTCGTTTTTGTTTTTAACAAAATATTTCTTGAATAGATCTCTTATTAATATACTTTCACTGTTTTAATGTCATAAATACTGATATCCTACGGTATGAAATATTATTGTTTCAAAACTGGGCCAGTTGATTCATTTTTTTGAAAAATATATTTAATTCATATGCCGTTGATGGCAGAAACAGTCAAACTTCAATAGTCAATGAATGTGAAGCCATTTATACGATCTTTTATATTATTTTCGTTTAACCATATTCGGTCCGGGGGTTATTGTTTAAAAACTAGTTTTAATTCATTCTTTTAAAAAATATATTTAATTCATATGGTGTTGATATGGCAAAAACAGTCAAAACTCAATAGTCAATTAATATGAAGCCATTTTTACGATCTTTTAGGTTTAACCATATTCTGTCCGGGAATTTTCGAACATATCATGACCGGGGGTTCGCCCCCTCCTCCCCGCCATAACTTTTGATAACCTTTTCCAAATTGAATCAACTTGGCACACTAATAGTACGTCATGAAAAAAACAAAATAGCAGCAAGATATTTTGCTTATGTTAGCACTTTTTCTGTGACGTGATAGGAAGCTTGAAATTGAAGGATTAATCGAACACTTGCGTGATTAATCATGATGATTAATCCAGATCCAATTGGCATGAGGATGAGAGCGAAGCTCGACAATCCAAAATCCTACTTTGAAGACAGAACGTAAGTCCCCGGCCGATGTGTACTTGCTAAGCGCAAAGGAATAGAGAAGGGTAGAGAGGGCAGGGTACGAACAGCTAATTTATTACAAGCAATGGAGTGAAGGCTCCCCATTTTTTTGTAGGCCGCAGCTGTGGTGTTATCCAACCTCAACTGAACATGTCTAGATTGTTTTATTTTTAAGAAGGCTTTGGGTGCAGAATATGCAGCCAACAACTCTGAAGTATTGATATGCTCTGGTTACTCTCCCTCAGAATAACGTCCGCCTATTTGAAAGTTTCCAACAGTGCCACCCCAGCTCTGATGACTAGCATCAAAGCATAAAATTAGAACAATTTAAGGCAATTGTATAGACCTGTTAAACTGAGCCATTATGAGGTACCACTGTATATCCTTAATAGAAAACTCTGACAGAAAAACCTTTGAATCAAAATTCCCATAGCCTAGCTTAAGTCCTAGGTTCTTATCTGTCTCCAAAGACCTAAAATGTAACTTGACACGCTTACATAGACTCTTTTTAATTTTATGACCCTAACCTCGGTTAAGGCTATTGCAATCTAAGCAGACCCTAAAAACAATATACACGATGTTGGGTAGGCACTATAACTGACTTGTTTAAATGTATAGTAAATCTTAAACTGCTAAGAAGTAAGACAGTTGCTTCAATATTTATTTGGTATGATTCATAAGTATCACCTTGCCAATAAGAATCGTCTATATAAACAAAAGATACATGACCCGTCCCTCTAAGTAGTTTGAAGGGCGCTTTAAAAACGTTGGTGAAGTTCCTAACATCTGGACCAAACTCCAAGGGTAAAGCCAGAAATTGGTGAAACTTTCCATATTAATAAAAAACTAAGAACTTTTGAAAGTCAATATGGAAAGGGATGCTGTAGCATGCATCCTTTAAGTCAATAATTCCTATCCAAACACTTGGTTTGATAAGACATAGAACATCTTGCAGTGTTTCCATTTTAAAATGGCGGTATCTGACAAATCTGTTTAACGGTTTAAAGTTGATAATCATTCTTGAGCTACCTTCTTTTTAGGGACAGTAAATATGCCTGAAAGAAAACAGTTGAATTTATTATATACCTGGATAAAGATCATTCAGTAAAGTCCATTCAATGATGAAAGTATATTTGTTAATGAATGTTTACATCTATAAACACAACAAGAGATAAATATATGTATATATATAATGTATGTAAAGAGATATGTAACACAACAGACAAGCATATAACTCATATATAATTGAGGCACTGAGTGTGTCCATGAAACGTAGTCTTATATACTGTCCTATCTATATTAGTATAGTTCATTACTCTGCAATACCATCTTCCTGTAAAAACGTCACTGGGTGGTAAGATGAGACTGGGTCACTAATAAATTCAATATTAACCCTATGTTCAATTATATCTAGGGTATACTGATTTGATGTAATGGTCCTCCAAACTTCCAAAAATTCATGAATATTACCAGTTCGATAACGCTTGCTTACTTAAGGCCAGCAAAAACAAAGTCTTTACCTACCATTATTTTCTATGAGTGGACCTTTTCAGGGAGTGGTGATATTTTGAGAAGGTCTTTTCGTTTTTTAACTGGTTATACTTTGTAGAGGAGGAATAGCTGAAGGATGGCTGTTTCTACTTTTTGAAGATTTTTTTTTTTAATATTGTGTAGACGGTGGTTGGGAGAGCGCTTTACTAGGTGTCTTCTCAGCTTGCAATGATTGTATACTTTTGTCCAAATCATCCCCAAACAGCAACAAGTATTCTTCAGACACATCCTTCGACAATTCTTTTAGGTAAGGCATAGCACCGATTAACCCTACTCTTCTGTTTTGATTCAGCTGCTGGTTTGCGTTACCAACCGGAGAAGGGGCATCTTTGGTCAAACTTAGTAAAATGGGTGGCTGTATAACAATTAGGTTTCTTTGTTTTGGTGCATTAATAATCTAGTCTGCCAATTGTAAGATATGTACTTGGTTTTTTGAAATAGTGGTTTGGAGTTTCTGCAATACCAGATCATTTGATCTTTTGCTGTCTGCCTTGGACCATATAGGTTTATTGCAGCCTCTCACAGACAAAAAAAGACATTGGTGGGAATTTAAACCTTTTCCAGCCTGCCTTTTTATTTTTCGTTGGTAAGCTTTTTAGACCATATGAGTTTAGTCATAGAAGCTAGAAGTGGAGCCACTTTAGTGCGAAAGGAATCTTCATCGTTGTATTCCTTGATGAGATCAGACCAGACCTCTTGAACTGTGTCCACCACCTGACTTTTTTCTTGCCCCAGCATTTCATTCATTAGGCCATCATACAATTGGTTGGATGCTGATATACTTACGGAGATTCTGCGTGACAGTAGTTAGAACTTTCTGATGATGAAGACCTGGATCTTTTCCTTCCCCTAGACCTGGGTTGATCTATAAATATGGAAGCAACAAAAAAGGAAATCGGATTAATCTCAAGGGGGGTCATTCTGTAAAAGTTACTTGATGAAATAGAGTTGTGTTGTAAGTCTCTTTTGTAAGGACAATCCTAACGAAAGTTATTATATTTTACCGATTATAAGGACTTTATAGAGATTTTTAAGGGTAGTTTCGAGTAATAGGCAATACCTAGGGCGCTGAGAGGAGACATAAAAATATGATAAATATGAAAACTCAATAAGTATCATAACCATGCGGTATTGCAAAAAAATACCCTCCCCATTGGACCGAATAGGGTTAAGCTTATAGTTAATAGAATTTCTAAAGGTTAATAGAATTTTGAAGTTCTGATTCAAATTATCAGGAAACAACATCGTTCAAACGTTCAAAACAAGGAGGTTTATATACTGTAAAAACGCATTTTTTTTTTTTGGGGGGGGGGATTAAAGAAAAGCATTCATGTTTGTTTTTATTGTTTGCTTCGCGCCTGCGTGAAAACATCTACCCCGTAAAAACGGTGTTGGTGATAATTACGTTTTTTTTAAGTAAGTAAAGGCGTTCGTTTGATAGATTTAGGGAGGGGAGGATTTCTTCGTTACTGGACACGTTTGCCATTCACTGTTACTCTTCTCTACCTGACCATTCTAATCTCCCGTTAGAGATTAAAAAGAGTTTGTTCATAATGCGGGATAGTCCCCAGTTGAATAACAACATCAGATCAGCTCCATTGCATTTATACAATTAGTTATTTAATCTGTACTTTCTCTGTATTCTTCTTTTAGTTGTAGCGCTTTTTTATATAAGCTATCTAATGCGATGTTACAGTAGTAAAATAGCTAAATAACAGACGGCTGGCTGTTTGTAGCAGTGAAACCAACTAAATAGATTTCACCAGGCTGCTTTGTTGTCTGGTAAAATAAAAGGCACCCTCAGCTGCTAGGCAGCTTTTTGTGTTTCTTGCTGAAATGATGCAGCTGCAACCTCAGCTTGCCATGCTTTTGGGATATTCATTATCATCATCCATTATATATAGTAGCTAGATGTATTTAGCTAGCTACAGTTTTTAACCCTCTGAATCCTGTGATATTTTCAGTCCAGCCAGTCCAGTTTTAGTCTTCAATAATAATCTCATGATGCTACACACAAATGTTTAGGGAAGGGGGGAGGGGTGGCGGTTTAATGCGTTGCATTATGACTTAGGCAAAATGACACACTTGTATATAATAACAAGGACTTATACATAATAACAACAAGGAAAGTGTGTCATCACTTGTTGAGAACATTTTCTGTTTTCACTCTACTTTGCTGCCATTTTTATTAGGTTTATAGAAAAAATACTGACCGGCTACAACCCTGTGCTTCCGCCGCATATGCTTTCTAAGAGTAAGAAATTAGTTTCACGACAGTGGGTATTGTTTTTATTATTTTAGTCTCTAGCGAGAAAATGTAAACCTTCAATTACAACATTTTGTGATTAATTGCCTTGAAATAAGGAACTTTGACGTCCAAATGAGCCTCTTTAATAATAGCCGTATTTTGTCTGTGTGTCCGCGAAAGACGCGTCCTGTTACGGAAACACGAAATGCGATATTTTAAGGCCAGCGACCCCGTGGATTTAAAATCCCTGCAGAACCCGATTTTAAACGCTAGCGCGAAGTTGACCAATCACAGGACCCGATTTTTATAAATAGCCAATCATCAAGTTTTTCGCGGCTCCGACATGCTGACGAAGGAATATAAAACAATCTAAGCAGTGTTATTACGGCCATTTTGAAAGCTGTGTGGCGTCGACGTTGGTAAGTCTGTTTTTGTCTTCTGAAAGCTGTTTATTTTTGTTTTTTATATGTTTTTACATGTTAAATTTATTGTTACGTTTGTTAGCCACATACAAATCTTAAACTTACCAATTTTAAGATTTTGGCTACGAACGTATATATAGATTTCGAGGGAGCTAGCTAGCCTTTTCATTCAGTTTGATACGACAGCCCTTTATCTTAGCCAACATTTCTATTTGTGTTATTTTTATCAATCTGATTTTTACTAAGTTGCAACAGGGGGCTATCTAGCTAGCTGTTAGTTACCTCTGGCTAAAAAGTGAAAGTAGCCAAATAAATACAGTTGGCTACAACAAAATTTTCAAATCTTTCTTACGCCTAATGAAAATGCAGTTTCCTGTGTTTTTATTTACCGTTGTGATAAAGTTTTTTTGGAAAATGGTATTACGCCTATTACTCATATGTGACACGGTTTACCTATAATAAACGTTCAACCTGGTGTTAACAACACGTTGTTTTTTGTGTTTTTTATTTAAATTGAAGTTGTGATAAGTTTTTTTGGGAAAAGGCTATTACGCCTATACGCATGTGTGCAACGGGTTTACCTGTACTAAGTGCTCAGTCCGGTGTCACGATTAATTTGTTAACGTTTACTGAAACTTATTCCGCAAAATAAAATAATATTGACTAATTGTTTTTGCAAGGACGGGGTAACAACGGGTTGTAAACTGTGTTTTTATTTGGGCTAAAGTTGCAGTAAAGTTATATTTTAAAAAATACATTACAACCGAAACACTATAATGTTGTGTGCGCTTTACTCGATTCACGACATACTGCATACCTGTACTAAAACGCTCCACCTGAATGTGTGACAATGTTTGCGGTTCTAGTATATATATAATGGTAACAATTGTTCAAAGAACAAAAATAATGTGTGTGGCGATATTGGAAGCAATTGTTACCATTATCTAAATGTACGAAACCTATTTTGTTCGTTGCGGTGTCGGGAACAATAATTTTGTTGGTAGTAATCGAGGCTTGCTCATTTATTGTCACAATAGCAATTTCCGTCTTAAAATTGTTACTGGATGATGTACTACAATAAAGTAGATAGATTCCTATTGCTCAATACAGGCAAACATATTTTATGTAATGTTATTCTCCTTTTAGTGAAAGTCTGTGTTACTTGGATTTTTTAAGCTCATGGTATAGAGCCATTCTCAAAAAAGTGCGACTCATGCGTTATAACGCATGAGTTGCTCTTGGTTTAAGCGATATTGGTAAGATGTTTTACCCTAAACAAAATAATTTTATTATGCTGCATTTTCTTAAATAAAAACACCCTTATTAATAGGAGCTGCTTAAATAAAAGCTACTCGAATTTTTTTTAAAACAATAATAATCCCTGAAGACTAGTTTGTTCCCTATGCAGGATATAGAAGTGACACAAATTCTAAAACAAATTTAAATATTATGTTATAAAATGATATATTTTTTTATCTTTAAATTGTGCGCTCAAAAAATTGCTTTCACGCACTGTGAAACCAAAAAAACAAAAAAAACAGTTCATAGAATTCAAACGAGACCCTCGGACAGGTTCTTTAGCAACGAGAAAGCACATTTTTTCCCTTTCCCTATTAACCTCACTAATCATCGCACGTGGTTTGTTATCGATCACTTACCAAATCTGTTAAGCATGGCCAACGAACAAATCGAGAAAGAATTATATAGAGGTAACCCTTTCGTTATAAACAGACCCTTCGTAATGACCGAGCAGCTCAGACATGTCGTGCCGTAGTTTAGTGGTTAGAGTGCGAAAGACCAGGGTTGGATTTCTCCTCCTTGTTGGCGATTCAATATAGGCAATTGAATGTTACCGTAGCCCAGGTTAACCCCAGTCATGTGAGGGAAATTGGGAAGATGGCACACTGTGTGGGACGTTGGATGTTGCAAGGAGTTGTCCGGTAGAGCACATATCCTAATTAGGTATTTGTAGCTCAAAATGAGCATTAAACAATCCAGAACTCTCCATCTAAGCCATGGCTCTTCGTGGAAATGAGAAACAGGGTATGTATCCCTCGAAATTTGTGAGGCTAGTCATGTAAAATATATCTATTCTATCTATCACACTGTCATTTCGCAGGAACCTATTATGGTGGGATAATATAACCTAGCTACTAGCTAGCTAGCTTAAAAGCTAAAAATAAAATGTTGAACTGGATTTCATTAAGAAAGATTTCTTGGTAATAGCCAGCAGTGAAAAATAGTTTTATACTTCTTTTTTGACCACTATTTTCCATTGTTATTTAGATTTTTACTTGTTACGATGCTGAGGACAGAAATTTTCCGCTCAAATTAGGCCACGGGCTTATCATCACGCCATATCTTACCTCCACTCAGGCGCCTTCTTTTTTACTATGACTATCATATTATTTTCCATAATTCCAACATTATGATATTGATATTATTTTCTCGCGCGAATACGTTGCAATTAGGTAACGAGTGGAGTAGAGCAATATGAACTTTCTACTCCAAATACGAGATGTACCACAACCTGCAATATTTCGTCTAGAAAGGGTTTTCGCTTGCGAACATTGCGAACCTTGGGGACCCTGTTCCCCGCTCCGCAACCCTTTCTATATTGATATTTTTTATCGAATCTTATTCATCGGTAATAGAAAATCAGTTAGGGAAGAAATGTAGAGTGCATTAGAAAGTACCTTCACTCATAATGATACCCTTTATGAAATACTTGTAAAAATTGACACTTGTCTCGCTGATTCAAAACAAGTGAAAAAATTTTCTAACCTGTCTATTAATTCCTTGAATGATTCAGCGGCAGAAATTGAACTTCTTAAATTGGAAATTGCCAAGTTCAACGGTGAAATAACAAAATGGCAGTTATTTTAGGATCATTTTGAGTCTTCGATACATTTAACCGAACAGCTTAGTGACAAAAGTAACAAGCAATAATGATCTAACAAATTTGAGAAAATTATTAGACCAAACGGAATCCACTATTCGTAATCTGGACTCATTAAATGTTAAAACAGATAGTTATGGTACTTTATTAATCCCACTTATAAACGATAAACTTCCGGACAGTATTCGCGTCAGTATTACCAAAAAAATTGACAACGACTTATGGGACATTGAAAGCTTACTTGAGTTATTACGAAAGGAAGTTGAGGGTAAAGAGCATTCATTTGCTGTCGGTGCTTCTTTTGGAAAATTAGACGAAGACTATAATTTACAAAATCATTTCTCAGATTCAGCATTGTTTTCGCATAACAAAAACAAGAAAAATAAATGTGCCTTTTGTAACAAATCTAAACCCATCTTACAAATTGTCTAAAAATTATTAACCCTATCACTCGGAAGGAAATCTAAACCCATCTTACAAAGTGTCTAAAAATTATTAACCTTATCACTCGGAAGGAAATCTAAACCCATCTTACAAAGTGTCTAAAAATTATTAACCCTATCACTCGGAAGGAAATCGTAAAAACGGCTGTGTTTTATATTTTTAAAAAACGGATATTCGGCTAAGCAATGTTATCGTACTAAGTATTCTACTAAGTATTCTTGCAAAAAATGTTCTGGAAAACATAACATCGCCTTTTCAAAACCAAAATACGACGAGAAAGAAAAAGAAAGGAACGATTCTAATTTAGGAACAGCGACTAATTTATCAAATAAAAAAAACTATGTCTTGTTGCAGACAGCAACAGTCTCGGTCACAGACAAAGGGAAATGTGTTCACAGTATTCAGTTATTATTTGCCAGTGGAAATCAGCGCAGTGACATCAGCAGACTGCTACAATTACCTACGTTAAGAACCGAAAAAGTTGCAATTGACACGTTCGGTTGGACAGAATCAAAGTACGAAACTGTAGATGTTGTTCCTCTACAATTTGTTTTGAGTAATAAATTACTTACAATTGAATGCGTCAGTACATCGTTTATATGCACTGACATAACTAATCAAAATACAAGGCTTGTTTCTTTCACTTATCCACATCTACAAAACTTCGACAGTAATAGAAGGAAATAAATATTTAATCGGATAACATTATTAGGACTTTGTATATGGAAATGTGATCAGAGTCTATGAGCCAGTTGCCATCGAATTGGTATTCCGGTGGGTACTTAATGGTTTCTACGATTGAAGCACAACTCATTCCAATCTGGCGACTACTCACATCTTGCATGCCAATACTGAATCCATAATTTTTACCAAGAATGTCTTACAATGGAAAAGGTTTTACGAAGAGTGGATAATATCTCTTCAAACTTTAAAAAGAGATCTTGAACTTTTGGTGCAATACGACAAGATAATCAAGGAATATTTAGACACAGGTGTACTTGAGGAGGTCACACTGGAGCAAGTTCATAATACCTTACAGTATTTGCCACATCGTGCAGTCATAAAGAATGATCGTGAAACAACAAAAGTTCGAAATTGTTGTTGATGCCTCAGCCAAGTATGACAAATTCTTTTAACGATCTGCTAGATTCAGGACCATATTTACTACCATATATATTTGACTTGCTTGCTTGTTCGATTCCGACTTGGAAAAATTAGTATCGCAGCTGACATCAAAAGCCTTTCTTCAAATTTCGATAGATGAAATCCATCGTGACTTTCTTCGGTTAAGTTGGTTTGACAATGTTGACGTTTCGTTTTTGGATTAACATCAAGGCCATTTTTATTAAATGCAATCATCAAAATACATTAAAATTGATCGAAAATATACTTCGAGATTTTTTATATAGATGACATCACTGGTAGTTTCGACAGTTCTACGGATGGAGAGCGATTTTATCATGCATCCAAATCCTGCTTAGCAAGTGGAAGGTTCGAGTTACGAGAATGAATCACTCATAAACAAACACGAAAGTAATGTTACAGAAACAAAAGTTATTCATAAGGTATTGCAACTATAATGAGATACCAACACTGACAATTTTTTGTTTGATTTCACTAAATTAGTCAACTTAGCACAACAGCTCACTGTAACAAAAAGAAATGTTTTGAAAATTAGTGCAATGTTTTTCGACCCTTTGGGCTACATTTCTCTAATTGTTTTACAGGCTCGACTTATATTTCATAAGATATACACAGAAACATTTTTATGGGACGGTGTTCTTTCGTTGGCAATTAAATTGGAATAGAAAAAATTATTAACGGACTGCAATTGCTTAAAAATTTTCGCAAGTCGTCATGTGTTTTCTGTGTGAGAAAACAGCTTAACCGTTGTTTTGATAGTTCGGAGCAAGCATATTGTGCTTCATTTACATTTTAAGTAGTTGTTCTCGTGGGGTGACAGTCAAATTTCTAGCTAGTAAATGTCGACTGGTTCTATTAAAATCATTCACTATGCCTCGACTAGAGTTGTTGGCATGTGTTTTATTTTCAAGACATTTTGTTTCGACTTTTAAAGCATTGCAAGGGGAAGTTCGTGTTGATTCATGTTTTTGTTGGAGTTATAGTATAGTGCCATTGTGGTGGATCAAACAGGGTCATAAAAGATGGGGCGTATGGGTTCTTCAGAATATGGTTGAAGTCATTCGAAAAAATTGTCTCCTAGAATTTTGGTTTCATGTACCACCGTCAGTAAATCCATCGGACATCTCCACTCGGCCTTCTGCGTCAGATCAAAGAATTTCTTCGCATTGGTTTAAAAGTCCTTTTATTTTATATTAAAGTTTCAAGTTTTGGCCATCACAAGAACAAATTATTTCACCGGTGTCACCGGAATTTTTGACACCCCTAAATAATAACTCCCCAGTCATAATAAACTAGTTTATAATGACCCCCTAGTTAAGATACACTAGTTAATAATAACTCCCCAGTCATAATAAACTAGTGAATTGTTACCCCCTAGAGTCAACATTTCCTAGGGAATAATAACTCCCCCAGTTTATTTCGACTCCCTTATATTTCCATAGAACGGTAGAAAGTCGGTTTACTAAATTTGATATGACCAAAATTTACCCAACTTTTTTTTACCCGACCAAGATCTTTCCCTGAACTAAAAAAATTGTGAGCAAACTTTTTTTGCATTTTTTGACGTAAATTTGTTCTTTGAACTGAAAATAAAAATTAGAAGTTTTGAGTGATTTGATAGATCTAGTCGAAAAGAATTTACCAATTTTCAAAGTTAATCGGCGAGAAGTGACAAAATTTGCTGTAAAAAACACTACAGAATATATTTTCTCGAAATCGTAGCAAGTTACAAATTAATAAAAATAGGAAAGAATAAAGACACTGTACCCGTAAGGTAAAGATAAGGTGTCTTCTTTTATTTATAAATCCTAAAAAACGTCAAAAATTGATAGAAATAGTAGAAAACGTAACAAAGGTTTTTTAGAATGAGGCTAAGATCAAAATGAAAAAAAATATCTTGGTAATTTGTGATGCCTTTTATGAAAGAGTTGTTTAGTGTGTACTTTTAGTATAAAAGTAATATGAGAAAAATCCTTCAGTTTGCTTACTTTTAATGACATGAAAAAAGCTTTTTTTCTGATAAAAAAAAGAGATCGAAAAATGTTGTAAAATACAAAAGCATGAAAACTTCAAACCGGTGTAACCGTAAATAATTACTCCCCGAATAAAATTACTCCCCCAATAATAATTTCCTGGGAAATTATTACTCTTGGAGTGGTAATTTCCCAGGAAATTATTACTCCCACACGGAAATTATTACTCCCTTGAAATCACTCTTTTATGAATGGGGGAGTACTTTTTACCCAGTAAAACTAACTCCCACGAATAGGGGAGTACTTTTTCCCAGTAAAAACTAACTCTCACGAATGGGGGAGTACTTTTTCCCAGTAAAAACTAACTCTCACAAATGGGGGAGTACTTTTTACCCAGTAAAAACTAACTCTCACAAATGGGGGAGTACTTTTTCCCAGTAAAAACTAACTCTCACGAATGGGGGAGTACTTTTTCCCAGTAAAAACTAACTCCCACGAATGGGGGAGTACTTTTTTCCCAGTAAAACTAACTCCCACGAATTGGGGAGTACTTTTTTCCCAGTAAAACTAACTCTCATGAAGACATTCCATTGGAAATTCGAATGCGCGAGCTTCCTTTATTCATAATTTTTGTTTATATTTTTTTTATATTTTGCTTTATCGATTTTCTAATCTTAAGCAGTTCTTTTTCTTTGTTTTTTTAGAGTGTCAAGCTCCATTTAATTTTACTTTGTTTGATACATTTTTTAAACTCAAACGTTTATTTTATCTGCAACAAAATACTATGTTTTACTTTATCCGATAAGTTCTTAAACTCAAGGTTAAAAGTTTGTTATTCTATTCTTTAAAGCTCTAATAATCTATTATTTATTTCATTTATGAATTTTTAAGCTCAAGCAGTTCATGTTTTTCAGATTTTATAAAATTTCAAGTTCCGAAAAGTTTTTTCTCTTGTACTTTTTTGTATTTTGTTAAATTTATTTCCTATTCATTTTATTACAGTTTTTCGTTGTACGGTAGTAGTTATCGTGAGAAAATAGATTATCAAATGATCTTGAAATGATTATTCTAAAGTCAAGTTCAGCTGCATAGATATGGTTGGCCATTTATAAGTAACGATTAAACTCATTTGGTTCTGAAAGCTTTTTGTATTGACATTTCTTTAAACAGCTCTTGCTTCTTTTTAAAGCTTGTATATATATAGATTTTATTGGTCCCACTGAAAAAGAGAAGCCAGACTCACTCAACCGGATTTTTAACTCTTTCGGTAGTCCATTGTAAGTTCTCTTAGTAAATTCTTTTTATAAACAGCATAATAATGGTCATTTTTTATTTATTAAGTTAGGGGAGTAAAAATTTCCTGCGGGGAGTAATAATTTTCTGGTAAATAGATACTCCCGGGAGTAACAATATCCCGGGAAACAAGTACTGGGGAGTACTTATTTCCTAGTAAATTATTACTGGGGAGTAAACTTTTAGGGGAGTATGTTTTTACGGTGACACCGGCTCATAGAAATGGAAACTAAAATAACGCCAAATAATTTTGTAAGCTGTCGGGTGCTTATTTTGACTTTTCCATTCATTATATCTCTTTAATTCATTCCGTTCTTTGTCAGTAAATAACAAATGTAATTTTGATAGCACTCGATCTTTCCTTATAACAAGGATTTCTTTGAAACGATGGCATGTCAAAGAAATGTGATTGAACGATGTAAGGGATTTTGTGAAAGCTTGTACAAGGATTATCTCTACGATTTCATCGGGTAACTGATTCCATCGGTTTGGCTTACTAGCTGGCTTTTCGTCATCGTGAAACAGGGGCAGTTTTTGTTCATCGGCTTGGGTCGGCGATGGTTCGGGCGCATCATCGTGATGGGGCGGTAATGGTCCGGACTCAACATTATGGGGCTGTAATGTTTCAGGTTCATCGTCATGGGGCGGTAATGTTTCGGGTTGATCGTCATGTGATGGCAACGGCTCGGGCTCATCATCATGGGGTGGCGATGTCTCAGCTTCATCGTCAGGCTGATTCAAAGGATCGAGACATAATTTAAGGAGGCCAGCATTATACTTTTTAGCTAGTACACGACCACGCTCATTTTTCAACGCGCACAAACCAGTCTTATAAATGCTCTCCAATGTATATGGCCCCAACCATTTGCATGTAAACTTTCCTCCTATTCTATCAAGTCTCTTTTGATTTTGTAGCCAAACTTTATCTTTGATTTTTAATGTTGTTGGTAACAAATGGCGACGGTTGTAGTCAGGTTGTTGTTTCTTTTGTGCTACTGTGATATTTTTGCTTGCTTCGTTGTTGGTATCTTGTCTCAATTTCAACGTCGATGACAGGATAGTTTCGAACTCTTCCAAGTCAAACGGAGTATCTGAATTCTGTAAGTCTGAATCTAAATCGTACTTTTAAATCGATGGGTAGAATTGGATGCCTATTATACATAAAAAAGAACGGAGTGAATTTGGTTGAAGAGTGTTTACTCACTCTGTGTGCAAACAAAACACCTTCAATTACATAAGGCCATTCATCTGCCCGTTCGTTCAAAACGTTCACCAGCGAGTCCTTGATGGTTCTATTGTGTCATTCAACGAGACCATTGGCTTGAGGATGGTATGCAGACGTTATTCTTTGATATGCACTAGTGCAAATTAGTTATCAATTCGTTAAGGAATTCCTTTCCCTGGTCATTGATTTGAATTTTCATGCAACTATGCCTACAAATAACCTCGTACAGGAATGTAGCAACCGCTTCACTGGCTTAGCTTCGGACCATTTCGAAAAATACTCAATGCAAACGAACGATCAAATGCTTGCACCCGTCAAACTCTGGCAAATTACATAAGTCAATCCCAACTTGACGCATTACCTTACTAGGCACGGAGAAACTCTGCAACTCAGGAGATCGTTTTAATAAGTTTTCCATGCTTTTGGCATACGAAGCAACGTTTGACAAATTCAGCAATGCCATTCAACATATTGTGCCAAAAAAATCTTTCTGCACATTTTTGGTAGGTGGCATCTCTTCCACGATGTGAAGCCATTGCCTGGGCTTTGTTGTTGTTTCAGAGGCCTTCCTGGATATCTTGGATGATTTTTGTCTGTTTCTTTCGTGATGTGATTACTAATCGTTCGTTCTTGTACATGAACTTCTCACCTACAAGTGAAAAATTTTGACAAGCACGGCGAAAATTTTTTCTTCTTTCCTTTGTGCCCCAAAAATAGAATTTTAATTGTTTTCATACAATTTGCGGTAAAACTTAAAGAATGATTAGCTATGGATAGTTCATTTCACTTTTTAGAATTAAGGTTTCAAAGACAAAACTATAAAAATACCGCTTCAAAATAGCAACTCATATGTTCACCTTTTTTAAAATTAAATCAGAACTCAAAATAAGCGTTGTCGTGAAATGGGACAAAAAGACAAACTAACCTGAGAATTCATCTGGATATTTTTTGGTTTCCCAATGTACTTTAATTTCACTAAGTGGCACATCTTGTTTGGCAGCCATTTTCAATAAGAAAACATATGTGACTATTTTGCTCACAACCACCGAACTACTCACGTGAATCAAAACAAAACAAAACATTCGAATATATTAGGAATACTGCAATGACTTTAAAATATTTTAAAGGGGAGTTTTCAATAACCAGTTTTTTTTAACTCCCCTTTGCCTTTGAACTTCTCTTTGAAAAATAAGGGGAGTGTTTATTAACTGGGGGAGTCATTATTTACTAGGTTATTTCTACTCTAGGGGAGTTATTATTCTCTAGTTTATTTTGACCCCGGGAGTCATCTTTCACAGGGAGTTAAGATAATCTGCTACACCGGGGAAGAAAGTCAATCATTCGTAGTAACTAATTCTAGTTCTCAAACTGTCGGTATCGTTAAAATTATTGATTGTAGAAGGTTTGGTTCCATTGAACTGCTAAGAGTTACGGTGTATGTATTGAGGTTTATAGCACGGTTGAAACGTACCAGATTTGAAACTGTAGAGTTAACAGTGCCTAAAATAAAAAAGCACAAAAACTTTGGCTATTATATATCAGAAGTTCATTTTAAACTC
Organism: Hydractinia echinata; assembly: GCA_030067915.1. Classification (NCBI taxonomy): domain Eukaryota; kingdom Metazoa; phylum Cnidaria; class Hydrozoa; order Anthoathecata; family Hydractiniidae; genus Hydractinia; species Hydractinia echinata. Next base: position 36,237 of record JASGCC010000179.1, on the reverse strand, counting down.
AAAAATTACAGTGGTTTGTTAAGAGTACGTACAAAAATTCATGGCATTAAAGTTTAGTTACGACAAGAAAAAGTTTAGTTACGACAAGAAAAAGTTTAGTTACGACAAGAAATTTCAGTGTTGTTACACAATGACACTTATTTTATAAAGCTTATTATTTTTAATGAACATGGTATGTCACAGTAGAGCTTTTGCTACATTAAATCATCTTCGTTCGCGTTTGTGGTTAAAACGAGGATGGCAAACAGTAAAATAAGTTTTAGAGATATGTTCGTAATTTTTGCGCATAAAATAGTCAGTCCGTCTCCAACTTTTAGGGTGTACTTCTGGAGAATTTACTGATTGGCATGTTTGGATATGAACACAATGATCACAGCCTTAACAAACTTTCAAATTGCTTTTGGACTAAGCAATAGAATATTTACAGAACATCATTTCTTTTCTATCTCCTAATTTGACTGAATTTCATCACACCAATCTTAAAAACGTATCAGACCAAGTTTCAAGTCATTATTTCAACTTTTATCGAAGCATTAATACTTTTAATTTTTAAAATCACTTGCACAGAACAGCCCCATAGGAAAAAAATTTTGAAATTATAGTGCCAATTTTGACATGTGTACCGTCTCGTAATGAAAATAAGTCCTTAAACGATACAGTGTTTAGTTGAAAAGCGTGGCACCCGTAAAAATAGGGTAAAACTAATATTTTAAATTCATAATACACTAAAACGTCTACCTAGCCCTGTATATTTGAAATTCAAATTAAATGAAAGCTTAGCTAAGTATCTTGGCTAACAGCCACTTTGCAGTAAGGAATCACAAAACCATCCAAAAATTTTGTAGATTTTTAGGTAGCTAAGCTACTTTTAATCACAATATATAACGGACGTAGCTGTTTAAAATTTGCTAGTTGCATTTTTTATCACTCCGCACTATAAAATAATCCACGCAAGCAACAATTAGCGAATTTCAAGAGTTGACTCAACCAAACAACATAGGATCCGAAGTCATAAGTCCACTCTGGCTAAACAATGACGTAATATGGATCTTTTGAAGTTTCTGGTAGTTAAATAAAATTTATTTAATAACCTTTTGCTTTTTACATACTCCATCTATATTATAATGCCCGTATGCGTCTGTCTGTCCGTCTGTCACGCAAAATGGTAGCTTAGCTGCGACGGGCGAACCCGTGGATTTTTCCACGGGCTAGCGACTAGTATGATAAAATGTCAAAAAACAACGATTTGTTCTGATTATCGGATAAAATCCGAGTAATTCGGAGAAATCTGAAAAATCACGTGTGAAATAAAGTCACAAACGTAATAGCACTGGGTTCAACGTCGACGTCAGATGACATTTCTTGAACGTTGCAAAAAGATTTTTGAAAATACGTTTTAAATGACGAAAACATTAGGAAGAAAATGATGGGCTGAACAATTGAGCAGAGAAATGCAATTTTATCCGGCTTTAAAAAAATGGTAGGTTACAAAAATAACATCTGTTATCTTGAAATTTTTTCGTGTCAATTTATTTCTAAAAAATAAGCTACGGCTTAAATTCACAACTGCAGCTTGTAACTGTAGCTGCGGTAAAAGCTTGAGTCGACAACTGTCTAATGGTACTTGACGTAAAATTAGCTACTTTCAAATTTTTAGTTTTGTTTATTCGATTTTTATTGCGCATATAAACTAGCGCGTTACTCCATCTTTTGTGTTAAATGATTGCGTAAAAAACAAAGAGTCAATGTAGTTTGTAGAAGCTCCATAGTTAAGTACGTTTTTATGTTCTGATAGCAGTATATTATGCTTCATATCCATAAACTTTTACTTCTCTGATCGCCAGAATTTGTGTATTTTGGTATTTTCTGTAAATCCCCACGTATCTTGCTTCGCAAAATTTTTTATCGCTTTTACAGAAATACGTCAATCCATTGACATCATTGTCATAGATTCTGCCAATATTTGGGTTATCTTTGAGTACGCTAGACATACCAGCTTTTATGGTTACATAATTATTAATAGATTTTCGCCATACTCTAATATACAAAAGATGATGTGTACTTTTTAAATCGAGTTTCAACCAAACCTCTGTTTTTTCTTTGGTTGACGCATAATGTAATTTCGTAGTGTCACCATCTATAGCGTATCTGCCAGGACAACCCGATTTACTTGATGATAAGGATGCTGCCGCCTGCAGTGCCACGTTTTTTAGTGTCACTGTAAAAAAGGGCAAAAGAAAATAAATTATTCTGCATTTTAATACCCGAATTTCTGTCTGCAAGCTATATAAAAAAATCCAATTCACCACATTGGTATCCAACGCTGTTGCATGAGTCATTACACATCGCATTTTCCTGGCATGGATTTAGACTTCTGCAAAATGGTCCTCTCTGTAAAGAATAAGAAATATAGCGGAAATATTTTTCCTTGCAAGAAAGAAGCAAAATTTGGAGTCCGCTAGCAGCCAGACCTCGGATTTTTTAGTAACGAAAACATAAACAGCTACAAAAAAAGGTTGCTCCACAAAATTTGTAGCAGACCTTTTGGTAAAGGCTAAAAGGAGAAGAGAGATCTATAAGGCAGTGCTACTAAAGTTGTACAGCTTTTATTATAGTATCTGTACCCAAGGTTTTCTACTGGCATTAAGTGTCCCACCAATGATGGCAATTAGTAAATTTTCCCATAAATCTAAGTCCGCTCAACCTCGTCCGCTTAAAGAAAATTAAAAGGAATTGGGAAGTGAAACCTGAGGATACGATATTGCATTTACGTTTCTGTTTGTATTATCTGTTCGCATATAAATCGATCCAGTTTTTGATGAAATTGCTGCAACATCGGAAGATAGAAGATCACATTGTTGAGTTGAGCCATGGTAATTACATGCTTTGCACAATGATTCTCCCACACATCCAATCATACACTTGTCTCTGTTTATTGTTTTGATCGATTTAATAACATTTCCTGGGGAGTAGTTGTTATATTGGATGTCAGAGAAGTTACCATGATATTTACATGGAAGCCTTGTGATGTAACCATCCACTAAAATGTAGCAAGATGCAAGGATGATGGATATGAACCTAAAAAACGAATATATTATGAAAGTTTTTGATATTGTATGAATTTTATTATGCTTGAATTGAAATTTTCATTCCCATTATCACAATTTCAGCCGAAACGCTACTTCGTGCCAACAATGCACAAATTATTTATATTCTTAATTAATTATATTCGGATAATAGAGATTCGGATTAGAGAGAGTCAACTGTAGAATAAATAAGGTATGTAAGACGGATGACAAAAATTAAATCCTAAAATATGACGACGGTCAAACTGGTGGATTTTTATAGTAATCTTTTGGTTGCAGCAAAATATTACGGTGCGATACTTAAAACTCCTTTAATAGGAATTCAATTATATTCTATGAAACACATTGAAAATTAGTAATTTGGGGTTGGGGTTGGAAGTTAAGATTACAGGTAAATTTAACAGACCAATGGGTTAAATACTTTTCTCGTGTCAATAAAATTAATAAAAAACGGTTATTAGGTACTCTAGAGTATATACAAAGAAATTTATTACAAATTCTCTTTTTCATATAATTTCAACTAACAAAAAGTTAAACTGAAAATATCCAACGTTTTATCCTGATTTTTTTAAGGATATTGGTCGTTAATTCCACTAAAAATAGAAAAGCAAAAATGCAAAAAAAAATCAGTAGAAGTACAAAATATTAGTCACTGAGGCAAAGGTTGATACCTTTCTAAGGATTTTTTTAATCTAACTAAAATTTAACTTAATTCAAATAAAAGAGCATGTATGCAAGACACCTATAGAGAAATTATAAAAAACTCAATCAAGTTTTAGTGTTATTGAGATTGTTATCTTTAAGATTTTTGGTTTTTAAACGCCTTGGTTGAAAATTTAGACTACTACGTACCTTCGTATCATGTTTTCGTTTTTGTTTTCAACAAAATATTTCTTGAATATATTTCTTATTAATTTAACTTTTTTAATGTCATAAATATTGATGTCCTGTATGACAGAGTATTATTGTTTAAAAACTAGCTTTGATTCATTCTTTTGAAAAATATATTTATTCATATGTTGTTGATATGGCAAAAACAGTCAAAACTCAATAGTCAATTAATATGAAGCCATTTATACGATCTTTTCGTTTAACCATATTCTGTCCGGGGGTTATTGTTTAAAAACTAGCTTTGATTCATTCTTTTGAAAAATATATTTAGTTCATATGTTGTTGATATGGCAGAAACAGTCAAACTTTATTTGTCAATTAATATGAAGCCATTTATACGATCTTTTATATTATTTTCGTTTAACCATATTCGGTACCGGGGTTCTCGAACATAACTTCATAACTTTTGATAACCTTTTCCAAATTGAATCAACTTTGCACACTTATAGTACGTCAAAAAAAGAAACCAAATAGCAGTGAAAATTTTTTGCTTATGTTAGTTCTTTTTCTGTGACGTCATCGGAAGCTTGAAATTTATCAAAAATGAAACAATCTGCCTAAAATTTACTTACTTTAGTTCTAATGCGAATTTTCACATTTTGTTTAAAGCTTCTGACAACTAAATGAAGCTATTTAACATATTTTCTGGTTCTTACGAAGTTCGCATGAAAAAACACCAAAAGCTGCTTGAAAATCTGATTTTTCAAATTTTCTGGTAAAATCAAAAAAAATGAGGAAAACGGATTAATCTCGTGACCCCTTGATGAAATAGAGTTGTGTTGTAAGTTTCAAGTTTTAATCCTAACGCAATTTATTATATTTCCCCCGATTATAAAGATTGCATAGTGATTTAAAAAAAATGTTTTATATTCTTCCGCTTATAAGGACTCTTGGAAATTTTTGGAGTAGTTTCAAGTAATACTCAATTTCTAGGATTCTGTATTGGACGTAAAAATATGATAAATATAATAAATATGAAAACTCAGTAAGTATCATAACCATATAGCCTTGCATAAAAAAGATATTAAAAAATCCAAAAAATTGTCGTGTTACCATGCTTACTAGGCGGAACTATATAATATAAATAAAAAACAACAGAGATATATCGGACAATTGAGTGGATGTTTCTACAGGACATACAACTAGGTTTATACACCAATACTCCAGTTCCGCGTGTGTGTTCTGCATGTGTTACAAGCTGTAAAACAATTTTTTTCAAATTTAGATGATGCTGTCGTAGTACTTGTTGAAAAGGAAGTTAAATAGCTGGCTATCTATACCCAAGTACTGTTTTTACTTTATGAATATCTGTGGTAGAATATAATCAAGACATTGCCAGAACTTACAAAGGATATTGCTAGGTGCATTTTTACCTTTAAAACTCCTTGGTACTGTCAAATAAGTCCCGAAATATTTTTAGTAAGTTTCATGACTCGCGTTTTTCTAGGTAACAACAACTACCACTATTTCAAATATTAATTCTTTTTACAGGACTTCAATACGTATAAGCGAATAAAAATACAATTTTCATGAATATTATTGCAACTAATCAAGGAACAAATTCCAGAATTTACAATTAAGTTAGTATAATTGGGGTTGTGGTCTTGAATTTGTGAAAAAATATCAAGAATATTTTTTTTTAAATTTTTTTTTTTGTAAAAATCCATTTAATAGTGGAAAGGGATTAACATGAAACAATCCATTTAAAGGAGAGGCGAACAAAAAACTATTTTGTGGCAGCCAGAAAATAAATTTTGAGCAAGAGAAAAAAAATATAGATTTCTAAATTCTAAAATTAACTGAGGTGACTACTATACTAACAAATAAATAACTATATTTTATAACTAAGTATCTAAGTATCATCATAACAACATTTTTACAAAATCTTCATGGCTGTACAGGATGAAATTAAGTAGGTTTTGGATGTACTTACAAGTAAATATCAAAAATAAGATCTTTGGCTTGAGATAACCAAGAATATTTTTACGTACTATAATAATAACAGCATTTTATAACCTTCGTTTAAATTTCTCTGAACTTAAGAAATATCTATCATGACCAACAACAATGTTTTTTTCGTGTTTTGAGTCCACAAAATACTATAGCTTCGAACGATGAAGTTTGGTATGATGAGATGGCGCCATATTTGAATAAATATACAGACCGGAAACATTCAACAACAACTCGAACGCGCAATATGGTGGCTTCCATTCTCGACCCTAGAGCCTCTGAGTGGGTCTAGTGTGATGTCGTTCTGCAAGGTTTGAGGTGAAAATTTACCGTTTTTATGTGAAAAACATCAAATTTTTATAACCCTACAAATATTTTCAATATAAAACATTCTTAGTCTTTTTTTAGGACGTTTTTTGTTATGATGGCTGAAACATGTAAATTGGTTTATTATAGAGCTGACTATGCCAGTCGGTCTGGTCTTTAAAATCAACACAGTCATCATAAACATTTATTCCGCAGCCGTGCCGTGCGGAGTTCGCTTCTCCTTTAATAGTGGAAAGGGATTAACATGAGAAAAATCCTGTTCAACTTTTCAGATGAACTGTATAATAAAATGTTTTCTAAATAACAAGCCCAAGGGAGACACAAGCATATTCTTGAAGGTCATGTAATGCATTTAATGCCTCAGCGCTTTTCCTGTAAAACCCCCAAAAGACTAATTTTCTTAGGGAAAAGGTTTTGCGGATTTTGTAACATTATTCATATATTGTTTGCGACGTTTCGGATGTTCACACACCCCTTTTTTAAGCAAATAAAGTACAAATTTTGTCTACAAAGTTTAGCAGTAACCATAGTTACAAATTAAATTCCCGCCAATTTCGCTAAAAGTTACCTAAGATCATATATCTCTATGCTAAGATTAACAAAATTGTCACTATCCAGGGTTGTCACTATCCAGGGGCAGCAATTCTTTCTACCGAAGAATAATAACAGCGTTTAATTCAGTAACGAATAAATAAGAGCAATATAAACTTTCTACTGTAAATACAATATTTTGTCTAGAAAGGGTTTTCGCTTGCTAACCTTGAGGACCCTGTCCCCCGCTCTGCGACCCTTTCTATATTGATATTTCTTATCGAATCTTATTCATCGGAAATAGAAAATCAGTTAAAATTAAGGAAAAGGAGTTTTCTGGAAAAAGATGAAAAAGTGAAATTATTAAAAAATAAATGAAGAGAAAATGGAGAGGGAATTAGAAAGTACCCTTACTCATAATGACACCCTTAACGAAATACTTACAAAAATTGACACTTGTCTCGATGATTCAAAACAAGTAGAACAAGAATTATTTAACCTGTCTAATTAACTCCTTAAGAGATTCAACGATAATAATAAAACTTCCTAAATTGGAAATTGATAAGTTCGACAACGAAATAACAAAATGGCAGTTATTTTGGGATCATATTGGGTCTTCGATACATTTAAACAAAGACTTTGGTGACATAAAAAAGTTCGGCTATTTGCATCCCTTTCTCTAAATAAAGCTAAAAACGTCATTTCAGGATTATCACCTACGTCAAGAAACTATGAAACGGCTGAAACTCTTTTGAAAAAACGGTACAGAAACACACATCTTATTAATTCAGGAAGTTGAGGTTAAAGAGCGTTCATTTGCTGTCAGTGCTTCTTTTGGAAAATTAGACGAAGACTATAATTTACAAGATCATTTCTCAGATTCAGCATTGTTTTCGCATAACAAAACAAAAAGTAATATATGTCCCTTTTGTAACAAACCTAAACCCATCTTACAAAGTGTCTAAAAATTATTAACCCTGTCACTCGGAAGGAAATCGTAAAAACGGCTGTGTTTTATATTTTTAAAAAACGGATATTTGACTAAATAATGTGATCTTACGAATCGATTTTGAAAAGTGGTAAGTTTTAAAAAAACATCTGTTATCTTCAAAAGTTTTCCGTTTTAATTTAATTCTAAAAAAAAAAACTTTAGCTTAAATTCACAACTGTAGCTTGCAGGGGCGGCGCCACAATTTTCAAAGTGAGGGGGGCTTAAGCATAGTGGGAGATTTTGAGATTTTAGCGACAATCAACGAGCGAAGCAAATTGCCGAAACAGCTGTGGTCAACGCATTTTTAGAGTCCTAAAACACGTAAAACGGCTATACCTTGGACTTCATGAAAGCTGGATAACATCAATTTTCATGCAGTGATGGAGACACATTGGCAGAAAATAAAAAATTATTACTTAGCAAAAAAGTGGGGGGAGCTGAAGCCCCCCCCTAGCCCCCCTAGTGGCGCCGCCCCTGGCTTGTAACTTTACCTGTAGTAAAAGCTTGAGTCAAAAACTGTTAAATGACTCTTGACGTAAAAAAAAACATAAAAAAGGGAGAAAATGATGGGATGGATATCTAACTAGATAAATGCAATTTTGTGCAACTTCAAAATAATGGTAGGTTTCAAAAATCTTGAAAGGTTTTTGTTTCAATTTATTCTTCAAAATCTTTTGTCGTTTGTACAGAAATAAGTCAATCCATTGCCTCCACTCCCCTCGATTTTCCCAATAATAGGGTTACTACTGGGTGAGATAGACATACTAACTTTTAATTGTGCAACAGTATTAATAAATTTTCGCCATACTCTAATATATAAAAGATGAAGTGTACTTTTTAAAGCGAGTGTCAACCAAACAGTTAATTTCTCTTTGGTTGATGCATAATGTAAGCTTGTAGTGTCACCGTCTATAGCGTATCTGCCAGGACAACCCGATTTACTTGTTGATAAGGATGCTGCCGCCCGTAGCGCCACGTTCTTTAGTGTCACTGTAAAAATGGGCAAAAACGCAATAAATGTGAGTCAAAAATTGTAAAATCTGTGGATTTTATCACGGGTTAACGACTGGTAAAATATAAACGAAGTGACTTTTGATCACTTCGACATTGGTATAAAGAAAAACAATTTACCGCATTCGTATCCGATACGGTTGCATGAGTCATCACACATCTTCTTATCCTGGCATGTGTTTAGACTTCTGCAAAATAGTCCTCTTTGTTAGGAATAAAAAATATAGCGGTAATGTTTTTCCTTGCAACAAGAAAACCAAATTTGGAGTCCGCTAGCAACCAGACCTCGGATTTGTTAGTAACGAAAATATAAACAGCTAGAGAAAATGTTGCCCCCACAAAATCTCAAATATTGTAGCAGTCATTTTGGTATAAGTTAGAACGATAAAAGAGAAATCTATCCTTTTAGGTATAAGGCAGTGGTCCTTTTACAGCTACTAAAGTTGTACAGTTTGTATTATAATATATGTACCCAAGGTTTTCTACTGGAATAAAGTTTTCCAACAATAATAGCAATTAGTAAATTTTCCCATCAATCAAAGTCCGCTTGACCTCGTCCGCTTAAAGAGAATTAAAGGAAATTGGGAAGTGAAATCCGAAGATACGATATGGCACTTACGTTTCTGTTTGTATTATTCGTTCGCATATAAATCGATCCAGTTTTTGATGAAAATGCTGCAACATCAGAAGAAAGAATATCACATAGTTGAGTTGAGCCATGGTAATTACACGCTATGATTCTCCCACACATCCAATCAAACACTTGTCTCTGTTTATTGTTTTGATCGATTTAATAACATTCCCTGGGGAGCCTGTTATATTGGGTGTCAGAGAAGTTACCATAACATTTACATGAAAGCCTTGTGATGTAACAATCCACTAAAAAGACGCTAGGATGATGGATATGAACCTAAAAAAAAGAATATTTGTAAAAGCTTCTAATATTTTATAAATTTCAATATCCTTGTATTGAAATTTCCATTTCTATTATCGAAAGCCGTTGTCTGTCGCAGCCGAGTCGCTACTTTATGCTAAGGGTGCACGAATTATCAATGCTCGTGATAGCTACGTACAAAGGACGAAAGTCTAAGGATCGTATAATATGTACGATTGGCGTATCTACGTTCTCCAATATTTTCGCCGCATGGAATTTACATCAGTTTTAAATATACACATATTACAACTTTAATTAAAATTAAAAAAAATAATAATAATTGCACGGAAAAGATTTGTGCTAAACATATTTGCGTTATAGCAATACTGTGACTAACTTACTTTCCATGTTTTTCCCGCCTCTCTCGTAAACCTGCCTTTTAGGTTGAAACGTAATCCCGTGGCAGGATTAATAGAGTAAATAAGGTATGTGAAATATGACGACGGTCAAGCCGGTGGATTTTTTTAATAATCTTTTGGTCGCAGCAACACATAAATGTATATTGGTAGGAAATATATCAGCGAAAAGAAATATTATTATAAATTATAAAGAAATAAATGATATTTTTCACAAACTCAGGACCATAACAGACACCCAAATTATACTAACCTAAGTGTACATTCTGGAAATTTGTTTCTTGATTAGTTGCTAAAAACTCAACACTTTTCTTTTAAAAAGCTTTGATTGAACAATAGCAGCTAAATAGGCTATTCAGATTTTGTTTGTGAATCAATCAGTGATATATTAATTATTTTTCTTAATTCGTGGATTACCACAAACTTAGCATGGTTGGCAATTTTAGTCCGGAATCGTCGTGCAATTTTAAACAATTTTGTAAAATAGGAAGAATGTCTTGAAATGTCGTGAAATTTATTGTTGTCCTTCCTCTGTTTTTGGTGTTGTTTTTTTATTTAAAAAAATGTATGGTAAATTAAGAGGATAGGAATAGCGAATGAGAACTGACTGAAGTTTAAAACGCCACGTGCCCATTTAATTTTCTATTGTTTTAAAATTTAAATTCATACGTACCGAAGCCCGTAATTACCAAATGTAACAAAGAATAGGGAGAAAGAAGTGGTCTTTTTTAACTTCCATTTATGTAAGATGCATTTATAGTCAAAAAGGGCGCACAAGATTGTCATTCGTTTTATAGATTCAAATTTGAGGAGATTTACGAACTTTTGATGAAAATTTTCAAACTTTTTTGAGAAGACGACGGGTTTTTTATATATATAGAAAAATTAGAACATTTGAGAACTTTTCATCTTTTTCTAGAAAAGTTCAAAAAATTCAAAATTTGAGTTGTTTGACATTTCCATGTATTTGGAAAATAAAATTATTAAACAAACCATAAATTTGGTAAAACAAAAATTTAGATAATTTAAGAAAAGTTGTTAAAAAATCTACTTTTAGATGGAATATAAAAAGACTTCTATAGAGGGAAAGTAACAAGGCGTTTGAATTGGCTTACAGGAAAGCACTTTTTTCATCTACCTTTTGTTTAAACTTAAAAAAACAACGGAGGATGGTTCTTTGTTTTGTCTAAATTTTGTTTATGTCTCACCTCCCACGTGTTTTCCAAATACAAAATTTAAAATGATTGTTCGTATCAATTAAATTCGTGAAAATTGTAACGCTTTTTCGCTTGTACGTGTTGTTCTGTACTCCTGTAAACAAGCTTATATTTGAAATAAACACGAGTCATTAAAATATTTTTGCGACTAATTGCACGGCCTGAGAAACATCCACTTGATTAGGAAAACAAAAATTGAAAATTATCTTCTGTGTTCGATATATCTCTGTTGTTTTTTATTTATATTGCTTGCTTGAACTATGACTAGTTCCGCCTAGTTAGCATGGTAACACGACAAACTCGTCCGAAAGGGATTTTTTCCCTTTCGACAATTTCAAACGGCGAGAATTATCACAAAAAGCAGTGCGTTTTTACTTATATTATATTATATGTATATTAAGACTTCCTCGTTTTGAACGTTGGTCATTGACCCGATGAATGGCATATGAAATAAACATGTTTAATTTAATTCAAGTTAAAAGAATGAATCAATAATACTCTGTCATATAGGACATCAATATTCATAACATTAAAAAATTATGGTTTTATTAGTAATAGATCTAATCAAAAAATATTTGTTGAAAAGAAAACTGGAAACATGATAAGAAGGTACGCAATATTTTAACTTTTCAACCAAGGCGGTTAAAAACAAAAAAATCTCAGTGAAACTAAAAATTAATTTATAAAAAAACTATCAAAAAGTTTTCAGAAATTTCTTAGCTTGTGCTGTTGTTTTTGTTCTTAAATTTTTTTTGTAGGTTTCTCGTATGCACGCTTTTTTGTTTGAATTTAGTTAAATTGTGGTTAAAACTAAAACTCCTTAAATCGGTATTCAATTTTGGCTCAGTGACTAATATTTTGTTTCGTTACTAATATTTTTTCAATTTTTGCTTTTTCCTCCGTCTTTATTAAATTTATTGAGACGAGAAAAGTATTAAACTGTCTAATTTTACCTGTAATCTGCAGTAAATGTGAATGCAAGTAGATGTAATGTAAAAGAAAAGAATCAAAAACACGACCTCGTTCCCAACGCCAGTTGTCTCTTTTTTATATTAAAGACGGCGAGACGAATTATCGCCTTCCTGATTTCAGAAAAGATACAAGATGCCCTTGGGACAAGGTTGTCAAGAAAAATATTGCAAAAAAATAACAAAATTTCCTTGCTTTTTTAATTTCTAACCCAACCCCAAGTTAGTAATTTTCAAATATTAGCAAAATCTCACTCAAGGAGTTATATGTGTCGCACCGTGGTTGTTGCTGCGACCAAAAGATTATAATAAAAATCAACCAGTTTGACCGTCGTCATATTTTAGGCTCCAAATTTTTGTCCATCTTACAAACCTTATTTGCCCTATTAATTCTGCCACGGGATTAGCGTTTCAACCTAAAAGACAGGTTTACGAGAGAGGGAGGAAAAAGGAAAGGCGGAACAGGATTGGAAAGTAGACTAGTGACAGAATTGTTATAACGCAAAAATCTTTTCCGTGCAATAATTTTTTTTTAATTTTTAATTAAAGTTCTAATATGTGTATATTTAAAACTGAATTAAATTCCATGCGGCGAAAATATTGGAGAACGCAGATACGCCAATCGTACATATTATACGATCCTTAGATTTTCGTCCTTTGTACGTAGCTATCACGAGCATTGATAATTCGTGCACCCTTAGCATAAAGTAGCGACTCGGCTGCGACAGACAACGGATTTCGACAATAGAAATGGAAATTTCAATACAAGGATAATGAAATCTCTTATAATAATACGGAGTGTATGTGACGGTCATAGTGGATATCGTCATTTTCCTTTGATGTCGCCGAAAAAAGTATGTCTCAAATGTTAAATTTTATGACGTTACGGCGCGACGTCAATAACACTACTTTAACGTCAATATCCTATATTAAATTAATGAAGCCATTACAGCGCACTTAAAACTTTGAGGCCAAATAACTTCGAAACGAGGTGGTGACGTCAATGATTTTTCACTGCATGGGTAACTAGGGACCACCTAGGACCAATTTGGGTAATTTTCCCGAACCTGGGTCCCCGAATCCGTTTCGGAATGGACGGGTTGATGACGTCATCAAAAAACCTTCAAACCCTAATATCTCTGCAACCGTTTATCAAAAGTACATGATCCTATACATTTTCTTGATCAGCGTTTCAAGATCTATACGATGAAGGCAACAGGTATACAAATTTCTAAAAAATATTTTTAAGGTTTCGACAGGTCTTTGCTGACGTCAGCAAAATTTTTAATCCCTGATATCTCCTTAGGCGTTCGTCGAGAACATATGATCCTGTACATTATTTTGACCAGCGTTTCAACCTCTACACATTACAGACAAAGAATAAACAAATTTCGCGAATTTTTTTATCTGCACTAAAACATCTAAAACAACTTTCTTTTTATTGACCTTTTGCCTAAGTGGATTTCTCCACGGGCTTTATCGACTAGTTTATAAAATATTAGAAGCTTTTAAAAATATTCTTTTTTTTAAGTTCATATCCATCATCCTAGCGTCTTGCTACATTTTAGTGGATGGTTACATCACAAGGCTTTCATGTAAATATCATGGTAACTTCTCTGATATCCAATATAACAAGTATTCCCCAGGGAATGTTATTAAATCGATCAAAACAATAAATAGAGACAAGTGTATGATTGAATGTGTGGGAGAATCATTGTGCAAAGCGTGTAATTACCATGGCTCAACTCAACTATGTGATATTCTATCCTCTGATGTTGCAGCAATTTCATCCAAAACTGGATCGATTTATATGCGAACGAATAATACAAACAGAAACGTAAGTGCAATATCGTATCTTCGGACTTCACTTCCCAATTTCCTTTAATTCTCTTTAAGCGGACGAGGTCAAGCGGACTTTGATTGATGGGAAAATTTACTAATTGCTATTATTGGTGGAAAACTTTATTCCAGTAGAAAACCTTGGGTACATATATTATAATACAAACTGTACAACTTTAGTAGCTGTAAAAGGACCACTGCCTTATACCTAGAAGGATAGATTTCTCTTATCGTTCTAACTTATACCAAAATGACTGCTACAATATTTGAGATTTTGTGGGGGCAACATTTTCTTTAGCTGTTTATATTTTCGTTACTAACAAATCCGAGGTCTGGTTGCTAGCGGACTCCAAATTTGGTTTTCTTGTTGCAAGGAAAAACATTAACCGCTATATTTTTTATTCCTAACAGAGAGGACCATTTTGCAGAAGTCTAAATCCATGCCAGGAGAAGACGATGTGTGATGACTCATGCAACAGCGTTGGATACGAATGCGGTAAATTGTTTTTGTTATATGGCTCACGGGCTCACAGACAGAAACTTGGGTATTAATGCAGATTAATTGATTATTTTTTTGCCTATTTTTACAGTGACACTAAAAAACGTGGCACTGCAGGCGGCAGAATCTTTATCAACAAGTAAATCGGGTTGTCCTGGCAGATATGCTATAGACGGTGACACTACAAGTTTACATTATGCATCAACCAAAGAGAAGATAACTGTTTGGTTGAAACTCGATTTAAGAAGTACACATCATCTTTTATATATTAGAGTATGGCGAAAATTTATTAATACTGTTGCAGAATTAAAAGTTGGTATGTCTAGCTCACCCAGTAGTAACCCTACTATTGGGAAAATCGAGGGAGTGGAGGCAATGGATTGACTTATTTCTGTACAAACGACAAAAGATTTCGTCAGGCAAGATACGTGGTGATTTACAAAAAACACACAGCTCCGCGACATTTGGCGATCAGAGAAGTAAAAGTTTATGGATATGAAGCATAATATACTACGATCAGAAAATACAAACGGGGTAAAGTAACAAGTTGCAATTGTATATTTTTTATACAAGTATATTGAACCGAAAACATTTTAGGATAACAAAAGTTTCTTTTTGTAACCTATGATTTTTTTTATATTCGCGTAAAGTATTCGCACTTCTCTGGTCAGATGTCCATCCCAGCATTTTCTTCTAATTTGTTCGCCGTTTAAAATGTGTTTCCAAAAACCTTTTTGCAACTTTATGCAAACGTTCAAGAAATGTAATTTTGCGTCGACGTTGAACCCAGTGTTATTCCGTCTATGATATGTTTACCCAACGGCTTTCCCGTACTGCAGAGCTTTCATATCATTATATTATAGGCGTAGAAGTGTCATGGGGATGAGATTAACAGTCCTTAGATATCTTTCTCTCACAATTTTAGCACAAAAACATAATAAATAACTAAAACGGAGACATAATAAGAAGGTATGCAATGTTTTAACTTTTCAACAAAGGCGTTTAAAAACAAAAAAATCTCAGTGACACTTAGAATTAATTGATAAAAAATACTAACAAGAAGATTCAGAAATTTCTTAGTTTGTGTTGTTGTTTTTTATCTTAAAATTTCTTTGTAGGTTTCTCGTACGCACGCTCTTTCATTTGAATTTAGTTTAATTGTTCTACGGCTTTAACCGGTAGAACTTTAAAATGGGCTTCTTTTTTTGTCGCCGTTTTTACTATCGAGACTAGTGAAGCACGGAAGGGTACCAGTCTAGTGTAGCGGTACGTAAATCATTAGATTTTGAAAACTACCCTGTTGAACCTTGTTCGTCCAAGGTTGAACGGTACAAAAGAACAAAAACCTATTATTTTTACAAATAAGTCATTTTGAATTATTATTTTATGTTCAGTTGGTTACACCAGTTTCACCGAGCTACAACGGTCGTTTGTTAATTTTTTTTTGTGATTGGAAATTTTATGAAGCCAGATTTGTATTTGCTTACAAGGAGTTTCAACAGACTAAAATTCTTTTTAAAAACCGAAATAAATCAAAAATAGTTGTTTTTATTGATTTTTACCTTTCATCTAGTTTTCAAAAAAGCGGTGTTTACAAACTTGAACTCATTTTTCTACTTTCATATTTTTCTTTCGTCTTTTGCTGTGCCAGTTGAAAATAATTAATTATTAATAACGTGATCACTTTTTCTTCACAATTGGAATACTCCCCCGTAGAGGATAACTAAATCAGTAATACGCCGTAGAACTTCCTGCCGAAACGGCTGGTTTATTTCAGTTAAAACTGAAAAGTGAAATTAAAAACATCTACTTTTCAAACACAACATCAGGTAATCGAGTCAAATATAGTCGGGTTTTATTTAAATCACGTGACTAGAGGTGTCAAGTACATTCGAGGATTTATCTCAGAGTTCTTAAGACGATAATGATTAATACGTACATAACATAGTTACACTTTTGACAGGAAATTATAGGCGGCCCAAACTACAAAGGTTTGGTCGTTGAGGATACGAGCAATTTTTCTCAGGCGCATGCACCCGGTAATATAGTTTCTATGGTGTAAGCACCTACTGCAACATTTCGATTGCGTAATTTTTGACTTTAACCAATCAAAATGGTTAAAAATACTTTTACGCGTTGTCTCGTGTGAAAATGAAATTACGATGAAATTACCTAAATGATTTAACCAGGGTGGATGCTACTCCTAAAAATATACCTCTAGAAATATACTTCTTGAAAGTTGTGAAAATGAAAAACACATCATAGACATAGATATTTCTCTGAGAACTGTTTTGTTGAACTAGTCTAGAGCTTCATTATATAAGGGGGGTTGACCTATTTGTGGTTCGCCGCATTTCCTGCAAGGTTAAATAAATCAGCTAAGGAAAATGGTACACCACTACTAAAAAGTTCTTTGACATTATAATTTTGAATGTGGCTTAATTTTGATTACTTTTACATTTTGCCAGCCTTGATTGTTACCTTTGCTTGTTGACTATCTACTTGGAAAGACAACTTCACGAAACTTGAAAATAAATAATGTATCTCACGGAAACACAAAAAATGAAAACTGCCAATTTTAAATGTAAACATAGCGGAATGTCTTGACGAAAAAAACAGAAGCAGACAGAACAAAAATTCGCTAAAAAAATGATATTTTTTACAAAAGTAAAAACCAAACATTCGTGATAAAATTTAGGTGCTTATAATAAAATTTGCGTATTAACAAAATAATTAAATACAGATTAATTAACAATTTACTTTTCGTCAAAATAACATTTAACAGAAACGGGTATAAACAGAGAAATGACGATATTTAACAGGACAGCTTATAATGACGCAGAGCGTTAAAAACACGTTAAATCAAGCTGATTGGAATTTTCTTAAATCTAATTACGGTAATTTTTGAGTTCCAAGGTAGGCATTAATTTGAGAGAGATTAAAAAGAATACCAATGCGAAACACTATCGTATATTGAATTTCGGAAGAACAAATGCTGACATCATCATTTTTGCCCATTTTCCCTAATTTCCTTATACAATTTGATCAAAAAAGAAATTTATCTTGATAAAAATCTATATTAGAAGTATTAACAAGAAAAAAAAGAATTATTTTTAAGTTTCCGAAATGTTTTAACTAACCTTTGTAAAAATGTGCAAAATCCCACTTTCTTTTAGTAACGGAAACAAAACTTTCCGCATCTCGTAATTGCAAAAAAATATAAGTCGCAGAAGTCCTAGCTTTCCTATGGAACAAAAGTTATCGAAATTTAACATCGGGGATGTGAAATTACATCACCCCGCCGTATGAAAAGGGTCGAGCAATACGATTTCGGCTGACGAATTATCTTTTTGCAAATTTTTATATAAAAACCGTGTAGCCTACGAGAATTTTTGCGATTGTCAAAATTAACTGATAATCTTAAGATTAGCTTTAGTTGAAATAAAGAACATTTTCTTTTCCTTGGCGGTTAAACGTAAAATCAAATATATCAAAAGAGCATTAGGATTGCTAATCCAATGTTATTAATAAATTTTACACAAACTTCGGTAATTGCTTCCGATATATTAGGGAGTTCCACTTCTCTTACAATTTAATCATATTTGACACTCCTCCACACGTCTGTCCATATTGTGTTAGTTACATACTATTGCACATCACGCTCACATACCCTTGTTTTTTTTCACGTCGTTTTTTTTTCACGTCGTTTTTTTGAGATTTCATATCACATTCTCGTTCCTCTTTGCAAAATATTTCGTTAAACTTCTTTCTACATTATATACTGGTGTGTCAATGAGTAGCGCCATTATGAAAGAACACAAATACGACATCACCACCACCGAGATGTAGAGAAATATCTAATAACAAAAGAACATGTGTAGGAGAGTTTACACGAAAAATTCGCGCGGTTTTAACACTTTCATCGGATCATAAAACATCTTGAGAGTAAGCTACAAATTTATGGGTGTGTGCTAAACCTAAATTTAAGTTTAAAAATTTTTTTTTGCCGACTTAAAGCCGGTTTTCCACCAGGCGAAATAAAAACGCGCGGAGCGGCTGTTGTTTTTTTAACAATGTCCGCATCAGTTTCCGCCTTGCCTGTTCACTTTTAATTTTCACTTGCAAAAAGGCGCCAAAATTAGAATGAAAACAAAAATATTTTATTTTAATGGAGAATGATGAAAATTTGTCGCAGATCGCTATTAATAAAAAAGTAAAACTTGCTAGCCATCTTGAATATTGAGAAATGTTGAAACATTATTGTTGAGCTTCGTATTTACATCACGTGGACACACCTTTTGCGTGTTGTGATTGGATGGCGGAATTGCGTATGCCAGAAAGTTGAAGTGAGTTCAAATTTTCATTCCGCGCGGAGCGGACCGCTTTTGGCGGAATTTTGATAGAAAGAACAATCCCCGCTCCGCTCTGCACAGAATAATCCGCCTAGTGGCAACCTTATTTTTGCGGCGAGGCCTCAGGTTGTTAAGGGGAGAGGGTTGCTCAGCTGGTTGCATACAATACTTGTTTTTCACAAAAGACGTACATTTTGTGTTCAGCCAGGTTTCTTAACTTTTAAAGGAGATTTCCTAAAAATTTATGGACTCATGCCACTGTTTGATACTCTTAAAATTCTTTTCGGAAAGAGACTTGCCAATAATTGATATACTTTTTCAATTTTCTTTGTTGAGTTAAAAAAAATTGTACTTCTTGAAAAAAAAAATGTGTACATCCTTTAATACATCAAAAAGTAATTCTGTCAAAAATTATCTCTTTTTCTCCGTTCGCGAAATTAAATTCGCGCCAATTTCGCCAAAATTTACACCTAAGATTAACAAAATTGCAATTTTGCCTGCCGCAGAATAATAACAGCAGTTAATTCGGTAACGAGTGAATTACAGTAATATGAACTTTATACTGCAAATAGAAGATGCACAAAATAACAATTAATCAAACTAAAACTTCGTACCGTAGTGGTATCTTGGAAGTGAAATGGGTTCCCCTGTGAATTATAGTAGAATAACAAAATAATTGGATGAAGAAGATATGCTCCGTAAGTTAATCGTGCCAAAGGAATCCATGCTTTCCATGAAAGAAAACGATTTATGATACCTGAAACAATAGACGTGTTGTCGTGTTACTTTCAACAGTATTTGAACAAGCCAACTACAAATCGTTAAACTTTTACAGAGCAGTAATTGCTGCGAATGCACATTTTTTTGAAAAAACAAGAATTTTCATTTAGCATTTGCCCCACACAAAGTTGAGCCTTATAAAAAGTCGCGGGAGAATGTTAGCTTCTGTCGCCTGAGCGTTTTCGCCCTGCGTAGTGCATGAATTAAAATTACCCTGTTGTCCATCAAAAAAACCTTTAAAAGAAAATCACTTTATTTAAAAAAAATTGCTTTTAGGCCTGCATAATTCTATCGCTGGTACTTTTTCTTTTTGAAAGGAGGAATACACAACTCTTTTTTTTGTTTGTTCTAAAATTGTCGTCAGAATAATCTAGACATGGGTAATCAAAACAGCACTGTAGTTTGAAAAATTAAGACGCGAAGATGTCTGTAACACTACCTATCCTCACCATCACGATTTATTTTTAAGAAACCAACTTCGTATCAAACGTATAGTACAACTCCTCCTGTTAACGCCGCATGTTGATATAAAAGAATAGCAAATGAATCTGCTAAATATTTACCTCCCATTTTATTATGACACGCGTAAATCACCCAGCCTAAAGCCAACGCCCACGCCAAACGTGAGAAAGCACCATAAAATATGTTCTCTGTTCGGTTAAAGGAATCACCGTCTGTTTTAAAAACAGTAAATGGTCCATAGATGACTGACATTCCAATACCAAACGCAATTGTCCAACCAAACATCGCAATGCTCTATAAAAGAATGACCAACCAGTCACTTCCTACATATAATGGAAACTTGCATTAAAATCAAACCTGAAAGTATAAATAACGACATCAAATCCAAGAAATTTTACTAACCCACGAGAGCAAAACTGTCAGTTGGGTTAAGTTGAAGTTGTGTCAAGAAAAAATTAGTCTGAAACTAATAACAAAAGGGGGAAAGGTTACAGAAAGAGATATTTAATCTTAAGAAAGCTTAGTGTATTAGCAAACATGCACCAGTATGAAGGATGAAACACAAATATGTTATACGAACAACTTACAACATGTGGTTTTCTAGTGATGTAGATCTTTCTCGACAGAATAAAGCCAAGTAAAAGACCAACCAAATAGGGCGCAATACGCGTGTGAGGTTTGATGTAAACGTCGTCAGCAAATGTTAACGTCTTACTTCTAAAAAATGAAAAAAGCATGTCTCGATATAAATACCTCAGATGCGGCGAGAATGTCTCATAAGTACGGAATTACCTTACCCCCCTGGAATAGGCACACTCTTCACCTCAAATGATTTTATAAACGACCAAGTCGAAGCATTAGGCTCACTTCCAGTTGACTACATTTTTCGCTCCTGAGCTATTTTGCTAGCGCATGTGCATTTGGACAAAATTAGCATGCTGAAGGTTGTGGTAAAATAGCATGTTTCTTATTTCAGTATACACAGGCTCGCCATATTACGAATTTCTCGCAAAATCTCGCTAAATTGTTCTTAAACCCTTTGTATTAAAAAAAGGAAGGTATTGAGCGTATCATATGTTTCGTTAGCAAACATTAAGATAGAAATTTTACTATCACCTACTTTTGTTCTTGGCTAGCTTTGGGTGAAAACGATTCGGAGATTAAAGCGGGAAGATTTTTTTGAGCCAATCACAGCACCGTTTATAACAACGCACAACAAAATACCGATTCCAGTTGACAATAGTGCTCCACGGAATTTGAAACTATAAGAAAACTTGCAGAGTTATGTCCAATAAATTCAATCCAATAAATTATAAATTCCACTAGTAAAATACTATTTCGCATCAGAAAACTACTTTACGCGTTCATTTCATTTCCTTCTTTTAAAATTGCACTACGCCAATAAAAAAACGTAACGTTGTTGAAAACTGAATCAAAATATAATAGCAAAATTCTCCATTACACAGTGATTTGAAAAGTAAGACAGAACAGTCAAAGTTGAAGCTGACATCAATAGTTTAGTCATTTTGGGCCAAATAAGCCAAACATATCAGGATGTTGTGTTTGGAAACCATAACCACTTCTTCGAGAAATTAGAAATCAGCCAGAGAAGAAAACTTACCGATACATAACGTAAAGAATTATCGGACTAATAACATAAAATTGCATATCATTTGCCAGATACCAAGACCATCCAAGACACTAAGGCAAAAAATAAACAATATGTTCATATTTCCTAATACTACAGGTTCTCTTGTTGAAATATTCAAATGTGTTTATATAAGTTATTCCAACTACGATGTAGTAACTACTTTAATCCCTTTCTTTACAAAAAATTTAAAACTACATCTTTCATTCCACAGTATAACAACGAGTAACAGGTTTATGGTGCTTAATAATTATAATACCAAGGCCAAATAAGTGACATGTAAAGATGAGAATTTTTTTTTTACGTGTTCACAGGTGTCTCAAAACATATTCCATATTACTTTGACTTTATGATGACTGATTTTGTGAAGGAGGCTAGCCCGTAAATTAGGTTAATTTATTTAAAATGTATTTTTGCAGTGCTCTTACAATAACAGCCATTATAAACGACCAAGCCATATATCCTACAGCATCATATAGGCGGGGCTAGAAAGAAACTTTTGAGTTTCAATCATCAGCCAATAGAAATATATTTTCTTACCTCATTCATCATATGTGATGGATAGATATTGTTTATATAAAGTAAATTTGTCCACCAGTACTTCTTGCAGTTTGGTTCTTCGGTATGTTTTACAATTATACCTAAAGGACCGCTCACTATATGTGGGTAAAAACTACTGTAAAGGAATATGGCAAACATGTAGCTTGGCGTCAGTCTAAAAATATATATATAATATTAATATAAGGGATAAATAAATAATTTTCAACCTCCCAGTTAGTTACTTAGGTGGGGCTAGAGTGCGGGGTTTTTCATAGTGGATGAAAGATTTTAATGCCTACAATTTTATACAATGGCGTCTGTAAAATATCCCCTAAAAACTATATTTTCCATATTTTATGAAAAAAATGTGATAAAAAGAAGTAATTTGATTAGCTGGGAATTTCATTGTAATCCAAATTTGAATTTATGTTTTAACCACAACCACTAGATGACCATGTCATCTGGTGGAGAATCATGGTGGAGAATCATGGTGGAGAATCATGGTGGAGAATCATGGTGGAGAATCATGGTGGAGAATCATGGTGGAGAATCATGGTGGAGAATCATGGACCAACAACAAATGGGTAGTCGTTAAAGCCAAACCTGACAAATCTGTGTATATAAAACATTGGAAGCCCCAGTCTGCCACTGGAGTTGTCCATCTTTTTCAAAGTGATGTAAGACACCAATATACCACTAAATATGAAAAAAATCTAATACCATCTTACAGCAGGATTGTGGAAAGCATTTAAGAAATGAAACATTTTGCCACTTACCTGAGCAAAAAGAAACTGTCGACAGATACATAAGCATTTGCAATTGCTTGAAAGGAGAATCGTTGGCTAATTTTTTCAGCTATGGTAATATTATCTAAAAAAATAATTGAATAACTGATTTAATTATAAAACAGTAAATTATTTAACCAATTTCTTGGAACATTCCTGGAAGATTATATAGGTGAATCTTTATCATAGCACATCCGTATTTCTCAACAGATAATGTTTTGAAGAGTATAATCCGTGTAAGTCATATTGAAGAACTACATTTCTCATCCCTAACATGCTGCCAGGCAGTATGTTAGTGATGAGAAATTTTATTATGTTTGATGACTACATGTTTGTCCAGCTCGAATGCTTGTTTAAAATATGGTTGTCTATACCTGATTGTTTGCGGAAGAAAAGATTGCAGAAATTTTTTAAATTTTTTTCAAAATCGATGAATTAGTAATTCTAAAAATCTATCGCTTTGCTTCTATTTCTTCAATTTTTTACTAATTTCATACTAAAGTTACAGGAAGATTGTAGTTACGAATAAGGTGAAAGTGAAATAAAAGATTTGTTGTTTAAACGTGCTTGTTTAAAAAATGCAGAATTCACGTTTGCGGATAAACACGAAATAAAAAACATTAAATTCCAAATCTTTAGACAAACGGTATAAAATTTTTATGAAATATAAGGCTATGTTGATGCCTTTGAAACATGTGGAATGCTTTTTTCGTATAGCATACACCACATTAAAAAAAACAGTTCAAGTTTCCAGATTTGCTTTTCAGATTTGCTTTGTAAAATCAAGTCATTTGTAATTATACCTTGAAAGGTGAAAACAAGTACATACCTACACTCGATAGGGCTCCAAAGTAATAAATGTGTCCCAAGATGACCCAAGTCATGCTTAGTGCACGTATACCATTTAATGAACCAACAACACCGGTTGGTACATGAGTTGAGAGAATGCTTTTTGTGTTTTTTATAACAGAAAAACATATAAGAAAGTTTGTCACAGCGTTGCCTGAAATAAAACCCAACATAGAATAATCAATTTTTTAAAGGAAGCAAGAAAGCAAATAAGTGTATTAAACAAAAGGTATGAATTATGATATAAAAACCTAAATAAGATAATATTAAAAATGCCTCACCATTAAGCCATCTACTAAGATTGAGCCTTGGTTAAAATTTTGTTTGCTTTAAAAAATTATGTACATAGAAAGGACTATCACATCACATTGTAGAGCTATGTTTAAAATTCCTATATACCTCTTGTTCGCTCAATGTGGGTATCAAATCGTTGGTAATGAATGGAGCTATCATCCTCTTTTTCACCGTCTGCAACATTGACAAGTATAGGACTAGGCACTTGAAATTTATCAAAAATGAAACAATCTGCCTAAAATTTACTTACTTTAGTTCTAATGCGAATTTTCACATTTTGTTTAAAGCTTCTTTAAAGCTCAACTCAACTATGTGATATTCTATCTTCTGATGTTGCAGCAATTTCATCCAAAACTGGATCGATTTATATGCGAACGAATAATACAAACAGAAACGTAAGTGCAATATCGTATCTTCGGATTTCACTTCCCAATTTCCTTTAATTCTCTTTAAGCGGACGAGGTCAAGCGGACTTTGATTGATGGGAAAATTTACTAATTGCTATTATTGGTGGAAAACTTTATTCCAGTAGAAAACCTTGGGTACATATATTATAATACAAACTGTACAACTTTAGTAGCTGTAAAAGGACCACTGCCTTATACCTAGAAGGATAGATTTCTCTTATCGTTCTAACTTATACCAAAATGACTGCTACAATATTTGAGATTTTGTGGGGGCAACATTTTCTTTAGCTGTTTATATTTTCGTTACTAACAAATCCGAGGTCTGGTTGCTAGCGGACTCCAAATTTGGTTTTCTTGTTGCAAGGAAAAACATTAACCGCTATATTTTTTATTCCTAACAGAGAGGACCATTTTGCAGAAGTCTAAATCCATGCCAGGAGAAGACGATGTGTGATGACTCATGCAACAGCGTTGGATACGAATGCGGTAAATTGTTTTTGTTATATGGCTCACGGGCTCACAGACAGAAACTTGGGTATTAATGCAGATTAATTGATTATGTTTTGCCTATTTTTACAGTGACACTAAAAAACGTGGCACTGCAGGCGGCAGCATCTTTATCAACAAGTAAATCGGGTTGTCCTGGCAGATATGCTATAGACGGTGACACTACAAGTTTACATTATGCATCAACCAAAGAGAAGATAACTGTTTGGTTGAAACTCGATTTAAGAAGTACCACATCATCTTTTATATATTAGAGTATGGCGAAAATTTATTAATACTGTTGCAGAATTAAAAGTTGGTATGTCTAGCTCACCCAGTAGTAACCCTACTATTGGGAAAATCGAGGGGAGTGGAGGCAATGGATTGACTTATTTCTGTACAAACGACAAAAGATTTCGTCAGGCAAGATACGTGGTGATTTACAAAAAACACACAGCTCCGCGACATTTGGCGATCAGAGAAGTAAAAGTTTATGGATATGAAGCATAATATACTACGATCAGAAAATACAAACGGGGTAAAGTAACAAGTTGCAATTGTATATTTTTTTTACAAGTATATTGAACCGAAAACAATTTTAGGATAACAAAGGTTTCTTTTTGTAACCTATGATTTTTTTTATATTCGCGTAAAGTATTCGCACTTCTCTGGTCAGATGTCCATCCCAGCATTTTCTTCTAATTTGTTCGCCGTTAAAATGTGTTTCCAAAAACCTTTTTGCAACTTTATGCAAACGTTCAAGAAATGTAATTTTGCGTCGACGTTGAACCCAGTGTTATTCCGTCTATGATATGTTTACCCAACGGCTTTCCCGTACTGCAGAGCTTTCATATCATTATATTATAGGCGTAGAAGTGTCATGGGGATGAGATTAACAGTCCTTAGATATCTTTCTCTCACAATTTTAGCACAAAAAACATAATAAATAACTAAAACGGAGACATAATAAGAAGATATGCAATGTTTTAACTTTTCAACAAAGGCGTTTAAAAACAAAAAAATCTCAGTGACACTTAGAATTAATTGATAAAAAATAACTAACAAAAAGATTCAGAAATTTCTTAGTTTGTGCTGTTGTTTTTGTTCTTAAAATTTCTTTGTAGGTTTCTCGTACGCACGCTCTTTCATTTGAATTTAGTTTAATTGTTCTACGGCTTTAACCGGTAGAACTTTAAAATGGGCTTCTTTTTTTGTCGCCGTTTTTACTATCGAGACTAGTGAAGCACGGAAGGGTACCAGTCTAGTGTAGCGGTACGTAAATCATTAGATTTTGAAAACTACCCTGTTGAACCTTGTTCGTCCAAGGTTGAACGGTACAAAAAGGTACAAAAACCTATTATTTTTACAAATAAGTCATTTTGAATTATTATTTTATGTTCAGTTGGTTTCACCAGTTTCACCGAGCTACAACGGTCGTTTGTTAATTTTTTTTTGTGATTGGAAATTTTATGAAGCCAGATTTGTATTTGCTTACAAGGAGTTTCAACAGGCATATGAGAAAAGTGAGACCCGATACCCTATGTTGATACCCGAGACCCGATACCCGAGACCCAATACCCTGATACCGAGACCCGAGACCCGATACCCTGATTTTTTTTATTTATTAATTTTTTTCGGCGATGTTTTATTTTAATAAAATTCTAATTTTTTCTCATTATTTTCTGTTTTTTCAACCTAATATATCAGAGATGATATGTTGGTTTATTCGAAGCAAGACGTACGTTCATCAAAGTATTTGGCGATACATATGTGAAAAATGTGCTAAAAACGAAGAACAACCATTCACAGTTGGAATGAACAAAAAAAAACATTTTAACTTGTTGTGAAATTTGCTTTCGGTTTAAAAGTTTCGAAATATGTGCGCATACTGTCTGCATTGCATGCAAAGTTGAATGTGGTCGAACTTTTTTTGAAGCAATGTGAAAAAAGAGACCTAATATCAGAAACTATCTACACTACCGTTATCGCAGCCTACTATTGTTTCAACGACTTCACAGACACATACTTCATATTCAACGCAACCAATATATTATCTGCATACAAGCATCTTCCAATACTACCATCAACGCAACCTATTCCACCTTAAACAACAGTTAATAAACCAGCACCACCTGTGCCAACAGATAATGATTATGTCTGTTCCTTCCCAACTACGCCCACAAGAGTGTATCAACTTGCTATGGTTGTGGAGGAAATTTTGGACAATATACAAAATTTAATCGTGGTTTCAAAAACCAAAAGGAGTTATGTCGACCCTACAACGAAAAAACAAACATACTCTAATGTATTTAAAAAGTCTACTATCACTTCAATCATTCATGTTTGAGCAGACAAAATAATTTTTTTGTGCTAGTTTCATTGTAGCTAGTTTCTGGCGATATAAAACCATTGTTGCAACATATTCGCATATTACGTGCAACAAATATTCCATATAACGAAGAAATATACATATCAAAATGTGTTTTTATCATCGGTTCATATTAAAAAATAATAATAATAATAAAAAAAAATATCAGGGTATCGGGTCTCGGGTATCGGTATCAAGGGTATTGGGTCTCGGGTATCGGGTATCGGGTATCACATAGGGTATCGGGTCTCACTTTTCTCATATGCCGTTTCAACAGACTAAATTCTTTTTAAAAACCGAAATAAATCAAAAATAGTTGTTTTTATTGATTTTTACCTTTTCATCTAGTTTTCAAAAAAAGCGGTGTTTACAAACTTGAACTCATTTTTCTACTTTCATATTTTTCTTTCGTCTTTTGCTGTGCCAGTTGAAAATAATTAATTATTAATAACGTGATCACTTTTTCTTCACAATTGGAATACTCCCCCGTAGAGGATAACTAAATCAGTAATACGCCGTAGAACTTCCTGCCGAAACGGCTGGTTTATTTCAGTTAATACTGAAAAGTGAAATTTAAAAACATCTACTTTTCAAACACAACATCAGGTAATCGAGTCAAATATAGTCGGGTTTTATTTACATCACGTGACTAGAGGTGTCAAGTACATTCGAGGATTTATCTCAGAGTTCTTAAGACGATAATGATTAATACGTACATAACATAGTTACACTTTTGACAGGAAATTATAGGCGGCCCAAACTACAAAGGTTTGGTCGTTGAGGATACGAGCAATTTTCTCAGGCGCATGCACCCGGTAATATAGTTTCTATGGTGTAAGCACCTACTGCAACATTTCGATTGCGTAATTTTTGACTTTAACCAATCAAATGGTTAAAAATACTTTTACGCGTTGTCTCGTGTGAAAATGAAATTACGATGAAATTACCTAAATGATTTAACCAGGGTGGATGCTACTCCTAAAAATATACCTCTAGAAATATACTTCTTGAAAGTTTGTGAAAATGAAAAACACATCATAGACATAGATATTTCTCTGAGAACTGTTTTGTTGAACTAGTCTAGAGCTTCATTATATAAGGGGGGTTGACCTATTTGTGGTTCGCCGCATTTCCTGCAAGGTTAAATAAATCAGCTAAGGAAAATGGTACACCACTACTAAAAAGTTCTTTGACATTATAATTTTGAATGTGGCTTAATTTTGATTACTTTTACATTTTGCCAGCCTTGATTGTTACCTTTGCTTGTTGACTATCTACTTGGAAAGACAACTTCACGAAACTTGAAAATAAATAATGTATCTCACGGAACACAAAAATGAAAACTGCCAATTTTAAATGTAAACATAGCGGAATGTCTTGACGAAAAAAACAGAAGCAGACAGAACAAAAATTCGCTAAAAAAATGATATTTTTTACAAAAGTAAAAACCAAACATTCGTGATAAAATTTAGGTGCTTATAATAAAATTTGCGTATTAACAAAATAATTAAATACAGATTTAATTAACAATTTACTTTTCGTCAAAATAACATTTAACAGAAACGGGTATAAACAGAGAAATGACGATATTTAACAGGACAGCTTATAATGACGCAGAGCGTTAAAAAACACGTTAAATCAAGCTGATTGGAATTTTCTTAAATCTAATTACGGTAATTTTGAGTTCCAAGGTAGGCATTAATTTGAGAGAGATTAAAAAGAATACCAATGCGAAACACTATCGTATATTGAATTTCGGAAGAACAAATGCTGACATCATCATTTTGCCCATTTTCCCTAATTTCCTTATACAATTTGATCAAAAAAGAATTTATCTTGATAAAAATCTATATTAGAAGTATTAACAAGAAAAAAAAGAATTATTTTTAAGTTTCCGAAATGTTTTAACTAACCTTTGTAAAAATGTGCAAAATCCCACTTTCTTTTAGTAAACGGAAACAAAACTTTCCGCATCTCGTAATTGCAAAAAAATATAAGTCGCAGAAGTCCTAGCTTTCCTATGGAACAAAAGTTATCGAAATTTAACATCGGGGATGTGAAATTACATCACCCCCGCCGTATGAAAAGGGTCGAGCATACGATTTCGGCTGACGAATTATCTTTTTGCAAATTTTTTTATATAAAACCGTGTAGCCTACGAGAATTTTTGCGATTGTCAAAATTAACTGATAATCTTAAGATTAGCTTTAGTTGAAATAAAGAACATTTTCTTTTCCTTGGCGGTTAAACGTAAAATCAATATATCAAAGAGCATTAGGATTGCTAATCCAATGTTATTAATTAAATTTTACCACCAACTTCGGTAATTGCTTCCGATATATTAGGGAGTTCCACTTCTCTTACAATTTAATCATATTTGACACTCCTCCACACGTCTGTCCATATTGTGTTAGTTACATACTATTGCACATCACGCTCACATACCCTTGTTTTTTTTCACGTCGTTTTTTTTTCACGTCGTTTTTTTTGAGATTTCATATCACATTCTCGTTCCTCTTTGCAAAATATTTCGTTAAACTTCTTTCTACATTATATACTGGTGTGTCAATGAGTAGCGCCATTATGAAAGAACACAAATACGACATCACCACCACCGAGATGTAGAGAAATATCTAATAACAAAAGAACATGTGTAGGAGAGTTTACACGAAAAATTCGCGCGGTTTTAACACTTTCATCGGATCATAAAACATCTTGTTGAGAGTAAGCTACAAATTTATGGGTGTGTGCTAAACCTAAATTTAAGTTTAAAAATTTTTTTTTGCCGACTTAAAGCCGGTTTTCCACCAGGCGAAATAAAAACGCGCGGAGCGGCTGTTGTTTTTTTAACAATGTCCGCATCAGTTTTCCGCCTTGCCTGTTCACTTTTAATTTTCACTTGCAAAAAGGCGCCAAAATTAGAATGAAAACAAAAATATTTATTTTAATGGAGAATGATGAAAATTTGTCGCAGATCGCTATTAATAAAAAAGTAAAACTTGCTAGCCATCTTGAATATTGAGAAATGTTGAAACATTATTGTTGAGCTTCGTATTTACATCACGTGGACACACCTTTTGCTGTTGTGATTGGATGGCGGAATTGCGTATGCCAGAAAGTTGAAGTGAGTTCAAATTTTCATTCCGCGCGGAGCGGACCGCTTTTGGCGGAATTTTGATAGAAAGAACAATCCCCGCTCCGCTCTGCACAGAATAATCCGCCTTAGTGGCAACCTTATTTTTTGCGGCGAGGCCTCAGGTTGTTAAGGGAGAGGGTTGCTCAGCTGGTTGCATACAATACTTTTTTTCACAAAAGACGTACATTTTTGTGTTCAGCCAGGTTTCTTAACTTTTAAAGGAGATTTCCTAAAAATTTTGGACTCATGCACTGTTGATACTCTTAAAATTCTTTTCGGAAAAGAGCTTGCCAATAATTTGATATACTTTTTCAATTTTCTTTGTTGAGTTAAAAAAAATTGTACTTCTTGAAAAAAAAATGTGTAATCCTTTAATACATCAAAAAGTAATCTCTGTCAAAATTATCTCCTTTTTTCCGTTCGCGAAATTAAATTCGCGCCAATTTCGCAAATTTACACCTAAGATTAACAAATTGCAATTTTGCCTGCCGCAGAAATAATAACAGCAGTTAATTCGGTAACGAGTGAATTACAGTAATATGGAACTTTATACTGCAAATAGAAGATGCACAAAATAACAATTAATCAAACTAAAACTTCGTACCGTAGTGGTATCTTGGAAGTGAAATGGGTTCCCCTGTGAATTATAGTAGAATAACAAAATAATTGGATGAAGAAGATATGCTCCGTAAGTTAATCGTGCCAAAGGAATCCATGCTTTCCATGAAAGAAAACGATTTATGATAACCTGAAACAATAGACGTGTTGTCGTGTTACTTTCAACAGTATTTGAACAAGCCAACTACAAATCCGTTAAACTTTTACAGAGCAGTAATTGCTGCGAATGCACATTTTTTTGAAAAACAAGAATTTTCATTTAGCATTTGCCCCACACAAAGTTGAGCCTTATAAAAAGTCGCGGGAGAATGTTAGCTTCTGTCGCCTGAGCGTTTTCCGCCCTGCGTAGTGGCATGAATTAAATTACCCTGTTGTCCATCAAAAAAACCTTTAAAAGAAAATCACTTTATTTAAAAAAAATTGCTTTTAGGCCTGCATAAATTCTATCGCTGGTACTTTTTTCTTTTTGAAAGGAGGAATACACAACTCTTTTTTTTGTTTGTTCTAAAATTGTCGTCAGAATAATCTAGACATGGGTAATCAAAAACAGCACTGTAGTTTGAAAAATTAAGACGCGAAGATGTCTGTAACACTACCTATCCTCACCATCACGATTTATTTTTAAGAAACCAACTTCGTATCAAACGTATAGTACAACTCCTCCTGTTAACGCCGCATGTTGATATAAAAGAATAGCAAATGAATCTGCTAAATATTTACCTCCCATTTTATTATGACACGCGTAAATCACCCAGCCTAAAGCCAACGCCCACGCCAAACGTGAGAAAGCACCATAAAATATGTTCTCTGTTCGGTTAAAGGAATCACCGTCTGTTTTAAAAACAGTAAATGGTCCATAGATGACTGACATTCCAATACCAAACGCAATTGTCCAACCAAACATCGCAATGCTCTATAAAAGAATGACCAAACCAGTCCACTTCCTACATATAATGGAAACTTGCATTAAAATCAAACCTGAAAGTATAAATAACGACATCAAATCCAAGAAATTTTACTAACCCACGAGAGCAAAACTGTCAGTTGGGTTAAGTTGAAGTTGTGTCAAGAAAAAAATTAGTCTGAAACTAATAACAAAAGGGGGAAAGGTTACAGAAAGAGATATTTAATCTTAAGAAAGCTTAGTGTATTAGCAAACATGCACCAGTATGAAGGATGAAACACAAATATGTTATACGAACAACTTACAACATGTGGTTTCTAGTGATGTAGATCTTTCTCGACAGAATAAAGCCAAGTAAAAGACCAACCAAATAGGGCGCAATACGCGTGTGAGGTTTGATGTAAACGTCGTCAGCAATGTTAACGTCTTACTTCTAAAAAAGGAAAAAAGCATGTCTCGATATAAATACCTCAGATGCGGCGAGAATGTCTCATAAGTACGGAATTACCTACCCCACTGGAATAGGCACACTCTTCACCTCAAAATGATTTTATAAACGACCAAGTCGAAGCATTAGGCTCACTTCCAGTTGACTACATTTTTCGCTCCTGAGCTATTTTGCTAGCGCATGTGCATTTGGACAAAATTAGCATGCTGAGGTTGTGGTAAAATAGCATGTTTCTTATTTCAGTATACACAGGCTCGCCATATTACGAATTTCTCGCAAAATCTCGCTAAAATTGTTCCTTAACACCCTTTTGTATTAAAAAAAGGAAGGTATTGAGCGTATCATATGTTTCGTTAGCAAACATTAAGATAGAAATTTTACTATCACCTACTTTTGTTCTTGGCTAGCTTTGGGTGAAAACGATTCGGAGATTAAAGCGGGAAGATTTTTTGAGCCAATCACAGCACCGTTTATAACAACCGCACACAAAATACCGATTCCAGTTGACAATAGTGCTCCACGGAATTTGAAACTATAAGAAAACTTGCAGAGTTATGTCCAATAAATTCAATCCAATAAATTATAAATTCCACCAGTAAAATACTATTTCGCATCAGAAAACTACTTTACGCGTTCATTTCATTTCCTTCTTTTAAAATTGCACTACGCCAATAAAAAAACGTAACGTTGTTGAAAACTGAATCAAAATATAATAGCAAAATTCTCCATTACACAGTGATTTGAAAAGTAAGACAGAACAGTCAAAGTTGAAGCTGACATCAATAGTTTAGTCATTTTGGGCCAAATAAGCCAAACATATCAGGATGTTGTGTTTGGAAACCATAACCACTTCTTCGAGAAATTAGAAATCAGCCAGAGAAGAAAACTTACCGATACATAACGTAAAGAATTATCGGACTAATAACATAAAATTGCATATCATTTGCCAGATACCAAGACCATCCAAGACACTAAGGCAAAAAATAAACAATATGTTCATATTTCCTAATACTACAGGTTCTCTTGTTGAAATATTCAAATGTGTTTATATAAGTTATTCCAACTACGATGTAGTAACTACTTTAATCCCTTTCTTTACAAAAAATTTAAAACTACATCTTTCATTCCACAGTATAACAACGAGTAACAGGTTTATGGTACTTAATAATTATAATACCAAGGCCAAATAAGTGACATGTAAAGATGAGAATTTTTTTTTTACGTGTTCACAGGTGTCTCAAAACATATTCCATATTACTTTGACTTTATGATGACTGATTTTGTGAAGGAGGCTAGCCCGTAAATTAGGTTAATTTATTTAAAATGTATTTTTGCAGTGCTCTTACAATAACAGCCATTATAAACGACCAAGCCATATATCCTACAGCATCATATAGGCGGGGCTAGAAAGAAACTTTTGAGTTTCAATCATCAGCCAATAGAAATATATTTTCTTACCTCATTCATCATATGTGATGGATAGATATTGTTTATATAAAGTAAATTTGTCCACCAGTACTTCTTGCAGTTTGGTTCTTCGGTATGTTTTACAATTATACCTAAAGGACCGCTCACTATATGTGGGTAAAAACTACTGTAAAGGAATATGGCAAACATGTAGCTTGGCGTCAGTCTAAAAATATATATATAATATTAATATAAGGGATAAATAAATAATTTTCAACCTCCCAGTTAGTTACTTAGGTGGGGCTAGAGTGCGGGGTTTTTCATAGTGGATGAAAGATTTTAATGCCTACAATTTTATACAATGGCGTCTGTAAAATATCCCCTAAAAACTATATTTTCCATATTTTTGAAAAAAATGTGATAAAAAGAAGTAATTTGATTAGCTGGGAATTTCATTGTAATCCAAATTTGAATTTATGTTTTAACCACAACCACTAGATGACCATGTCATCTGGTGGAGAATCATGGTGGAGAATCATGGTGGAGAATCATGGTGGAGAATCATGGTGGAGAATCATGGTGGAGAATCATGGTGGAGAATCATGGACCAACAACAAATGGGTAGTCGTTAAAGCCAAACCTGACAAATCTGTGTATATAAAACATTGGAAGCCCCAGTCTGCCACTGGAGTTGTCCATCTTTTTCAAAGTGATGTAAGACACCAATATACC
This sequence comes from Hydractinia echinata, assembly GCA_030067915.1. Lineage (NCBI taxonomy): Eukaryota > Metazoa > Cnidaria > Hydrozoa > Anthoathecata > Hydractiniidae > Hydractinia > Hydractinia echinata. The sequence continues at coordinate 1,421 of JASGCC010000179.1, read as the reverse complement.
ACTAAATATGAAAAAAATCTAATACCATCTTACAGCAGGATTGTGGAAAGCATTTAAGAAATGAAACATTTTGCCACTTACCTGAGCAAAAAGAAACTGTCGACAGATACATAAGCATTTGCAATTGCTTGAAAGGAGAATCGTTGGCTAATTTTTTCAGCTATGGTAATATTATCTAAAAAAATAATTGAATAACTGATTTAATTATAAAACAGTAAATTATTTAACCAATTTCTTGGAACATTCCTGGAAGATTATATAGGTGAATCTTTATCATAGCACATCCGTATTTCTCAACAGATAATGTTTTGAAGAGTATAATCCGTGTAAGTCATATTGAAGAACTACATTTCTCATCCCTAACATGCTGCCAGGCAGTATGTTAGTGATGAGAAATTTTATTATGTTTGATGACTACATGTTTGTCCAGCTCGAATGCTTGTTTAAAATATGGTTGTCTATACCTGATTGTTTGCGGAAGAAAAGATTGCAGAAATTTTTTTAAATTTTTTCAAAATCGATGAATTAGTAATTCTAAAAATCTATCGCTTTGCTTCTATTTCTTCAATTTTTTACTAATTTCATACTAAAGTTACAGGAAGATTGTAGTTACGAATAAGGTGAAAGTGAAATAAAAGATTTGTTGTTTAAACGTGCTTGTTTAAAAAATGCAGAATTCACGTTTGCGGATAAACACGAAATAAAAACATTAAATTCCAAATCTTTAGACAAACGGTATAAAATTTTTATGAAATATAAGGCTATGTTGATGCCTTTGAAACATGTGGAATGCTTTTTTCGTATAGCATACACCACATTAAAAAAAACAGTTCAAGTTTCCAGATTTGCTTTTCAGATTTGCTTTGTAAAATCAAGTCATTTGTAATTATACCTTGAAAGGTGAAAACAAGTACATACCTACACTCGATAGGGCTCCAAAGTAATAAATGTGTCCCAAGATGACCCAAGTCATGCTTAGTGCACGTATACCATTTAATGAACCAACAACACCGGTTGGTACATGAGTTGAGAGAATGCTTTTTGTGTTTTTTATAACAGAAAAACATATAAGAAAGTTTGTCACAGCGTTGCCTGAAATAAAACCCAACATAGAATAATCAATTTTTTAAAGGAAGCAAGAAAGCAAATAAGTGTATTAAACAAAAGGTATGAATTATGATATAAAAACCTAAATAAGATAATATTAAAAATGCCTCACCATTAAGCCATCTACTAAGATTGAGCCTTGGTTAAAATTTTGTTTGCTTTAAAAAATTATGTACATAGAAAGGACTATCACATCACATTGTAGAGCTATGTTTAAAATTCCTATATACCTCTTGTTCGCTCAATGTGGGTATCAAATCGTTGTAATGAATGGAGCTATCATCCTCTTTTTCACCGTCTGCAACATTGACAAG